>CM073516.1:14195000-15445000 GCA_037074615.1 Leucaena leucocephala | reverse complement strand
GAGGATGTTATTCACTAAACAAACACAGTTTCAATTTCACATAGGTTCCACAACCCCCAATCTCAACTATCCATCCATCCTCATTCCTTCACAGATTCAGCCAACACAGGAATAAGAAGGAAATCTGTTTCTAACTTAAATGTCTGAATGATCAATAGAGGGGAAGTTGTTGATTTACCATACAACACACTTCATGGCCATCTTCTTGTTAGTAGGGATAGAAAATGTTGGTTGTAACATTAAAAAAATGGTGCTACAACTGACGCTCAACAGCAGCTACAACCCCCCACCAAGCTTCCAGATCAATGGCACTCATAGCTCCTAACACTTCATTCCTCCATTATTACTTCTTTATAAACTCTCGACATCCAGAAGGAAGGAGAAAAGTGAAAGATCTGGTATTGAGGAAACTTACCAAACATACACAGTTTCTATTTCACGGAGGTTCCACAACCCCAAACACCAACTATCCATCCATCCTCATTCCTTCACAGATTCACCCAACACAGGAATAAGAAGCAAATCTATTTCTAACTTAAATGTCTGAATGATCAATGGAGGGGAAGTTGTTGAATTACCATACAACACACTTCACGGTGATCTTCTCGGTAGTAGGGATAAAAAATGTTGGCTACAACATTAAAAATGGTGCGATAATTGATGCCCAATAGTAGCTACAACCCCCACCAAGCTTCCAGATCAATGGCACTCATAGCTCCTAACACTTTATTCCTCCACTCTTACTTCTTTATAAACTCTCGACATCCAAAAGGAAGGAGAAAAGTGAAAGATCTGGTATTGAGGAAAGTTACCAAACATACACAGTTTCAATTTCACAGAGGTTCTATAGCCCCAAACACCAACTATCTATCCATCCTAATTCCTTCATAGATTCGGCCAATAGAGGAATAAGAAGAAAATCAATTTCTAACCTAAAGTTGTGAATGACTAATGGAGGGGAAAGATGTTGACTTACCATACACTACACTTTACAGTGATCTTCTATGGTAGCAGGGACCAAAAATGTTGGCTGTAATAGTAAAAATGGTGCTATAACCGATGCCCAACAGCACCTGCAACCCCTACCAAGCTTCCAGATCAATGGCACTCATAGCTCCTAATATTTCATTCCTCCACTCTTACTACTTTATAAACTCTCGGCATCTAGAAGGAAGGAGGAAAGTAAAAGATATCATATTGAGGAAACTTACCAAACATACGCAGTTTCAATTTCACGGAGGTTCCACAACGCCAACCATCAATTATCCATCCATCCTCATTCCTTCACAGATTCGGCCAACACAGGAATAAGAAGTAAATATATTTCTAACTTAAAGTTGTGAATGATCAATTGAGGGGAAGTTGTTAACTTACCATACACCACACTTCACGGAGATCTTTTACGGAAGTAGGGATAGAAAATGTTAGCTGCAACAATAAAAATGGTGCTATAACCGATGACCAATAGCACCTGCAACCCTTACCAAGCTTCCAGCTCAATGGCACTCATAGCTCCTAACACTTCATGCCTCCACTCTTACTTATTTATAAACTCTCGACATCTAGAAGGAAGGAGAAAAGTGAAAGATCTGGTATTAAGGAAAGTTACCAAGCATACACAGTTTCAATTTCACAGAGGTTCCATAGCCCTAAACATCAACTATCTATCCATCCTCATTCCTTCATAGATTCGGCCAATAGAGGAATAAGAAGAAAATCAATTTCTAACCTAAAGTTGTGAATGACCAATAGAGGGGAAAGATGTTGACTTACCATACACCATACTTCACAGTGATCTTCTACGGTAGGAAGGATAGAAAATGATGGCTGCAACATTAAAAATGATGCTCTAACTGATGCCCAACAACACTTGCAACCCCTACCAAGCTTCCAGATCAATGGCACTCATTGCTCCTAATACTTCATTCCTCTACTCTTACTTCTTTATAAACTCTTGACATCCAGAGGGAAGGTGAAAAGTGAAAGATCTGATATTGAGGAAAGTTACCAAACATACACAATTTCAATTTCAAAGAGGTTCCATAGTGTTGGAAATTGTGCCCTAGGGGCTAATCATTGTCTTATGAACATTGTTGATTTATAAATTTATTAATTGTGTTATCATATTATTTGCATATTTACTGTGATGACCATCCTTGGATAACTCATGATCTTATCCTAAATGTCCCTGGTCGATCATCTATGGGGGAGCAGAGATGAAATCAGACCAGTATGACTTTGAAGATGTATAGAGATATAAATCAAAGTCATAGGCACATGTAAGAGTACAAGGTGCTGGACCAACCCGTTATGAGAGAGCTGCATGGGTTAAGTTATAAGCTTCTCTTATATACAAACCATGTCACTATGCCATTTGACTTCAGATCATCATGGATTCCTACATGACAAACGCTCATCTTTGACCTAGTCAAAAGTAACTTTTGACCGAGTCATCATAAAGACTATGTTCAGGCTTAGTGGTTTTCTGTGTGGAGGAATGTGAATGGTCAAGATGGAATTTATCCCTCACATTTATAGAGAGATATGAATGGGCCCCTTGATGAGTGAGTCTGAGAAATGTATGGCCATACTGTAATGGAAAGGTAGTTCCATTTCTATAGTCAAACTACTCAGGTATCGAGAAAGTAACAGTCAGGAATAGAAGGGTGACATTCTCCATGCCTTATCCATGACCAAAATATCGTGTGACAAAAGGGACATGATATGGTTGTATAAAAAGTTACATCGTTCATCGATCCTCATATGATTTGGGTAGTCGTGATATCTTGCTATAGACCGCTTGTGACTTGTGAGTCAGTATAGTAAATGGCCCACTGCCAACTTCATATGGGCCTACAGGGTCACACACAAAATAGCCCAATACGAGCTTTGATGTCCAGATTCATTGAATCTAAGACATGTCCATATTCAATGAATGATCCAGGGTGGACGTATATATTTATTTATATTTATATTCATATATATATATATATTATATAAGAGATATTTACAAGATTTAATTTATAAGGATAAATTAAATCTCTATCACGTTTGAATTTGAAATTCAAATTGATATGATATCTCAAATTTGATTTATAAGAATAAATCAAATATAATTCCGTCTTATCTTTATTTTAAATTAAATAAATAGGTGAATTAAATCTGTGGGATGGATTTAATACAAACATTATTTATTTAATTAGTTTCTTATCAAATTATATAATATATGATATTGTATTAATTTCAGAATTAATATAAGATTAATTCCCAAAATCCAAGTCTGTGGTAACACGCATAGCATCCGATATATATGATATTTAGGATCTACGGTTGGTATTGGAAAAAAAAGAGTGAACGGGAATCCGCTAAAGGTTTGCAAATAAGAAACTGCCGAAATAAAGACGGAGAGGACAAATTCTTGAGTAAGCCTTAGCGGGACAGGAGGCGCTAGCACGTCATTCGTGGTTAGAATGTTGTTTGTGTGGATACCAGTAGAGGAAGCTGATCTGAGTCGTCGACTTCTTGCGATCGAAAAGAGATCACGAGTAGCAGAAAGAAGCTGTGGACGTTGCAACCAGAAGCTGAGAAAGTCGCGATTGAATACTGAGGGTAATACTTCTTTCCACTTGACTTAAACACATACGGTAGATCCTGGCAAGGAATGGAAAAATTTTTAAGTTAATTTCTGCTGCATGTTTTCCAATTCCTTACACATAGCCCCAACCAACAACTATCTATCCATCCTCATTCCTTCATAGATTCGGCCAATAGAGGAATAAGAAGAAAATTAATTTCTAACCTAAAGTTGTGAATGACCAATAGAGGGGAAAGATGTTGACTTACCATACACCACACTTCACAGTGATCTTCTACGGTAGGAGGGATAGAAAATGATGGCTGCAACATTAAAAATGGTGCTATAACTGATGCCCAACAGCACTTGCAACCCCTACCAAGCTTCCAGATCAATGGCACTCATTGCTCCTAATTCTTCATTTCTCCACTCTTACTTCTTTATAAACTCTCGGCATCTAGAAGGAAGGAGGAAAGTGAAAGATATGGTATTGAGTAAACTTGCCAAACATACACGGTTTCTAACATAAAGTTGTGAATGACCAATGAAGGGGAAAGATGTTGACTTACCATACACCACACTTCACGGTGATCTTCTTCTATAGCAGGGGTAGAAAACGTTAGTTGTAACAGTAAAAATTTTGCTATAACTAACGCCCAACAACAATCGTAACCCCCACTAAGCTTCCAGATCAATGGCATGTTGAAAATTGTACCCTAGGGGCCAATCATTGTCTTATGAATATTATTGATTTATAAATTTATTAATTATGTTATCATATTATTTGCATGTTTACTGTGATAACCATCCTTGGATAACTCATGATCTTATCCTAAATGTCTCTGGTAGATCATCTATGCGGGAGTAGAGATGAAATAAGACCAGTATGACTTTGAAGATGTATAGAGATATAAATCAAAGTCATAGGCACATGTAAGAATACAAGGTGTTGGACTAACCTGCTATGAGAGAGCTGCATGGGTTACGTCATAAGCTTCTCTCATATACAAACCATGTCACTATGCCCTTTGACCTCAGATCATCATGGATTCTATAAGGAATTGGAAGACACGCAGCGGAAATTAATTTAAAAATTTTCTCCATTCCTTGCCAGGATCTACCATACGTGTTTAAGTCAAGTGGGAAGAAGCATTACCCTCAATGTTTCTCAGCGACTTCCACAGCTTCTCTCCACGGCTGGTGATCTCTTTCCAATCGCAAGAAGATGTCCACATCTTCTCTCCGCGGCTCGTGCTCTCTTTGATCGCAAGAAGTCGACTCCTCAGGTCATCTTCCTCTACTGGTATCCACACGAACAGCGTTCCAACCATGAACGACATACTAGCGTCTCTTGTCCCTCCAAGGCTTTCTCAAGAATTCGTCCTCTCCGTCTCTACTTCAGCAGTTTCTTATCTGCAAACCTTTTGCAGATTCCATTCAGCCTTTTGTGTTATGTATTATACACCGAAAATGTAGCTACTAAAATCAGATATATAGGATGCTCTGCGTTTTTTCTCAACCGAATTGGATTTTTAGAATTAATCTATATTAATTCTGAAAATAATACAATATCACATATTGTATAATTTAATAAGAAACTAATTAAATAAATAATGTTATATTAAATCCGTCCCACATATTTAATTCACCTATTTATTTAATTTAAATAAAGATAAGACTGGACTATATTTGATTTATCTCATAAATCGAATTTGGGATATTCTATCAATTTGAATTTCAAATTCAAACGTGATAGAGATTTAATTTATCCTTATAAATTAAATCTTGTAAATATCTCTTATATGAGATATTCTATCAATTTGAATTTCAAATTCAAACGTGATAGAGATTTAATTTATCCTTATAAATTAAATCCTATATATCCCTTATATATAATGTATATATACGAATTTCTATATATACGAATATAAATATAAATAAATATATACATCAACCCTGGATCATTCATTGAATCTGGACACGTCTTAGATTTAATGAATTTGGACATCATAGCTCGTGTTGGGCTATTTTGTGTGTGACCCTGTAGGCCCATATGAAGTTAGCAGTGGGCCATTTTCTATACTGGCCCACAAGTCACAAGTGGTCTCTAGCAAGACATAACGACTACCTAAATCATATAAGGATCGATAAATGATGTAACCTTTTATACAACCATATCATGTCCCTTCTATCACGTGATATTTTGGTCATGGATGAGGCATGGATAATGTCATCCTCCTATTCCTGACCGTTACTTTCTCGATCCCTGAGCAGTCTGACTATAGAAATGGAACTACCTTTCTATTACAGTATGGCCATACATTTCTCAGACTCACTCATCGAGGGGCCCAGTAATATCTCTCTATGAATGTGAGGGACAAATTCCATCTTGACCATTCACATTCTTCCGCATGAAAAACCACTAAGCTCGAACATAGTCTTTATGATCACTCGGTCAAAAGTGACTTTTGACTAGGTCAAAGCTGAGCGTTTGTCATGTAGGAATCCATGATGATCTCAGATCAAAGGGCATAGTGACATGGTTTGTATGTGAGAGAAGCTTATGGCGTAACCCATGCAGCTCTCTCAGAGCGGGTCGGTCCAACACCTTGTATTCTTACATGTGCCTATGACTTTAATTTATATCTCTATACATCTTCAAAGTCATACTGGTCTTATTTCATCTCTGCTCCTGCATAGATGATCGACCTGGGACATTTAAGATAAGATCATGAATTATCCAAGGATGGTCATCACAGTAACATGCAAATAATATGATAACTCAATTAATAAATTCATAAATCAATAATGTTCATAAGACAATGATTGGCCCCTAGGGTACATTTTTCAACAGATTCCTACATGACAAACGCTCAGCTTTGACCTAGTCAAAAATCACTTTTGACCGAGTGATCATAAAGACTATGTTTGGGCTTAGTAGTTTTTCATGCGGAGGAATGTGAATGGTCAAGATGGAATTTGTCCCTTACATTCGTAGAGAGATATTACTGGGCCCCTCGATGAGTGAGTTTGAGAAATGTATGGCCATACTACAATGGAAAGATAGTTCCATTTCTATAGTCAGACTACTCAGGGATTGAGAAAGTAACGGTCAGGAATAGGAGGATAACATTATCCATGCCTCATCCATGACCAAAATATCGCGTGACAGAAGGAACATGATGTGGTTGTATAAAAGATTACATCGTTGAACGATCCTCATATGATTTGGGTAGTCGTTATGTCTTGCTAGAGACTGCTTGTGACCTGTGGGCCAGTATAGCAAATGGCCCACTGTCAACTTTATATAGGCCTACAGGGTCATACACAAAATAGCCCAATACGAGCTATGATGTCCAGATTCATTGAATCTAAGACATGTCCAGATTCAATGGATGATCCAGGGTGGATGTATATATTTATTTATATTTATATTCGTATATATATAAATTCATATATATACATTATATATAAGAGATATATGAGATTTAATTTATAAGGATAAATTAAATCTCTATCACGCTTGAATTTGAAATTCAAATTGATGAGATATCTCATATAAGAGATATTTATAAGATTTAATTTATAAAGATAAATTAAATCTCTATCACGTTTGGATTTGAAATTCAAATTGATAGGATATCTCATATAAGAGATATTTATAAGATTTAATTTATAAGGATAAATTAAATCTCTATCACGTTTGAATATGTAATTCAAATTGATATGATATCTCAAATTTGATTTATGAGAATAAATCAAATATTATTCAGTCTTATCTTTATTTTAAGTTAAATAAATAGGTGAATTAAATTTGTGGGACAGATTTAATATAAATATTATTTATTTAATTAGTTTCTTATCAAAATTATACAATATATGATATTGTATTAATTTTGGAATTAATATAAGATTAACTCCAAAATCCAATTCGGTAGAGAAAAATGCATAGCATCCTATATATCTGATTTTAGGAGCTACATTTTAAAACATATAGAACACAGAAAGGCTGAAAGGGAATTTGCAAAATGTTTGGAGATAAGAAACTGCCAAAATAGAGACAGAGAGGATGAATCTTGAGAAAGCCCTGGAGGGACAGGAGACGCTAGCACGTCGTTCGTGGTTTAATCGTTGTTTGTGTGGATACCAGTAGAGGAAGCCAACTTGAGTCATCGACTTCTTGCGATCGAAAAGGGAGCATGAGTCGCGGAGAGAAGCTGTGAACGTCGTGACCAGAAGCTGTGGAAGTCGCTGAGGAACACTGAAGGTAATGCTTCTTCTCACTTGACTTAAACATATACGGTAGATCCTAGCAAGGATTGAAAAAAAATTTAAGTTAATTTCCACTGCGTATCTTCCAATTCCTTACATGGCACTCATAGCTCCTAACACTTTATTCCTCTACTCTTACTTCTTTATAAACTCTCAGCATCTAGAAGGAAAAATGAAAGTGAAAGATCTGGTATTGCTACAATGATAATGGCGTGCAAGTCAAAAATAGAAATAGTGAAATTTTTATAACAGCTTGATGATGTAACAACACAGCAAAAAAGGAGGAAGAAAAGCTACCTAATAACTGAACTCTAAGCAAAAGTACATGCAACAACGATGGCAACTCAGTTGATAGAATCTCAGCAGCTGTCAAGATCGACACAGCTGAGGAGAATGGCAAACGAACGAATGGCAAATTGCAGCAACAGCAGCAACACGATCACTGCAGAGCAACAAAGATGGCAAACATTTACAGTGATAAGACGATGATGATTTTTGTGAATCTTCTCCAGATCTCCCTCCCTCCTACTCAATGTCTATTGTAAAATGGAAGGAAGGAGTGTTCTATAGTTAAATTAAATAGAGGGGCAATTTGGTAATTTTGCAAGTTGATTGAAGAAAATAAAATTCCACTTTTTTAGGTGCTGGGATTCGAACAAGAGACCTGTAACTCATGATACAACCTTCAACCACTCAACTACCAGCTTCCCTTAGTGATAGCACTGCAAGAAAAAAATATATATATACTTCATTAAAATGATTTAATATATGGGTAATTCCTAGGGTCATTACATAGTTAAAAAGAGGGGAATTGATTACCATGAAACATTTTCTCCTGTAATAAAAATGACAACCATTAGGATAATAATTAAATTTGATGCCTCACATGATTGGAACTTGTACCATATGGATGTGCATAATGCTTTCTTGTAGGGGTGATTTTGATGAAGAGATATACATGTGCATACCCCAAGGTTTTAATAGCAAGGGGGAGAACATGGTTGCAAACTTAAAAAATAACTATATGGCTTGAAACAAGCTTCTAGAAAATGGAACACTAAGTTGTCTATGGCTTTGATTCAAGAAGGATTCACACAAGGTAAACATGATTATTCACTCTTTTATAAGAAATATGAGAAGGATATAGTGTTTGTACTAATTTATGTGGATGACTTGTTGATTACCAACATTTCATAAATAAAATAAAGTTAGGCAATATTTGCTTGATAATTTTAAAATTAAGGATTTAGGGACAATGAAATATTTTTTGGGAATTGAAATAGCTAAGTCTAAGAAAGGTATAGTGTTGTCACAAAGAAAGTATGTATTAGATCTGCTTGCTAATACATGTATGAGTGGGTGTAAACCACGTACAATTCCTATGGCTCAAAGTCTGAAGTTATTGGATTATGAGGAAGGAAGCGATAAGCAGTCTGATTTATTAAGAGATCCATAAAAGTATAGAAGGTTAGTAGGCCGGTTGATATATTTAACTACCACTTGTCTTGACATTTCTTTTCCTGTGCAGGTTCTTAGTCAACACATGGCAAATCCTATGAAGGTACACATGACAACAGTAATGAATATGGTTAGATACCTGAAGGGAACACCTGGACTTGGTGTGCTGATTAGTATTTCAGGGAACTTGGAACTTGAATGCAATTGTGATGCTAACTAGGGTGCTTGTAGAACCATAAGAAGATCTATAACTGGATACTTATTGAAGCTAGGAGGGTCACTCATCATATGGAAGACCAAGAAGCAAAGCACCATGTCTCGGTCTTCTGTAGAAGCCAAATACTAAGCACTTGTGGCAGTAGTGGTAGAAGTTGTGTGGCTTGTAGGATTACTTAAAGAAATTGAAGTTGAATATTCTCAACCAGTTAAGACATACTGTGACAGTAAAGCTACCTTCAAACCCTGAATTTTATGAAAGAACTAAACATATAAAGATTGATTTACATTTAGTAAGAGAAAGAGTTCAAGATAAGTTGATTAAGCTGATACGTGTAAAATCTAGAAATCAACAGGCAAATATATTAACCAAAGCAGTAGGGAAAGATGTGTAGTCTAGACTACTTCTCAAGCTAGGAGCAGTAGATATATTTGGCTCCCAACTTGAGGGGAAGTGCTAGAAGTAGGTGTTAGAATATTAGTGTTGGGCCTATAGCCCAAAGCCCAGAGGCTCTGTGTGACCGTGTGTTTTGTAGAATGTGGTAGTCTGGTCTGTACGTGTCTATATAAACAGGTGTTGTAAACATTTAAGTGTGGAATAATACACATATCATTTTCTGTCATATTTGTCTTCAGTAATTAACAGTCGTCCAAGTGAAATGGCGTCAACAAAAGCCCCCAAAATCATGGAATCAAATAAGGGTTGGACCAAATTGAAGACTATGAGAGAGGAGAATAGCTGAATAGGAGATGCCACATCATGAACTAAATATTTTCTTCAAAGTTTTCGTTTGGCTACAGCAAATAATCTCTAACCTGGGTATTCCATTTGGAAATTTTGGATTCTGGGTATTCTACAAAAGCTTATAACTTCAATGTTCTGATCTGCAAGGAAGGTAATATTCGAGGAGCCCAGTTGGTATTTGATGAATCAGGGAAGAGACGTCCTAATACAGTCTTTAGTTTTAACACTCTGATCAATGGGGTATTGTAAATCAGGAAAGAAAGTGAGGGGTTTTGGTTGAAGAGTGTTATGGAAAATGAATATTTTTTTCCAGATGTTTGCACTTTTTCAGTTCTTTGATCGATGGGTTTGTGTAAAGTGTGTAGATTAGATGAGGCAAATTATCTGTTTGACGAAATGTTCAAGAGATTTCAACGTGCTTATTTCTGGACTCTGTAAAGATGGAAGAGTTCATGATGCAGAAAAGATGTCGAGGGAGATGATAAATTCTAATTTAGGGAGCTTTTGTTGCGCCATTTCGCTTTGATAAGAAAAGTTGCAGGAAAGGTGGGTAACAGGAGAGCAATTTATTTTTTTTTTATTACTTATAAATCCTGGATGGAAAAAACAATTGAGCTTGATGTCACATGGACATGCCAAATAAGTATAATTAATGGTGTTAGTGCCACGTCATTATATTTAACAATGTTAACTCCAAAGGGACTAACGGTTATAAACAGATTACAGTTGAGTAATTAAAACCTACAGTTTAAAACTGACCAAAATCCAAATAGAGACAAAGTTAAAGAATCAAATGGTATTAACCAAAAAACAAAGAAGGAAAGCTGAAGAGAAGAGTGATGAATTGGTGTAGAATAGACGTTAATTATTTCCCAATGTTCTCATCATCACCATAAAAGCATTTAACGTACGTTTTGGCAGTTTCCTTGTTACTTTCTTGTAATGTTCATTTTTCTGATCTGATATACCATTTTATTTATTTTGTAAAGTCAAATATTTCATATTATTCCTTAATTTCAAAAAAGAAAGGAAAGAGGACAATTTTCGTTTTCCATTTTTCCCCTTTTGTCCCACCGACAGCCTTTGATCTCTTGTAGTGATTAATTTGAGGGAAAATTTTCCCTGTAAGCCTCCTTCTTATAGTTCTTAATACAATATTTTTAACAAAAAGTAATGAAATATTTATGATCATTTTTCAATATGTCCTTTTTTTACCACTCTTTTAACATTACTACAGAAAAGCAATTAATCAAATTATTAACAAGAAATTTAGCGAGGAACTGAAGGAAAATTAGCTTGAGAAGCCATATTCCACGCTAAAAATGAGAAATATTAAGAATGCAAACGCATTGCGCGCGCGCGCGCGTTTTATAATCTGTAGGGTTTTCATTTTAATTACCGCAACATAATAATTCCTTGGGAGAATGGCATTGAGGATAAAAAAAATAGAATTAATTACATTTTAGGATCCAAAGATTTGTAAATTTCAAATCATGACTGAAGAAGTTCCTTTTATCACGTGAGTCTAAGAATGAATTTACAAAAGAAAGATAACACCGTATATACAAACCCGGAGGTACTGGAGAGTTCCATCAACGAAGTTCACAATCATATGTCACCAAAAATTCCATAGAAGTTCACAATCATAACATTTCTCTAGCTATGCTACTTTATGTAAAAACGACGACGTTGAGGATATATGAGGCACTTGTGTTCTTGACTATCCTCAATGGACACAAGCAAGCCTGCCTCTACCGCCATTATGTTTGCAGTAGTAAGAAGGACCAAAGCCTCCGGGAAAAGAGACGAGGCGATACCATACTTCACTGTACCATTCTGATACAACACTTTCTGCGCATGAAACACTGCAAATTTCAAATTTCTTTAAGATAACATATATAAGCTGAGATCGAAGCAATAATATCAAATATTATTAGGTTAATATAATCTTTAGGCTCTTCAAGTTTCAAATTTTGATCCTTCAAGGAGTAAAATAGGCCTGTTGTCATTAAATTATAAGGACTAATATTTTAGACAAAAAGAAATTTAAAGGACTAAAACTAAAATGATGAGCACAAACTTAAAGAGGCTAAAGATTATACTAACCCAATATTATGCATACGTACCAAACTGTTTTCTGTGAATGGTACAGTGAAGTATAGTATCTTTTCCTTTCTCGTTCCAGAGGCTTTGGTCCTTCTTAATGCTGCAAACACAATGGAGATAAATGAAAGGCTTGCTTGTAACCCTCAAGAACTGCCAAGAACAAATGTCTCTCTCTCTCTCTATGTGCTTGTTTATCTATAGACTACCTCTCATTCTTGGCCAATTAAATCTACCTTATATAGAGCTTTTGCTTCTGTATTTGATTCTTGAGCAGAAAACATTGTTCTGAAGTTCACTTTAGTTAAAGTGACGGGAGAAAGAGTTGTGGTAGAGATGGCTTCTACGGGCCTTAATTACTTTGATGGAGTTTAATTTACTTAAAGTGATAATTGCATGTGTCTAAATGAAAAAAATGATAAATAAAGATTAATGAAAAGAAAAAACTCATTGTCACCATCATAAAGATGCTGTAATTCCTACCTAAATGAGGCTAGTTTAATTAGTTCCATGGATGGACAGAGGGTATATTAGATTATATAGAGTCCTCTAAAATAAGACTGAGGAAAACTGAAGAGAACATTTCATGAGTTATTTAACAAAACTTTTAGTTAATACTTTATTTAAAAATTTTATTATTGATAAATTATAATGATATTATACAATCTACATAGTTAATTCTACATAATACGATCAGGCTTATTGTTATTTATTGTTGTTGGATGGGGGTGATCTGTGAATTAACTAAACAATAGGAAATTACAGTTGAAATTTCCTATTTTTCTTAGAGAGTCTTAAGTCTAGAATTCAAACCCATTTACACTCTCATAATAAAATTAAAAAAAGAATAATTGTCGCAATTTCTTTTTAGGAGTAGTAATGTTTTCCTATGCAAGCATAAGCATTCATAAACCCAATTATACGTATAATTAATTGATTAATTCTTTAGTTCCTTTCTTTCTATGTAATCAATGCTTTAAATATTCCACATCTTTATAAGATTTGTTTTCCATTATTTTTATAAAGTAGTAGTATGCTTACAATCTGTTGTCCTACCTGACTTTTTTTTAATAAAAAAACAGGCTTTGAAAGCTGAGAAGAAGAGTAACAATTGGTGAAGAATAAAGAACATCAGATGCTGTACCCGAATCACCGAATCATCTATAATTAATTAGTTCATTTCTTTCTACATAACCCAAGCTTTAATGCTTTATATTTATTCCCAATGTTAACACGTAATTTAAAAAAATGAAATCGTATAAAATGTTAAGAAAAGGGGAAAAAAGAAAAAGCTTGTTAAAAAAAGAAAAGCTATAATTAAGTTAAATAACTTGATATGATTTAAAATTTTCAAATTCTCTACCTTATAATTAAAAAGGAATTTATGATGGAATAATTTCAAAATAAGTGTCTAGATGTTTCCAGAAAAACAAAGTTACTCAAAATACTCAATCTCGAAAGAACGCTTGAAACTATGAGATCTAGCACACAGTTGTTACTTAGCTAGTTTCTTAAGTATCTAGTCAAATGTTTAATCTTTGATAGTGTACATAGAGAGGGTGTCATGGATAATATTAAAACCCTTTTAAAAAATTTATAGTACTAGGGGATTAATTACTATTTTTAGCAATAGATACCTTATGATTATTTAAAACATAAGAATGTAACTTTAAAATTTAGCTTTTTACTAATAAATGCAGGTATAAGGAGCTCGGATGTGCCAACGAAACTTTCACGTCCGTATCTTCTTTTCTTTCAATTAATGATTTCTTTCTTTGTTGTAATTAATGTTAGACATATTTCTAATTTGATGTCACTTTGAGTTATATATACACATAGAAAAGAGTGAGGAGGAGCCAATGAGAGTTGGCACAAATAACAAGAAATATATTTGTATCCCATAAGAATATGAGTTCAATTTCTGCTACCGTTGTTAGGGCTCTTTTAGTAGGCGATCTCATAAGTCCCATGCCTGAGCTCTGGGGTTGTGCTTTAGCCTTAGTGGAGCACCCCTGCCGATCCCACCTAAACTTTTTTTTTTTTTAACTTTTTTTACCAAAAAAAAAGAGAAAAGTGGGGAGAGGCAATATGAACTTTATACCAAATAACCTTTATAACTTTTGAAACTTTACAATAACCCCCACAAACTCTTATATTTATATAAATAACTCAATATGATTAAATTCATATATTACTTATACACATATAATTTAAAGTTTAGAGAGATTATTTACATATCAATTAAAGTTTGAGGGGTTATATACAAATAAAAATAAAGCTTAATTAGGCATATGATTGATAGTTGAGGTTTATCTACATAGATTTGAAAGCTCATGAAGATCTACTATTAAGTTTTAAAGGTTAAGGCAATTATTTTGTACATGTTCCAAAAGTTCACAAGAGTTTTGTGTAATATAACCAGAATTTAATACTCTTCCTTTTAGTAGAGGGAAGATGTAATGATAAGTGGGAAAGAACAAGGAAAATGAGAGGGGAGGAGTAATAAAGGCATTATGGTATGGGTGTGAGGGAGAATGGACTGGGCCGTGAAAGAAACTTTGGGCTTGAAATTGAAGGAGAAAGGTGTAAGTATTGGGCTTAATTACAGATTCAAAATTCGGGGAAGAAAATTGGTGTATAGAATCCTCACTAGAGAATATGCATAGATTTAGTATCGATAGTACTTTGAATATTATTCCCTTCATATAAAAAATATTTGGTATAGAGGAGAGGAAAAGAAGAAGTTATATGTGTCATACCTCACTTTTCTAAGCTTCATCTTTGTCACGTTCTAAAATTTAGTCCGTGACCGACACAGAATTTGAATAATTTCATATTTTGAAAGCCTAATACTTTAAATAAAATATTCAAACTTTCTATAATATTTTTTAAAATAAACAAAATCTTTTCTAAGGACTATGTGGAGCATTTATCTTATTTTCAAAATAATACAAGCACTTTCTAAATAATAATTATATCAAAAGTAGTTTTGTCAAAAACGACACTTCGGATTTACAACAAGGCTCTTTACTGCTTAGCAGGAGGATTAGGTCACCTGCACTATCTGAAGACAAATAATCTACTCATGACTAACGTCCCAAAAGCATTATTAAAAATGGGGAAATCAACAATACATAATCATGCTGAAAATGTATTTCATAACATTTCGTAAATTGATGCAAACCTTTCCGTAACCATTTATTTTTTAGATAAAACAATTTGAAATAACCATTTCAAATCAATATGAAATAACCATTTCAAATTAATCGTTGTAAAACAAATCCTTTCAAAACCATAATTTTTTCCGTAGGACTTCAACAGAATGAAAACAGACGTGGACACACAGTCCATGAAGATAAATAACCAATCTAGCGGCTCAAGGCTACTAACCGTCGCGAGTACGAGACCCACGTAATAATCTGGTGGCTCTAGGTCACAATCCATCGCGAGTATGAAACCCACGTATATCTGTCGAGCTCGGGTAACCAAGGTGCACTAAGGACTAATAGTACTGCTGTTAGCAACCAGCGTTATGTATTCCATCCTTTCTAAAATATTTCCATCATGCATGGGGTTTATTTCACATATAATAATCTCAACTGTTTTGATGCCATAACCGTTGGTAAAAACCACTTTGAATTTCAAAAACCCCAGCACGTATATTTAAAATCAAGTTATTGTAAAATCATATGAAATTCGCATAAGAATATATTTCATGAATAACATCAGTTCAATGCAACTTTTGCCAAACTCTTTTCAAAAGCTTATTCATCCATTTTCATACATAATCATAATTCTTTTGTAAACCAATCCAAAGAAAATCATTTCTAATGATTTAAACTATACTTTCATAAAATTTACTTTTCAAAATTCATATTTGAAATTCATCATTTGAAATAACAATGCAATTGAAAATGTAAATTTAAATCCCCATATGCGAAGCCTCTCTTCCTTTTCCCCCTCATTTTCTGTCTCCATTTATCAAACCAGTGAAGCGTGCTGATGATACAACAATACAAACCACGACAACTCAGTAGAGGCGCTGACAGAATAAGGCGGTAGTAGCGTCTAGTCGCACGGCAATGGCTCTCCCATGGCGTGACGCTTCCGTCTACGCCGCTAAAAAAGGAATCAAAGAAGGAAATGGCGAGGAGTACGGTATCTACAAAGTTAAAAAAGGGAGGGGCATTTTGGTAATTTTGCGCGTGAGAAAAAGAAAATAAACCTTTGCTTCTGCACTGGCTAGGGCTTGAACATGGGTGTATAGATTTGCATTCCCGACACATGACCACTCAGCTAACCCATTCCATTTGAAACTCTCTGCATCGAATATATACATATCCCTTTGTTAAATTTATTTTATCTATTAAAGTTTTCAGGCCATAACATTCTTCCCCTCTTAAGAAATTCGATCCTCCGAATTTAAAAATATGTTCACTTTAGCTCTCAAATAAATGCGGGTATTTGATCCGCATTTCACTCTCCATTTCCCAAGTAGCTTCTTCCTCAAAATGGTTACGCCATAACACTTTCGCTGGAAGAATCTCTTTCGATCGTAACTTCTTTACTTGTCTATCAATAATAGCTATTGGATATTCGTCATAAGATAAGTCTTCATTTACTTGAACCTCTTGACATTTCACAACATGAGATGGATCATACAAGTACTTCCGTAACATCAATATATGGAACACCGAATGAATTCCCGATAATTCTGTGGTAGGGCTAATCCATAAGCTACTACACCTACTTTGTCCAAAATCTCAAAGGGGCCAATATACCTTGGACTCAACTTCCCTTTTTTTTTTCAAATCTTATACCACCTTTCATTGGTGACACCCTTAAGAACACTTCATCTCTGACCATAAATTCCAATTCCCTACAATGATGATCCGCGTAAGATTTCTATCGACTCTGAGCTGACAACAACCTTTGTGTTGAATCACTTTCACCTTTTCTTTAGCATCTCGAGCTAAATCGGATCCTAATATCTCCCTGTCTTCAACTTCAAACCATCCAATTGGAGATCTATATTGCCTTCCATATAATGCCTCAAACTGTGCCATTTGAATACTTGCTTGATACTATTATTATAAGCGAATTCTACTAACGGCAAATGCTTATCCCAACTTCTACCGAAATCCATGCTATAAGACATCAACATATCCTCAACTATTTGGATTGTCCTCTCTGATTGTCTATCAGTCTAAGGATGAAAAGTAGTGATAAAATTCAATCAAGTACCCAATGCTTTCTGAAATAATTCTCAAAATTGAGAACTAAACTGGGGCTCTCTATCTGGAATAATAGACACTAGGACTCTGTGTAATCGCAAAATCTCCTCATTGTAAATCTCAACATATCTAGTTGCACTGGACGTTGTCTTCACTAGAAGAAAATTAGCAGACTTAGTCTATCTATCAACAAGTACCTAAATAGAGTCAAAACCTTTAATAGTACGTGGCAATCCCATGATGAAATCCATTGTTATGTTTTCCCATTTCCACTCAAGAATTTCAAACTGTTGCAACGGTCCCGCAGGCTTATGATATTCTGATTAACTTGTTAACATGCCAAACATGTAACAAAATCTGCCACATCATTCTTCATATCATGCCACAAATACAATTTCCTCAAATCTTGAACTTGAGGCACACAAATCTTGCCCTCGAACCTCATAACACCCTCCTGATCAATCGCAAATCCTGTATTACTTCTATCTTGGACCGAATCCCACAACTTGCACAACTTCTGGCCAGAGTACTAAGCTTCCTTAATCTGATCACTTAACGAGGAACGAGCTTACAAATAAGATAAAAATACTCCCTTATCAGCAATTTCAAACAGTCTTATTTTATGAATCTCCTGTACCAACAGTCTCCTTTTAACCTTTAAAATATTACCCGCAATTGATGTTCACGCTCCTCCATACTCATAGAATTACTGTACAACTATTAAGAACATCGAATATCAAATCTTTAAATCAATATCCATCTTTATATTTAATCTTCTAAAGCCCTTAATCATACCGTAACACTTGAACACTGTTATAAACCTTCTTAAAACATTTAAACAGCAATTGATAATCATTTACAAGTTTCTATGACTAATACTTTAGACCTTTGAAGCTATCCATAACACATCTAGGTAATCCATAACATACATCACCCTTAAGCCTTAAGGTCCTCACTATGTTTTAGTTCCCTCTTGAACACACTTGCAATACATGCTTAAGTTTTAAAATATGGGCATCTTCAACCCTTATGTTCAAAAGTTCCAATGCATTTCTTTAAAACCACAATAATTAACTTCACCTAAAATTCTCTTAAAAATCCCATCGTAAAGCTTTAATATTTAAAATATGTTGGACACATCAGTTCAAATCTAGAATCAATAGCTTTCTACCCCAAACCATTTAACTAATGTTTCAACCTTAGAAAATATATTAAACAAATCTTATTTCTCTTAGCTTACAAATGTCTGACCTCATAGATTTTTAAAATCAATTCTTAAGCTCAAAACTCATACCTTTAACGTTTTAAAGTACTTTTGAGAAAACCCGAAATCATAATATCCAAAACAATACCCATTAGCTTGATTTCACATAACCAAAGCTTCAAAATCTATCCAAACAAGTTTCTATACCTCTTTTCAATACTCTCATACGAAATTCGATAGGTTTCTCTCGAGAATCAAAACCTGTGAACTTAGGAGGATCCAACTTAATGAATTCTAATAACTTGACTAAAATATTATCCACTTCAATAACTCTAAAGGTTTCTTCTCAAGTCACATGCTTCGATAATATAGAAATAATAAGGGACTGTGGATTCTAATAGTTTGACTTTAAATAAGATTCTTATAGAGGTATAAGGGATCGACTTTCCTTGACACCTAACTCCCCTATGACCCTGTCCTCTCCCTCTATGGGGCAATTCACTTTGCTGAGCAGAGCCTTAATCCGAAGTCTTATCTCTTCTAGAGTTCTTCCAACTAATGGACGTCAAGGCGGCATTTAACTATATGCCAAAAATATAGAAATTATTCAATTTTGAGGGAAACTATGTTTCCAAAACCATAGAAAAACAAAACACTTTCAAATTTCCTAAAAAGATTTTTCAGTAATGCCTCAACTATAATTATACTCGGGTTCATAATGATAATTGAGACCCTACCGAAGCATCCCTACTCCACTTAGTCATAGAAAAACTTGGCTCTGATACTAAACTGTCATGTCCCAAAATTTGGACCGTGACCGGCATAAAATCTGAATAATTTCACATTCTAAAAGCCTAATATTTTAAATAAAACATTCCAACTTTCTATAATATTTTTCAAAATAAACAGAATCTTTTCTAAGGACTATGTGGAGCATTTACCTTCTTTTCAAAATAATATAAGCACTTTCTAAATGATAATTATATCAAAAGTAGTTTTATCAAAAATGACGCTTCAAATTTGCAACAAGGCTCTTTACTGCTCAGCGGGAGAATTAGGTCACCTACACTATCTGAAGCCAAATAATCTACTCATGACTAATGTCCCAAAAACATGATTAAAAATGCAGAAATCAACAAAGCATAATTATGCTGAAAATGTATTTCATATTTCGTAAATTGATGCAAACCTTTCCGTAACCATTTATTTTTCAGATAAAACAATTTAAAATAACCATTTCAAATCAATCTAAAATAACCATTTCAAATTAATCATTGTAAAATAAATCCTTTCAAAACAATAATATTTTCCATAGGACTTCAACATAATGAAAATAGACGTGGATACACAATCTACGAGGGTAAATAACCAATCTAGCAGCTCAAGGCCATTAGCCGTCGCGAGTACGAGACCCACGTAATAATCTGGTGGCTCGAGGCCATAATCTGTCACGAGTATGAGACCCACTTATATCTGTCGCGAGTACAAGACCCACGTATATCCGTTGCGAGTATGAGACCCACGTATATCCGTCGCGAGTATAAAACCCACATATATCCGTCGTGAGTATGAAACCCACGTATATCCATCGAGCTCAGGTAACTAAGTGTAAGGAATTGGAAGAAACGCAGCGGAAATTAATTTAAAAAATTTTTCATTCCTTGCCAGGATCTACCGTATGTGTTTAAGTTAAGTGGGAAGAAGCATTACCCTCAGTGTTTCTCAGCGACTTCCACAGCTTCTCTCCGCGGCTGGTGATCTCTTTCCGATCGTAAGGAGACATTCACAGCTTCTCTCCGCGGCTCGTGCTCTCTTTTTGATCGCAAGAAGTTGACTCCTCAGGTCGTCTTCCTCTACTGGTATCCATACGAACAGCGTTCCAACCACAAACGACATACTAGCATCTCCTGTCCCTCCAAGGCTTTCTCAAGAGTTCGTCCTCTCCGTCTCTACTTCAGCAGTTTCTTATCTGCAAACCTTTTGCAGATTCCATTCGGCCCTTTTTGTGTTATCTGTTGTGTTCAAAACGTAGCTCCTAAAATCGGATATATAGGATGCTCTACATTTTTCTCAACCGAATTAGATTTTGGAATTAATCTATATTAATTCTGAATACAAAATCATATATTGTATAATTTGATAAGAAACTAATTAAATAAATAATGTTTATATTAAATATGTCCCACAGATTTAATTCACCTATTTATTTAATTTAAATAAAGATAAGATTGGACTGTATTTGATTTATTCTCATAAATCAAATTTGAGATATCCTATCAATTTGAATTTCAAATTCAAACGTGATAGAGATTTAATTTATCCTTATAAATTAAATCCTATATATCCCTTATATATAATATATATATACGAATTTATATATATATGAATATAAATATAAATAAATATATACATCAACCCTATATCATTCATTGAATCTAGACACGTCTTAGATTCAATGAATCTGGACATCATAGCTCGTGTTGGGCTATTTTGTGTGCTACCCTGTAGGCCCATATGAAGTTGGCAGTGGGCCATTTGCTATACTGGCCCACAAGTCGCAAGCGGTCTCTAGCAAGACATAACGACTACCCAAATCATATGAGAATCGATAAACGATGTAACCTTTTATACAACCATATCATGTCCCTTCTGTCACGCGATATTTTGGTCATGGATGAGGCATGGATAATGTCATCCTCCTATTCCTGATCGTTACTTTCTCGATCCCTGAGTAGTCTGACTATAGAAATGGAACTACCTTTCCATTACAGTATGGCCATACATTTCTCAGACTCACTCATCGAGGGGCCCAGTAATATCTCTCTACGAATGTGAGGGACAAATTCCATCTTGACCATTCACATTCCTCTGCATGAAAAACCACTAAGCCCGAACATAGTCTTTATGATCACTCGGTCAAAAGTGACTTTTGACTAGGCCAAAGCTGAGCATTTGTCATGTAGGAATCTATGATGATCTCAGGTCAAAGGGCATAGTGACATGGTTTGTATATGAGAAAAGATTATGACGTAACCCATGCAACTCTCTCATAGCGGGTCGATCCAACACCTTGTACTCTTACATGTGCATATGACTTTGATTTATATCTCTATACATCTTCAAAGTCATACTGGTCTTATTTCATCTCTGCTCCCGCACAGATGACCGACCAGGGACATTTAGGATAAGATCATGAATTATCCAAGGATGGTCTAAACATGCAAATAATATGATAACACAATTAATAAATTCATAAATCAATAGTGTTCATAAGACAATGATTGGCCCCTAGGGCACATTTTCCAACACTAAGGTGCACCAAGGACTAATAATACTGCTGTTAGCAACAAGCATTCTGTATTCTATCGTCTCTAAAATATTTCCATCATGCATGGAGTTTATTTCACATATAATAATCTCAATTGTTTCGATGCCATAACCGTTAGTAAAAACCAATTTGAATTTCAAAAACCCCAGCATGTATATTTAAAATCAAGTTACTATAAAATCATATGAAATTCACATAAGAATATATTTCATGAATAACATCAGTTCAATGCAACTTTTGCCAAACTCTTTTCAAAAGCTTATTCCATCCATTTTCATACATAATCATAATTCTTTTGTAAACCAATCCAAAGAAAATTATTTCTAACGATTTAAACCATACTTTCATAAAATTTGCTTTTCGAAATCCATATTTGAAATTCATCTTTTGAAATGACAATGCATTTGAAAATGTAAATTTTAGAAAACGTTATTCACTCACCTTTCACGCTCCAAAACCTTTACCTGTTTCAGCCAATCACTTTTGATTATTTCACTTCTCAATTCCCTGATATCTCGAAATAATATATTAACATTCTAATCAACATTGCAAAAAAAAATCATCTTTAACCTAATATTCCCTTTCATTTCATGCTTCCAATCAATCACAAAGACGCAATACATATACTCCTAAGCCATCAACCATCTCACATTAATTCAATCATACAATCATACGGTACAGACTTCTAACCACCCCAGATAACAAGCATTACCCATGGTCATAATTACTTTTAGGAAAAGAATATCTTATAACATTTCTTCGATCAAATTTTCCCCAAGTTTTCTGAAAATGTTCCATCAATGATTACTATTCATCGCTTTAGTACCGAAGACTATTTTCTTTATATAACTCTTGAAATATGAAAAACCACAACCTCTGACTATAAAAATTTTCAAACCTATCAACCACATTAAATTTGGCTAATCTTGAGCCAATTATGTCTATTTGCCATTTTCCATTCTTCTACCACACTTAATGAACATCCACAGACAATTAAATTCATCATTCTTCTCAAACTCTTTATTCCAAAAAGAAATGTAATTCACCTCTTCTATACCAAGTACTTTTGATCTAATACCATCACTGTAAGTTATTTACATATTCATTAACTTCCATTAGCTTCCCAATTCATTTACACACACAATATAAATTCCCATCTTCCTTTATTCTTAACATTCAAACTCCACATGATCCTAAAGGCTTTACTTGGCCTTGACCATGACTTCACCCCTCTGACACTTGATTTATATTAAAGTTCCTTCAATGCATCAAAATTTAAGCTTAAACAACACCTAATTGAACATTACTTGAACCCCATAATATACTTTAATGATTTACAACTCCAAACACAAACTAATCATTCAAGGATAGGTTACACAACCAATTCTTTAACTATTATCATTCAAAATTCCATGCTTTGGCCATAATTGTAACACTTGCTTCTTAACAATTATACTTTAGTTTTCCTTAACCATTTTCAAAAGCTTTGGCGACGCTTAACTTTATGCAAACTCATAGTCCAATTCCTCATGGCAATAGCAATTTATATCTAAATATATGTCCTATGCTAAATAGTGATCAAAATGGCAATTCCAACGTCCTCTTCTCTATTTCTGCTGACTAAAACCATAACAAACATACATGCTATAACATTACATATATCACATCATTTACCAAGTTCTTCAAGCTTAGTACCCAAACACATATATATACATATAACCAACAGCAACCCAGATGTACACACACTCAACAGCAATGATCGCACAACCACAAGCTTATATTTCCTCTTTTATTTTAACAGGACTAGCTCATTCTCTTATATTACTTCACAGCGCACGCGAATCTTATATGTACATATATATATGTATGCATATTTCGCTCAGATTCAACCAAAACAACAGTGCCTTATATAAATATATATATCTGCACATACATACATATATATGCACATATCAATCTCCTTAACCAGTGCCCCAAAACCACCAACCACCATCACAGCACACACACACATGTATATCTTCACAGAACCCGCGAGCATAGTGTATAAATATATTTAATCACTCACAACAACAGCCATAACAACATAAATGTATATATATACTCGACACCCCTGAATTAAAAAATCATTCCTTGCGTCAACACCTTTAACAGAACAATGACCCAATACACAGCACACCAGATGAGCATTCATATAACTTTTACTAAAACCAAACCAGTGACCATTTTCCCTGACGACATATTCTAACTATGTTGCCTTTAATAGCTACAGAACGCATACCTCAGCAACCAGAAGCAATTTGCCACCAACACAATAAGGAACGATGGGTTAATTCTTTTAAGGCTCAAAACTCAGAATCTGGAAACCTCTACAACAAATACCACATCAAATTTCCATTTTTCTCTCGGTAACTTAATCAGAAGAGAACAGAAACAAGGGCGCCAAAGGTGAAGATAGAAAATCCCAGAATTTACCTTAAGCGATCGACGATGACACAAGATAAGTCTCTGCTCTTTGGGTACTATCTTGACAGCACTTGGAGTTCACTATCTTCCCCCATCCCTCTCCCTCTGCACACACTGTTTCTCTGAAGAAACTTACGATGGTAGAGGAGATTGGCGTCACCTACAGAGGAAATAGGCTGTTGCACAATGATGGGTCTCATGGCAGCGACATAACTCCCCAGACGTGAAGCCTCTCTTCCCCTTTCCCCCTCCTTTTCTGTCTCCATTTATCAAACTAGTGAAGCTTACCGATGATGCAACATTACAAACCATGATGACACAGTAGAGGCACTGCCAGAAAAAGGTGGCAGCAGCGTCTAGTTACACGGTAATGGCTCCCCATGACGTGACGCTTCCATCGCTGCCTCTTTCATCTGCACCACTGAAAAATGAATCAGAGAAGGAAATGGCGAGGAGTACGATGTCTGCAAAGTTAAAAGAAGAAGGGGCATTTGGTAATTTTGCGCGTGAGAAAAAGAAAATAAACCTTTCCTTCTGCACTGGCCAGGGCTCAAACACGGGTGTATAGATTTGTATTCCCGACACATGACCACTCAGCTAACCCATTCCATTTGAAACTTTCTGCATCTAATATATACATATCCCTTTGTTAAATTTATTTTATCTATTAAATTTTCTAAGCCATAACAATCTTCTCCAAAACAGTATCCTGTTATGTTTGGAAATAGTAGGGGTGAGATTTTTAAGAAAATCTCAGTAGCAAACGATACCATAAACAATGTATGCATGTATATGCTTATTGTTAAATATGATTACTTTACTATGATCATGCTTGCATAATGACATATACATACTTAAATGGTTCTTACTTATAACATATGGCTATAGCATAAAAAAAATAGAGCATTCTTAATCATACATGCTTACCATAATCAAGACAAGTCAACTACATATTAACAAACTCAAGCAATAAGTATACAAGTTTAGGTATAAGTTTATTACCTGTCAGATAACTTTTCCTTAGCCCTTAGAAGTTGCTTTGAGGTTTCTTCTTTACATAGGTCAGAGCCTATACATAGCATAATAATATTTTCATTATTACCCTATTTAGTATAGCTCTACTTAACTCAAGTTTAACTTGAGGTAATACCCTTAATCTGATAATCCTCTAACTTTCTTTCTATCCATAGCTAAAGAGAAAGACATTTTTCTATTCTAACTATTAAATTCATAAGAACAATCATCTAATTTATTAGAGTATGGATTAGAATAAATTGTTGGAAATTGTGCCCTAGGGGACAATCATTGTCTTATGAACATTATTGATTTATGAATTTATTAATTGAGTTATCATATTATTTGCATGTTTACTATAATGATCATCCTTGGATAATTCATGATATTATCCTAAATGTCCCTGGTCAATCATCTATGCGGGAGCACAGATGAAATAAGACCAGTATGACTTTGAAGATGTATATAGATATAAATCAAAGTCATAGGCACATGTAAGAGTACAAGGTGTTGGACCGACCCGCTATGAGAGAACTGCATGGGTAACGTCATAAGCTTCTCTCATATACAAATCATGTCAATACGCCCTTTGACCTGAGATCATCATGGATTCCTACATGACAAAACGCTCAACTTTGACCTAGTCAAAAGTCACTTTTGACCGAGTGATCATAAAGACTATGTTCGGCCTTAGTGGTTTTTCATGCGGAGGAATGTGAATGGTCAAGATGGAATTTGTCCCTCACATTCGTAGAGAGATATTACTGGGCCCCTCGATGAGTGAGTCTGAGAAATGTATGGCCATACTGTAATGGAAAGGTAGTTCCATTTCTATAGTCAGACTACTCAGGGATCGAGAAAGTAACGGTCAGGAATAGGAGGATGACATTATCCATGCCTCATCCATGACCAAAATATCACGTGACAGAAGGGACATGATATGGTTGTATAAAAGGTTACATCGTTTATCGATCCTCATATGATTTGGGTAGTCGTTATGTCTTGCTAGAGATCGCTTGCGACTTGTGGGCTAGTATAGCAAATGGCCCACTGCCAACTTCATATGGGCCTACAGGGTCACACACAAAATAGCCCAACACGAGCTATGATGTCCAGATTCATTGAATCTAAGACATGTCCAGATTCAATGAATGATCCAGGATAGATGTATATATATTTATTTATATTTATATTCATATATATATATAAATTCGTATATATACATTATATGTATATATGAGATTTAATTTATAAGGATAAATTAAATCTCTATCACGTTTGAAATTCGAAATTCAAATTGATAGGATATCTCATATAAGAGATATTTATAAGATTTAATTTATAAGGATAAATTAAATCTCTATCATGTTTGAAATTCGAAATCCAAATTGATAGGATATCTCATATAAGAGATATTTATAAGATTTAATTTATAAGGATAAATTAAATCTCTATCATGTTTGAAATTCGAAATTCAAATTGATAGGATATCTCATATAAGAGATATTTATAAGATTTAATTTATAAGGATAAATTAAATCTCTATCACGTTTGAAATTCGAAATTCAAATTGATAGGATATCTCAAATTTGATTTATGAGAATAAATAAAAAATAGTTCAGTCTCATCTTTATTTAAAATTAAATAAATAGGTAATTAAATCTGTTGGACGGATTTGATATTATTTATTTAATTAGTTTCTTATAAAATTATACAATATATGATATTGTATTAATTTTGGAATTAATATAAGATTAACTCCAAAATCCAATTCGGTTGACAAAAGAAAAATGCATAGTATCCTATATATCTGATTTTAGGAGCTGCGTTTTACACAGAGAAACATATAGAACATAGAAAGGCTGAAGGGGACTCTGCAAAAGGTTTGTAGATAGGAAACTGCCGAAATAGAGACGGAGAGGACGAACTCTTGAGAAAGCCCTGGAAGGACAAGAGACGCTAGCACGTCGTTCGTGGTTGGAACGCTGTTTGTGTGGATACCAGTAGAGGAAACTGACCTAAGTCGTCGACTTCTTGTGATCAGAAAGGGAGCACGAGCCGCAGAGAGAAGCTGTGAACGTCGTGACCGAAAGCTGTGGAAGTCGCTGAGGCACACTAAGGGTAATACTTCTTCCCACTTGACTTAAACACATACGGTAGATCCTGGCAAGGAATGGAAAAATTTTTAAATTAATTTCCGCTGCGTGTCTTATAATTCCTTACATAAATTACTTACCTTATTCCTAAGCTTGTCAAGTCCATAAGCTCCTTGGATTGCTCCTAAATCAGTTAGACCTCCTCATTTTTCCTTCATTTCTTTCTCTCTTTCTATTTGTCTCTCTCTCTCTCTTCTTGCTTCTCCTTGCCATGGATGGAATGGAATGGAAGGGGTGGGGTGGGGTATTTATAGGGTAGGCTTGGTGGCTAAAGAACCATTTTACCCTCCAAGGTCATAATATTTATAGAGCCTCCAGAGCTCGTAACGTGTCCCTGTGACATCATCATCCTAAATGACATTATCAATGTGACATTATCAAGGCACCTTGCATGCTAGGTGGAACTATGGTGGGGCCATTGGGGATACCTCAGCTACTGACTAAGCTCTCCCAGATAATTGTATAATCTTATCTAGTAATGAACAGTTGAAATTGTGCTACAGGTCCTTAGCTTTTTCTTGAGTTTTCTTCTTCCTCAATTTAGTGCCTTGTCACATCTTGGTGGGTCCCATGAGGACACCTTTCATGCCACCTCATGGCTTCCTGATAAGTGCAAAGCTTTATTTGATCAATTCCCCAATTATAACTTCAACTAGGTAATTATATTTTACTGAAAAATACTAAAATATTATTTTAATTCCACTTGAACTCACATAACTCTTGGGCCACATTTTAGACTCTTGGAATGCTATATTGGGTCTCTAATTAAGCTCAAGTACTCTAATAGATCAATTCCTAAGAAACATCCCTTATATCGATATCCTTGAATTACCTTGATTTTTGAGGTAAATTCTATTTAACTCTTTTATTGATTATGAAACTTTTAAAAATTCATTTTAATATAAAATGAATCTCCTACAATGTCTCATAATTTTCTGAAACTCAGAAGTCCTGTTAAAAATTACATATATTTCTTCTAAATCCTTTATCGGTGTCCTTTTTCACCATAAATTCTATAATTAATTCTACATGACTCTTTTTTAACTTATATCAGTTCCATAAATTTTTATATTAATTATAATAATTTACTACAAAATTTTATCTGATTATGAGACCTGAATGATACTGTAATAATTGTTAGACTTCTGAAATTAATATCAATTTATCGGGGACCTCAAATCAAAATTTCTTGTTATATTAAACTAGTTAGAATAACTTTCTCTATTTTATGGTAAAATTTGGGACTAAAATGCTTCCAGACAATTTTGGGCGTTTTCTAACTCAACTTTCTCATAATTACCATTTTACCCCTAAATTTTTAAAAATTATGCTTTAGTCGCCCTCAATTTTTCATAATTACACTTAATAACCCACAACTTGTGTCTACTTCCATTTTACACCATATAACTTTAATACTTTCATTTTAGCCCCTTTCTTTTTCAAAATGACCATTATGCCCCTATGGACTTTTACTATTTACATATAAGTGCATATACTTTCGCTTATTTGTAGTTTAGCCCCTTAAAACCCTTTGTACATTTCTAGGACTTCTACTCAAAGGGGTCTCGGTACCCTATCTATTTTAAACAATTTTCTTATTCTCTAGGCCTAAAAATTAGGACATTACAGCATGTTACAACAAATTTATATCATTGTAGAAATTGTCTCCATGAGAGATGAATTGGGTGAGAATGGAGACAGAAATATAAGGTGTTATCACTTGATGATGCAAGATTGGGAGGTTACTTATGAGCATGTCTATAGATTAGTGTTAATGATAGAAACCTCCCCTCCTGATGTTTTGATCTTATAGGTCCTCCTTCTTTTAGCTAAGGCCAATTCTTTGTAATTCCAAAAAAAAAATTGCTATGATCAGAGATCTTGATACCAACAAAAAAGGAGGAGGAGGCATACATTCTTGTTGGTGTTTTTTAAGTGAATTGAGATGACAATAATAGCAAAAAAAAAATCTTATCCAAATAGCTAGGAATAGCTATATGGATTGCACGATATTATAGTGCTCTATTAAGACAATTTTTAAATAGATTGTTAAGGGAATTGAGAGGGTGAACTTTATTTGGGGATAGACTATTACCTAAAGGAGGAATCTATAATGTTTGAATTGGAATACTTTAGGTCTTCCCAATAAGAACGGTGTGAATAACTCGAAGGACATGAATTTTATGAATGATGCAAATGTTTGGGCAAGATTTGTGGGAGTACAATTGCTAAAAAGCTGGTTAATTTTGCGTATAGGTCCTAAGTGATAAATATGGAAGAGAAGCGAATCTCACATCAATGAGTGCATATTGCAAAATGAATTAATGTCCAAAGACCAATATATATTTTATTGATATGAATTTTTAAAGAGTTAAGGTACGAATCTACCGATAAAGGATTAGTGAATACACACCTGGCACCATAAAGTTCTCTGGGGTACAAAAGTCTAAATGAATATTTTAAAATGGTGTAAAAATATCACAACTATTAATATGACCTAACATATGTTATTTTTTTTATACCTAGACAATAATATGGGTCTCACATAAAAATTAGCAAATTAACGAAGGTTACCCTTATCGGATGTCCTTTTGTTTGATATATAGATGAGTTTGCTGGTAATTTGATTTTGGAGTTTATTTATTTATTTATCAGCACCGGTCTTCCACCAAAGCTAGAGTATAGCCCCAGGGTTCAGAGACCGCTTACAAGGGACTTATGAGATTACCTACCAAATGATCATTTACAACAATAGCGAAAATCGAACTCACATTTTTATGGGATACGAGCTTATTCCTTACCATCTATGCCAACTCTCATTAGCTTTTAGAATTTATTTAACTGGAATTATGTTTACTTATGATATATATAAGACTAAGAAGACCAAGAAGGTTAGAGAAGTGAAAAATACAGATAAGAGAAGGTATTGGGTCAAAAGGACTCGACCTGAACTCCAACTAAGTCTATATGACCCAACTGGAGGTTAAGGAAGACAAAAACAACATCATGGACTTTAGGCAAATTTCATTTAAGTTCTTTAATTAATTTTATTAAGTTTTATGTGAGTTTTTTTTTTAATTTTTTTCATTATACTTGTTTTATTGTTGTATAAATATTGAAACATTTTCACATCCTTCAAAATGCTCATAAAATAACTATGCCGCAGTTTACAAATTAAAATCCACCAAAATTGAACTTTTGATTTAAGTCATGTAGATGTTAGTTGATAGTTAGATGTTTAATGAAGTACTTTAGTTGGAATAATGGAAAAATAAACTACGTTTTACATGAACTTGACCATTTAAAAAATAAGTAATACTCTTCCAATATTTAATATAGGAATTAATTGACTTTTTTAAATAGATTAAGAAAACTAAATAAATTAGTTAATTAAAATCAATATAAGAGTTAGTTAACTAATTGGGATAAATTAAAGAGTATATTATATGAACTTGTCTTAAGGAATTATATTCTATTATAATTAAATGATTTGTTTAACTTTCTTAGTTTTTCTAAAAAAAGTTAACTAGATCTTGTATTAAGATGTGGAAATATATTTAATATACCAAAATGGTCTTTTTATTTATTTGATTTATGAACTTAAATCGTTGGCCTACATCTTTTGCAAAGAGGAACAAGCAGTGACTATTTAAAATAATAACGAGTGTCCATTTCCTAGATCTTTTATTTTATATAAGTTTAATTATTCATTCCATATTATTGTAGCCCTTTCAAAACATTTCATAGAATTTTCATTGTTCTAATAATTATATGATTATGTTATATTGAATAGCATTTATAGTGTTCAATTACAATTTTATTATATAAAAGCATGTTCATATAATGCCCTTATTAAAACTATTGCAAAATTAAATAGAACAATTTAAAAACTTAGAATTAGATTATCGGGTTGCTATACAACTCTAGGAATTTAAAAGTAGAACACCTCCAATCATGAAACCTGCATTGCATAATTCTCCATTAATCTACTTAATAGAAAACAAAAGGTTGTCAATTATGAAATTAGAAGATTTAATTTCAAGCTTATGTTAGCTATTACTGAATCACATCCCAGTAATACAAATAAAAAATAACCAACGGTTTTAGTCAGAATACATGAGGAAGAGCTTAACAAGAAAATTGCAAGTATAACTCCTAAAGATAAGGACAAAGACTGAGGCAAAAGGCTAGTAGTAGTCGTTCCTCCTTTAATTCACTCTCAGCTGCTAGATCCCCCTTTGATGTTGACATGGCGTTCTTCCCTTAACTAAATTCAGCACTTACTGTCATAAACCATACTGAAGGCTTCGAAGAACTCTGAAATTCACATTAATTGTAGAGAAAAATAACTAATATATTTCATAGTACACATTACACCACCTGTTTATATAGTAAAGCTCACAAGGCTTATAATTCCCTAAGGCCAAAGTTGGGAGCTAAACAAGTTGATAGTTCCAAACTTGACTAATAATCTAGATTGAATATCCTTGCTCACAACTTTGGTAAGCAAGTCAGCCTTTTGATTTATTGACTTCACATGCTGTAACGAGATCACTCCTCTTGTCATCTTTTCTCTTACAAAATGACAATCAATCTCCAAGTGTTTCACGTTTTCATGAGATACAGGATTCACTGTTATATGAATAGCAGCCTTGCTATCACAATATACTTTAGCAGGTTCTCTTTGTTGTACATTCAGATCCTTGAGCAATCCAATTACCTAAACAATTTCAGATGTTATCCAATGCCCTGTACTCTGCCTCTACAGATTACCTTAATATTTATTCCTTGCTTCTTCATCTTCCAAGTTATGAGTGAACCTCCTAAGTTGAGGAGATAACCTGTTATAGACCTTGTTGTTCTGCAAGATCCCCAATCTGAATCACAAAATCACTCTAGCTCCAAGCCTCCTCCTAAGCCAAGTAACGTCCCAAGCCCAGGTGAGTGCTTCAAGTAACTAATCACTTTAAGTGTGGTTGCCATATGTAACTTGGTGGGTGTTTGCATAAAATGGCTCAAAAACTGCACAAAAAAACAAATATCAGGCCTACTAACATTAAGGTATATTAATCTACTTACCAACCTTCTATATCTCTCTTGATCCCTCAACAAATCCCCCTTTTGATCTCTTCCTTTTTCATAAGCCAAGAGTTTTAGATGTTATGGCAAGGGTCTACAACCACTCATCCCTATATAAGTAAGCAAATCAAGTATATATTTCCTTTGTGAAAGGCTAATCCCTTTCTTGGATCTAGCTACCTCAATTCCCAAAAAGTATTTCATTATACCTAAATCCTTAATTTTAAAACTGTCATGAAGAAAGGTTTTATCTTCTTTAATTCTTTGTTCAAAATTTCCAGTGATAAGTAAATCATCCACATACACCAGTATTATAACCATGACATCATTATATCTCTTTACATGTAAAGAGTAATCATGCTTACTCTGCTTGAAACCTTCTGTTATTAAGGCCATGGACAACTTTAAATTCTATTGTCTCGAGGCTTGTTTAAGCTCACACAATGACTTCTGTAGTCTACAAACCATATTCTCCCCTTGCCCTCAAAACCTTGGGGTATAGTCATGTATACTTCTTCATTCATATCGCCCTACAAGAAAGCGTTATGGACATTCATTTGATATAAATTCCAATCATTAAGTGCTATAGTTTTAAGTACTATTCTTACAGTTATCATCTTCACAACAGGAGAAAAGTTTCATGATAGTCAATTATTTCACTTTGGGTATAACCCTTTGCAACCAACCTAACTTTATATTTATCTATTTCCCTTATAAGTGTATATTTGATTTTGAAAACCCATTTACAACCTATAGGCTTCTTTCCTTTGGGTAAAGGAACAATGTCCTATGTCTTATAATCTTCTAAAGCATGAATCTCTAGTTCCATTGGCTTTATCCAGTTTGGGTCCTTTACATCCTCATTATAAGATGCTGGTTCAGAAACATAATCAATTGAACATAGAAAACCCATATAAGAAGAGGAAATATTATCATAGGAGATATAATTTTCTAGTGGATATATGCAATTATTTCTCTTACATACATAGTCTTTTTCTCCATATTGGTGGTCTCCTATCTCTTCCTACGTGAGATATGCTAGGCGCCAAAGGAGGTAAAGTGTCATGATCAACTGAGACAGTAGGTAAAGAGTCATGATCAATATTTGTCCCTTGTCTTAGCTATTCATTTCTAAATTCTTCATTTGTAGGTTGTTCATTATAAATTAACTTACTTTCGATGTTTGTATCAAACCAAAAAAGTTCTTTAACATCATTAGACATTCCTACTTGAGCAACTCTCTTGTTCTCCTTGAATGGGAATATGTTTTCAACAAAATGCACATGCATGCTAACTAAGAGTCTATTGCTCTTTATATCAAGTAAAATATATCCCTTTTAATTATTAGGATACCCAAGACTTGGCAGCAACCTAGGTTTGAATTTATCTGTATTAACAAGATTTGTCATGTATGCTAAGGACCAAAATACCTGTAAGTGAGTGTAATCTGGTTATGTTCCAAACACCCTCTCATATGGTGTTTTAAACCCCAATATTCGTGAAGGTATTTTATTGACTAAATGTGTAGCCGTTTTGACACATTCTCCCCAATATTCCACAGGTATACCAAATTGTAACATTAGCCATCTAGCTATTTGCATTAAGGTTCTATGTTTCCTTTCCACTATTATGTTTTGTTTAGGTGTGTGTGGACAAGATGTCTTATGCACAATTCCTTTTTCCTTAAAATAGTTCACAAGTTCTTGATTAACAAACTCTCTTTCATTATCATTTCTCACTCTTTTAACTACTAAAAATTGAGTAAATATATATGCAATGAAGTGTTTAACTTTTAATGTTGTCTCATATTTATGTTTCATTAGAAATATCAATGTTTCCTTAGAATAGTCATCTACTATAGTGAGGAAATATTGATGTCCAGAATGAGTCGGGGTCCTATATAGCCCTAAATATCTATATTCAAGAGCTGCAAGTAGGTAGAAGTTTTAATGCGACTAGGAGAAAAAGGTAGTTTCGTTTGCTTTAATTGAATGCAAATATCACATTTTTTATTCATCATCATGTTCTTATTGTGTACAACATTAAGATGTCTCAGTACAGAAAATGGAGCATGACCTAATATTTAATGTAATAACCACAAATTTTCAGGTTTATCATAATCTTGTGCAGTATTGGCAGTATTCATAGAATTGACAAAACCACATTTCTCATCCATTTTCAACAAATATAGACCTTCTACTAGCTTACCAATCCCCCTCATCTTGCCACCTTGAAGGTCCTGTATCAAACATTCATTAGGAAGGAAAGCAACCATACAACAAATATCCTTAGTGAGCCTAGATACTGAGATTAAGTTGAATTTAAGTTTTGCAGCATATAAAACATCTTTTAGTTCAATTCCATTTGGAAATTTTATTATTCCTACAACATTCATTAGGAAGGAAAGCAATCATACAACAAACATCCTTAGTGAGCCTAGATACTGAGATTAAGTTGAATTTAAGTTTTACAGCATATAAAACATCTTTTAGTTCAATTCCATTTGCAAATTTTATTATTCCTACACGAGTTACTGGCATCTATTGTCCATTTGGTATTTTAATCAAACTAATAGGTCCTCTATAGGGCTTATAGCTATAATGTAAGGACAAGTCTCTTACCATATGGGACGTAGCACCTGAATCTATGACCCATGAAATATGCATACCATAATGAAAGGAATAGTTTATCAAACTTGTACCGTTAAGGGTTTGAGCACTAGCTTCTGTATCTCTCTTCAGAAGATCAAGAAGGAGCTCATATTGCTCCAGGGTGAAACTTGGAGACACTACATTAGCAGCACGTGTCATTGCTTCTGTTTCTTGTGATAGAGTAGTTCCAGCTTGAATTGCATTGGCCTCTTGGATACCCTTATTTCCTTTAAAATCTGGTAGGTACCCAATAAGCTAATAACAATTATTCTTGGTGTGGCCCTTTTTATGACAGTGCCCACACTTTAAAAGGGACCTCCATGGCCCTGTCCCCTTCTATGTCTTCTACCTCATCCTATCATAACAACCCCTTTAGTCAGTGAAGAAGTCCTAGAGCTTGCAATGTTCTTCTATGCTTCATCCTCTAGCACCATTGTATAAGCTTGGTTGACATATAGCAGAGGAGTCATTAAAAGAATTTGTCCTTTGGCCTGGCTGAATGTCTCATTCAACCCTAAAAGGAACTGCAACAACTTCTGTTGTTGAAGCATATGAGAATACTCTTTCAAGGTATCATACTTGCAGGAAGGAATGGTGATAAGTGAACTTTGTTTTTCCCATAGTTGTTTCATATGAGAGTAATATCCTGACACAGTAAGTGATCCTTACCTGAGCGACTAGTCACTTTATCAAACCTTTCTTTTAGGACTGCCTAGACATCATATGCTAACTGGAAATACACCATACCGTTGGCAAGTTCTTTTGATATGGAGGTCAAAATCCAGGATAGCACCACATCATTACACCTCTCCCACTGATCATGGAGATGTTCTTCTTGGGTCTCCTTCTTACAGGAACCATCATTGAACCCAAGTTTCTGCTTGCCTTTTATAGCGATACACATAGCTTTGTTCCAAATCACAAAGTTCTCACTGCCAGTCAAAATTGGCTAGACTATAGGGGCTCCTTGCGTGTCAGCCGGATGAAGATACAGGGATGTGTAAAATTTAAGGTAGAAGTCATGAAGTCAGTGGAACCCATACCTACTGCCATGGAAATCAGAGCTTCTTCCAAATACTGTAGGAAAGAAGCAGAAATCGATGAATGGAATGCTTTGGGCAGCAAGAATCCTCGCAGCAGAACAAGAAGGCATGGATTTGCGCAGAATCTTGACCAACAAATTCTTGGCGAGCAAAATAGCTTCAACACGACTTCTCAGGATCTGGTTAAATGTTGGAAGAAGGGGACTGTTGTTGATCGCGGGTTCAATAAGGCAGGGACAAGCGATTGCAGTTGCATTTGGTCAAGATGTCACAAAGAAGAAATTCTTCTGACTCTGCTATTGTGAACAGAATCAATGCTTGATTCTGCTAGTGAGGAGGGAAAGACCGTAGAAGAACCTTTCCACGGAAAGAAAAGGAAGAAAAGAAAATGAACAAGCCTGGAGTCGTTGTTGACGGAGACGGAGCAAAGCTTGGAATACAAGCGGGTTTAAAGATCACTATTGATTCGCGACACAAGATCGCAAGCGGGAGAAGCAACCTCACTAGAGGCTGCAAAAAGGAAACAACCGATGTAGCCTTGCTGTGACCTGGGTCGGCTGTCGCACAAGATGCAAGAACCAGAAGAACCACAAAGATCGAGAAATGGTGTGCACAAAAAAATTGGGTCCTCAGATGTGCAAGAGAGCTGCAACAACGTCGTCGCAGAAAAAATTCTGTAATCTATTTCAGTTTCCTCCTTGTTACACTTTGATTTTCAGTTGGCGTGGAAAGAAAATCTGTGCAAAGTTTTGTTTCTTTCACTGATGGAATTAAAATTCCCCTTTTGATGGACTATGAATTCAACAGAATTGGTTTTACTTTCGTATGCAGAATTACTTTCCATTATATGTAAATTTCCATAATTGCCCCCGCAAGAGATAAGTAGAAATGGAAAGTATCCAACCGGAGAAATAACACTAATATTCTAATAAAACGCCATTTTCTTCACTCAATTCCTAATGATGAACCTATATCTTAATAAATCATAATACATGTAAAAATTGTGCAATTAATTCCCTAAAATTGAGCACACTAACAGAAGTAACAAAGAATAAGAAAAGAAGTTTCAGTTCAGAACTCTAATAGGAACTTAAAAAAAATATACTCAGTCCAGTTCCCTCTTCTTCCTCCCACGTACTACGATTCCTATCAACTAAATGCCAATGCTAGTCACAATTTGCCAAGTTATCTTGACTTCGTCGCATAGGGAATTTGGAAAACTCCAAGATATTTCATCTAGAAAACAAATACCCTAAGAAAGTAACAAAGTATTCAATCTTGAACACCTAATAACAAGCAATGCTTGTTGGATATTTATTATATATATATATATATAACATATTTAGATATTAATTAGGATAATTAATAAATATTTCTGAGTATGACCCGTAGTCATTGGGCCCAGTTTAAGGAGGGTTATTGACTCAGTTTATTCAAGGTTAATTTTCTGATGGTGGAAATTAACAATTCATTGAGTGTGAGATCTCTTTTCTGAGTCCAGAGCAAAATCCTGTTTTCAGCTCGCTTCTGAAGGTTCCCCACTGGTGACAGCTAAGAATAATTTGCCATCGCTGTGCCTAATCACCAGTTGGAAGAACCTGTTATTTATCTGACAGTGTTCTCTTTTAACAATTATCTCATTTGATTCCAGTTCTCCTCAGATCTATCAAGTTAATGGCAAGAGGTAACTTTAAGTTTTCTGCTGTATCTCATATATGTTTATATTTGAGTATGATACAATCTGGATTGATTATAATGCTTTTGAGATGTTTATTTTCTAACATGTGGTATTAGAGCCTGGTTTGAGATCACCTCTACCTTACTTATTGATCTTTTTTGTTCATGAGATAAAATATGGGATCCAAGTGGCTAGAGAAATTTAACTTCCTTTATTATTATTTTTTTAGTTTTTTGACCCTTCTCTTTTCAATGGCGAGAGTGTGGCGGCGAGAGAGCGAGAGAGAGCAACGGCGCGCGGAGGGAAAGAAAATTCACTGTGAGAGCGTCACTGTCGCTCTGTGAATGGTGAGAGAGTGTTTCACTGCAGGTCTGTTACTCCTCTGTGCGTGTGTTGTTGCTGTCGCGAGTCGCCAGTGTCGCTTTCCTGGGTGAGAGTCACGGCTACTACAAGTGTCTTGGATTGCTGCAGACTCATCAGAAACTAGTAGGAGGAGAGTCGCCGTGGGAGTTACAGCCACAGTCGCCATGGAATCACACGCAGAAAGGTCATCGGCACCTTCTACTGCAGATCCCGTCATGGCAGCTAGATTCTACAGTAGAACGGGCTACTGAGTCGAGTTAGGTCAACCCGACTCAGCAGGAAACTGGTCAAAATGGGGCGTTTTGGCGCTAGCTGAAACGCACCGTTTCATTGATTCCAAGCTGCCATTCATTTAAAAAAAATTAGAGTTTGGGCCGCCGAGATTTTGGGCCGCAGGGTTTTATTTTAATTTTTTTTCTCTTTTTCCTGCTGGGCCGACAGGCAATATTAAAAAAAAAAAGGTTCAGGGCTGTTTTCTGGGCTTCGCTATTTTGGGCTGCTAGAAAAATATATATTTTTTTTGTTTTTTTTGGAAAGGCTTCTGAGCTACATGTGATTATGGGCTACTGTTTCTTGGGTTGCTAGAAATTTTTAGGCTACTGGGTTGTTACTATTCATTTCATTTTTTTTTTACCCAGAAAACGCAGTTGGGCCATCTTTTTTGAGAAACAGATTGGGCTTGGGTTGATTTTAGGCCAATAATTTCTTTGGGCCAACAATTGTTTTTTTTTTCTTTCTCTTTTCAGAAAGCATTTTTTGGGCCATAATTTGGGGTCTTTTCTGGAAATTATTTTGGGCCCTATTTTTGGACTTTTGCGTATGGGCCACTTGGTTTTATTTTCAGAAAATTATTTTTGGCCAGTTAATTTGATTTTATCAGAAAAAACAAAATTACTATTTCATGCATTATAAATGTTAAATTAATTTCTCTATTATTTATTTTAATTTTGGGAAAAGGTATTTACAAATTTTAATTTTTATGTTATTTAATTGCCTATTTTATTTTTTAATTTCTCCCTTGGCAATTAAATTAACTGTTTAATTTTTGTAAAATCCTTTTGAGTTGAAATGAATTTGTTAAACATTTTTGGATGCATGAAATAGTAGAAGAAATTTAATTAAATTATTTAGTCACTTTTGTTGATTAAATTAATTTATTAAATGCTCCATTATGTTGTGCATATTTAGATTTATATACACGTTATTGATATTTGTGATTAGCATGCAATTTTGTGAGGAGTAGCCACAGCATCCTTATTTATTTATGTTGCGTGCATTAATTAATCATATATGGATTCAAAATATCAATAATAATTAAATGTATAGTTATGATTTATCTTTACCCACATGTAGATATATCATGATTGCACATTTAATTAGGGGAGAATTAATTTCTCAATTAAATTGTGCATATTTGGATTTTCAATGTACGTGAATGATATTTGTGGTTAGCGTGCAGTTCTTTAAAGAGTAGCCACAGTATCCTTGTTTATTGAATCTGTCGCATGCATTCATTAATCACATCTGGATTAAAAATATCATTTGTAATTAAATATATAGCTATGATTTATCTTTATCCAAAGGTAGATATCTCATAATTGTACATTTAATTAAGGTGAGATAGAATGGCCTTGTTTTCTAATTAGCCTGTAGGCATTGGGAAATTACGAATGTGTTCTAATTCTACCATTTGAGATAAATACCTGATTATGCTAATGTCTTTGCCCACAGGTAGACATTAGTGATACGTATTTATACTGCTTGCATGCTACATTTGAGCTAAGCATGCACACATGGCACAGTGACTTGTGATTGCTTCAAATTCTTTCTGTGAGCTTATTTGTGCTTTTGTTTTTTCTCATTTTGCAAATCTGATTGCTGCTCCTAGGATTATGGATGATGTTAGCAACAAAACAGTCTTAGATGGCAGCATTAACTATGCTGACTAGAGAGACGATATTTTGCTGCAGCTTGGTTTATTGGACTTGGATTATGTCTTGAGGTTTGATAAACCTCCGAGACCTGATGATGCCTTTGATGACAGAGAGGCAAAAGAAAGGTATAAAACAAAGGATTACTAGGAGCATTAGGGCAGCAATCCCTAAGTGCGACACAGCTAAGGAATACCTAGAAGCCTTAGATAAGCAATTCAAGCTAACAGACGAGCAGATGGGTGGTGCCATCATGTCTGAACTATGTGCTGTGAGGCTTACATGTATTGGTAGTGTGGGGCAACATATTATGGAGATGAGAGGTATGATTTAATCATGTGTTACCTTTGAGTCTAACTTTTCTAGCGTTAATGATGACACTTGGTGGATTGACACTGGTTCGATGATCCACATTTCGACTACCATGCAGGGCTTTCTGTCAAGCAAGTCTCCACATCCCAATGAGGAAATTATCCTTTCAGGCAGTGGGAGAGGAAATTCTGTGAAAGCTATTGGAACCTTTACCATTCATCTTTCAAATCAAAATATTTTGGAACTTTATAATTTTTTTATGTTCCCTCTTATAAGAGGAATTTTATTTCTATGTCAAAGCTCATTCCATTTGATTATCATCTAGTTCTTTCCAAGAAATGTATGACTTTGACAAAGAATTTAGTTTTGATTGCGAATTTGGTTATGACTGATTGCCTATTTAAGATTGTTTCTAATTCACCTCAATCTCTTTGTGTTTCACGTGGTACTAAGAGAAGTGTCATCGATGAGAATTCTTATAGCCTGTGGCATAGGAGATTGGGTCATATCTCTATTGACATAATCAAAAGGTTAAATAAAGAAGGAATTCTTCCATCTTTAAACCATTCGGAGTTTGATTCTTGTGTGGACTGCATAAGGGGAAAGCAGACCAATAAGTCATATAAGGGGGCTAAAAGAAGTTCTGAGTTGCTAGAAATTATACACACGGATATTTGTTGCCCTAATTTGACTGCACATGGTCAAAAGTACTTTATCACCTTTATTGATGATCACTCACGATACATGTATGTCTACATGCTTTATAATAAAAGTGAAGTACTAGATGCTTTTAAGAATTATAAAGTAGAAGTAGAAAAACAGATCGGGAAACCAATCAAGATCGTGAGATTAGACTGTGGTGGTGAGTATTATGGTAGATACACTAGTGAATGACAAGCAGCAGGTCTATTTGCTGAATTTCTTTGAGAGCAAGGTATAGTGGCTCAATACACTATGCCTGGATCATTTGACATGAATGGTGTAGCAGAGAGAAGAAATAGGACATTGCTGAATATGGTTAGGAGCATGATGAGTAGCTCCAAACTGCTATCTTCTCTGTATAAGGAAGCACTCAAGATAGCCACATACATATTGAATAGGGTTCCAACAAAGGCGGTGTCCAAGACACCCTTTGAAATCTGGAAAGGATGGAAATCTAGTTTAAATTACTTCAAGGTATGGGGTTGTCCTGCGAAAGTAAGAGTGTATAATCCACAAGAGAAGAAGTTGGATCCTAAGACCATTAAAGCTTACTTTGTAGGCTATGCGAAGAGGTCTAAGGATTATAAGTTTTATTGTCCTCCACCTTCTACAAGGTTTGTAGAGTCTAGGAATGCCAAGTTTCTTGAGAATGATGTGATTAGTGGGAGTGATTGTCTATTAGACGATAACATACAACGAACCACTGACATCATTCATGAGGGGATGTCAATAGTCAATATTTATCCCACTGTTGGGATTGACATTAAACATGATGTAGACCCTGTGGCTCAAGTTGACGGTACTGAACAAGACGGTCACATACCTGATGGTCAACCAATCACACAAGTGGAACCACCACAAGATGTGATAGAGGATATCATTGTTCAGCAACCTAGTTCAACCCAAGAGGTTGAATTGAGGAGGTCAACTAGAGAGAGAAGATCGGTATTACCTGATGACTATGTAGTGTATTCTGCTGAGGTTGACTGTGATGTAAGTGTTGAGAATGATCCTTTATCGTTTACTCAGGTTGTGAGGAGTGTGAACTCCAAGTTGTGACATGATGCTATGATTGATTAAATGAATTCCATGGCAAACAACCATTTTTGGGAACTTGTAGAGTTGCCTAGTGGGTCTAAGGCCATTGGCTGTAAGTGGGTTTACAAAATCAAGAGAGACTCACAAGGTAACATCGATAGATACAAGGCTAGGTTGGTTGCAAAGGGATTCACTCAAGTGGAAGGAATCGATTAAAGTGAAACTTTTTCACCTGTGTCTAAGAAAGATTCATTCCGTATCATCATGGCATTGGTTTCCATTTTGATCTGGAGTTATACCAAATGGATGTTAAGACTGCTTTCCTCAATGGTAAACTGGAGGAAGAAGTCTACATGAAACAACCTGAGGGTTTTGTTGCAGAAGGTAAAGATCAATTGGTGTGCAAGCTGAAGAAATCAATATATGGTTTGAAACAGGCTTCACGGCAGTGGTACTTGAAGTTCCATGAAGTGATCACGTCATTTGGTTTTGTTGAGAACATCATGGATGATTGTATATACCACAAGGCTAGTGGGAGTAAAATCATATTCTTGATTTTGTATGTGGATGACATACTACTTGCTACTAATGATCTGGGACTATTACGTGAGGTGAAACAGTTTCTGTTCAAGAACTTTGACGTGAAAGACATGGGTGAGGCTTCTTATGTTATTGGCATAAAGATCCATAGAGATAGAACCCAATGTCTTGTAGGCTTATCTCAAGAGGCTTACGTCGTCAAAATTCTTGAACGATTCAGGATACAGAACTGTTCATCTAACATGGCTCCTATTGAAAAAGGAGACAAGTTTAGTGTAAGTCAATGTCCTGAAACTGAGCTTGATAGGAAACAAATGGAAAGGATCCCATATGCCTCAACGATAGGAAGCTTGATGTATGCACAGGTTTGTACAAGACCTGACATCGATTTTGCTATGGGTATGTTGGGAAGATACCAAAGTAATCCTGGGGAAGCATATTGGACAGTTGTAAAGAAGGTATTTAGGTACCTACAAGGCACTAAACACTGCATGCTCACATACAGGAGAACAAATAGTTTGTACGTGATTGGATACTCAGATTCAGATCTTGGGGGATGCGTAGACTTGAACAAGTCTACATCTAGTTACATCTTCCTATTGGCAGAAGGGGTTATATCGTGGAGAAGCACTAAGTAAACTCAAACAGCTCCTTCTACTGGTAATGCTGATACATTGCGTGTTTTGAAGCAAGTTCACAAGTTATTTGGATAAGGAATTTCATTGCTGGGCTTAAGATTGTGGATTCAGTCTCTAAGCCAATCAGAATTTACTGTGTTAACACAACTACGGTGGCCATAGCAAACAACAAAAGGAATAAAAGTCGCAGCAAGTTTGTTGAACTTAAATTCCTTTGCTTGAGAGAGAGGGTTCAGGATGGCCAAGTTTCTGTTGAACGTATCAATACATTGGACATGTTGGTTGATCCTTTGACGAAAGGATTGAAGCCGAACATCTTTGTCACACATGCACCTCATATGGGACTTCGTCCTACTTTTGATTAGTGGAGGTATGAGCAATGAAATTATATTTTGTGGTTTATCATTTCAATTTGTGATTGTATACATTGTGTTATTGAAATTGATAAACATTGAGACAGGAACTTATGAACATTGAGTTCATGTATATTGTGATACCCATTAAGTGATGGTGCTACCTGTAATACTTGGAAGGTAATACCCGATAAAAGGGGACTTATCGCCTTAATTTTTGTAGCGCGACATTAGTTTACCTAGATAGGGCGATGACATTGAGTATACGGACTAAGTGGGAGAATGTTGGATATTTATTATATATATATAACCTATTTAGATATTAATTAGGATAATTAATAAATATTTCTGAGTGTGGCCCGTAGTCATTGGACCCAATCCAAGGAGGGTTATTGACTCAGTTTATTTAAGATTAATTTTCTGATGGTGGAAATTAACAATTCATTGAGTGTGAAATCTCTTTTCTGAGTCCAAAGTGAAACCTGTTTTTAGCTCGCTTATGAAGGTTTCCCACTGGCGACGGCTAAGAACAATTTGTCATCGCTGTGTCTAATCACCAGTTGGAAGAACCTGTTGTTTATCTGACAGTGTTCTTTTTTGACAGGTATCTCATTTGATTCCAGTCCTCCTCAGATCAATCAAGTTAATGGCAAGAGGTAACTTTAAGTCTTCCGCTGCATCTCATATATGTTTATATTTGAGTATGATATAATCTGGATTAATTATATTGCTTTTGAGATATTTATTTTCTAACAATGCTCACTCAGAAAAGATTAAGCCCTAATATGCCATTACTAATTATATGGCACCTACAACACGCATTAATGACTGTTAGCTCTAAGCTTTATAAAAAATTAATTTTATAAAAAAATTATTTAAAATTATCAGTTAAAATTAAAAATTTTAAATATGGACCGTTAAAATTGTATTTGGATGGCGGGAATCTCACCACCAAGATATAAGCACTGAAATCAGTTACATCCTTCTCGTAAGGCCAATCCTTTGTGATTCGAAAAAAAAGTTCTATGACTCAGACCTAGATACGAAGAAGATATAAAATACGAAGTTCACAACCAAATATTTCAAATGTAGATATGCACATATCACCATCTAAGATTTACTTAATATAGAACTTAATAAAAAAATATTGATTATAAATATAAAATATATTTTATATATTTATTAATTTTAATTATACTTATTAATACTCTCTTAACAATAATTAAATAAGAGAGGGGAGAAAATTAAAAAAATGATCAAAGTATTTTAAAAAATTATACTATATTAATTAATTTCTTTAAATAAATATTATATTAAAGATCGGAAGAGAATATTTTATAAAATATTAATATCACCAATAAGATTTAAATCTAATATTTTTTTAAATAAGCATGGGTTCTATTGTATTACTATTATCAATTGGCCGATCTATATCATTAATGAATCGACATATGTATACAAGGTATTAAAAATTCGACTTAAACTAATTTTAGTAGTGATTCAAGAGTCAATGATATTGAATCAACTTCAATTCAATTATAATTAAAATAATATAATATAATATAATTAAAATATATAAATATATATATATGACGTTGAAAAAAGTAACATTTAAACAAAAAAAATACATTAATTAATAAATAAATAAAATATTTAAATATAAATCACATATAATTTAACAAAACAACTAAAGTATAAATATAAATATGATGGATTGTTATATTTTTTTTTACTCAAAATGATATTGTTTAAAGTTTGTCAAGGACAATATATATATATATATATATATATATATAACAATCCAATCCATCTAATTAGTCTAAAATTTTTGATCAAATTGTCTAGAAGATTAATTTATCAATTTATTAGTCTGACCAAACAACTAAAGTTACGTTGAATTTTAATACTATAATTCTATATATAACGCGGGTTAAACTTTCTTCTTCAATTAACATAAATAGATGTATCTTAAATTAATAATTTAGATTATAAATATAAAAATTAGTAAAAATATTTTATTATAATCATAAATATAAGATTTTAATTTATTTTATTTTTTAAATTTATAATTCTATAAAAAAATATTTTTTAATATAAATAATTAAAATTGATATTTTATAAAGATTAACAATTAGCTGAAGATCATGAATAACACTTACAAACTCACAGGTGTTCCTCCCTGAATGATCCACGTGGCCAGAAGTGATCAATTGAGATATGTGCCTTTATTTGAGACCCAATGCATGGCCTGAGTCTGAGCCGCTGCTGAATTTGACACCGATTGCCGTCATATCAGTAACTTGATATCTCCGATATATCGTTTCGATTCTGATTCATTATACGTTTGGCTTAGCACGTGGCAACACTTCTTCAATCATTGACTTTTATACGTTTGGCTTTGAAGACCGGTATATGTATTGATATTTGTCCTTCGGCAAAACGAAGCTTGAATGACCATTCTTCATCACTTATAAAACTCAACGTTTGCCCAAAAAGCAGATCAAAAGAAGACCAGTTTTCCCATCAATTATGGATTCAAGTGATTGTAATAATAATACCTAGAAGCTTGATGTTGTTTGTTTGCCATTCCCAACACAAGGCCATGTAAACCCTTTCATGCAATTAGACAAACTCCTCCGTTTCCATGGCCTTCTATCACTATAAAAAATATAATAATTTGGCAACGACTTTTCAGCGGCAATATTTTTTGTAATTATTTGGTAACGACTTTTCAACGGCAATATTTTTTGTCATCGCTAAAAATAAATTTTCAGTGGCGACTTTATCTGTCAATACACGATAAAGTACGGGTTCATAAGTATTAATATGCGATACTCATTATAAAATGAACTATTTATTCTAGCATCTCAGGCTGAGCAAGTTTTCTATGTGGATGACATTGTTGCACCTGGTTGGCTTGTTGTTGTCAAAATAAACCCATGCGACTTGTTTAATGTATCAAGTGACAATGATATTGATGATAGTGGGGCCCATGATCCTATGGTTGATACAGAACCTTATCAACAGTTGGTAGTAGACTTAAATGTTTATTGTATGAGTTCTACACAACCTGATGATATTATCATTAACTTATATGGAGAAGATGGACAAACGCAAACCTTAGCTCAAGGAGAACCATCACAAATACCTCAAAATAATGCCATTAATACTGGATTTAGTGATGAAGAGGATTTTCTTGACAACTTTGATAGTGATACTGAAGAAGAAAATGACACAAAAACTGAAATAGAAGAAACAGATGAATCAGATGACATTGATAGAAGTGATAGTGTGACGGAAGATTCAAATGAACGAAATTAATTGATATGGTACATTTTATCTACATTGATTATTGTTTGATTGATTGTTTTTTCCTAAATGAAATGCATATTTTTGTAGGATATGTCAGAATGAAAGAGAGGTCGAGGTAGGAAAAGTCTTTCTGTTACATCTAATGACAACACAAATAGCCGAGGTACATGCTCTACACATCAATCAAGACCTGTTATTTCATCTCTATTACTGCAACAGCAACTTCAAGAAATGCCTGTCAACTCTCCTCATACTCCCCATACTCAAAATAATAGTGTAAGTAAGTTTATTTCAATTTTTTAATAATTGATTTACATCACTTGTAACATTTAATTGTTCAAATTCAACTTCAATGATAGGCTCCTCTACTGCAATCAACAAGCGCAGAGGAGTTTACAAGTCTATTAATGTGAATTTAAGGATTGCACAATGAGCAAAGATTCGAATCAAATTTTCAGATTTCATGTCAAGAGCAATCGGTCCAGAAGTAAGAGACTTTTCTAATTATTGTGGTTTAACTCTTAGAACCACCATTTCTTTCAGGGATGGTTGAGGTAGTTGGAAAAATATTTTTAAAAAATATCGTCATGATATGATTTTAAAAATAAATGTATTATTTATGTCAAATTTGTATACTTATTTCAGTTTATTTATATTATTATATAAATTGTTTATATTTATTTGTTTTAGGATAAATTTGAACCTGATGATGAAATTACTGAAGAAAAGTTTCATATAGCTATATCAATTATTTTACAAAATGAATTCAGAAATTGGAAGAACAATATGCACTATCACTATAAGAAATATCAGACTGATGAGGATAGGTTGGCTGATCCTCCTCAAACTATTAGTTTTCAAGATTGGGAGTGGTTATTAATATATTTTAAGTCTAACAAATTTAAGGTATCTCATTATCCTTCTAAATAAATTATATTTTTTTCAATTATTAAATTTTTATTAGTTACTACATTTTGTTGTAGGACAAAAGTGTAAGGAATACGATAAATCGAGAAAAACAAATGACTAAACATACTTGTGGTCCTCGATCATTTGCAGAGATTGAATATGCTATAATAAGTTCAATCTATCACCACTATAATTTAAATTTTGAATCCTTTTCTTTAAAATCTAATTTTTGTATTTTCTTGTATGTTATTATTTTGTAAAAAGATCCTACTACTGGATGACCTATCTCTCCTGACCAGCTGTGGGAGATAACGCATATTAGAAAGATATTAGATGGACAAGTAGTATGGGCTAATCCATACTCTGAATAGCTTCATGTACGCATTGTTGTTTAATATTTTATTTTGATTTAGTTTTATTTTTAATCTAATAATTTTATGTTTTTATTATAGAGTCGTATACACGAACTTTCTCAACAACAAGATCAAGATTTAGAGAATGATACTCGAATGACGTCAGAGGAAATATTGGTGACAATTCTTGGTGAGAGGTCAGGGTATGTAAGAGGGAAAGTGTATAGAGCAGAACCTTCAAGTTAGAAAAATCTCCCTCAATCTACTGATAGTTCAGTTGTGGAGAGTGTGCGTGCCTAATTGTAGGAAGAGTTTGATAAAAAATTTCAAGAGGAGAGAGAAAAAATAGAGGCTGAGTGTGCAGTAGAGCGTGCAAAGATGGAAGAAGAGTTTGAAAAGATGCAATAGGAGCGTGTGCAATTCGAACAAAGACTAATGGAACAAATAGAGTAAAGAATACAAACTCAATTTGCTGCCTTGATGCAAAAGGTACAACCACATGCGGCTACTTCTAGTCATAGTATTGAACCTTCTATATAAAATTTATGTCTAAACTAAACAATTTTATTTTAATTTTAAATATGTTTAAGTAATTGAACTTATTTGATATTTCAAAATATTTATTAATATTATTATATTATAATTTATTTAGTTATTTACTATTTATTATTTGTTATTAAATTATATTTTTTCATAATATAGAAATTATATAAAAAAATTTAAAAAATAATATTCAGTTTAGGCGGTGACAAATATGTTGCCGCAGAATCCGCTTTAGAGAAACCGCTTTAGTCGATGATGTTTCTGTCGCCCAGAATCATCTTTAGGCAGCAACGTTTCTGTCACCGCAGAATCCTCTTTAGGCAGTGAAGTTTATGTCGCCGTAGAATCCTCTTTAGGCGGCGATAGTTCTGTCGTTGCAAATTTCACTTTAGACGGAGGCTCTCAATTGTTTCCGCCAATATATATAGGCGACAGTCTCATAGGCGGTAACTTGGCGGCGACAAAATGTTACCACTATAGAGTTTCAGCGGCGACTTTTAAACCTTCAAAAGTCGCCGCTGAAAATCAATTTTTTTTGTAGTGACGTTACCTTTGTTAACTCTCAGTTCAACCACAAACGCTTAGCCAAGTCCCTCGGTCCAGACTTCGTTAATGGCTTACCTAACTTTCAGTTCGAGACCATACCGGATGGTTTGCCGCCGTTGGAGACGGATGGTACTCAGTATATCCCGGCACTGTGTGATTCAACAAGGAAGAGCTGTTATGCTCCGTTTAAGAAGTTTATTGGAAAGCTGTCATCATCATTATCATCACCGGAAGTTCCTACCGTGAGCTATATAATTGCTGATGCGAAAATGAGCTTTGCAGCAAAAGTTGCAAATGAATTTGGAATACCAGAGATTAGGTTTTGGACGGCTTCAGCATGTGGCATGTTAGGATACTTGCAGTAAGAACAGCTTGTTAGAAGAGGCATTGTCCCATTCAAAGGTGGTTGTTATCTCTAACAAAAAAACGAGTTATGGTATAATTTATCTATCAATAACAACTTGTTTGCACAAACAACTTGTTATGTGTAAATTATAAGTTGTCTTTTATATTTACATTAAGTGTCTTTTTAGCCCCTAAAATATAAAAAGTATATTTATTTTAATTCTTTAAATTGAATCTTATATCTCATTTAATAGAAAATGTTAGTTTATCAAATTTAAGTAATAATCATTCAATTAAACTCTGACAAAGTTGTTATTTTGATATTTTTAAGTTATTTTATGTTTTATACTAAAGAATTAAAATTTAGATATGTTTTATCAACATTTATCTTCTGAATCATATTTTAAATTTATTAATTATTTTTAATGAGATTAATGTTATTAAGTTTAAATAACTAAAAATATATTTTTTGTATTTAAAAAATTAAAATAAAATTCAATACAAATATAAAGTACAAAGTTAAGGAAAGGCCGAAAAGACTATTTAAACTCAAATATATCCTATATTGGATATAATATAGTGCCTTCAAAATTATAAAGATAATGGGGAAAATATTAACAATTATAATAACTAAAAAGTGACTAGCATTTGTTTTTTGTTTACTTTCCAGATGAAAGTTTCAAGAGTGATGGCCACATTAGATTGGGTCCCAGGGATGAAATATATTCAACTAAAAGACCTACCAAGCTTTATGAGAACCACAAGTCTAGACGATATCATGTTTGATTTCTAAGGTTCAATCACAAAAAATTGCATAAAATCATCTTCCATTATCATTAACACATTCCAAGAATCGGAAAGTAAAGTTCTTGAAATCAAGGCCAACATGAACCCTAATGTATACAACATCGGCCCACTTCACTTTCTCATCAGGCATTTCGTTCATCATGAGAAGCAAAATGTTGGCTTCAAGTCAATAAGTAGTGTTAGTACTTGGTACACCATTAATAATATGTGCAGGTACAAGACTCATGAATAACAAGAAAGAGAATAAATTCTATGAATATCTGGTGTGAGTACTATGCTCACAAATATCAAGCAAACTCGAGTTTAATCATGATACACCAAGGACTAACATTACTGCTGTTAGTAACTTGCGTTCTGTATTTAGTCCTCTCAAAAATATTTCTAAGTATGCATGGGGTCAATTTAACATTAATAAAGAACAAGTTCTTTCAATACTAAAATCTCTCAAAAATATTCCATAATTAAGGTGTCATATCCTTACTTTAATACCCTTATATGATCCATTAGTAGCCTTTGAAACCACTTTAGGATCAATTAAAGTTGGAAATAAGAATATGGAATTTCTATAAATTCTTCTCAGGTACTGTTCATTTAACATTTTTCTGAATTTTGCTCAACTTAAAAAATTCATATTTAAATCTATAAAATTCTAAATGAGGTGCTTCCAAGTCCTACCGAAAGCTATTTAAGGCATCTTTCTGGAAAATATAATAACTAGGTTTAAAAGTTACTATAAAGTTCCCAGTAAATTCGCAAAGACATACTATTCATATGGTAATTTTTCTAGTTTTTCAGAATTCAACTCAACTTTGAAAAATCACCATAAATTCGTTTATTATCCAAATTGGGTGTAATTGATATCCACTTAAAGCTCATGATGTTAACTTTAGGCATGCTAAATTTTGAGAGTTTAATTCATACAATATCATATTCAAAAAATGGCGGCAAGCTCACAACCAAGCATAATATAGGTTTATCTTACATAACCAAGCATGCTTCAAACACCATCCATTGACTCTTTACCTCTTGAATGTTCAGCAAAAAGAGTGATATTTCAAAAGAAATCCCAATAACAACTAACACAACCTGTAACATCATCAAGCAATTATCTAGAGTATGTTATATGATATGGGAGCCACATAATCATTTTCATATTTTGGCATTCTCTAACATGCATTTGTCATGACATCTTAGCAAGGAGATTACCACATCATCAAGCCCATCAAGCTCACACATTATCACATAATATCATGCTCAACCAAACATCATAAACAATAATACTAATAAATAATTGCAAGACAATGATAAAGCTAGAGTTGTTGCTACCTTTTTGAGATCCTTTTCTTTCCTTGTTGACTTGAAGTTCTTTAGGTGCACAGATGTCAAATCCTAATTAGTGAATAACAATTTTATGTTATTATAACTTCTTAAAAATAATTCAAATTTAAAAACCCTAACTACCCTTTCTTGAATTAAATTAAGGTTTTATTTCTCACAAGCACTAACATTAAGTCTTGGGATCCTATCCTACACAATTTTGGCTAAAGAATCCAATGGTGTGATCCAAATTTTGAAATTTCTTCATCTACTTTATTGTTCGTACGGTCAGAAACGAAAATTACAACTTAGGGTTTTCTAAAATTTCCATTTTGATGCTTAAGGCTTCCAAGTAGGGTCTCCTTACTATACCCTACACAAAATTGCATTTTGAACACATTGGAGGCCTTAAAATAATCATATCTTAACCCTATAATAGAGTGCACAAATCTGGACAGCAAGTTATTTCAAGAACAATTCCAAGAAACTATTGATTTCATGAGCTCAAACATGTTAAATCTTATCATTTTAAACTTGTCTTTGCTACTCTTATTATAATTTTCATCTTTTCCTAATTTGGACAGCATCTTCCCTTAGAAATTTATGGTTCTCAACCCCTAAAAACCATCAATTAAACTTCCAAATAAATCACTAAAAGCTTGGAAGTATGCTTACCTTAGTATCCTTGAATTTTGGGAGGTTGGAAGCTTTGATCTTGACTTGAGTTTTGAATTGTCAAGAGTTTCCCCTATGTAAAGAGTTCTGCACAAAATGGAGGTCTTGGGAGGGGGTATTTATAGAACAAATTGAGGGGAATCAAATGCTAAGATTCAATTCTTAAAAGTTTGATCCAAGGGCTAGGATTTAATCCCTTTTTAGTTGTAATTATGACAACTTTTGAGTTGTCGTCTTCTTTTCCCTTATTCCCTTCATTTGGTACCAACTTAAGAGGTCTTGGAGCTTCATGGAGTTTCTTGGAGCTTCTTGATTTTCTCTAATTTTTCAGAATTAATCGGTATCGATCCGGGTAATTTCTAGGAAAAATAAATTATTTAATGGAACGATATTTTCTAGAACACTCTGACCCTGTATAGCCTGTCTAAAATCATTATTAACCTTTTAAATATTTATCTCTATTTTCTTATATTTTTCTGAAGTCTTTTATAGTCCGAATACTTAATTTTGTTGAATATCTCAAAAGAAACCACAATACGATAAAAATTCATATAGGGGTATTTTTGTCATTTGCCCTTTATAAAAATGTCTTAGAACCTCATTTTCCATTTTATGAAATTTATTGGGATTTTTTGAATATTTTTCAGAACTGCCATTTTTGGCCCGAAATTACAATTTTGCCCCTATTTTAGTTTTAGCTCATACTGGCTATTGGACTTTGACTTAGCCCATAATAACCCATCTAAATTCATTTTGAGCCTCCTGATAAAATTTCATGCTTTTTGGTTTAGATCTGATCCCTCAACAAATAAAATCCTAAATTTTAGAGCTGGTAGACAAACTTCTAAAATTCTTTTAAAATTCTATTTAAAATTATCTGGATCTCTTTTGGGAGTGTGTTCTTTTTTATAATCTCCCATGATTCACAATGTATCTTCTATCATAATCTCACAAAATTTTGTAGTCCAGTCAGTCTTTTAAAAATTCTAGGTAATTTTCCCGCACTTATAAAAAATGTATTAATTAATTGGGAACTCAAATCAAAATTATGACGTCTCTCATTTAACCCAAAATTGTGTGCTTTATCTCCCAATATTTTCATATCTCAAATCCGAAATGGACTGTTTTGGGCTAAAAATACAGTTTTTGTAACTTTTCACAATTTATATTTATGTCATTTGAACTTTTTTATATTTACAGTTTAGTTCCTAAAGTTTTATCTACTTTATACTTTTGGTCATAATACTTTCTAACTTTACAATTTGATCCTTTATTCAGTCGATAATACCATTTAAATTTCTCTAATCATTTCCTTAGCTAAAAACTAAGGGTTTTTGGCTAGGGAAATTCTAAGATGTTACACAAGGACCCAATATGAAAATTAAAATAGAATCTCAATATTTCCTTCAATTTAAACACAATGAAACTCTTTTCAAATAATAGGAATTCACATAAGAACATTTCAAAATATAAAATCATCTAAAGTTTGAAAAATATATTTTAAAACTTTCTTTGTCTATTCTATACGTAAACATGATGATATTATAAGCCATTCAATAAAAAAATTAAAGACAATAATCAAAGCACTTAATTTATATAAATATGCTTTTAGTAAATCATGGTTAAAAATTGATACTTTAAATAAAATGTATCAAGTAGCAAAATATTATTATCATGGGATGTTATTTACTTACTTGCCACACTCCCAAACCTCTACTCCTCCTGCCAACCAACTTCCAATTACTTTTCACTTCTCAATTTTCTGATATCCCAAAAATAACATATTAAAATTAAATTATATTTTTTAACAATCCAGAATCGTGTCCCTACGCTCAATTTATAACACTTTAAAATAGAAAGAGAACTCAAACTTTAATCCCCATTTTTCTCTAACTAATATCATGACAATTTAAATGATAATAGAACTTATCAGTCATAATTAACAAATCCAATATTTAAACTTTAGAAATTATCCTCCACCTCTCCCTTTTCTCCTTTTTAAACTCAAATTCAATTAATTTAACAGCCACTATAGCAATAATAAATATTTATATATATGGAAAAGTTTAATTCTTTTCTTTAATTTTCATCGAGAACTTAGAAGACTTTAATTCAACCAAATCCTTGTATATAAAGAGAATTTAATCAATTTCCACCCACTACTTTGATAAACATATAATTATGCTAATTTAAGCATATATTTTGAAGATTAGATATCTATAAATTCCAACACTGCAATATCCAATTTCAACATAGAAGAACAAATAATTGTATTTCCTTCAATGTATTAAAATTTCAGCTTCAATATTTCAGCCTATCAAACATCATTTAAATCTTCATCCTTTTCTTTTAAATGACCATTTAATCTTTAAATCCTTTTCCCAATAATTTTCCAAGCATCATTGTATAATACCCTCCTACCCCACGCACCACTCATAGAAGCAACACTAGGGAATGATTGAAATTAAATACATATCCACACACTTTGCAACTACTCCAGCTTATGTAAAGAGAAGAGGAAAGAAATAAAAGTTTGAGTATGCTCACCCAGCTCCATCAACACACCAAAAGGGAAGAGGAAGGAGAAGAATATCCAGAAATCAAGGTGCCTACAACAATGACGATGGAAGAAGATAGAGAAAGTTGGCGATGACCTCATCGGTGCTTCATCATTAGATCTCCTTTATCCTTGTCGTTGCATACATCGGAAGTTGCAGATCTTGTTAGCCAAGCACTTTTAGTGAAGGAGGTTAAGGCAATGGAGGTCGGCAATTGATAGAGGCTAACATAAATCATAGCTAATGTGAAATTTTGGGGTGATCATGAAGCTTCTCCTTTGAATATTTTTTGTCTCACTGTTGAGCCACCGAAAATGGACAAGAAACAAGGGATATAACACTTACAAGGAAGATGACGATAGAAGACGATGGCATAGCTCCAGCAACGGCAACACAGACAACATAAGCGGAGGGAAGCACAGATGCAGTGGGTCTTGAGTGAAATCGCGAAACTTCTTCTTCCTTGCTCACTCACTCTCTTGCTGTCGTGTAACAGAGAAAATGAGGAAGTATTCTAACATAAAAACATATAGGGGAATTTCTGTTAATGGCTAAGGGAAAATAAAATTCCACTTGAGATGGTGCTAAGATTCGAACCGGTACCTCTTACTCTATTCCACTAACTTAGACACCACTCAACTACCAACTTCTCTTAGTTCATAACTCAAAAAATATTATATATATATACATACTATTAAGGCGGTATTATTTATCTATTTATTTTTCAGGGCCATTATAGAAAATGATGAAAAAACTTCAAATTTGCCTCAAGAATTCTTAGATTAGATCAAAGATAAAGGAAACATAACAAATTGGTGTCCTCAAGAACAAGTGTTGGCTCATCCTTTGGTTAGGGCATATTTGACACATTGTGGTTGGAATTCTACATTGGAAAGTATAAGCCAATGTATGCCTATGATTTGTTGGCCTTTCTTTGCTGAGCAACAGACAACTTGTTGGTTTGCTTGCAATGTTTGGGGGATAGGGATGAAGATGAATAAGCAAGATATAGAGGGAGAAGAGATAGTTGATCTTGTGAAGGAAGCAATGGTGGCAGATAAAGGGAAGCAAATGAGGGAAAAGGGTTTGGAGTGGAAGAAGAAAGCGATGGAAGTTACTGAAGTAGGAGGATTGTCTTATGAAGGTTTCAAAAGGTTAATGATGGAGAGGTTTTCCATTACTACCGGTAAGTGAGCATATATGAAACAATGTTGCATAATTAAATAAACTAACACTTATGCACACTAGCTAAATCAATATAAATCCTTATAATTTTACTTGCTTTTTAATCAGGTCCTGTAGTTTTTTTTATTAGATCTTTATAGTTTGTTTCACTTGATTTTAATCAGGTTCATTTAGATTGTTTTGGTCTATTGTTGGGGCTTATAGTTTGAATGTATACTAGTCTCAAGTATTAAGCAATAATAAGGCTGTTTTGCAGGCATCTCGCTTCCAAACTCATACATATCTTCTTGAGAATGATTGCACCATAATACCTTTAAAGAAGAAACTTCTTTCAATTGTGGCTTCTATATTTGCTTTCAGAACTGCCATTAAAACTTCTTCATATGATGCCACGTATCCCTAGCTTGGCATGGGTATGGCTACTTTAAACATTTTCTCATGCCCTCTTTTTTTTTTACAGGAATCTCTGTTTGTTGTTCTGTATTCAAAACTAATAGCTTTAAGAGTAATATCAGTACTTTCAACATGATTATTATCCATCGGTTAATATCTTTTTCTTTTTACAAGGGAAAATAATTCCTAACTTTCAACCAAAGTTTCCATTACAGTTTGCAAATGTTGTCTCCGTTAGCAGGTAATAATACCCTTTCATTACTTGTACCAAAGAAGGCTAAAAAAAAACCTTTCATTAAATGATGATGGATATATTCGAAGAGTGGATAATTGATGATCATAGCCAACCCCCAACAAAACTTTAAGCTAAGTCAATTAAATTATAACAAAGGAAAATAATAATAATAATAATAATAGAAAGACAAACATGGAAAAAATGATATATATTCATGGTCTCCTTCCGACAGTGGGAGATTCATGATGAAGAACTTCTTATAAAACTATATCTTTAATAACGCTACATGTCTGATTTTATTTTCCATTGCTGTATTAAGAATGCATTATTTCTTTTTTACTTTCTATTGCTGTTATCCATTGCTACAGAAAATTCAAATCCTTACGTAACATTTTCCTTCATCTGGTTAGGATAGAAAGAGTATAACATGAAGAGTTCCTAATCAAAGATATGTTGATGATAGCGACGACTCCGAAGAAATTTCCTATTTCTAGTAGTATTTGCTATATTATGTAATTGATATGTTTATTCAATGTTTTTGGTTCCAACCGAGCAAGTGCAAACAAACAACTACATATACCATCTACATTTTGAATGAAATCCTTTGTGAACCCCACATCGTTTGGTTTATTAACAAAAGAATAGAATATAAACAGCTTCTGATCCTATAGGTTTGTCAAGTGTGACTTAGTAAAAGGGGTCGTCACTCTCCATTATATATTAATAACTACCCTCTTTTTAATTTTAATTGAAAATCAAAATAAAGAGACAACAAAATAAAAGAAAATGATATAAATGCCCCTTAATATCATTTGCTAAATGTAATAAGTGACGATAAAAAAAGTGATTTGGCCTGAACTCTGATGATAACAACTATATTGCAAAATTTTGTTGTAGATAGTTAACCAAAATTTATGAATTGTGAAATTAAACTTGTTAATTTCTAAACCTATCTTGTGATTGATTAATAACATATGTTTATTGAATAATGTAAATTTATTGCAGAAGTTTTTTGTGAATAGCAAATGGAGATTTGTAAATTAATGCATTGAATTTGTTAATTCTAAAGCATGTCTTGCTATAAAAATTAACAAATATAATTTAACAATTTATATGTTTACATTAGCTATTCACAATAAAGCCATTTTAATAAAGTTATTGCCATTGTTAGAGCTTCAACTACCGTCACTGGAGCTTTGGCCGCCAACAAAGGTGGCAACCTGTCAGTTGCTAGCCAAGATGACTTCACAACAAATGAGGGACAACGTGGTACTTCACAAATCTCAAATTTAGAATTTTTCTATTTTCGAAGGCTTTAGATGAGATTTTCCTTTATTATGTTAATGTCCAAATTTGCCTTGAAAGTTTACACGTAAGAACTATAGGTATCTAAAAATTTTTCTTGGATCAATATCATCTCAAAAGTGCTAAAAGAGTAGCCAAGTCGTTCTAACCATTAAAAAATCTAATGTTAATTGTTAAAAAACTACGTTGATCTTTATTATTTGTATCGCCTGGTTCTTTTTCATTTCCCAAGAAATATTAATATAAAAAATACTTTTGAATACCTATATTTCTTGCCCAAAATTTTTGGAACATAATTAGACCTTAAATTTTTTATCTTATATATCATTCTCTCATTTGCTTATGATGCCGTTGATATGAACATTTTCATAGTTATTGCTTACTAAATATTGATATGGACAATCCGAAAGGTAGGCACATGTGTCTTTAATGACAAGTACAATCAATAATACCACTTCCCTATGGTACACAATTATTGTTTAGTCAAAATTGAAGTAAAAAAAAGAAGAAGAGGGACTTACATTTTGGAGTGGTGCAAGCATGGGATTTTAAAATGTAAGTCCCCTCTTGCACGTTACACATATTAATAAAATTTATTAAAGTCAGTGATCAATAACGTTTATTAAAGTCAGTGTTAGACATCCTGAGCAACTTAAAAATTGTCTAAACATTTAACAAAATTATATTATTTTTTAATAAATAACCATTTTACCAGAATAAATAACACAATTAAAATTCATAAATATGTTTGAGAGTTATTTTTATGTCTTATTATTTGTTTTACCCTGTAATTGTGTATTTAATAATGCTAACTTAACTATGCTAACTAAATTGAGGGTGAAAAATAATTTTTTTAATAGATGTAAGGGAAAATAAGTAATCCTCCTATTATTAATATGAGCTATTTATGTAATTTGAAAAGATTAAATAAGTTAATTTTAATAAATTTGACCCAATTTCCTTAAAATACCTTATGTAAATTTGTAATTTAGTGTTAAGGGAATATTAATAAGGGTAGTTAGGAAAAATGATAGATATTCATAAGAAATATGGAGGATTGAGGTCTTACGTATAGAATAAAAATAAACCCTCTAACCAACTCCTACATTTAGGATGATAAGAGTATATGGTTTTTTATGTTTAGTCTCAAAATATTATTATTTATTTCTTATAAAAAAAGTCTAAAAGAAGTATTAATGATATCTTTTTACAATGCCTCTCATAAATAAGCATAGAAAGCAACTTACATTTTGAGATGGAGAAAGAAAGAAAACTTTCAGGGAGAACACATTGATATCAAACTTATCCCTGAATTGAAGTCTCCATATGGAATCAACTGACTAACACATGCATACACGCAACTATTCTTTTCCAAATAACAAAACAATTGCTACTTTTCTATCCCTAGCGTTACTAATGTAGGAGGATGGTCTTATGAAGATTTCAAAAGGTTAATGATGGAGAGTGCCTTGCCCTAAAAATTATGGGGTGACCAGGCACAAAATATGAATAATTCATATTCTGTAAGCCTCAAATATTTAAATAGAATAATTAATTTAATGATTAAAAATAATCTTCAGCATGTATATTAATCTATCAAAATGACAAGGGTAAACAGAATTCTATCTATAAACTAAGTGGAGCACTTAATTTCCAAAAATAATTTATAATTTTATAAGTTTATATTTACATTTTATAGTAGCTACACAAAAAGTTGCAAGAATTTCAGATCAACAGAGAGGCTCTCCCCTACTCAGTTGAGGAATAGGGTCAATAGCACTATCTGAAGCCAAAATAATCTGCCGGTAAATAAAGTCCCATTATAAAAATAATTTAAAATACGGAAAGAAACAATTTAAAACATATTTAACTGCGAATAATAAAGTTTGTTGATTAATCTAAATTTTCATATTATAGAATCATATCAATAATTAAACTGTATAAAAATCATTAATCAAATCAATCTAAATATTTAGTAAAATATTTTATTTAAGGAAATCCATTTAAAACAATAATCCTCAAATCTCACTTTTTCGTAGAATTTCAACAGAACGAATAATAAGTGTAGACACACAGTCTATGAGGGTAACTAACCAATCCAGTGCAACTCAAAGCCACAAAAATAATCTCAGTACGAGACCATGAAAACAAGCATAGATACGGACCCACGAATAACAGATGTAGGTACTATTGTTAGTAACCAGCTTTTTGTATTCAGTCCTCTTCAAAAACATTTTCAAGCATGCATGGGTTCAATTTAATATTCTAAATAACAAAATCTTTTAATACTAAAATCTCATAAAAATATTTCATAATTAAGGACCCCAGTGTGAAAATCAAATTAAAATCTCCAAAGATTTCCTTCTATTTAATGCAATATTTTTTTTTTCAAATAATAGGAATTCACATGAGAATGTTTAAGAGTGAAAAATCATCTCAATATAAAAGTTTAGAAATATCTTTCAAAATTTTGTTTGCTCGTTCCACACTAAGCATTATGATATAATAAGCCATTCGAAAGGAAAATCAATGACAATAATCTACCCTTATTTCATACAAGTATGGACATATTTTTCCAGAATGTTTAAATATTGAAATATTGAGGAAATCAAATTTAATAATGATGAATTTAATCATATTTTCCTAGCAAAAGAATATTTTAAAAACAATATTATGGGATGTTATTTACTCCCCAGCTACACTTCTAAACATTTACTCTTTCTAGCTAAACAACAACCAATTATTTTCAGTTCTCAATTCTCTGATATCCTAAAATATATTAAAATTCTAATTATATTTTTGACAATCCTTAATTATATCCCAATGCTCAATTTATAAAAGGAGAAATTAAACTTTAATTCCTATTTTTCTCCATATAACATTATGATAAATTAAATAATAATATAACATATCGCCCATATTTTACAAATCCAATATTTAAACTTTAGGAATCATCTTCTACCTTCCCCTTTCTCCTTGTCAAGCTCAAATTTAATAAATTTAATCACTGCCACAACAACAATAAATATTTATATAAGAGCATCCACGTAATTCTTACCCATTCCATGAATATATAAACATGCTAATTCCAACATTTGTTTTCAAGATCATCTATCCATAAATTCCAACAATATCAACATTTCACTTCAAAATTCCTTATAGGGAATAATTTCCTCTTTTACCATAATTTAATCAATAATAATTCCCTTGTATACGTGTTTGCTACCAAAGACAATCAATTCACATATCATGTATCTCACCGAACCCCTTGTGAGCATCAACATTAAAATTAGTTCATTAACACAATTGACAAGCTTCTGTTTTTTTTATTGCAATTTTAATCCCAACAGAGCAACAATATACAACAATTAAGCTTCTCTTTACTGATTAAACATTCTTCCTTGATTAAATATGTCAAAATCTATTATGTCTCAGAATTTGAGCTATGATAGGCACACAATATGAATAAATTAATATCCCTTAAGCCTTAGACCTTAAATAGAAAGTTTAAAATAATAATAATAATATATGTTCCATTTTAATCAAAATGCAAGTTGTCTGTAAGAATTTTGACAGGATTGATTTTGTATAACCAACCTTATGAAAACCTTACAATAAATTGCGAATGTTTCAAATCACCTGTAGACATTTTTCAAAATAACCAGAACCTTATCTATATAGACTAGGTAAAGTATCTAAACTTTAAACAAAATAATACAAGTATTTTATAAGTTTATAATTATATTATAAGTATATACACCAAAAGAATCAACGCTTCGAATCAGAATCAAGCTCTTCACTACTCAGCTGGAAGAATAGGGTCAACAGCACTATCTGAAGCCAAAATAATTTACCGGTAAATAACGTCCCAAAAGAATAATTTAAAGTGCAAAAAGAAACAATTTCAACATATTTAAATGTAAATAGTAACACTTTTTAATTATATACAAATTTTTCAGTATAGCATTTTATTTAAAGAAATCCATTCAAAATCATAATTTCCAAACATTCTTTTTCCATAGGACTTCAACAGAATAGAAACAAGCGTGGACACACCGTTCTCAAGGATAACTAACCAATCTAGTGAGCCTTAAAGCCACAAAACAGGAACATGTATGAAACCCATGAATAACAAGTGTAGGTACAAGACTTACAAATAACAGGTGCGAGAATAAATCCTACGAATATCCGACAAAAGTATGAGACCTATGAATATCCATTGAGTTTGGGTTTAACTATGGTGCACCAAGGACTAATAGTACTGCTATTATTAACTAATATTCTATATTCAGTCCTTTCCGAAAATATTGTCAAGCATGCATAGGATTAACTTAGCATCAAATGATCACCTGTAATATTCCATAATCACAAAACCCCAGCATGAACATTTAAATAAAATATCAAAAGATTTATTTAATGCATATGGAACAATTATTCCAATAATGAAATTCACATATAAATGTTTCATCAAGAAAATCAATTCAATATAATATTTACAACAATTTGTTTCTAAAACTCCCTTTATTCATTTTCACACATAAACTGTAAGGAATTGGAAGACACGCAGCGGAAATTAATTTAAAAATTTTTCCATTCCTTGCCAGGATCTATCGTATGTGTTTAAGTTAAGTGGGAAGAAGTATTACCCTTAGTGTGCCTCAGCGACTTCCACAGTTTTTGGTCACGACGTTCACAGCTTCTCTCTGCAGCTCGTGCTCCCTTTCTGATCACAAGAAGTCGACGACTCAGGTCAGCTTCTTCTACTGGTATCCACACGAATAGCGTTCCAACCACAAACGACGTGCTAGCGTCTCTTGTCCCTCCAGGGCTTTCTCAAGAGTTCGTCCTCTCCGTCTCTATTTCGGCAGTTTCTTATCTGCAACCTTTTGCAGAGTCCCCTTCGGCCTTTCTATGTTCTATATGTTTCTCTGTGCAAAACGCAGCTCCTAAAATCAGATATATAGGATGCTATACGTTTTTCTCCGTCAACCGAATTAGATTTTGGAGTTAATCTTATATTAATTCCAAAATTAATACAATATCATATATTGTATAATTTTATAAGAAACTAATTAAATAAATAATATCAAATCCGTCTCACAGATTTAATTACCCATTTATTTAATTTTAAATAAAGATGAGACTGAACTATATTTGATTTATTCTCATAAATCAAATTTGAGATATCCTATCAATTTGAATTTCGAATTTCAAACGTGATAGAGATTTAATTTATCCTTATAAATTAAATCTTATAAATATCTCTTATATGAGATATCCTATCAATTTGAATTTCGAATTTCAAACATGATAGAGATTTAATTTATCCTTATAAATTAAATCTTATAAATATCTCTTATATGAGATATCCTATCAATTTGAATTTCGAATTTCAAACGTGATAGAGATTTAATTTATCCTTATAAATTAAATCTCATATATACATATAATGTATATATACGAATTTATATATATATATATACGAATATAAATATAAATAAATATATATACATCTATCTTAGATCATTCATTGAATCTGGACATGTCTTAGATTCAATGAATCTGGACATCATAGCTCGTGTTGGGCTATTTTGTGTGCGACCCTGTAGGCCCATATGAAGTTGACAGTGGGCCATTTGCTATACTAGCCCACAAGTCGCAAGCGGTCTCTAGCAAGACATAACGACTACCCAAATCATATGAGGATCGTTAAACGATGTAACCTTTTATACAACCATATCATGTCCCTTCTGTCACGCGATATTTTGGTCATGGATGAGGCATGGATAATGTCATCCTCCTATTCCTGACCGTTACTTTCTTGATCCCTGAGTAGTCTGACTATAGAAATGGAACTACCTTTCCATTACAGTATAGCCATACATTTCTCAGACTCACTCATCGAGGGGCCCAGTAATATCTCTCTACGAATGTGAGGGACAAATTCTATCTTGACCATTCACATTCCTCCGCATGAAAAACCACTAAGGCCGAACATAGTCTTTATGATCACTCAGTCAAAAGTGACTTTTTACTAGGTCAAAGCAGAGCGTTTTGTCATGTAGGAATCCATGATGATCTCAGGTTAAAGGGCGTATTGACATGGTTTATATATGAGAGAAGCTTATGACGTTACCCATGCAGTTCTCTCATAGCGGGTCGGTCCAGCACCTTGTACTCTTACATGTGCTTATGACTTTAATTTATATCTCTATACATCTTCAAAGTCATACTGGTCTTATTTCATCTGTGCTCCCGCATAGATGATCGACCAGGGACATTTAGGATAATATCATGAATTATCCAAGGATGGTCATCATAGTAAACATGCAAATAATATGATAACTCAATTAATAAATTCATAAATCAATAATATTCATAAGACAATGATTGGCCCCTAGGGCACGATTTCCAACATAAACTTGATCACATAATAAACCAATTGAAAGGAAAATTGTTTTTAACAATTAAAGCCATTAATTCATATAACTTGCCTTTCATAAATCATATTTAAAAATTAACATTTTAAATAAAATATATCAAGTAATCAAATTTTATAAAAATATTGTTTTAACGGGATGTTATTCATTCACTTGTAATACTCCAATATAGCTTACTCTTGCTCTAAGCTTTAGAATATAATTCGCTCTTTATTTCCCTAGATTTATGGAAAATAAAACATTCCATAAGCTAACATACAGAACCATTACTTAAACAAATTTAACTTTTGCAAACAACTATAATCATACACTAAAAAACTTATCTTTATTTCTTTTTCTAAGCTATTCAATTCCATATTCCATCAAGAAATGCAATTCATCTCTTTTGTACCAAGCACCATTTATTTATCACAACCACAATAAATCCCATATACTTACTAACACTTAAGTATTCCAACAATTTTTTTTAAATTATCTTTGTATCCCATTTCTTTATAACACTTGGAAATATGAAACCAACCTTTAACTTGGAAAGTTTCCAAACGTTACAACAATATTCAATTTAAACAATCTTTATCTAAATTTTATCCATTTTCTTAGGTTCAACATCCATTCTTCACACTAGGGTCTCTAGGTGCTTAGTACACTTTAATTTTTCCCATTTAAATCTACTTTAGCACCATGACAACAACACCATATATATATATACCTACAACAGCACAATATATACACATTCAGCTTTTGCCTATATTCTTCATTAATCTCTCATCTTCCTTCTGCCCATATGTAGCATCATAGAAACACAACCATCACACATACACACACAACTCCAGGTGCCACCACCATTCCACAGCACACACAATTTCAACTTTTTCCATTACTACACACAGACTTGGCAAGCAGGGAAGAAAAATCTAATATTTCAAACATAACCAACAAGAGTTAACTAAGAGGAAGAACGTACAGCTTACCACTTTCCTATAACAGCTACATCGAGGCAGAGAAGGAAGATGGAGATTTAGAGTTGCTATAGTACCATGCTTGCAAGGTGACGACATCAATATTGGACATATAACAGCATGTCAGCGACTCTTGATAGCAGCAATAATGTGTACATCAACAGCGCTAGAGGCAGCAACCTGGACGATAGAGGCTAATGGAACATATGACACTATTTAGGCACCCAAATCCTCCCATGATTAAGATCTTCACAATGAGGAAGAAGACAACGACTGCAACAAGCAACGATGGCAACGATCTAGGGTCAAACAATGCATAAACTTTTTGAGAACATAATGGTAATACCTGTAACTACAACATTAGAGGCTCGAGCATCTTACCTTTTTATATCATACACCCTTGCTTGGTTTACCCTGAAGAAGGTTGTGCCATTTTTCTTAATGGTCTTCCTGAAGTACCTCTACCTGTTTAGGTAAAAATTGCTCCAATAGACGGGGCTGTAAAAGTAGCAAGTGGGGAGAAGGTCAAGCTGATCTATAACTCAAAGTTTACTGAGCAAATAGACAATCTCTCTTCATATAACCCGGCTGTCACACCCATAACAAATACCAGAGGCCTTATGACAAGTTCCTAAATGATAGTTTTCACAAACAGCACAAGGAGACCTAGAATAACTAGACCGGCTCACGACAGACTGAGGTATAATATTTCCAAATTTAGGTCTCAGATTTGAAGCGCCCACTGAGGGTCCATAAGATCTTGGCACTAGTTACATAGCAAATGATGGGAATTGGCCCTGAGAGCGATTTCCTTTAAATGAAGACCCTTAGAATTTTCTACTCCCTATCTTTTACTTCTTAGAAACCCCTTCTTCTTCAATGTGCCTCAGCTCAATTCTCAACGCACAGTCCACTACATCATCATAAGAGGCAAAATTATTCAACATAAGGGCCACAACATCATGTATATATATCAAAAATCCCTGAATGAGTTTGCCAATCCTATCCTTCTTTGAAGGAATCAATGTCAATGCATAAGAAGAAAGCTCTATAAACTTCCTATCATACTCTGCCACTATTATTCCTAAAGTGCACTTCAACAATAAGAACTCTTTAATTCGGACGTCCTTTTTACTCTAGAGAAGATAGCATTTAAGAAAAATATCCTTGAAATTAGCCCATGACAATGACGATACTCTATCTCCCTGTAACCCAGGCACTATTTTTCTCCAAGCATTAGTTACCCATTCTAACAGGAATAAAGCAAACTCCACATACTAAATATCAGGGAAACTCAAAGTTCTACACCTCTTCTCAATACCTTCCAAAAATTCCACAGGTTCTTCTCGAAAGTCAAAACCCATGAACTTAAGAGGATCCAGCTTAATGAATTCTAACAACTTGACTACTATATTATACTCTTCAATTACATTATGTGTCTCTTCTTGAGTCTCATATCTAGATGATGTAGAGATTTTAGGAGATTTGGATTAGATGGTTCAGCTTTTGATAGGATCTCTTAAAGAGGTCTAAGGGGTTAACCTCCCTTAGTCCTAGCTCTCCTATAACCCTGTCCTCTACCTCTAGAGTTAAGTCACTTCACTGAGCAAAGCCTCTATCTGAAGCCCTATCACTTCTAGAGCTCCTTCTAACTAGTGGATGTCGAGGTGACATTTAGCTATACACCAAAAATATAGAAAATATTTAATTCCAAGGGAAAATATACTCTTAATACAATAATAAAAGAAAACACTTTTAAATTTCCTAAAAAGACCTTTAATGATGTCATAATTATAATTATACCTGGGATCATAATGATAATTAAGACCCTACTGAAGTATCCTTGCTCCACTTACTATAGGGGACCTTAGCTTTGATACCAAAATGTCACGTCATGAAATTTGAGCCATGATCGGCACAAAATATTAATAAATTCATATTCCTTAAGCCTTAGACCTTAAATAGAATGTTTAAAACAAAAATAATATATGTTCCATTTTAATCAAAATGCAAGTTATTTGTAGGCATTTTGGCAGGATTGTTTTTGCATAACTAACCTTCCGAAAACTATACAATAGACTGCGAATGTTTCAAATCACCTGCAGACATTTTTTTAAAAATAACCAGAATATTATCTATAAATTAGGTGGAGCATTTAAACTTTAAATAAAATAATACAAGTATTTCATAAGTTTATAATTACATTATAAGTATATACACTAAAAGAATCAACGCTTTGAATCAGAATAAGGCTCTTCACTACTCAGCTAGAGGAATAGGGTCAACAGCACTATATGAAGCCAAAATAATCTATGGTAAATAACGTCCCAAAAGAATAATTTAAAGTGCAAAAGAAACAATTTCAACATATTTAAATGTAAATAATAACACTTTGTAATTAAATACAAAATTTCCAATAAAACATTTTATTTAAAGAAATCCATTCAAAATCATAATTTCCAAACATTCCTTTTCCATAAGACTTCAACAGAATAGAAACAAATATGGACATAGTCCTCGAGGGTAACTAACTAATCTGGCATAGCTCAAAGCCATAAAACAGTCACAGGTATGAAACCCATGAATAAAAGGTACAAGTACAAGGCCTACGAATAACAGGCGCGAGAATGAATCCCACATATATTCAGCATGAGTACGAGACCTAACAATATCCATCGACATTGGGTTTAACCATGATACACTAAGAACTAACATTACTGCTGTTATTAACCATCATTATGTATTCAGTTCTTTCTGAAAACCTTGTCAGGAATGCTTGGGGTTAACTTAGCATCAAATGATCACCTGTAATATTTAATAATCACAAAATCCTAGCATGAACATCTAAATAAAATATCAAAAGATATATTCAATGCATATGGAACAATTATTCCAATAATGAAATTCACATAAGAATGTTTCATCGAGAAAATCAATTCAATATAACATTTACAATAATCTGTTTCCAAAACTCCCTTTATTCATTTTCACACAAAAACTTGATCACAAAATAAACCAATTGAAAGGAAAATCATTGCTAACAATTATAGCTATTAATTCTTATAACTTGCCTTTCGTAAATCATACTTAAAAATTAACACTTTTAATAAAATATATCAAGTAATCAAATTTTATAAAAATATTGTTTTAATAGGACGTTATTCACTCACCTGTAATACTCCAATATAGCTTACTCTTACTCTAAGCTTTAGAATATCATTCGCTCTTTATTTTCCTAGATTTCCTGAAAATAAAACATTCCATAAGCTAACATATAGAACCATAACTTAAACAAATTTAAACTTCACAAACAACTATAATTATACACTAAAAACCTTATCTTTATTTCTTTTTCCAAGCTGTCCAATTCAATATTCCATCAAGAAATGCAATTTATCTCTTTTGTACCAAGTACCATTTATTTATAATAACCAAAATCAATCCCATATACTTATTAACACTTAAGTATTCTAACAATTTTTCCCTTATATTCGTATACCATTACTTCATAACCCTTGGAAATATGAAACCAACCTTTAACTTTGAAAGTTTCCAAACTTTACAACCATATTTAATGTAAACAATCTTTATCCAAATTTTATCCATTTTCTTAGGCTCAACATCCATTCTTCATATTGGGGGTCTCTACTTGCTTAGTATATTTTAAATTTTCCCACTGAAATATACTCTAGTACCATGACAACAACACCATATATATACCTAGAGTAGCACAATATATATAAACCCTTTGTTTAACAGTTATTGTAACTGAGTTTTTAATTCCCTTATCTCTTAGGGTAACATCCTGTAAGGCGGATTTTGAAATTGATTGTGTGTCTAGAATATCATAAATGGCAAATTCTATCTCTTTATCTAGCAGTAATTTACTTGAAAAACATCGAGAAATTTCCTTACAACTAGAATTTGATCTAAGCTGATAATAGACTTATCAACATCATTCACTATATTAGAAATCCTTGACAACCCTTTTACAATAATCGTTGGGCTTTTAAAATAAAAATTTAAGTTGCCTTTCTACTTTATTACTTTACAATACGAATAACAGCATTATCACCAAATGTAATCTTGTAAAACTCTACCAAAATTCTTAAATTAATTTCCAGCTTTAATATTTAAAATACTTTATAACCTTTATTTCAAATCTAAAATCAAAAGTTATCTATCCCAAACCATCTAACCTATATTTTGGCCTTGACTAACCAAGGGTAATCAACTCTTTATATCACTAAACAAACATTTAAACACCTTTGTACCACACACTTGATATACATATTTAAACAAATTTCATTTATTTTAGCTTAAAAATTTAAGACTTTACAGAGTTTGGAAATTAGTTCTCAAGCTCTAAACTCATAGCCTTTAACATTCTAAAAATTATAATAGTAAAAATGCTAACCATTAGCTTAATTTCAAATAACATTCCAAGCTTTAAAATCTAACCAAAACAAGTCTCTGCACCTCTTTTCAATACCCTCAAGATATTTCATAGGTTCTTATTAAGCATTATAAAGCAAATTTAGGAAAATCCAGTTTAATGAGTTTTGATTACTTAGAAATATTACTATTCTCTTCAGTAACACTGGAGGTTTATTCTCAAGTATCATACCCAGATGATATAGATATATAAGGGGATTACGGACTTGATAGTTTAGCCTCATATACAATTTCTTAAAGAGATATAATAGGTCTACCTTATACCTCTAGGGACAATTCAATTTGCTGAGCAAAGTCTCTTTTCAAAGTCTTATCGCTTCTAGAACTTGTACTAGTGGGAGGATGTCTTGGAGATATTTCTCTATACACACATACTCATGAAAAATGTTTGATTACAAATGAGAGGAATATACAAATAAAATGATGAGGAGAGAAAACACTTTGAGACTTCCAAAAAAGGCCTTCAATGATGCCTTAATTATAATTATGCTTGGGTTCATAATGATAATTGAGACTCCACTAAAATATCCCTACTCCACATAGCTATAGAAGACTTATACTTTGAAACCAAACTATCACACCCCAAAAAATCATGGGGTGACTAGAACATAATATAGAGAATTCATATTCTAAAAGCTTCAAATATTTAAATAGAATGATTAATTTAATGATTAAAAATAATCTTGGGAATGTATATTAATCCATCAAAATGACAAGGGTAAACATAATCCTACCTATAGACTAAGTGGAACACCTAATTTCTAAAAATAATGTATAATTTTATAAGTTTATAATTACATTTTATAGCAGTTACACAAAAAGGAGCAAGAACTTTAAATCAATAGAGAGGCTCTCTGCTACTCAAATGAGGAACAGGGTCAATAGCACTATTTGAAGCCAAAATATGAAAGGAATTAGAAGACACGCAACGGAAATTAATTTAAAATTTTTTCCATTCCTTGCCAGGATCTACCGTATATGTTTAAGTCAAGTGGGAAGAAGAATTACCCTCAGTGTTCCTTAGCGACTTCCACAGCTTCTGGTCATGACGTTCACAGCTTCTCTCCACGGCTTGTGCTCCCTTTCTGATAGCAAGAAGTCGATGACTCAGGTCAGCTTCCTCTACTGGTATCCACACAAACATCATTCTAACCACAAATGATGTGCTAGCGTCTCTTGTCCCTCCAGGGCTTTCTCAAGAATTCATCCTTTTCATCTTTATTTCGGCAGTTTCTTATCTACAAACCTTTTGCAGATTCCTCTTCTGCCTTTCTGTGTTCTATGTGTGTATCACTAAAAGCGCAGCTCCTTAAATCAGATATATAGGATGCTATGCGTTTCTCTCTCTCTATCGAATTGGATTTTAGAGTATATCTTATATTAATTCTGAAATTAATAAAATATCATATATTATATAATTTTATAAGAAACTAATTAAATAAATAATAATAAATCAGTCCCACAGATTTAATTACCTATTTATTTAACTTTAAAATAAAGATGAGACTGAATTATATTTGATTTATTCTCATAAATCAAATTTGAGATATCCTATCAATTTGAATTTCAAATTCAAACGTGATAGGGATTTAATTTATCCTTATAAATTAAATCTTATAAATATCTCTTATATGAGATATCCTATCAATTTAAATTTCAAATTCAAACGTGATAGGGATTTAATTTATCCTTATAAATTAAATCTTATAAATATCTCTTATATGAGATATCCTATCAATTTGAATTTCAAATTCAAACGTGATAGAGATTTAATTTATCCTTATAAATTAAATCTTATAAATATCTCTTATATGAGATATCCTATCAATTTGAATTTCAAATTCAAACGTGATAGAGATTTAATTTATCCTTATAAATTAAATCTCATATATCTCTTATATATAATATATATATACGAATTTATATATATATATACGAATATAAATATATACGTCCACCCTGGACCATTCATTGAATCTGGACATGTCTTAGAGTCATTAAATCTAGATATCATAGCTCGTGTTGGGCTATTTTGTGTGCGACCCTGTAGGCCCATATGAAGTTGGCAGTGGGTCATTTGCTATACTGGCCTACAAGTCGCAAGCGGTCTCTAGCAAAACATAACGACTACCCAAATCATATGAGGATCGTTAAACGATGTAACCTTTTATACAACCATATCATGTCCCTTCTGTCATGCGATATTTTGGTCATGGTTGAGGCATGGATAATATTATCCTCCTATTCCTGACCGTTACTTTCTCGATCCCTTAGTAGTCTGACTATAGAAATAGAACTACCTTTCCATTACAGTATGGCCATACATTTCTCAAACTCACTTATCGAGGAGCCGAGTAATATCTCTCTACGAATATGAGGGACAAATTCCATCTTGACCATTCACATTCCTCCGCATGAAAAACCACTAAACCCGAACATAGTCTTTATGATCACTCGGTCAAAAGTGACTTTTGACTAGGTCAAAGATGAGTGTTTGTCATGTAGGAATCCATGATGATCTCAGGTCAAAGGGCATATTGACATGGTTTATATATGAGAGAAGCTTATGACGTTACCCATATAGTTCTCTCATAGCGGGTCGGTCCAACACCTTGTACTCTTACATGTGCCTATGACTTTGATTTATATCTATATACATCTTCAAAGTCATACTGGTCTTATTTCATCTGTGCTCCCGCAGAGATGATCGACCAGGGACATTTAGGATAAGATCATGAATTATCCAAGGATGGTCATCATAGTAACCATGCAAATAATATGATAACACAATTAATAAATTCATAAATCAATAATGTTCATAAGACAATGATTGGCCCCTAGGGCACAATTTCCAATAAACCCTTCCTGCGAGAGTATTTTTTGGCAACTACATGGGGAATGACCAAATATGATTGTTGAGTCAATTCCTATAATTTCATGAATGGGAGTACGAGCAAAAGAATATGATTCCATGAATGATGTGTTTGTGATGCTTTCTGAATTCATGAAAGTGAGGAGCTAGATAAAGTAGAGGGCCTCATCTAGAGTTTATTAGAAATGAAACTGCCAAAGAGTTTTTTGACCTCATGAATGAAGCTGATAAACCTCTTTATTCTAGGTGTATAAGTATTCTAGTTTGTCATTCTTGATAAGGCTATATCGTATCAAATGCCTCTCCGGTATGATTGAAAAAGTGATGTTCATGTTGTTGGAGTTACTAGGAGATGTTTTCCCTGAAGTTGAATTCCCTCCATTTTAGCAAAGAAGATTATTAACAAACTTGGCTTGTACTACAGAAGATATATGCATGCCCAAACAACTGTATGTCATATTTAGGAGAGGATACAAATAGGGATATTTGTAAGTGATATAAGACATCTCGGTACAAGTTGATACAGAAGGGAAAAAAGTAGAAGAAACTAGCCAAAATTCTAAGGTACAATTTATTATAATGTGTTACTTATTATGTATCTTAACAAAATTTAATGCAGTTCTCAATAATTGGATTGTTAAGTATTTTCCTTTCAAACTGCAAATGCAAAGAATGTATACGTCATAAAAAATGGCTGAGCACATAAGGTGGCATATGACTGAGCATAATTCGGAAGGTAAATTAAGACACCCTCGAGATTCGGAGGTATGGAAAGCATTTGACGTGAAATTTTTAGACTTTTCTAGTGAATTTATACATGTCTCCCTCCGTATAGTCATAAGTATTGATTCTTAGGACATCGACAGTTCCTCAATTCTAAGCATAGATTTAGATTGTAACAAACTCTCTTTGATGGAAACCAAAAAAGGAGAGATCCTCTTATTACTTTGTTTGGTAGGTATGTCCTATGGCAATTACAAGATGCTGATGTCAAATTTGGCTAGAATGAGATCCCAAATAACTAAGATGACAATCTCATGGAACATATGATGCTCAGCCTATACAGTGGTAGAAGATAAGCATATTTTTTACTCTTCCTTATTAGGAATCTAATTTTACTACACCATAGTTTAGATGTTATGCATATTAAGAAGAATGGGTGTGATAATATGATATATATACATTGATCAATGAAGCCAGAAAGTTTAAAGACCATCTCATAGCTAGAAAAGATTTATAGACCTGGGGAATTTATGAAAAGGCTTGGCCTGATGAAAATGACAAGTTTCAGCTAACTAAATTCACCTTGACAAAGCAAAACAAAGATATCTTACTTTAGAAATTGAATAACATAAAAGTACCTGATAGATATTCTAGCAACATCTCAAGGGGTATTAATCTGTAGGCTCGATAGGTTACCAAGTATAAGAGTCATGACTCCTATGTTCTTATGCAATAGTTACTCCCACTGGCTTTTAGCAACACATTTTCTTCTAATGTATTAGTGGTTTTGGTGGAGTTGTGTTCATTTTTTAGGAAGTTGTGTGCGAAGGTCTTGGTACCTGAAGAGTTTGATCAACTGCAAAATAAAATAATTCTTACATTTTGTTACTTGGAGATGATATTTTCTCCATCATTTTTTATTATCATGGTTCACTCGACTATCCACCTTGTACAAGAAGCAAAGGTCATTGGGCCAGTTCAATATCAATGGATGTACTCTATAGAGAGGTACCAAATTAATGACCTTTTATCCCTGCATTTTCAAATGTGCTACAAATATGCAAATTTTAAATTCAAACTTTCCTCCAGCCTAATAGCGCTTGTGACATGTAACCGTTACAAATATGCAAATTTCAAATTCAAACTTCCATCCAACCTAATAGGTAACTATGACATTTTGACCATTACAGCTTATCCTTAAAAGGGGTAAAAACTTTAGTTCTAATAGAGCTTTTAATCTCATTTGTTCTCCATATCTCTACTACAACAATAATGGATAAGACTTGGATCAATGTGTAACTCACGTCCTCGTGATATCTAGTTATACTCAACTCTTTCTTAGATTTTATGTTCAATAATGCATCGGTCAACAGTAAGATTCAATGTCCATGCCCAATATGTAACTTCAACAAGTGGCATCTAAGAAATATTGTTAGGGACCACTTGATTGTTAAGACCTTCCATGAAATTATGTCATTTGGACTCTACATGGGTAAAACCTGATATAATTTTCCTTAGTAAACTCTGGCATATCATGAATAGGAGTTCGAGTAGACTAACCTAATGCCATAAATGATGCTTTGCATGATGCATTCGGTATTACTCTTGAAGAAGTACAGGCCCTAGCCAAAGTTTGAGAGGAATAACACTACACGAGAAGTTTTTGAATTGATGAATGAAGCTGACAAGCCTCTATATCATGGGTGTACAAGGTATTATAAGTTATCCTTCTTGATAAAATTGTATCATATTAAATATTTGTGTGGTATCACAAACAAGGCCATGTCTATGCTATTAGATTGCTCGGAGATGCTTTTCCCAAGTTGTATTCACGCCGCCTTTTTATGAAGCAGAAAAGATTATTAACAACATTGGATTAAACTATAATAATTTTGATGCATGCCCAAATGACTAATGTTGTATTGGGTAGTGGACACGAATAGGGAGATCTATAAGCGTTGTAAGACATCTCGGTATAAGATAGTGCGAAAAGGGAAAAAGTAGAAGAAGAAACCTACAAAAATTCTAAGGTATTATTTGTTAATTTAATTTGTTACTTAAATTTTTGTAGTCAATAAATAACAGTTTGAATTGTTAGGTACCTCCCATTGAAGTCACGGTTCTAGAGAAAGTATAAGTCAACAAAAATGGTGAAGCATATGAGGTGGCATGTTCTTGAGTAGAATGCATATGAGAAGCTAACACATTAGCAAGATTTAGAGGCTTGAAAGGCATTCGACTCACAATCTCCCAACTTGGATATGCAATAAGCATAGTTCATTTTTGCTTTCCATGATCATCCCTAGGAAAAAAAAATAGTGAAATAATATAGACGTGTACATATAGACGTTGATATAAGAGTTATGTAACTGTGGATGGATGGTATCAAGACGTATGACTTATACGATAAGCATCTATCTAGTCTCCTTGCAACATTGTTATGGACTATAAGTTACTTTTTAGGTTTAGGAACCTTGTTTAGCTGAAACATGCATATTGGGTTGGCCTATCCAGAGTTTATATTCAAAGTTATATCATACCGCCTTCCGCACAGTTAAAAATGGTGTTTTATGGGACACCGATAGTTCCTTGATTCCAAACATAGATTTAGATTGCAACATATCCACTTTTATGGGAAACAAGAAAAAAGAGATCCTCCAATCACTTTGTCTAGTATTGACATATTTCGGTAGATAGAAAATGTTGATATCGAGTTTAATAAGAATCTTGACGATCCCTAGCAACTAGGACGTTAGTCTCGTGGGACATTCGATGATCAACCTTTGTAGTGTCACAAAAGAAGTATCTTTTTTACTCTTCCTTATGGAAACATAATTTACTATGCCATATTTTGGATGTTATGTATATTGAGAAAAATATGTGCCACAATGTGCTGTATATGTTGCTCAACAAACCTTGAAAGTCCAAAGATCATCTCTTACCTAGAAAATATTTATGTGCCTAGGGAATCTGCGAACAGGCTTGTCCAGATGATAATGACAAGTTTCAGCTAACTAAGTTCACCTTGACAAAGAAGAATAAGGATATCTTCCTTTCGACGCTAAATAACATCAATGTTCCTAATGGATATTCCAACAACATACGAAGATGTATCGATCTCCAATCTTAAAAGTTTTTTGGGTTAAAGAGTCATGACTCGCATGTTCTTATGCAATAGCTCCTCCCTCTAGCTTTGAGATACACACTTCCTTATCATGTATTTGTGGCATTGGTGGAGTTGTGTTCATTTTTTAGGAGGTTGTGTGAAAAGGAGGAGCACAATCAGTTGTAGGAAAAAAATATTCTTACACTGTGTCACTTTGAGATGATATTTCCTCTATCATGTTTTACTATTATGGTTCACTTGACAGTCCGCCTTGTTAGAGAAGTAAAGCTTGCTGGCTTAGTTCAATATCACTGGATGTACCCTATTGAGAGGTACAGGATACTTTATCTCTTCATTTTTTATTCCATACTTGTAATTTGACAACAAGCACAGTTGTTAATTGAATGTGAGACTACAAATTTTTGAAAAAACTGAAAACCTACATTTGCAATAAGGCATGACTAGAGGGGTCAATAGCAGAAGGTTATTCTGGGGATGAAGTTCTAACTTTCTGTTCAAGGTATTTGATGACGTGGATACGTCTTTTAACCGCTTGTGTCACGTTGACAATTCTCCTCCTCATCCTTTCATGTCAAATGATTTGTTCCCTCCTATTAGCAAACTTGTTGGAGGATATGAGTTTTTCAAACTCACTCCTAGAGAAAAACTACAGGCACACTAATATGTTATGATAAATTACAGCCAAGTTAAACCTTTCTTCCCATATTCTTCCAATAATATACACATAAATTGAATGAATGCTTTTTTTATACTTGTTATTTAATTTATTCATCTTTAACTCTTATAAAACAAATTATAATTCATTACATAGGAGTATAGAAGTATTGTTAGGCGCCAGCTATGAGTATATGGGTGAACTTTCGTTGATGTTGATAAAAGAGTCCATTGAGAGTTTCCTTATTGGTTTACATGAAGAATGCAAAATGATGACATACCTTACACAGTTGAATTTAGAAATCTTTCACTCGACCTATTAGACTATACGAGAAGGTATACTGTGTATAATGTTAACAAGTTCAAATTTGATACTTTTGCACGTGACTAGGGATTGCTCACACAAAACTCTGAAGTTTGTGGCACATTTAGGATAAAGAATTATGCTAGCAGTAGTGACGACAACATATGAGGTATCACTTATTATGGAAAGCTTATTGACATTGTTAAGTTAAATTTTCAACTTTTCACTGTAACTCTCTTCAAGTGCTCCTATGAAAACATGACATCTTCACGAGGACTTACTATTGATGACTTAGGCATCACATCTATCAATTTTTCTAGTCTCATTCATACTGGTGAATATGAAGATGATAAATTGTTCCTTCTAGCATCTGAGGTGCTCCAGGTTTATTATGTCAAGGATAAGAAGCATAAAGATTGAAATATGGTTGTTCACCTCAAGCCACAAGATCTTTTTGACAAGGGTAATGTTGACATCACTACTTACGACAATAAGCCCTTTCAACTAACAAATTTTAAAAACTTCTTCTCTCAAGGTATGACAATTTAGACATTATTAAGTATATGTCCTCTTCATCCCAGTATTTATTTACAATTATCATTATTAAATTAGTTAAATACTCAGTTACTTCTATTTTTAATTTCATTCAATTATAATCTGATTACAAATAAACCTAACAATAATTTGTTATTATACATCTCTTTTCAGGTAGGATGATGATGATGATGAATGACTTTTACAACGCTTTCAATGATTAATACAATCATTTCTTCTTGTACAAAAATAATTATAGACAAAAAATAAATGGTTTTTAAAAAATAAAGAAACACATTTTGTAGTGATTGTAGAACCGCTACAATTTCAATAGAGAACAAACTGCTACAAAATCCAGAAAACTGTTGCAAATTACCAATCGCTGCAGAAAAACATAAAACTGCTACAAAAACACACCTGACTTCTATAAATACCTCCCTTCCTCTCATTCTTACTCTATAAGTTGTTCTCTTCTTCATGTGCTTTCTTTGCTTCCTCTATGTTTTCCCTTCTTTTTATCTTTCTTTCTTTCTTTCTTCACATAGTGGTAAGATCACTTTAATTTATAAGATTATTTTTGTTTTAGATTTGTATACTTATTATTATTAACATGTTTATTTATTATTTTTAAGTCTTTCTTACACAAATTGATGGATCTATTTAATCAATTATATATCATATTTTCTCCACTTTCCTCACTTTTAAACTCTCTTCTACACCTTTTTTTATCTACTTCCATAACCTTATAACTATTAAATATTAATATGTACAATTTCTATATCTTATGTATTTATCATCAAATTATATAACATAGTACAGCAAAATAATATAAACAATTATCATAATAAAATTTTAACCTATCAAATTTAATAAATTATCTATTAATCTACATATATACATATATACATACAGTGTTAAAAATTCATATTATTATTATATATAATTATAATTATCATCAAACACACATAATTTTTAATTTTTTTACCAAAGCTGCAACATTTGTAGTAGTTCCAAATCGCTACAAACATTTAACGCGGGAAAAATTGCACTTTTTTAAACCTTTTTTTTAGCATGGCGGCAAAGTTTGTAATGGTTACAAATTTTTTCACTATGTGCTTTTTTGTGTTTCCTGCCTAAACTTTTTGTTCCCCATCAGTAATATTTTTCTTTCCCGCCAACCAATGATAACTTTGTAGCGGTTCAATAACCGCTACAAAAAATTTTCCCTTATTTTGATATACACTTTTATAGCAGTTTACATGATCGCTACTTAGTTCCATAAACCGCTATAAAAGTTTGCAACATTTTGACCGTCATGCATAGTGGTTTATCCAAACTACTATAAACAGTAAGTGCTACAACACTATTTATAGCACATGATTTTGTAGTGGTTAAACAAATCGATGCAAATTGTTATTGTAGCAGTTCAAAAAAATGAACTGCTGCAAAATATCTTCTTGTTTGTAGTGTCATGTTACTAAGAATTGGAGTAGGGACTCTATTAATGAAGAAAATAGTAGTCAATGCTACTTCATCCCAAAAACTTTTCTGTAGTAAATTTTCATTAAATTGTTTACCATAAGCGATGTCTAATGGCACTAGTACAAAATAGGATTTCTAAAGCCCTATTTCTAAACTGGTCCTTGTGGAAACGATTTAAAAAAATGACCAGTGGTATTTTTGTATATAAGATAAAATATTTACATCGAATGTATGTGTGATAGGTGTAGCGGAAAATTACTACATTTGATATAATTACAGCCAGTTTAAAATATACTTTCTATACCAGTTTCTTTAAGGTCCAGTTTAGAAAAATTTATTTTTACAATAGTTGTTTGTAGGTCCAGTTTAGATATTTTCTTTCTACACCGAATATCTTTTGATTAGGTGTAGATTAACTTACCTCCATCTATTTAGTTTCTTATACTATCATTTCCAGCCTCTTTTATGTCACTTCTTTAGACTATTCATCACCCTTCTTCGATTCCTGACATTTTAAATCATTATGACAAATGGCTATTGCATTATCTGATATCCTTTTCCAAATCTATTCTTTCCTTAACCTTAAATATATCCTTCCGGCCTTAGGTCTTCTCATATCACTTTCTCTCTGTGTTATTTTATTTTCTTATATTCTTCTATCTGAACTCTTAAATTACTTCTTCCTCATGCACACCTCATTCTTCGCCTCTTAAAAGACAAAGAGATGATTTTGAAGACAAGCATGTCTCTCATGATAACCCTTCAGTTCCTTCTCCTCCTCCCCTACTTTAAACTCTAGTGGAGTGCCTTAAGAAACTCATCTAGCGCTTCTATGGCCTAGAGGACTAGGTAGAAGAGTTGAGATATTGAATTAACATTTTAAAGCCTTCCGCTTTGATCTTTGCCACCATCAACAACATGATAGTCTCTATCATCCTATTGATCCTAACTTTGACTCCTAAAACTCTGACTCTGATGATGAGTGAAAGGGGTCACCTTTTTTTGCCCCGCCTCCTGTGTTATTTTTTGATATAATGAAAATAATGAGGATAATATATTGTATATCAGTTGATAGAGGATTTTTTTGAGATTTTAAACTTTGGATGTAAATTTTATTAGTAAAGTTTAATTTGAATGAATGAAGTTTAACAAGTTTCTTGTTTTAATATTGTGTTCCCTTTATTTTTTAAAACTTTCTACACCGGTTATGATATATGTACGGTGTATAAAATAGTTATTTCTACGCTAGATTTCCATTTTATCCAGTGTAGATTGGCTCCTGATATACATTTTAATTAAAGAAATCAAAGGAAGCATATTTTTAAATAAGTTGAAACTTTCTACACTAGTTGTTAATTATGTCAGGTTTAGAATATCTTCTTTCTACACCTATATTCATTTTATCCATTGTAGATTGGCTTCTAAAATACATTTTAATTGAATATATCAAATGGGGAATTTTTATAAATAAGTTAAACTTTATACACCTATTGTTAATTATGTCAGGTTTAGAATATCATCGTTCTACACCTTATGTTCATTTTATCCGGTGTAGATTGACTTCTGAAATAATTGAAAACCCCTTCATGCACCTCCATCTCTCTTTTTTTACTAGTTCATTTCACACATCTCTCATCTCTCATTTTTCACCCATTTACTTAGTAAGTTCTTCCACTTTTGCTTGTTATATTCCCTACCATAATTAGTGGGTTCTTATACTTTTCCTTGTTATATTCTCTACTAGAATTAGCTTCAAGCTAGGTTTTCTTGTTTTTTGCTTTTATAGTATTTTTAGTCTTCCATAAATATGGATTATAGTTAGATAAATGATAAACAAACAAGTAGTGAGTATTCTAACAAGGTGAAGGGGGTTTTGGATTTTGCTAAATGAAATGTTGATGTTGATAATGGATGATTTTATTATCCTTGTGTGACATATTTGAATGAGATGAAACTAAATCCTGTAGATATCTACACTCATCTAATTTATGAGAGGTTTTGAAAGAGTTACACGGTATGGGTATGGCATATTAAAAATATGGAAAGGTCGAGTGGATCTAAATAGGTGGAATAGACTTTTGACGATGACATGGATAATGATGATCAGGTAGAGGACATGATTTGCATATGGTAATATGTGTAATGATGTAGAAAAACCTCTATACCCAGGGTGTAAAAAATACAACTTTTTGAATATAGTGTTGAGATTGGTAAGTGTGAAAGCACTGCATGGGTGGAGTGATAGTAGTTTTTCAAAAGTGCTTGAGTTGTTACAAGGCATGTCTTAGAAGAAAATTTGCTACCCAAATGCTACTATGATGCGAAGAAAATAATATGTCTATTAGGCATGCAGTAAGAAATATTCATGCATGCCCAAATGCTTGCATATTGTACAAGAAAGAGTTTAAAGATGAGGAGAAGTGTCCAACATGTGAGACACCAAGGTACATATCAAACACTCTCCTAAAAAGAAGTTATGGTATCTTCCAATTATACTAAGGTTTAAATACCTCTTTTCTAATAAAGATGATGCAAAAAAATGTTATGGCATGCGACTGAAAGGATTTATATGATGGAAATCTTCATCATCCGATTGATTATTTGTATTGGAAGAAGATTTATATGGAAAGCTTCATCAACCGATTGATTATTTGTAATGAAAGAAGATTGATGACTTATTTCCTGAGTTTGGCAATAAACCACAAAACCTTAAGCTTGAACTTAGTACAAATGGCATTAACCCTTATGGTAGCTGTAGCAATATACATAGGTCATGCCCCCATTCTCTTCGTGATTTACAACGTATCCCCTTGTTGTATATTAAATGCAAGTATGTAATATTGTCTATATTGATCTTAGAACTGAAACAACTGAGAAATGATTTAGACGTTTACCTAATACCCTTGATTGAAGATTTAAAGAAGTTGTGGGAAGGTGAGGATATATTTTATGCGATTAAGGAGGTCTTCAATATAAAGGCCATGATCTTTTGTACAATTAATAACTTTCCTACATACAAAAATTTCTCAAAATATAGTGTCAAGGGCCATAAAGCATGTCCGATTTATGAGGAAGTGACTTACTACTATCAACTTTATCAAGAAGAAAGACAGTCTACCTAGGTTATAAGAGATTTCTAAGACATCGTTGACTAAAGAAAACTTTTTTGGCGGCTAAGAATTTGAAAATATTGTGAAGCCATTGACTGGAAAGTAAGTCTATGAAAAGGTGAAAGAAATCAATATTACTTTTAGTAAAACTACTAAGAGAAGTGAGAAAAATATATGGAAAAAAGATCTATCTTCTTTGAGCTTATGTATTAGCAACATCTTCATGTAAGGCACTGTATTTATGTCATGAATGTGGAGAAAAATGTGTGACAACATTGTTAGAACACTTCTTAACATACAAGGTAGTTCTAAGGACGGTTTAAAGGCAAGATTATATTTGTAAGAAATAGAAATACGAGAGGATTTACATCCAAGGCCAGATGGTAAGGATAGTTATTGTGTTGCAGAGGTTAATATTTTGTCCAAGAATGAGATAAAAAGTATTTGTGAGTGTTTACAAGCAATCAAAGTTCCTTCTAGGTACTCATCAAATCTTAAGAAGATTGTAACGATGAAAGATTTGAAATTAGTAGATCAAGTCTCATGATTGTCATGTCTTGATACAATAATTACTCTGAGTGGTTGTTCAAAGAATCCTTCAAGATGATTTGAGACACATTGTAACCTGACTTTGCTTCTTCTTCAATGCTATATGTGGCAAAGTCTTTGAGACTGAAAAGTCCATGAATTGGAGCACGAGGTTTATGTTATTTTGTACCAACTTAAAAAATTGTTTCTTCTTACCTTTTTTTACATCATGGTACATATCATCATTCATCTAGTGTGAGATAAACTGTGCTTACTTGTATACTTATGATGGATGTACCCATTTGAAAGATACATAAAAATACTTAAAGAGTATATGAAGAATCCATATCGGCCTAAAGCATTTATTATTCAAAAATATGTTTCTGAATAAGCTATATATTTTTGTCAATACTACCTGTCTAAAGTAAGACTTACTGGTTTCCCTAAACCCCATGCCAAACATGAGGTTAACGCGGAATGTCGGTGAAGAGTGTTGATCATAATGTATTATGGCAAATATATTTACACATCCTGAATAACATTGATGAAGAAGTAGATTCTAATTGATTTGTATGTGAGTATTTTATCTTTTTGATGTCATATATAATGCAAGTTTCTTATGATCACATATATGTTTTTGATGTAATAAAGCAAGTTTCTTGTTATGCTTGCATATATGTTGTAACTTCAGGGGTGGGGTAATAAAATAGGGTATGGTAAAAACAACTATAATATTTAAACCGGATGTATATGTTATATTGCGTAAAAATTAATAGTGGTAATTTTGTAAGTAAATTAAAAACATTTTTTACACCGGATGTATATGTTATCCAGTGTAAAAAGTCTTCTGAAATTCAAAAAATGACTTATGGCATTTTTGAAAATAAGTTGATAACTTTTTAAACCAATTATTGCATTAGTCAGGTTCAGAAATATGCTTTTCTATACTGGATGTCAATTATATCCTGTGTAGATTGGCTACTAAAAATATATTTTTGAAGCCTATCCCTTGGCATTTCTCTCATTTCTCATTTCTTAGGTTTTTGTCAGTCTTCCTTCTTACTTCTATCATTACTCCGCTCGTCGTGCTCTATAGTTTTTGTGGGGCGCTTTGCCTTGCTTAGTCGTTCTTCTCTATTCTAGCTCTAATTGTACTTTGCCGTGTATGTGTTCTCGGCACTTCTTTTCTGGTGTATATGCTTCGCTATTTATGTGTTCATTTAATCTAGGTTTTATAGTTTTCCTATGATAAATGCTTAGACTTCTTTCCATGAATAAATACTAAAGGAACAAGTTTTATGTATTTTGATGGGGTGAAGGAAAAAGGGTTAAGTTTGTTTACTATGTTTGATTTTGTTTTCTAGTTTTCCTATGAAAAATGCTTGCACTTCTTTCCATGGATAAATGCTAAAGGAACAAGTATTGTGTATTCTAAGGTGGTAAAGGAAAAAAGGATAAGTCTATTTACTATGTTTGATTTTGTTATTGTGTATATAGGAATATCGAGTTAGTGTTAATCAAAATGAGGCTAGTGATGCTCCAAGCGACTCTAAGTAAAGGAGGGGTAGAAGTACGATGCAATTGAAAGATATTGTGAAAGACAGGAAGGAAGGGAAAAGGATACCGATTGAGTTTGACAAATATTGGAACCCAATTGGTGAATAGAGGACTAAGTACATAAGTTATGTCAGCTTCCTAACATGCAATAAGCCTAACATCACCATACACACTTAGGATGCTATTGATGATCATGTGAAAAATTAAATTTGGGACACTATTTGGGTTTTAGAAATGAACTCTTTTATATTGTATGCAGAGCAATACCAAAAAAATATAATTGTTTATTGATAACTCTGCTTTCAATGGCAATTGTTGTAGCTCACTTATGATGTTCCTAACAATGAAGTCTTGAAGAAGAAGGCATTGTCTTATCGCGCTGAGCATTGTAGGGTATTCAAGACACAACTAGATCGTCATTATGTGCATGGTTGGAATAAGATAGTCAACCTCATACTTCTCCAGGCAGCAAATATCAATTCATTAACGAAGCTACTTGGGAAGAATTTGTTAGGATTCAGACTATGCTAGCTGCTATGGTAAGTTAACCCATCTTAGAGTGTCCTGCGTGTTTATGTTATCAAAAGGAATCTTGCCTTTTCCATGTTTCTTCCTTTTGTATGTGTTGGCAATAAAAGCAAACGTATCAAATTATCATATGTATTGATTTTAACTACTTCAATAATTATAGAAAAAAGGGCAAAAGCAATTGAACATGCTCTCAATAATGATTCCCCCACACAATGTCTTGAGGGGTTATGTGAAGGTTGAAAAAGACTTGTTGGGGACAAGAGGAACAGGGTAGAAAAAAAATACTGAGTCGGATCATAGTGTTATTCTTGTTCCCTCATCTCCATTATGTTGTGAAGATAAATGGTTGTACGATCACCAAACAAGGAGCAGACCATATACAAGCGATCACGCTCGCATAATTGCAGAAAAAATTGTTAGTATTACTTATATTATTTTGTTTTAGTAGACTAATTATATTATTTCTTATGTTTGTTCTTTATATATAGACTGATCTTAAATAACAAAAAGCCCATGGATCCTTTAAGTAAGATGCTAAGAATGACATCTTGAATATTGCTACTGACTGGCAAACAAAAGCATAGGGTTATGTCATGGGAGTTAGAGGAGGTGTGGGTATAAGAGATTACTTTAAAGCATTTTCATGACATTCCCCACATGTGTTACTGAGAGCAGAGTTAGAATCGTTGTTGACCACCATGAGGGCAGAGGCTAAGGCAAAGGCAAAAGCTTTATTTGAGACATGATTACAAGAAGGGTTAGCAAAGCTCAAGGAAGCAATGTTATCCATGATGACATCAAGGCAACAGAGCCAAGTACCCCCCAAAGGCACTCATTTACAGCCCATCATAGCACTAAAGGGAGTTATTGTATGGCCGAGCTGATGTCAAAGGATAGTGTAGATCCAGATGCTAAACCTTGTGATCTATATAACAAGGATCCTCTTAGATGGTTAGTGGTACATGATCCTATCCATAGCTCAGGGGTAACTATGTATCACATCTAAATTTAGGATGATCAATTAAGGGTGTCAGTTGAAGATGTGGTAATTGAAGATGCTCTTGTCCCAATTCCCACTGATGAGGTAAGGACAGTGAGATAGGTGAAGCGAACTTTCATATTGTGGTCCAAAGCATCTTGTTTCAGATCACGTCATGTTATCCTTGAGCCAACTTCCTATACCTCTCACTTTAAGTGCCATGTAAGGTGTGATCCTATTGGCATTTGACAAAAATGTTCAATCTGGATGTGTTGACTATGGATTCAGTTATGGATGACGTGGGGGCATTGGCCTTTGTTGACCATGCGGATGTGAAATCTCTTATCACTCATAAGGATGAACTGACCTACGGGTGCATCCAAGTGTTTTTATGTAAGTGTAATTTAAATGTAAATATATATAATAAAAAATTTCAACTCTTATAACTAACATCATTGTGTTTGCATTAATTATAGGTACATGCAAGCTGAGTTGATTTCTAAGGGCAAACAAGGTAATTTTAGGTTCTTATGCCTACTTCAAATTTATGCAAGTGGAACCTCTTAAGCTTTGAGACTTCAATACATTTTCAGGAGGCTCATTGAAACCGATGATTGTTTCTTCGCACCATATATGCAAGAGTAAGAATAATAATATTTCATTTTATTTCATACTAGTTTGTATTTGCTTAATGATAATACTCATTCTTTTCTAATTTCTACAACAACAATTGGCAATTGGTCATCCTATGTAAGAACAGTTATAAAGTCTTCTTAAGCTCCCTCCATTACAAGCCATCGATTGATATCAAGAAGATTATGAACACATGAGTTTTCTTCTATAGAACAACGGTCTTTGTAATAAATATGGTCTTTGTAATAAATGGGTTACTAACTTTATAACTTTGGTCATAGGGCTTTGAGAATGTTCGCAATTGCAATGGGCCTTAATCATGCCAACTCAATGAGGAACCCTGAATGTATCACATTTAAGGTAATAAAAGAATTAAGTGTTAGTCTCTATTTTTTATGATGGCAAATAATTTTGATCATGTTAATATTACAGAGTCGAAGGTAACCTAGAGAAAGCAACTTGTGCAGCTTATACATAGACACATGTTCAAATTATCGCGTCAAATAGGACTGGCTTAACTGAGGAGGTAAAATTATGTTTTTAATGATTTCATATTTCTTGTCAATTTAATATATATTAGTAATGCCTTAATTTCTTTGTTTTAATTTGATATTTCAAATGTTTGATCAACCTGACCTATTTCCTAAACAAGATATTGAGGACTTATGCAATCATTAGGTTGAGTTTTTTATTCAATTCCTTTCTTCTCAATAGTATTTATCTTTCACTGAATACATTTTTCTTTATTTTCTATTCAAATTGTTGCACCTTTTGTATTGAATTTTATTAAACGAATAATGAAAAATTGAATTATGTCTCTACTATCTTTAACTTTGTCTCTATTGTTGTCTCTTTTAGTCGTATATTTGAGCAATTTATTTATGAATCTTCAGGGGATGGGGTAATGAAACAATGAAGGGTTCATTTTAAAAAAATTCATTTAAACCAGACAAAAAATACTTGTAGGTGTAGAAACAATATATAAATATTATAACATGTACACCGGTTGTAGTCATAGTAAGGTGTAGAAAATGAATTAATATGCACCGGATATAAACACAACTAGTGTAAAAAATTCATTCATCTATAGCGGACGTGCACAAAACCGGTGTAGAAAATACATTTATGTACACTGGATGTCCTTACAACTGGCGTAGATATTAGTAAATTCTACACCTGATATCAAAAGGGACCGGTTTAAATGTTAAGAAAAATGAGCCTTCTACACCTCATTTTCATATCGGTTTAAAAAAAGATTTATTCTACATCGATGTATTGCCTGGTTTAAAAGATATATACTTTCTATACGGTTTGTTTCTACATCAGATCATTGTTTGGTGCATAATACAATTTTAAACTGGTTTAGAAAGCCTTTTCTTTTCTAGTAGTGTGATCATGAGAATGATTGTGTGAAAAATAGACATATAGAGCTTTTCAACAAACCCTAAATTAAGTTGGATGTATAATACGAGTTATGAGTTATGTATAATACAATTTTAAACTGGTTTAGAAAGCCTTTTCTTTTCTAGTAGTGTGATCATGAGAATGATTGTGTGAAAAATAGACATATAGAGCTTTTCAACAAACCCTAAATTAAGTTGGATGTATAATACGAGTTATGAGTTATGAGTTATAAATTTTAGAAATTAAGACATAGTGTTTATCAAAAGAAAAGAGTAACATTACCAAAGCAATAAACTGTCTTCAAGAGCTTACATTTTTCTCATCAAAAGGTCTTCAAGAGCTTTCAAAAGAATTTTTTTTTAGCACCTTCAAGAGGAGTATTCTATAATTAGTTATATTTTTTTTTTAAAATTCGACCAAGAATCTAGAAATATGAATAGTAACCGAAGAATAAAAATGTAAATATTAATTTATAGGCTTCAATTAAAGATTTACTCTAACCATAATTTTTCTAAATGTATATAAAATGGATAGAAATGTCTGGCAAGAGTATGAAAATTAAAGATTCACTCGAAACATAACATTTCCAAAGGAAAGCATTATTTCCTTTAATATCAATCTCAGATTCAGAGCGTTGTGAGGGAGACATGTCATCACAACAAAGTGAAGCGGTAGTACTATTTGGGTCAAGATTAATGGGTTACTTGACGGGTTCTCGTTAATTATGAATTAGGTGTCCTACTTTTAGATAGTAAATAAGTTCAACTCTTTTCTTAAAATTTATAGATTAATTAATATACAAATATTTTAATAATAAGTTACTGGAATTAATAATAATGATTTAAATCACGAATTTGTTTTCTTGATCCGCTTTTATTCATAATTTTAGTTTTTAAACGACAAATATTTTAAAACATACTCCATGTGACTTCTCAGTGAAATGACCACATGCTGCAATTCATCAAGGTCGTCTAACAAATTTTGCAGTATATTTAAACCAACCATGTATAGCTTTAATGGTTACTTATTTATTTACGCTTTTATACAACTTTTGTTAAAGATCAATAGTAAGTGGAGCATATACGGCTGTTTAGAAATAATTTATCAATATAAAATATTTTAATAATAAATTATTAGATATTATAAATACACTCTAAGTTACAAAATTATTTTCTTAAGATAAAATCCCAATTAAATCTAGTTGAAATAGTAAAATCTAAATCCAGGTCTAAACTTTTAACAAATTCCTAGTCAGATCAATAAATCCATTTAAAGATTTCTGAATATTTTTAAAAGACTAAAATGCCATGTATACTTGGAATAGTAAAAAAAAGTGATGAAAATTTAAAACTAAATTAAGAAACTAAAATTGCTTGCCGTTATTTTAAACAAATACTTAAAATATTTCAAGATGTTGTAGTCTAATATTTTTATATACAATAGAAGATTATTTAGTATAATAAGTTTTCAAATGTACTTTATGTTCTTTTCCTTTAGTGTTAAATACCAATCTCAGCCGTTGAAATATTAATTAAATTTATTCTCAATTGTTCATTCAATTATATTTACATATAATTTCTGACCGACACTGATTTAATAAAAAATGGCCACCTGTTATTATTATATTAAATGGTGGTTTCGCACTCACGTTGAAAGTTTTAAGCAAAAGCAAGTTCATAATACTATAAGTTTTTTATTTAATATTTTGACTCTCATAATTTAAATAGTTATTATTTATAAAAAAAATAAGAGAGAGTATCACTTATTCTTTTTCAAATAAAATAAAGAAAGTTTCAAACACATTTAAATATTCCTAACTATACACATTGACCTCGTGATGTGTCTAGTAAAAAGCATTGGAATCCCCCACAGAAGGACCCATTTGGCAAGGGCAAAGATGTCTTGTCTTTACATCTTTCTTGCTTCCATTAACTCCTATCATGCAAAGAGTATGAAAATAAATGGGAAAAAGATAAGAAAGGCCCATTTCAATTTTAGAAAGATAATTTGGGTATCTGAATGTTGAAAAAGACAGATTGGAGAGGAAGCACAATCTATCATTTGCAAATGTGTGTAGAAATACAAAATTATCCTTTACTAACTAAATAAGAATATACTACAGCAAAATCATTGGACAGAAGGTACTATGGCACAAATGGGAGATGAAGCTTGGGAGGAGACACTTTTGGTGAGCTGAAGCTGGAAATGAGGAAGTGTAAGTAAATTTTTGACACAAATCTTCTTGTTTTACTACTCCGGTAATTAGTTATATTTTGTTTATTTTGATAGTTACATAGAGATAAAGAGTTTTACAAATACTGTAGCTTCTACTAATTTAAGAAAGGTGTAGGACAAATGGCAAAAATTCCCAGGCAATACTTGAAGGTATGGAGAAGTCAATGCAATTATGGGGCAAATATGGATATGGTTAGTATAAATAATGACGTGTTTGTGTGCTGCAGTCAATTGGGGCATTTCGCAATTGGGGTTTCCTTTTCAGCCCATTAAGATTGAGCAGAAAATATCAGTTATTTGGAAAATAGTAGTCTTTTGCTTTTTGCATGACTCATAATGCTTATAGTAACAGTTACTTATAAGTTATGAAACTGATTAATTGGATTTAAGTCATTTACTACTCTTATAATGATATTTATAACTTCATGAATGATTTTTCCAAATTCAGGTAAGTCATTTAATACTCCGTATAAAAAGTTAGATGCAATTAGTTGGGTTATTTATTATTCCTCTAATGAGATATACAACTTTAGATCTTAAACAACATCAAGTTAGTCATTTAATACTCTGAGAAAAGTTACCTGCAATGAGTTAGGTCATTTAATACTACTGTAATAGGATTTATAGCTTCAATAATTATTTTGACAACTTGAGCTAAGAAATTTACAACTATGTAACAAGTAATTGGTATTGCTTTTGAGTTTGCAATTCGTGTAATAAAATTTATAACTTTAGCAATAAATTTGACAACTTGAGCTAAGATATTTACTATTCTGTAGAAAAATTTATAACTTTTATTGTATCAATAATTTTTGTGCTGTTGCTATCTTGTAAAGTGTTAAATGATGATTGTTAGAGGCGTAAGATTGTGATGAATGCTTTATTTGTTGCAGGTTAGTGGGCAAGATGATATGTAACATTGAGTCGACATCTTCAAAAGAAATTTATAATTTTGTTCATGAGGTGAGAAATTTGTATATAATGTTGAAGGTGGAGGTAAATATAATGGTGGGGATATGAAGGTAAAATGGATAAAGGAGGGGATGACACTTAAAGAATTTAGGGTAATGATAGGTGGATGGTTTGGTATAGATGGTAATAGTTGTGTAATGAAATATTCAATGAAGTTTGATGAGAGGATATTACTAGATTGCAATGATGATGGTGAAGTTTATAATCCTTTTCAGTTTAATGACAATAGTGCACATATTTATGTAGTAGTTAAAGCAAATGATAATATACTAGAACAAAGTAATGAACTAGAAATGTAAGTGAAATTTGTTTTGTTTATGTAAGTTGTTAATTATTTTATTATGTTAATGTTTTTGCAAAACTTGTTATTTTGCGTCCAGTATGAGGATTTTATCCAGACTGTCAAAACAAAAGGTGTCCCTCTTCATGGAGGCAAGGTAACAATTTGGAGACTCTATTTGAGGGAAGTACTATTAGATCTATAACTAATAAGGGTAGTGGAGGATTTAATTTAAGCATACCATATGGAGTACGCAGTGCACAAACAACGATGCTTGAGATGAATTATGTGAAATGGAAGGAAGAGTTGCTTAGAATGATGCTGATTTTTGCAAATGTGGAAACATTTAAGAAGGCATTGCAATAGTTTAGTATTGCGTACCAGTTCAAGTATAAATATGTAAAATATTATAAGGACAATATGTATGTGAATGTAAGGTTGAAGGTTGTATAAGAAAAAAATGTATAGTGCCTAGAATATGATATATAGTGTTAATGGTTGAAAACAGTAGGCTCAAGTGACATTAATATCTACTTGTTAGTTGTTCATATGTAAAATTGCTGTATAGGTAGGATGATTTTTTGTAAGTGACATAAGTTAAATGGTCAATATCATCAATGAAATTGTGTAATACGTTATGACTATAAGTTGTAAATACCATTATGAGACTTGCAAATCTCGTTGTGGAAGTTGCAAATACCATAGCATGAGTTGCAAACCTCATTAGCAGAGTGGCATCCCATTGTTAGACTTGCAAATCCAATTGTAGGACTGGCAAATACCATTGTGCAATTGGTTGTAAATACTGTTGGGAAAGTTGCCAATACCATTGACGGAGTTACAAATTCAATTGTGGGACTTGCAAATACCATTGTGCAATTAGTTACAAATATCATTGGGGAAGTTGTAAATATCATTGAAGAAGTTGCAAATACCATTGGGGAAGTTGCAAATATTGTTGGGGAAGTTACAAATACCATTGTACACTTAGTTGCAAATATCATTGCAGAAGTTACAAATACCATTAGTGGAGTTGCAAACCCCATTGTGGAAGTTGAAAATCCAATTGTGGGACTTGCAAATATCATTAGCGATATATGATGGAAAATATGTGCATAGTCATTATAAAATTTAATCATAGTCATTAGAAAGTTTAACTCTACAAATGTCATATAGGGAAATGTGATTGCCTAAGTTACAACATCAGTTGGTCAATGGTTGAACTTTCCAAAAATAAAACATTACACAAGTTAGACATTACAACAATTTAAACAACATTTGATCGTCGTGGCACTCTTGCTTAATGGAAGTAAGCTTAATGCAAATTCCCACCTTGAGTTGAGCTTGTGATTAACTAGCCACTATAATAAGTTTCGTCACACGATGGCCAAATCAATGTCATTGAATGAATTTGTGCAATAAGTTGTGACTATTTATGAGTTACAATTTCATAATTATAAATGTCTTTACAAAAGTTACAAATCCCACTACTGAAGTTGCAAATCTCATTGCATAAGTTGTAAACCCAAAAGCAATATCTTGCAATTTTGATTGTAAATGGCTTAGGAAAAGTTGCAAATTCCAAGAGTTATAAATTTCATTGCATGAGTTGCAAACCTGAAAGCAATATCTTACAATTTCAGTTATAAATGGCTTAGTGAAAGTTGCAAATGCTATTGTTTAAGTTGTAAATATCATTGCAGGAGTTACAAATATCATTGCATGAGTTACAAACCTGAAAGTAATATTTTGCAAATTCACTTGTGAATGTCTTAGGGAAAATTGCAAATACCATTGTAGAAGTTATAAATCTCATTGCAGGAGTTGTAAATCCAAAAGTATTAGTAATATCTTTCAATTTCACTTGTAAATATCTTAAGGAAAGTTGCAAATCATATTGTTGAACATAGTCATTACAAAAAATTGAAACATCATTTGTCAATGTGGCGGTTTCACTTGGTGGAAGTAGGTTTAACATAAATTCTCACCTTGAGTTGAGCTCGTGATTTACTAGCTACTACATTAGGTTTCTTTTAAACTCTACAAAGCGAAAAGATAGCAAAGACCACATATAATTGATGAGTGTAGAAGAACAACTCAATTTCACTTCCTCACTGGAGAAAAAGATGTCACCACATCAACAAACCAGCTACAAGGCTTATAACTCCTAGAGGATTGGCAACCCCAATATCTTTCTACTGTATCAACTACAAAAGGGGCCCAATATTGTAAGGAGAAGTATATATTTTGCTTGATGAAGCCAACATATTTTATCATAACTTAGATTTTATTGGTAAAATATTCATATCAGTAGAAACAGGTATGTCAAAGCAAAGCTACATTTTGAGCAACCTTACTTCATGGCGACCAAATAAAGCTTCAAAATTATACCATATTTGTACCAACCATGTTTACATTACATAAACAATACTAGCAGACTTCCAAGCAAACCTTATTATTTTAAGTGTAAACAACACCCAAGTTAAAGCCAGGCAATATAATCCAATCAAAACAAGCTGAAGCCCCAGAATTTTCAATATTAGTATGCTAAAAAATCAAAGTTGGAGAGTTAGATAATTATTTTCTTAATGATAGCAAAATATTTAAAACTTGGGGAGTATTTAAAGGGATTTACAACTTCTGTAATAGAATTTGCAATTAGTCTGATAGGATTTATCACTTAAACAATGTGATTTGTAACTTCCCCTCAGACATTTGCAACTTTGAAATTGTAACTCATAAATAGTTGTCCAAAAAGTAATAGACTGCAGGACACAAAAAGCAATGAATGGAAAGCAATGAATTTACGATTTCTCCTACAACTATCTTAAACTAGTCGAACCTATAGTAGAAATTACATTCTTTCTCCCAAGGTAACCATAAGAATAAAAGAAGATTACTTACAGTTTTAGCGGAGGAGTAAAAGAAGAAGATTTGTGTCAAAAATTTACTTACATTTTCTCCTTTACAGTTTTAGCTCAGCCAAAAATATCTCTCGCAAGCTTCATCTCCCATGTGTGACAACAGTTCTTTCTTCTTCATATTGATGCCTTAGTTATACATTTTATTTATTTCAGGGGTAATTTGGTATTCTTATCCAAATTTGTAAAAAATAGATTGGGTCTCCTGCTCAATGTGTCTTTTTAAATATTCATACACCTGAATTATCCTTTTTAAATTCACATGGTCATTCTTTGTCTTTTTCCCAAAAGAAATTAGCCTCTTGATCTTATTATTTCTATTTTATTTATAAATTATTTTTAATATATTTTACATAAATAAAGAATATTTTTAAATTTTATTAATTCTATTTTAAAATTTATTTTTTTAATTTTATCTCTATTTAATATATATTATATCCTATAAGAATAAAATTAACATAATAAATAAAGAATAAATTTATATACTTATATTAAAAATTTAATTATATAACTTATAAATACAATTAAAAAATTTATTTTTATTCTATAAATAAGACCAAAAAATTATTTTATAATTGTCTTATCTTCTTCCTCTTATACTTTCTCCAAAAGCTTTCAACAGGAGGATATAGCTTAGATTCTAAAAAAAAAAATCTAAATATCAATATGCTCCTTTCATGAGATCAAGAGTTTCTTCGCCAAGTGACATAAGTTATAATACATGAGGAGTGATAGTTGTATTTTCTTCTCTCGTTTGTAGATGTTCTCCGACATGCATTTATTAGTTATTGTTCATCAATATTTTTCAAAAAAAAAATCATTTAAAAAACACTGTAACAATTTAATGTCAAATTCTCTACAAATAATTTTGCAATTTCATTACACCACCATATACCAAAATGAAACTAAATTTTATAGGTGAAAAGACATTTGTGTCCCTTGTTCTTTTTTTTTATTTGTTAATAAAAAAAGGGCCCACAGTCGCTAAAGCTTTGGGCACTAACAAACTGGCCAGACCTCTAGACACTAAAACAGTTAGTCCTCTAGTCCACCGGTAGGAAAATGTTTATTGTTAATCTCTTTGGTTTTGTTATAAATTTTTTTGTTATATTTGTTAATATATATTGTTGGAAATTGTGCCCTAGGGGCCAATCATTGTCTTATGAATATTGTTGATTTATGAATTTATTAATTGTGTTATCATATTATTTGCATGTTTACTGTGATGACCATCCTTGGATAACTCATGATCTTATCCTAAATGTCCCTGGTCAGTAATCTATGCGGGAGCAGAGATGAAATAAGACCATTATGACTTTGAAGATGTATAGAGATATAAATCAAAATCATAGGCACATGTAAGAGTACAAGGTGTTGGACCGACCCACTATGAGAGAGTTGCATGGGTTAAGTCATAAGCTTCTCTCATATATAAACCATGTCACTATGCCCTTTGACCTGAGATCATCATGGATTCCTACATGACAAATGCTCAGCTTTGACCTAGTCAAAAGTCACTTTTGACCGAGTGATCATAAAGACTATGTTCGGGCTTAATGGTTTTCCGTGCGGAGGAATGTGAATGGTCAAGATGGAATTTATCCCTCACATTCGTAGAGAGATATTACTGGGGCCCTCGATAATTGAGTCTGAGAAATGTATGGCCATACTGTAATGGAAAGGTAGTTCCATTTTTATAGTTAGACTACTCAGGGATCGAGAAAGTAATGGTCAGGAATAGGAGGATGACATTCTCCATGACCAAAATATCGTGTGACAAAAGGGACATGATATGGTTGTATAAAATGTTATATCGTTCATCGATCCTCATATGATTTGGGTAGTCGTGATGTCTTGCTAGAGACCGCTTGTGACTTGTGAGTCAGTATAGTAAATTGCCCACTGCCAACTTCATATAGGCCTATAGGGTCGCACACAAAATAGCCCAACACGAGCTATGATGTCCAGATTCATTGAATCTAAGACATGTTTAAATTCAATGAATGATCCAGAGTGGATGTATATATTTATTTATATTTATATTCGTATATATATATTATATATAAGAGATATTTACAAGATTTAATTTATAAGGATAAATTAAATATCTATCACGTTTGAATTTGAAATTCAAATTGATATGATATCTCATATAAGAGTTATTTACAAGATTTAATTTATAAGGATAAAATTAAATCTCTATCACGTTTGAATTTGAAATTCAAATTGATATAATATCTCAAATTTGATTTATGAGAATAAATCAAATGTAATTTCGTCTTATCTTTATTTTAAATTAAATAAATGGGTGAATTAAATCTGTGGGACGGATTTAATACAAACACTATTTATTTAATTAGTTTCTTATCAAATTATACAATATATGATATTGTATTAATTTTAGAATTAATATAAGATTAATTCCAAAAAATCCAAGTCTGTGGTAACACGCATAGCATCCTATATATCTGATATTTAGGAGCTACGGTTGGGATAGAAAAAAAGTGTGAATGGGAATCCGTAAAAGGTTTGCAAATAAGAAACTGTTGAAATAGAGACGGAGATGACGAATTCTTGAGTAAAGCCTGGAGGGACAGGAGGCACTAGCACGTCGTTTGTGGTTGGAACGTTGTTCGTGTGGATACCAGTAGAAGAAGCTGACCTGAGTCATTAACTTCTTGCGATCGAAAAGAGATCACGAGCCGCAGAGAAAAGCTGTGGACGTTGCAACCAGAAGCTGAGAAAGTCGCGACTGAATACTGAGGGTAATACTTCTTTTAACTTGACTTAAACACATACGGTAGATCCTGACAGGGAATGAAAAAATTTTTAAGTTAATTTCTGCTGCGTGTCTTCCAATTCCTTATATATATATATATTGATACTTGCATGAGTTAACTCCCTTATGTTTGTTATAAATGACTTTAGTTTTATTATAAATGACTTTAGTTTTATTATAAATTATCTTATTACACTCTTAATATTGGTATTTACATTTATGGGAGTTGTTAATTCCCTTATGTTATTAATCATCTTATTTTTGTTGTAAATTACCTTATTACACTTGTTAATATAGACATTGATACTTGCATTTATAGGAGTTATTAATTCCCTTATATTTGTTATTAGTCGCCTTATTTTTGTTGTAAATGCTCTTATTCAACTTGTTAATGCAAGATTGACTCTTATATTTATGAGAGCTGTTAGTTCCATTGTGTTTATTATTAATTGCCTTAACAAATGAAATAAGGGATTTTATAACGAAAATTTGGTGATTAATAGAGACAATATTTGCATCAATTATGAAATGACATCATTGCCCTTTCTCTTATTGGCAAGTGGGATAATATTCATTGTAATTTAAAGTGAAGCATTTGACAAGTAGAAGGGTATTTGTTGACAACTAAAATAAATGTCAATAAAGAATTGAATGTCTTGTATTCGCACTTAGTAATTAATATTAGGAAAAATTAATATTTTGGGGCTTCAAATTATAATCAATTATGCTGAGGTGGCTAATGCAGTTTGACATGGGTAGCGAGTAAGCATCTAGGTGGATTAATTCAGTCCGGTAGAAGATGATGAAGTGGAGTTGAACCTAGAGGAGACCTACAACTAGATGTATATATACTCATCGTCGAATGAAAGGAGGGAACCTCTAATAATCGTTGAAGTTGAGTTGCTGAACTTATTATTTTGTATATTTCTAAAAAAAATGCTTTATTTAGCTAAACGTAGACCCATCACATCTTATATGTTGACATATTGAGTTTTCGCTCTGTTTATCTATGTGTTTTTGAACAAAAAGCAGAGGGCCATCTTCTCGTTCTAGCAAATATTATTCTAATGGTAGTCAAATGACCCAACTTAATTACATGGCAAACATGCATGGTAGGTATTTCCTCCATCATCGCCGCTCTTTCCTCCCTCCTTCGTAGTAAGAATAGAAATAATAGAAAATAATTAAAAAATTAAGTGAAAAAAGATTATTAGAATGGGCATTGACGAATAAAGTAAAAAGGTTGCTTATTGATAGGTTCAAGATTGGCATAGTGCGCGCATATTCCTTTCACTTTTCGAAGCCCTATAGGCCACCTTCCAAAGGAGGCAAAGACATTGACTCCATGAGATGACTTTGACTGCCACCAGCATGTCTGTAGAATTCGTATCCCACACAAAAATTAGACGTCATTTCTTCCACAAGCTCTACAAACGCGAGTTAGAAATATTAGAATGGAAGTTCAATAATTCAAGAGCCATGTCATCCTTTAATCTAATCAAATGCTATATATAATAGCTAGATAACTAATGTAGGTAGATTAAATAAATTAATTATAACAGTTATTTGTAATAAATATAATTTAGTTTTCATAAATGATCTCAGCATGACTACACTTGTATGGTTAAGTTAATTAAGTTACTTAACATGTCATATTTTTCTTAAAATACTTTAATAATTTTCTTTAACTCTTTCCCTCATTTTTTACTTAATTATTGTTTAGGTAGTATTAATAGAAGTAATTTGAGAAAATTTGATAAATATAAGAAATATGACTTATATTTAATATTAATATTAACTCTAATTAAATAATATATTAAGGATTGGAGGGGCATAAGTGACAGGAGGGGTATAAGTGACGACTGGGTGGCAGAAAAGTCAAGATCAATGCTAGTTCGCCCATTTCCTCTTTATCCATTAAAACCAAGATTTAAGATGAGACATCCAACATAAAATGTTAACGTGACTTGGTTTTTATGATTCAAAGTAATATACTACGTTGATCTTATTTATACGTCGGAGAGACAATAAATTTTGGTGTTATATATAAGGCACCCGATGTAATTTTCTATATAGAAGTACATATTTGCCCTTATTTGATTATTGACACTAATTCTTTTCACACTGTCTTCTACACACACTCTCTGATGCATTTGTTCTTCCACTTTTGTCTTTTTCCCATGCAATATTTACTCATTCTCGTCTCTCCCATGCACTACGCTCTTTAAAAAAAAATGTTTGGTTAAAGAAGGAGGAAAACTCATTTTAGTTTCTTTCTATTGGTATTTATTGCACTTGTTCTACCTACGGTCAAGAAATACAAGTATTTCTTAAAATAATAAATAGGGGTAAAGTTGATAAGTTCTTAAATTTTAAAATAAAGTTAATGAAATTTAAATTTTTTTTAGCCATCTCTATGAAATATACTGAAAATATCTTATATAAATAGGATCAAAAGAGTAAATTGATAGCGGCTCAACTCCGGTTTAACTTGATTCAATGATAAAAATAGTTTTGCAATCCAAACTGAGCCGATATGAATCCGTTCCACTGCTTTAATAACTGTGTAAACCCTAGCAACTCACAATCTTATTCATAAATAAAAAAGGTGTAAGATAATTAAAGCCAAATGCCATTGGATGGTTAGAAAGAAAAAAGCAAAGGTAAAAAAGATTTTGAACAGCCTTTATTAATTGTAGCAAAGTAAGGAAGCATACTTAGTGAAAAATGGGATTTTGGGTGATAGAACAAGTGTGGTGGGTGGTGGCTATTATTATAATATTAGGGTTGACACAATTCTCACTTTCCTTTTTCCCACTTACTCTTGCTCTTTCACAATACAAAATAATCAGGACCAATATAACATAATCACTGTACTTTTTTACAATTTATAGATAATATATTTCGTTCACATTTAACGCGCACGTAAAACAAAGAAAGTCGATCATACACCAATTATCGAATTATATATGAACGACTCGAAGTTTAGCCATAAACGTCAACTTTTTAATTAATGCCGGCTCCATATATAAATGGTATATGGTCGTATGATGTTGGGAGCATATTGGAGTTGAAATTTATTGGTGAAAATCGAATGGAACCCACTATTTGATGCTTCCAAATGTTAACTGAGTATCTTAAATTATAAAAGTATATTTAAAGGCTCCCAAGGGGCATATGAAGATTAAAGAGAATACTTAATAAGGTTATTGAGTAGGATCTTTTTATCAACAACTTACTTAAAAATTTAATTTTTAGTAAAATATAATGATATTGTGCGATCTATATAGTTGACATCACATAAGGAGATAAGATTTATTATTATTACTGTTTGAAGGCACCCATATAGGGTATATTTAGATAGACTTTTAGAAAATAGCTTATAGAAAAAATAACTTTTGGATAGCTTTTAGAAAAAGGTTTATAAAAAAAAATAGTTCTCAATAAATAAGTGTTTGGATAGTTATTACTTGAAGGATTTTTATGATTAGTAAATTACTAAAAATGATATAGAATAAAAAAAGCTACAATGTTCACTGTTTATCTTTCTTCTCTCTTTTTTCCTCTCTTCTTCCGTCACCGTTCTGTGCATGTTCTTCCTCTTCTTCCATCCTCCATCCCTCAGGTGAAGCAGTGACCTTCAACGGCTACATAGGTGGAGTCACACATTATAGATCTACTCGACATTATCAACGTCTTCTCGCTCCACTCCTTATTCTTCCTCCATCACCGGCATCTTAACGGACAGTAAGAAGCAACGACGGCACTGAGAAGAACCAGAAGAGAGAGAAGGAGGAGCTACAAAAAACAAAGTTTTGGCGACTACTTTTCAGCGACGACAAAAAAGGTTGCCACTGAAAATTGATTAAGACTTTCAGTAGCAACATTGTTTTGTAGCCACTGAAAGTAAGACCTTTTGTGGCGACTATGCTTTCACCGCAGAAGGTCAATAACTCAAATTTTGACAACACTTTTCTGCAGCAACACTAATTATCACCGTAGAAGGTCATAGAATCTACAGTGACACAGACATGTCACAGTAGAAAGTCTATAGTTTCTGCAGCGACAATTGTTTGTCGCCATATGAGGTATGATTCAGTGGTAACTTTTGTATCCTTCAGCGGCGTCAAATGTCACCACTAAAAGTCTTCATACATTTTTTTCCAATTTACAGGGATCTAAAGTAACTATCTAATATATATAATTAAATTATTGAATAATGTCATTTTTAAATAATAAATAAAGGAATTTCACATGTTATTGTTGTAAGGAGATATTATACATATAATAATACGATGTCTGTGAAAGAAGGAGATGAAGCAAGGATATGTGCATGAGAGAGATATTATAAATATGTATCAATGAGCGTGAGAGTTAGTATATATGTGTTAGAGACAATGTAGGGGAGGAGATAGAGGGACAGAGATGTGTGTGTGAGAGATTAGGAGAAAGAACAGACGTAAAATACATACATTCTTAGTTACTGTTGCATATGTCCTCTGTTGCTGCATTTCATATAACATCCCAACTTTTATAAAAAAAGATTTATAAGGTATTATTGAGTTTAAGAGTGTTTTTCTGAAATTAAAAAGTCTAAAAAGTGAAATTTTAGAGAAAGAATAAAGGAAAGAATAATCATTAAAAATATTTTGAAGTTAAGAAAAATTAAAAAAAAATTATAAAATGAGTATTTTGGGGGCTTATAAAATTATGAAAGAGTTTATTTCCCCAAAAGAGACCCAAATGATTTGATAGCTATTTTTCAGGAATTAAAGGTCTATTTTCTTAGAAAATTCAAGAAAAATAGTTAGAAGTTATCATTTGCCCAAAAAAATTTACAAAAATTCCCTAATAAGTTGAAGAAACTATTGGGGGGAAAATATCCTCATTTTATTGAGTAGATTATTTTCTAAAAATTATTTGATAAAAGTAGGACTTTCAGCTATAACTTTGTATTGTCGGCACTATTATCACCGCTGAATGTCAATAACCTAGTAAATTTTATATCCCCACCACTATTTATTTTCCCAGCCTGCCCAAAAGGATCTACGCCTATGCCCAAACAAGTCCTCTCTTCAGCAGGTGTCCAGAGTGAGACAGAGGGAGAGCGAGAGCCATAGCAATTTTGCTGGATAGTAACGGAGGCCGTCTTCGTGGGAAGATAGGTCAAAGAGTGTACGCAACAGTGGATTTCTACTAAGGTAAGCTCTCTGATTTCACTCGTAGCTTTGGTTTTCTCGATCTGAGTTTTTGGTTGAGTTGGCTAATGAAAATTCAAGCTTAGAAGGGAAAATTTTTGTTTTGGTGTTGTTCAATGAATTCTTAAGCTATTTGATGCTAAACCCATCGTCATCATCTGTTCGTCCCCTGTTGGGTTTCTTCTTTCAGCTCTGCAACTAATGTTACCGAAGAAGGTGAGTCTTTCCTACTATATTTCATCTTTATCTTCTCCAATCTCTAATTTGAGAGTGTTAGGTCCTACCAAAAATCAAAGCTAAAAGATGAGTTTTTGTTGCTTCACAAGTTGTGAGTTTAGAGATGAAAATAATAAAAAATATAGATTGAGGTTTAGAAATAACCAGAAATTCATATGCTTAATGGTGTATAAAATTGTGACTACATACCTAGTATTTAATCTTTGTTTGGTCAGATGTTTAATGACGTAGCTTTGGCTGAATTTGGGACTGTTTGACCAAGGAATTTAGGACTATTCTGTCGAATAATTTTGTTATATTCCTTCTTTTGGTTTTATTTTTTATTCTTGCTATTATTAATTGTTGAATGTTGGGATGATGATTTGGATGTGTAATGATACATGGGGGGACAAGCAAGGGACATGCTTGATAGTGATACAATCTTAATAATCTTCCTTGGCCTTCATCCTCCTTTCTGGGTTTATGATGATTATATCAAATTTGGGTTTATTAAGATACTCCAACATTAGCGATATTGACAATAAGAGAATGAGATCAGTGTTTTAAAATCCACTCTCTTAAGTTGTTACTTAGTCTTTTCTTTTTTCTATCCTCTCAAACATTTTGATCCCGTTTATATTTAAGGAGAAAAAATTTTGATGAACAAAAATTTTTAGATTGTTTTTAATTGCAGTTTATGTTTTTCCCATTTTAAGTCAACCAAAAAAAATCTTCAGCGTTAGGAGGACAAGGAAGATATTATTGAGAAGAGAAGGGATTATAGATTAAAGAGACGATGTTGTCACCACCACCACCGTCGTTGGCTCACTTTCATATCACCTACACTTTTCTTCTAGTGTGTTTGGCCTTTGATATAGCTCTGGCGATATGAGAGAGAGGATCTATAGATAGATATAGAGAGAGAGCAAGGGGAAGAGATAGATGCTAGGATTGAAGGGAATCAGTCCAAGAGGGAGACACCTTATTTTGCTCTTTCACAATTGTTGTTGCCCTCTCTTATTAGTCTTAGCATGGGTATTGGTTTTTCTTATGAACAAGTGTTGTGGTTTGTTATATACTATTTGCCTTTGCTTACCACCATATTTCTTTCTTTCTTTGTTTTTTAAAGAAAAAAACGTAGGTGGGAAATAGAAGTAGTAGTGTGTGTACCATATTCTTATATTTTTAGACTGTTAATTACATAAACAATGCATTAATAGGGATTCAATGAGTTGTTAAATCGCCAATACGCCTTTAGCCTCATGGAATCCTTCTCTCTCTCTTCCCAACCTTTCCTTTACTTCTTTGCTCTCTCTTCTATTTTCTCTCTTACTTTCCTTTACCAAATGAATACCATTATTTCATCCCTCTTCTATCTTCCTAAATGCAACTTCCTTTCTTATTAAGATAAGGATTCTTATTAAGAATCTTTATCTTCTTTACATTTTTCAACTTCCCCCATATATATATTATTCATCTTGAATTAGGGAGTTCATCTTGAATATGCAATCTCTATTGTATCCCCACTTTCTTAACATTTGAACTTTATTAGGTTGGTTTCTATTATTGTCTTGGAATTTTGCTTGGATAATTGTTTTTACTGTACTAAATCTCTCTTCATATACTGATATGTTGGTTGGATTTTCTTGGTGTATCCTAGATTTAACTTTTTAGGAAATATAAATAGATAAAAGTTGGTTTTATATTAAAGATAGAGGCAACCTATCATATATTAGAGGAGTGTATACTTTTCTAGAATGGATATTTAGTCAACCTGATGTGGTAAATAAAAAATGTGCCATTGTAAAAGATGCATGAATGTTATATTTAAAGTGGGAAGAGATGTTAGGACATACTTATTGAGCAAGGGTTTCTGGAATAGTTACAATGTGTGGGAGTTGCATAGGGAAATTAGAAGATTTAAGATAGATTGTGAAACTTCCAGTCATGACCTAGAAAATGATGTTGATAATGAGAACTTTGTCAGGATAGTATGTGATGCATATGGAGTTCCATGTGTGGATTATACAAATACTAGCGACTATGAGAGCGAAGAGCCTAATGTTCAGGCTAAAAGGTTTTTTGACTTATTAAAAGATACTAAAACTAAACTTTATTCAAGTTGTGTGAAGATGTCTAAACTTTCTTTTATTATAAAGTTGCTTTTGACCAGCTGTGGGAGATAACGCATACTAGGAAGACATTAGATGGACAAGTAGTATGTGATGACCCACACTTTGAACATATTCATGTATGCATTGTAGTTTAATATTTTATTTTGATTTAGTTTTCTTTTTAATCTAATAGTTTCATATATTTTTATTATAGAGTCGTATGCATAAACTTTCTCAGTAACATGACCAAGATTTAGAGAGTGATGCTCGAATCACGTTAAAGGAAATATTGGCGACAGTTCTTGGTCAAAGGTCAGGTTATATAAGAGAGAAAGGATATGGAGCAGAGCCTTCAAGAAAGAGAAATCACCCTAAATCTAGTGATAGTTTAGTTGTGTAGAGTATGCTACCCAATTACAGGAAGAGTTTGATAAAAATTTTCAAGAGGAGAGAGAAAAAAATGGAGGCAGAGCGTGCAGTAGAGCTTGAAAAGAAGCAAGAAAAGCATGTGCAATTCGAGCAAAGACTAAGGGAGCAAATGGAGCAAATGATACAAGCTCAATTTGCTACCTTGATATAGAATCTACTCCTAATATTGGTCATTCTATATAATATTTATATATAAACTAAACAATTTTATTTTAGTTTTAAATATGTTCAAGTAATTTGATATTTTATAGGATGATCAAAATTATTTATCAATGTTATTATATTATAGTTTATTTATTTAGTTATTTATTATTTTTGTTATTAAATTACATGTTTTCATGTAAAAAAATTACAGAAAATAATTTAAAAAATAATATCAACTTTTAGCGACGACAAAATTGTTGCTGCATATTATACTTTAGGTGGCGACAATTCATGTCCCTGCTAATTCATATTAGGCGGCTACAATTTTGTCACTGCAAATTCACCTTTAGGCGGCGACAAAATAGATTTACCTTTAGGCAGCAAATAGTCGCCGCTGATTTGGTTTTAGGTTGAGACTTTATTTGTAGCTGCTGATGCACTTTACGTGGCGACTTTTGTCACTACCTTTGACCTACCTTTGGTCACAACGTTAGTTGGACGACTTATGTTAAACTTTCAGCGACAACTTAATATCACCGCTAATTGTTGACATTCAACAGCGACTTTCAATTATCACCGCCAATATGTATAGGAGATAGTCTCATCGGCGGCGACTTGGCGGCGACAAATTATCACCGCTAAAGGTATTCAGCAGTGGCTTTTGTACTTTCAGCATTTTTTTGTAGTGTGGAGAGAGAAGAGGGAGAAGAGAAGAGAGGGTGTAAGAAAAAATAGGGATAAAATAGTAAATGAGTAGTCTATAAGCTCTTTTACTGTTACAGAAGCTAGTTTCAGTAACTTATCCAAAATCTTAGTTTTAAATTATGGTTTGGTCCAAAAGTCCTTTTAGACAAATATAGTTATTTATTTTAAAATTTTCTCAAACTAAAGTTTGGACCAGAAGCTATTTTAAAACTTTTGTTTGGAGTTTTCCCAAACATGCTCATAATGGTTAAGACAATAATTGTAAAGCTGAAAACAAAATTAGTTTTAAGGGAAAAGCTGTCCAAAACTTAGAAAGTGGTTAGAGTGCTCTAATAGAGTACAAGATTGATGTTATGAGACTCGAAGTTTAGAAGCTTAAATTTAAGAAAATAACCGCACATGTTAAATAAGTGCCTTAAAGTCCTAAACCGCACATATAAATTAAGTGTCTAAAGGCTCCTATGTAGCGGCTGGTACTAAAAGGATTAAATTTCATTAATGCTTCCTTTATACACTGTTTTGGCCAGTCCTATTACAAGAACAAGGAATTCAATTTTGATGGATTTAAGTGCCCAAATGAATTTAGAAGGAAAAACTGTGTGGGGATAGACCCCAAGTGCCAACTTAGAAGCATCAAGTATGAAAATGATATTTTTTATATTTTAAACACCTATGTTTGTTTCGGCCCACTGGGATCATGGGATAGGTAGGAGCTAGAATTTCGTGATTTAGAGTCTAAAAATGAATTTTTAGACATCTATAATTGTTTCATTAAACTATTTATAATAAATGATGTCTGATAGTCACGAGAATGATTATATGAAGAATAGACATATAGACTTTTCAACAAGTCCTAAATTTAGTTGGACATGATATGATATTCAGTTTCTCTAACCAAAGAACTAAGAAGGCCCTCTATATTTTATTTATAGTGTGTATTTGGATAAGATTTTAGAAACGAGCTTATGAAAAAAACGGACTTTTGGGTAACTTATAGAAAAGGGTTTTTGGAGAAGAGTTTATGAAAAAAAAGTAGTTTTGAATAAATGAGTGTTTGGATAGTTATTTTCAAAAGTAATTTTATTATTGGTAAATTATGAAAAAGGGTATGAGTATTAAATGAGGAGAGATAAGATATGAGAGGAAAGAGGAGAGAGGGTATAAGAAAGAAAATAGAGAGGTTGTAAAAAAAGTAAGAGAGAGGAGAGAGGGTGTAAGAAAAAGTAAGAGTAATATAGTAATTGGTTAGTTCATAAGCTCTTTTACTATTCTATAAGTTACTCTAACCAGTTTATCTGAAACTTTAGTTTTAAACCATAATTTAATCTAAAAACCCATTTGAACAAATATGACTATTTGTTTTAAAATTTCTCTAAACCTAGATTTTGAGTTAAACCTAAGTTATAAATATAAGTTTAGCAACTTTTCAAATAGGCCCATAATTTCTGATCGACATGATTTACAGGGAAAACTAAAAACAAAACTTCCGCTTGTTATTATTTTACAAGCATACTATATTAAAAGGTGTTTTCGCACTCACTTTCGGAACAAGACAAAACGTTGGAAGTTCCAAGCAAAGGAAGAAATCATTGACTTAAATCAAAGTGCGATGCTTTTTGTATATAAAAATTTATAGTATTTTCACAAATAAAACTTTTTTTTTAAAAGAAAAACTGTAACTTATTATTTTCCAAGCCTACCATATTGAAAGGCGGTTTCGTACTCACTTGCCGATCGAGACAAAACTTTGAAAGTATCAAGCAAAGGCATGTACCTAATCCTACAAATCATTGACATAAATTAAATTAAAGTACTAGTAGTACTCTGCACAAAATTTTTCTAATACTAGTATTTTATATATATATATATATATATATAAATTTATTAGGTATTTCTCACCAATAACACTTTAAAAAAGAATAACTGCAACTTGTTATTATTTTCCTAGCATATTATAGGCCCATTTGAATAGCCTTTTAAAAAAAAAGTTTATGGAAATTTTTTTTTTTGAATAGTTTTTATAAAATAGCTTGGAGAGAAGATGTTATAGGAAAAAATACTTTTAAATAAATGAGTGTTTAGATAGTTGTTACTAGAAGGATTATTATGATTGATAAATTATCAGAAAATATATGAGATTAGAAAAAAATAATTACTCACTATTTTCTTCTTAGCATCACGTACAAAGATAATGTTCATCTTCTTGCCTTTTCTTCTTACAGCGACAGTCAGCCTACTCGTTGTCGTCCTCCTTGCCTTCTTCTTCTAGCGACCCATGATGGCACAACATGGCATGGTGAAAGTGACTCCAATGAAGGCGAGCTACTTCAGTGGCAGAGTGACACCAGCGGCAAAAATGGAAGGGGGCTCCAGCGGTGACAACACAAGGATGTTAATGAAGAAGAGCAGACCCACGCTACGAACAAGGACGGTGAGGTCCACTGACCCATGGTATGGCCCACTATGACGACCACGGTGCCCACGATGATCTGGACAGACCATGGTGATAGAGAAAGAAGAAGGAGGCAATGGAGATTCTGGAAGAGGGGAGAGAGGAGAGAGAATGGGAAAAAATTGAAGTAAAATAGTAATTAGATAATTCATAAGCTCTTTTCCTATTCTAGAAAATATTCCTAAGAGCTTATCCAAAACCATAATTTTAAATTATAGTTTGGTATATAAGTCTTTTTAAATAAATATGGTTATTTGTTTTAAAATTTCTCTAAACTAAAGTTTAAGCCAAAAACCCTTATAAAACTATAGTTTTCGAATTATCCAAACATATACTATATTAAAAGGTGGTTTTGCACTCACTTTCGATCAAGATAAAATTTAGAAATTTTCAAGCAAAAGCATGTACCTAATGCTACAACCAAATACCTCAGTAAAGATCGAATATGCAAGTTTGATAATAGATCTTCGCCTTCCATTTTCTGATATTAATCCACAGGGCCTTCGATAGCGATCCTATTGCTGAAGCTATCTGTATCTGTTGTCTTCCATGAAGAACTCGACAATCGCACCATGGAAGTATCATGTTTTCTTGAGCTTCAGAGGAGAAGACACCCGAAAAGGCTTCATTGATCACTTACAGGCAGCTCTAAAGCAAAAAGGCATCATAACTTTCTTAGATCATGAGCTCAACAGAGGAGAGGTTATTTCTAATCAACTACTCCAAGCAATTGATGAATCTCTCATCTCTCTTGTTATTCTTTCTGAAAGTTATGCTTCTTCGAGATGGTGTTTGGATGAACTTCAAAGGATTCTTTAATCTAAAAAGTCTTTGGGTAAAGAAGTTATTCCAATCTTTTATAAGATTGATCCATCTGATGTGCGTCATCAAAAAGGTAGCTTTGCTCATGCCTTTCAAAAACATGGTGAGAGGTTTGCTGAAAACAAAGCAAAGCTGAGAAGATGGAAAGATGCCCTATAAGAGGTTGGAAATATATCTGGCTATGACTCTACTGATCAGTAAGTTTTGCATAGTATTATTGCTATATTGAGAACACGAGTTGTAGAATTTCAGTCGATGGTGCTCATTATTAATTACTATAGTGAGATTTACACTGTTCAAATATAATTTCAGTTTCATATTTAAAATTTTTAATCAATAATTTTTCAATAAAAAATCATTTTTTAAAAACTGACACTTGAGAAATTTTATTTATTTTAAATTCTGTACATACTAAAATATTTTTTTTAAAAAAATGAAAGTAATAAAATTAAATTTGGACTGTCTAAATTATATGTCAACAATCCAAATTAAGTTTTGGTGCTCGTCCCACTTCACGAGTGGTGATAGGAGTTTTAACAACTCAGCATATATATATATATATATATATATATATATATATAATTACTAGTTACTTAATAATATTGTGGAAGAAATTTTGATACAAATCTCATACCTTCAGGTAATTCTGTCTACTAACTCTTTTCTTATGAACATATCTTTCTCAAAACTTTTGTTCTATATATTGATTGAAATCACATTTAGAACTTCAATTATAGTTTGACAGAAAATACACTAATCAGAGTACGGAGGAAGAATAATTCCGTGTGTGTCTGTATATTTTTTTTCTTTTCTAAGAAGACACCATACAAAAGTTTTTCTTGATAGTGCAAAACTTGTGATTGGCCTCTTTATGCCAGATGTTTTTATTGTTTCATAATACCCCAAGTTAAACAACCTCCATACGTTTGAATTCAAAGTTTGAAATTAAATTCAAATTGCAAAATTAAATATAAAATATTTTAATTGATTATCTAATCTATTAATTAGCTGCACCCAGGAGAATAGGTCAGGCATCAATGTGCGGGCACAAAATGACATCCACAATTTTATAGTACTTCACACGCGCACGCTAAAATATTTTTTATTTTGTGATGCCTAAAACTATAAGTAATGTTACCACAAAATGCAACAGTGTTTTTCACCCCTTGGCTAAACTTGAAAATTGTCCCCTCTTCAAACATTGGGGAACATTTTTATAATTGTTGCCAAATTAAGTTTTGCCAAAAATAAGAACTGTTGTAGTCTGATATATATATATATATATATATATATATCTTTATAATACACATATATGCATAAGTTATATATATACACATGTGCACACGTATGTATGCATTGGTTTTCTTTGTTTATTTTTTGACATTTGCCTTCCGATGTAATTTATTGAAGTGGTCATATACTTAACTACAATTGGGGTATGCTATAAAAACCACTACTGCCATGGATGTTTCATCACAATCCTCTCTCTCTCTCCCACACACACACACTTCTTTTCAATTTATCGTTCTTTTTTAGACCTTCTTGATATGCTACCACTCTAGATCTGGCATCACTTTATTTTTCCCGTCTTCCTCAGCCAAAATTTCTAGCGGCCGTAGCTTTCAAAAAATCATGAAAACTTGAAAGTGGTAACTACCTAGGTAGCTAGTACTAGTAACTTGTTTAGGGTATACTTCTATGATGATCCTATTTATAAGTAACTTCTAATATATTTTATATAGACTAAGACAAACTTTAAACTTCATTAATTCTGTCTTAAAATTTAACAACTTTCTAACTTTATCCATATTTAATAAATATTATAGTCTATGAGAATAAAGTCAACACAATAATAAATAAATAGTAAAATTTTATATTCATATAAGAAATTTAACGATATGACTTATAATAGAACCAAAAATTCCTCATCTCTTTGCCCTATAAATGGCACCAAATGAGTGCTAAATAACTATTTGATTATTCCTTTGTATGTGCAGGCATGAAGCAAAACTCATTGAAGAAATTACAGTAGAAGTATGGGCAAAGGTACAACCTAATTCACCATATTGTTTCAACAATGAGCTCGTTGCCATTGAATCAAGAGTAGAAAAAGTGAATTCACTTTTAAATATTAGATTATGTGATGTTCTCTTAATAGAAATATAGGGCATGAATGGTATTGGCAAGACAACTCTAGCAAGAGTTATCTTTGAGAGAATATTTAAAAATTTTGACATTGGCTATTTTCTTGCTAATGTGAAAGAAAGCTCTTAAGCCAAGGGTTTGGTTGCTTTGCAAAGAAAACTTCTTTCCAAACTTAAGATAAAAGGCATGGAAGTTGACGAAACATATGAAGGAAATAATATAATAGGAAGCCTACTATATAACAAACAAATTTTAGTGGTCTTGGATGATGTAAGTGAAATAGACCAACTAGAGAACCTCTGTATAAGGCAAGCTTGGCTGGGTCATGGCAGTAGAGTAATTGTGACAACTAAAAATATGCATGTATTGACAGAGCATGGAGAATTTAAAATTTATAAGGCTGAATTGTTGAAGAACGATGAATCTCTCCAACTCTCATATAAGAAGGCTTTTAAAAGGGATGAACCAATAGAAGGCTATTCAGAGTTGTGTGAAGACATCATCCACCATGCTGAAGGCCTTCCTATAACTCTTGAAGTGTTGGGTTCTTATCTATGTGGGAGAAGTGATCTTGAATGGAAAGAATCTTTGGAGAAAATAAAAAAGTTTCCACCAAGCAATATTCTAAAGAGACTTAGAATCAGTTATGATGCATTGAGTGATACAGAAAAGAAAATATTTTTAGATGTTGCTTGTTTTTTTAAGGGAATGATCAAAGACCAAGTGACACAAATATTTGAAATATGTGGTGATCTTTATCCAACACTTGGAATAAGAGAACTTGCTGATAAATGCTTGTTAACAGAATATTACAATAATCATGATTCATGTCATCTCAGTATGCATGATATCCTTCAAAAAATGGGTAGAAGTATTGTTCTAGAAGAATCACCTAATGATGCCAGCAAACATAGCAGGTTGTGGTCATCAAAACATATTGATCATGTGATGTCAAAAAACAAAGTTGCTTTTATCAAGAGATTCATTAAAGGTGAAGTGATTTAATATTTGTATTCATCAATATCATTACTCATCCTTTGTTACAAAATTGATTCTTTTTTTTATAGGGCGTTGATTTAGTTGAAGTTATACATTTTCAATCACCTTTTCCATATATATGAAGGGAATTAGGACCCTGAAGCATTCTCTATGATGTGTAGCCTCAGAATACTCATCATATTATGTGATGTGTCCCTTCCTTGAGGTTTCAAACTGCTTCCCAGTTCATTAAAAATTCTTGCGTGGAAAGCTTTTCCTTTGGGATCTTTGCCCTATGGTGTTTATCTTGATGAACTTGTGCTCCTTAGAATGCATCATAGCAAGATCATACAACTTTGAGAGAGAACACAAGTAAGAACTTTTGTTTTTTGCATTACAAAAATATAGCTCTTTATTTTTTTTCCTTGCAAAGCTAATCCATGTATACTTTTCTTTTATGGGGTAGATGCCAAAAAAGCTTAAGTTTATTGATGTAAGTTATTCTGAAGATTTCATAAGAACTCCTGATTTCTCGATACTACCTAACCTTGAGCAACTAATTCTTGAAGGTTGAGTAAAACTAATTGAAGTTCACCCATCACTTAGACAACATAAGAAACTTGTTTTACTAAATTTGAAAGATTGCAAGAATCTTAAAGCTCTTCCAACTAGAATGGGAATGGATTCATTGAAGAAATTGAACCTTTTTGGCTGCTCAAAAGTTAAAATGCTTTTAGAATTTGGGAAAAATATGACCAACTTGTTGGTTCTTGATGTGAAAAATTGCAAAAACCTTGTTTGCCTTCCAAGTTCCACTTGTAATTTGAAATCCATAAAATCTCTCAATATTAGTTGCTCAAAATTTTCCTCATTACCAAGAAATATTGATAAAAATGAATGTTTAGAGAGGAGCTTGATTTGAGTGGAATTGCTATAAGGGAGATACCTTCATCCATTGTTAGCCTACAACATTTGAATGGATGTGATGGTCCAAGTTCAACATTCAATTCATTAGTAAGGAGCTTGATTTCCCTAGTTTAAACGGCATTTGGGTTTGGTATTCATGAAACTCCCACTGGATTAGTTTTGCCTTCTTTCATCTCACGTCTTGCATCACTGAAGGAATTGGTTATGATAAATTGCAATCTCAAAGTTGGATCAATTCCAGATGATCTTGGTTGTTTATCATCGTTGGTGGTCTTTAGTCTTAGTGGTAATGATTTTAGCAACCTACCTGATGGAAGTTGTGTTCTTCCTCCTTCATTCTCACGTCTTTCCTCATTGAATCGTTTGTATTTATTTAATTGCAATCTCCATGATGGGTCTTAGTTTCTTATCATCATTGGAGAAACTTGATCTAGGGGAAAACAAATTTACCCATCTTCCTACTGGTTGCGTTGCTAATCTTTCACGTCTATCTCATCTTTATTTGAGTCATTGCCCAAAGCTTAAATATTTGCCAGATCTTCCGTCAAACCTAGGGAAGATATATACAATTGCTTGTCATTCAATGCAACCATTATCTTTTTTTAGAATTTCTATCTATTCTCATTACAACTACTGAATTTTTGAAGTCCTTTCCATCGTTTGGTGGACACTGGAGTCTGATCTCCCACCATGATTCCATAATCAAAATTTCCAATTTCTTCATACAGTTGATGGTTTTGAAGATAACCATATTGTTCAAATTTCTAAGAGAGAAGTCTTATCATGTAAAGATTTTGTACCTTGTGAATCCATTATGTCAATAAAAGTAGACGTCTCTCATATTTATGGTTCAAGTGTAAAGTGGGGAATTTCTCTTTGCATTGTTCTACAAGATCTTGACCTTCCATCATGTAATGTACATGTGTTCCTTTGAAGACTTCGTGTGACTTATAAAGCTTCACAAGATGCATTCTTCAAAGAGGAATGTTGGTGGAGAATTGGTATGGGATACAATTCCAATCAAATGTTGATGATTTATTTTCCTAGCAGTAATTTCAAAGTTGATTGTGGCCAAATTGAATTCATATTTTATACACAAAATTTTAAGCGTGAAAAGGAAGTTGATTTGCAAAGTCATAGTAGGTTTGTGATAAGCAAGGGTGGGTGGCGTGTGATAAGCAAGGAAGATGTTGAAGAATGGTGCAAATCAATGAATGTATGTAGCACTAGTGGCAACACTGAAATCCCTTCCCAATAATCTCTTTATGCTTTATGAAAAGAGATCCTGCGAAGTTGAAGAATTGGGAGAAGAAGACAACATTATGACTAATGAGGAAGCGAAAACATTTTCTGCTAATTGCAGAAAAATCAAATAATTTCTTTTCATAGGTAACTCACCAACAACCTTTATTTTTTCACAACTTGATTTTTTATATGTATTGGAGTTAGAAACACAGTTGCTCATATATATAATTGATTCCTTGTGTCTTAGGGTGCAAAGTGAAGAATGCCAAATTGAATGATGCTAACGTTAAAGGAGCTTGTCTTCAAAAAATTAAATAATGTGAGTAGATTCCTTATTTGCTCGGACAATAACTAACTCCACTAGAGAGATTATGTGTGTCTGTTATTTTGTATTCTTGTTTATATTTCTGTATTAAGTCAGAAGTTTTCAATATCAATAGATTGAGAAGAGCATGCAGCATGTCAATGTGTTTATGTTGTAATACTAGATTTTAGTATGGGCCAAGTATCTTAAGAAGCCCAAATCAATAGAAGGAAAATAGGTTTATCTTGGAGAAGCTATAGTATATGGAAGGCAATGAATTATGTCTTACACGGATATGGTGAATGATGTTGAATGATACGAGCTAGTACCTATAACTTTTGCAGGAGGATCAAAGAAAGTAGGCTCATTTGAAGTAGGTGCTGCATCAGGCATGTGAATGAGTTTAATAGATAAGTCGACAACATAGTCACTAGGAAAACTATCGGTCAAAGAGAACTTCATATGTTCCAAAAAGACAACATGATGGGAGACTCAAATGCGATAAGAGATTGGGTCCCAGTAAGGTAACCCATATGTTCTCGATCATAACTAACACTACAAAAAAATAAAGTTTAAGCGACGAATTTTCAGTGGCGATAAAAAAAGTCATTGCTGAAAGTAGATTTTTAGCGACGACTATAGTTGTCGCCGCTAAAAGTCTTGAGTTTATGCGGCGACAAGAAAGTCTACTTTTAGCGGCAACTTTATTTTGTCGCCGCTGAAAGAAAGACTTTCTGCGGCGACACATATTGTCGCAGCTGAAAGTCATAGTATCTGCAGCGACATCTATGTGTTGCCGCAGAAAGTTTATAGTTTCTGCGGCAATAATTTTTTGTCACCGCAGAAGGTATGATTCAGCGGTGACTTTTGTATCATTTAGAGGTGACAAATGTCGCCGCTAAAAGTCTTCATATAATTTTTCCCAATTTGAAGGGTTTTAAGAAAATATTTAATATATAGAATGAAATTATTAAATAATGTTATGGTTTTTTACATATTATTATAATAATAAGAGATTAGACAGATAATAATGTGATATCTATGAAAGAAGGAGATGAATAAGGGGTATATGCATGCGAGAAATATTATAAATGTGTTAATGAGAATGAGAGTTAGTTTGTGTGTGTTAGAGACAATATAGGAGAGGAGATAGAGAGAGGGAGATGTGTGAGAGAGAGAGATAAGGAGAAAGAAGGGACATAAAATACATATATACATTCTTAGTTACTGTTGCATATGCCATCTGTTATTACATTTCATGTAATATCCCAACTTTTATAAAAATGATTTATAAGGTATTATTGAGTTTAAGAGTGTTTTTCTGAAATTAAAAGGTCTCAAAAGTAAAATTTTAGAGAAAGAATAATCATTAAAGATATTTTGGGATTAAGAAAAATTAAGAAAAAAAATCATAAAATAAGTATATTGGGAGGTTAGAAAATTATGAAAGAGTTTATTTTTCCAAAAGAGACCCAAATGATTTAATAGCTATTTTTTAGGAATTAAATGCCTATTTTCTTAAATAATTTAAGAAAAATAGTTAGAGGTTATTATTTATCCAAAATATTTTATAAAAATTCCCTAATGAGTTGAAGAAGCTCTTGGAGAAAAAAAATATAATTATTTTATTAAGAGAATTATTTCTTAAAAAATATTTATTAAAAGAAAGACGTTCAGCGTAACTTTTTATCGCCGCTGAAAGTGTGATTCAGCACCTATATTACTATTCATTTTCCTAACCCGCGCGCAAAAGAGAAAAAATGAGTAATCCTGCCCAAAAGTGGAAGTAGCTCAATGTCTCGGATTTGAATCCTTGCATATGCTGAAGTGGATCTTTTATATTTTTTCCCTGCCCACTATGTGAAATTTCTGAAGTCCCCTTCTTAGGTTAAAATCAAATCTCCCTTCTCTATTTTCGGGAGCACAATTCTGATAGAGGGAGAAGCTTCGCGAATCTTGGTTGAGAAACTGTTGTCGCTGTGATTTCCATTTGCCTTCGTCGTCTGTGATGCTTATTGATGACTTTGTCGTCGATGTCCACTGTCTTTTCTCCTTTTGGCTTGGATCTTGGTTGCTGTTGTGACTCCATTTTACTTCTGTGGACTGAGCTATTATCGCAGAGGACTACCGTCGCGCGTTTGCCGTCTTTTCCTTTTATGTTCAGACTTTGGGCTACCTCTGGTTTGAGAAGCTTTGCTGTTTCTTTTCTTTTGCTCTGTTCAATAGCAATGTCGCTGGAGTAGGGAGAGGATGGTGACCGTGTTGTCATTCATCCACCATCATCTAAGCCATCGTCAGTTATAGTTGCAAGATGTGTGGCTGGTAATTTCTATCTTCTATCTTCCCTGTGTTTGTGTAATGCACCGTGGGTATATGAATGATTAGGATTTCCCCCTATCTAGTGATTTTTGATAGTTTTGGTTGAATGATTTGATTCATTTTTTCTGTTCTTGCTGTCGAGACTGTGGGGAAGGAAGAATTGGAAAATTTTCTTTTATTGTTTGAGTTGTTTGATTTAAGGGAAAACAAAATTGGAGTTGGAAAAAATGGTAAAGTCATATATATATATGTAAAGTATACATGATTTTTAGTCAATGATATTCATAGTATATGTTGCAATGTCATTGCATGCTAGTTTAGAATGCCTACAACTGATGCTGTAATTAATTTTACTGCTTGTCTTCTCTTGCTATTAGGATTCACATACTTTTTGTTAGTAATAACTGGTCAACAGTTGGGCTATGTTTCATAATATAAGTTTTATGGACTTGTGGTCAAAATTATTTGAAATTGTTGGATTTGAACCCATGACATTTAAGGTCTACATCAGTGCGAGTTGGTAGAACCTCTAGGTGGAAACAAAGGTTGTTGATTTTGATTGGCTTGGGATGAAGAGAAATGTTATGATTGGGGTTATAAGTTGAGGAGCATGACTTGGGTGCTAGAAAACAAGAAAAGACTTAGTCTTGATCCTATTATAATCTTTATTTTTCTGCATTTTGTTGCTCTCTTGGTAAGAGATAAAATATTGATTACTATTAATTATTCCAAACATTCCAATCTTTTAAATCGATTATGACTTTATCTCTGTGACAATTTGTTCTTCTTTCCTTTCAACAGTGCTTACTGGTGGTTCTACCATTGTATGTCCATAAGAACTGGTATTTTATATCCTATAGTGTATTAGATACCTTACTTTAAAGCTTAATTGCTTATTTTATGTTCAAATGGTTGTACACTGGTGGATTTCCTGAAGCAATTCAAATCTGCTGAACATGTTGAGAACTATCACTGTAGCGACTGTTGGCATAATGCTGCAATCAAGCATCTATCTTTAATGGAAGGGAATGAGGTAGTTCCTATGTAACTTAAATGAAATATATAATGAAACCTTTCACCAATATATATACACACACACATGTATATGTAAAGACGCCTGAGGGCTTGATAGATAGGATTTTCTTAGGGCATAATGCTGCTATATGATTAAAAAGAACCGTGCATATGTGTTCAGCAATCTTGAAAAATTTACAAGCTCAATAGATGTTCTAAAGAAGAATTCTGCAACTGCCGAATGCTTAGCAATCTTGAAAAGCTTGGTCAAATAGGTTTTCCCATACTCTGAAGCAACTAAGTATCTTATTAGTTCATGCAAGATTAGATCAAAATTTGATGTTTGTGACAATTCAATACATCATCTAGCATAAAACTCATTATCAATTTCATGTTCCTATGGTAGATTTTATTAATATTTATATTGATTATTGATTGCTTGCTATTTAAAATTTGATCGATTGTTGTTTCCTAAATAAAATATATATTTTTGTAGGATATATCAATATTAAAGAGAGGTTGAGGTAGGAAAAGTCTTTTTGTAACATCTCATGACAATACAAATAAAGGAGAGAGAAAAATGGAAGCAGAGCTTACAAAAATAGAAGAAGAGCGTACAGTAGAGCGTGTGAAGATGGAACAAGAGTGTTTGCAATTTTAGCAGAGATTAATGGAACAAATGGAGTAAAGGATACAAGCTCAATTCGCTGCTTTGATGTAGAGAGGGCAACCACAAGCGTCTACTTCTACTCCTAGTATTGGTTCTTCCATTCAATGTTTATGTATAAACTAAACAATCTTTTTTTAAATATGCTTAAGTAATTGAAGTAATTTGATATTTTATAAGATGATCTAAATTATTTATGTTATTAGATTTTTGTTTATTTAGTTATTTATTATTTTTTTACTATTAAATTGCATGTTTTAATGGAAGAAACAACAATGGCTGGTGTACTGGTCACTGATTTAACTTTTAGCAGCGACAATTTATGTCACCGTTGATTAGACTTTTAGCGGTGACAATTCTGTCATCGTAGATTGTTGACATCAGCGGTGACTTTAAATTGTCACTGCCAATAGTTATAGGCGACAGTCTCATAGGTGGCAACTTAGCGGCGATATTTTGTCGCCGCCAAAGGTATTTAGCGGCGACTTTAGGAGCAGAAAATCTATTTTTTTTGTAGCGTAAGGAAGTAACAAACACAAGCACGAGCTTATAATTTAGTGGTGTCATGAGATGGAAGAAGGACAAGATAGACACAAGAAAAGACTTTTAGAAGACTATAGTCAGGAGGTGCACCATAGAGATGCTCAAAAGGAGACATGTTACCAATAACACTATTAATGTAGAAAACAGTAGCCAGTGCTGCTTCACCCCAAAAACTTTTCTATGGTAACTTTTCATTAAACTATTTATAATAAAAAATGTCTAATGGTCATGAGAATGATTGTGTGGAAAATAGACATACAGAGCTTTTCAACAAACCCTAAATTAAGTTGAATGTATAAAACATAAGTTATAAATTTTTGAAGTGAAGACAGTGTTTATCAGGAAAAGAGAGCAACATTAGTAAAGTAATAAACTGTATTGATTGGCAAACATTAAGTATGGAATTACAATTTTCTCATCAAAAGGTCTTCAAGAGCTTTCAAAAGAATTTTTTAGCTCCTTCAAGAAGAGTATTCTATAATTAGTTATAATTTTTTTTTTCAAAATTGGACCAAGAATCTATAAATATGAATTGTTACTGAGGAATAAAAATGTACATATCAATTTATAGGCTTCAATTAAAGAGTCACTCAAATCATAATATTTCCAAAATGTATAGAATATGGATAGAAATGTCTGGCATGAGTATCAAAATTAAAGATTCTCTCGAACCATAATGTTTCCAAATGAAAGCACTATATAATTTTCCTTTAATGTCGATCTCAGATTCTCAGCCATTGAAATATTAATTAAATTTAATCTCAACCTTCGTACAATAATATTTATTTATAATTAAAGAGTAAAATAATCTACCTAATAAATGCAAATTAGTAATTGTTGAGATTAAATTTAGAGGAAAAGCGTCGTTTCACATCTTTTATCCATTATATTTATTTCTCCCCATTTTATTAAAATATGATATGATATTCTGTTTCTCTAACCAAAGAACTAAGAAGGGCCTCAATTTTTTTATTTATAATTTCTGATCGACATGATTTACAGGGAAAACAAAAAACAAAACAGCAACTTGTTATTATTTTACAAGCACACTACATTAAAAGGTGGTTTCGCACTCACTTTGTGATCGAGACAAAATGTTGAAAGTTTCATGCAAAAGCATCTACCTAATGCTACAAATTGTTGATCTAAAACAAAGTATCAGTACTTTATATATACAAAATTTACACAATACTAGTAGTTTATATATATAAAAAATTACTAGGTGTTTGTAATGGCCCTAGAAATTTCACAAATATGAAACAATTTAATAATGTATATATATTAGTTATCGCAGTAAAATCATAGAAGGAGTGGAGTAGCCTAGTGGTTGGGGATAGGGGTGTTCATGGGACGGGTCAGGACCAGGACAACCCCGTCCCGTGTCCCGTCTCGATACAGTGCACGGGACGTAAAATGTGTCCTGTGTACCGTCCCGTCCCAAATTTGTCCTAGTTCCGATGAGACTGGGATGGGTTCGGGATGGGATGGGAATTTTCAATTTTTTTTTAAAAAAATATAATAATAAAATTATCTCAATAAATCATTTCATATAAAATACCACGGCAATTTTCTCTAAATACAAACATTCCTCCCTAATATAAAATGATAAGTTACCCAGATAAGAGGAAAAAATAACAGTAAAGAAGAATAAAAATATCTGTATAGGAATATTTGTAAGTAAAAATATTTATATGAGAGTGGCGACTGGCGAGACCTGTGACTGGGAGCAAGTAAAGTGTAAGAAAAGAGAGACGGAGAGCCTAAAAAGAGTGTACAAAGTGAGAAATATAAGATAATATAATATAATTTTTTTTATATAAAAAAAATAGGGTCGGGACGGGACGGGAATCCCGAGGGTCAGGCCGAGACCCGTCCCGTCCCGACCTTCCCTCTGTCCCGTCCCGATAATTTCCCGTCCCGGTCCTTTTCGGGATGGGACAGACCCGTCCTGAAATCATCGGGACCGGGTCGGGACACCCGGGACGGGATATGTTTGGACACCCCTAGTTGGGGACGTAGGCATTGGCTTTAGGTACTGAGTTCAACTCCTGGCAGCTGCAGAAAGGTGGGGTTTTAATTTTTTTTTAGCCTGTGAAATTACTAAATTGCCCCTTACTTTTTCTTCAGAATCGTACCCCCTCCTTCCATTTCCTCTTATTTTAGCGGTGATTCATGGGAAGCTACTGCCGTGTGACCAGACCTTTCTTCCTTCAATCCCTCTGCCGTGTTATCGCCACCGGAGTCGTCACATCATCTACAGTTTCCATGGTGTATGATAAATAGAGCGAGAAGGGGAAAACAGAGAAGTGTCGCGGAAGGTGGAAGGGAGTTCTCGACGGTCGACGCGGTTGAAACACGTTGCCGTTGGTTTCATCCATCCTCATAGCTGACGTGCTGTCTGGTTCACAGCTGCTACCGTCGCATTGCACGCTTCTTGACATGTACTATAGCAAATCCCCAAATCTGCAATCTGCAATCTTCTTACCTTCTGATTGCTGTGAGCCTGAGAGGAAAAGAGGGTGGAAGAATAAGTTGGAATTGTTGAGTGCAATTGATCTAAGAATTGTGAGTGATAAATATGTGTAACTGCAATTTTTTGTTCACAAGATCTCATCCTTTCCTCTGTTGTCGAGCGAGGTTGGACAGAAGGGTGCAGGATACTTTGGGTTATGCTGTGGAATACTAATGAACTTGAAGCTGGGTAAGTGAATGATTTTAGTAACTCCCGTCAAGCTATGAAATGTGAAGTGGGTGAATTCTGTGTCCCCTCTCTATGCTATCGATGAATCTGAAATGTGCACATGTTTGTTACTTTGCTTCTGTTGAACTATGTATATGTAAGGCTACCTAGTTAGTTAGAAGATGTTGCTGATGAGTGTGTGTGTTTGATGCCGTGAGGAAAGGGTTCTGGACAATATAGATATATATATATGCGTGAGTGCTGTAGGGTGGAGGCAGTTGGAGCTGTGTGTATGTATATGTGTGTTGGCTGTGTTCCTGTGCTGTTATGGATAGAGAAGACGTATGCGTGTATTTGTGTGTGAATTAGATTGTGCTGTGTGTGTCGTGAATTTGGTTATATTTTGGAGACAGAATGCATGGTCGTTGTTGTCATGATGCATGTATATTTATATGGTGTTGCTATTTGGGGGAAGTTGTATGGCGTATGTATGTATATATATGCCATAAGAAGAATGGAAGAAGAGAACAATAGATGTTCTATGTTGGACAGCAACTCATTGGGTATGAAGGAGTTAAGTTTTGCTGGGTTTAATCCTTCCCATAAGTCTAGAAGAGATTTTTATACGGGATAATGGTCAAAGAGTAATCTTGAACCCATTAGAATTGAAAATGTAAGGTTGAGGTTTAAGTGACAAGTAAAAGTAATAGTGGTGAGATGTTGTATTCTTTGAATTTAAATGCTTCAACCAATTAAAGAGATAAAATTTATTCCAATAAGTTGGAATTGAGAAAAGGAACCAAAGAAAGAATTAAATTGAAAGGACCCTGAAATAATGGTTCAAACAAGGTTCTTGAAGCCGGAGAATATTTTTAGAATGTTAACAGTGGGTAGAAAATGATTGGATGCTCTTTATGTACAATGATTTGGTTTAATTAAAATTTTCCAAACTCTGGGCAGGAATTAGAGAAAAGAATCAAAATTTCCTATGTATATGAATAGTTATTATTGCTATGGTAGCAGTTAAATTTATTAAATTTGAGTTGGACAAGGAGAAAAAGGGAATTTAAGTTTAAGTTCTCTTTCTACTTTAATGTGTTATAAATGGATCACTGGGATATGATTTTGAATTGTCAAAAATATAATTAGAATTTTAATATATTATTTTTGGGATATTAGGGAATTGAGAAGTGGAAATAATTGGAAGCTATTTAGTTGAAATGTGTAAAGGTTTAGGAGCGTGCCAGGTGAGTGAAAACATCCATTAAAAATATTATTTTTATTAATAACTTATTATTTGATGTATTTCATTTAAAGTGTTAATTTTTAAACAAAAAGCAAGTTATATAAATTCATGACTTTGATAAAGATCGTTGTTTTTTCTTTTCAATTGGTTTATAAAATAATTATAGTTATATATGAAAATGGATGAAGAAGTTTTGGAAAAAGACTTTGGCAAATGTTATATTGAGTTGATTTCTTTATGAAATATGCTTATGAGAATTTTATTATTTGAAAAATTATCCATATAAATTGAAGAAATCTTTTGATAAATTATTCATGATGGGTTTTTGTGATTATGAAGTATTTTTGGCAAAAATTGTTATATTGAAAAGTGTTGTGATTATTGTTAAATGTCAAATGGACCCCACGCATGTTGGAAATGTCTTTGGTACACCATGGTTAAACCCGAGTTTGATGGATATTTGTGAGTCTCATATTCACACTGGTTATTCGTGGAATTTATTCTTGCGCCAGTTATTTTTAGGTCTCGTACCTGCTCCTATTATTCGTGGGTTTCGTACCTGCGCCTGGTTTCATGGCTTCAAGCCGTGCCAGATTGGTTAGTTATCCTTGTGGACTGTGTGTCCACGCCTATTTTTATGGCCTCGAGCTACGCCGAATTGATTAGTTACCCTCGTGGACTGTGTCCACACCGATTTTCGTTATGTTGAAGTCCTATGGAAAAATGATTGTTTTGAAAGGATTGTTTTAAAAAGGGTTTTCCTGAAATAAAAATGTTTTACTGGAATATTGCATTTAATTATAAAATATTATGATTTACATTTAAACATGTTGAAATTGATTATTTTTACATTTTAAATTATGTTTTTGGGACATTATTCACGAGTAGATTATTTTAGCTTTAGATAGTGCAGTTAACCCTATTCTTCCATCTGAGCAGTGAAGAGCCTCTCTTTAAATCTATGGCGTTGATTTTGGAATATCTCTTTTGATGTAATTATAATTTCTGAAATACCTGTATTATTTTGTTGAAAGGATAGACACTCCACCTAGTCTATGGATAATATTCTGGTTATTTTGGAAAATATTACAGTTGAATTTGAAACGTTTGCAATTTGTTGTAGGATTGTCGGAAGGTCAGTTATACAATGACGATCCTGCCAAAATTTCTATAAAGGACTTGCCTTTTGACTAAAATTGTAATATATTATGATTATCATTTCAAACATTTTATTCAATGTTTTAGGTTTAAAGAATATGAATTTATTCATATTTTGTGCCAGTTATGGCTCAAATTTTGGGATGTGACAGTTTAGTATCATAGTTAGGTTTTTCTATGGTTAAGAGGAACAGAGATGCTTCAATGGAGTCTCAATTAACGTTATGAACCCGAGCATAATTATAGTTGAGGCATTATTGAAGATCTCTTTAGGAAATTTAAAAGTATTTTGTTTTCTTATGGTTTTGAAAACATATTTCCTTTAAAATTGAATATTTTTCATGTTTTGTGTATAGCTAAATGTCGCCTAGATGTCCACTATATGGAAGAAACTCTAGGAGTGATAGGGCTTCTGACAGAGGCTCTACTCAGCAAAGTGACTTGCACCTAGAGGCAGATAACAAGGTCGTAGGGGAGCTAGGACTCGGAGAGGTCGATCCCTTAGACCTCTTCAAGAGATCTATCTAAAGTTAAACCATTTAATCCATAATCCCTAGAAATCTCCACATCATCCAGACACAAGATTTGAGAAGAGACACAGTAGGTTATGGAGGAGGATAATATAACAGTCAAGTTGTCAGAATTCATTAAGCTAGATCCTTCTAAGTTCTCAGGTTTTGATTCTCGAGAGGAACCTATGGAATTTCTAGAAGAAATTGAGAAGAGGTGTAAAGCCCTGAGACGCCCAGATGTTCAGTATGTAGAGTTTGCTTTATTCTAGCTAGAAGGGATAGCTAATACTTGGAGCAAGATAGTGCTAGGTTTACAAGGAGATAGAGTGTCATTGTTATCCTGGGCGAATTTCAAGGATCTTTGCCTTAAGCGCTACCTTCCCCAGAGTAAGAAGGATGCCAGAATCAATGATTTCTATTATTGAAATGTACTTCAGGAATGACCGTGGCTGAGTATGACAGGATGTTTATAGAGCTTTCTTTTTATGCATCGATATTGATTCCTTCAGAGAAGGATATGATTGGTAGATTCATTCAGGGATTGTCGATATATATACATAATGTTGTGGCCCCTATATTTAATCATTTTGCTTCTTATGCTAATGTGGTTGATTGTGCATTGATAATTAAGCTGAGGCACATTGAAGAAGAATGGGTTTCTAAGAAGCAGAAGGTTGGGAACGATAAATTCCAGGGGTCTTCGTTTAAAGGGAATCACTTTAAGGGTCAAGTCTAGATCTTATGGACCCTCAATGAGCATTTCATATTCGATACCTAAGTTTAGAGGTGCTAGACCTCAGTCTGCGGTGAGCCAGTCTAATTATTCCAAGTCTTCTTATGTTATATGTGGGAAGTATCATTTAGGAGTCTGTCGCAAGACCATGGGTGTATGTTATAGATGTGGACAGTCGGGTCATATGAAGAGAGAATGTCTATTTGCTCAACCTACTTTGAGTTAAGGATTAGCTCGACCCTCTCTCCGCCCTAATACTTTTGCAGCTCCGTCTATTGGAGTAACTTTTGCCTTGACAGGTACAGGTACATCAAGAAGACCTTCGAGAAAAAGGGCACATCCTTTTTCAAGTCGAGGCCAAGCAAGGGTGTATGCTATGGCAAGGCAAGATGCTCGGGCCTCTAATACTGTGATCACAGGTATTATAACTATATGTTCTCAAAAAGCTTATGCATTGTTTGACTCTCGATCGATACACTCTTATGTTTTACAATAGTTTGCTAAAAGATTGGATAAAGATTCGGTCAGACTTGATGATCCTTTTTTAGTTGCTACCCCGATCGAGGAATCTTTGTCAGTTTCACAAGTGTATAAATCTTGTGAAGTGTCTATTGAGGATAGAGAAAGTCTTATCTATTTGATGATTCTTGACATGATTAATTTTGATGTGATATTAGGTATATATTAGTTAGCCTCTTGTTATGCTACTGTTGATTGCCACTTGAAAGTGGTAAAATTTAATATCCCAAGTGAAACTCCTTTTGTGTTACAAGGGAATGAAGTAGAGAGGCCAACTAACTTGATCTCTGCTTTGAAAGCCCACCGATTATTGACAAAGGGTTGTCAGGGATTTTTGGTTGTAGTCCAAGATGCCGATAAGGCTACTATTAGTTTAGATCAAATCCCAGTTGTTTAGGAATTTCTTGATGTCTTTCCCAAGTAATTGCCTGGTTTATCTCCAAATAAAGAAATATAATTTGGTATTGATGTCATTCCTGTCACTTAACCAATTTCTATACCGCCTTATAGGATGACGCTCTTAGAACTAATGGAATTAAAGACTCAGCTGCAAGAATTGTTAGATAATAGGTTTGTTCGACACAACACTTCTCTGTGGGGTGCACCCGTGTTATTTGTGGAAAAGAAATATGGATCTTTAAGGCTGTGCATTGATTATCGACAGCTTAATAAAGCGATCATAAAGAATAAGTACCCGTTGTAGCGTATTGATGATGTTTTGACCAGTTGCAAGGAGCATGGTATTTTTCAAAGGTGGACTTGCAATCAGGGTATCATCAATTAAAGATCAAAAAGGAAGATATTCCAAAGACCGCATTTAGAACTCGGTATAGTCATTATGAATTTTTGGTAATGTCTTTCAGTTTTACAAATGCTCCTGCGGCATTCATGGACTTGATGAATCGGGTATTCAGAGTATTTCTGGATAAATTTGTAATCATGTCCATTGATGACATATTGGTATATTCCAAGAGTATGGAGGAGCACGAACATCATTTGCGGATAGTCTTACAAAGGTTGAGAGAACAATAACTTCATGCTAAGTTTTCTAAGTGTGAGTTTTGGTTAACTAAGGTCACTTTCTTAGGGCACATGGTGTCGAAAGACGGTATTCAGGTTGATCCTAGCAAGGTTGAGGTAGGCAAAAGTTGGACACAACCTACAATGATTACCGAGATTCGCAGTTTCTTATGCCTTACGGGATATTATCGTCGTTTTGTGCAAGATTTTTCAAGAATAACAGCTCCATTAACAAGGTTAACTCAGAAGAATGTGAAATTCGTTTGGCATGATAAGTGAGAAGAAAGTTTTTAGAATTTGAAGAAATCTTGGATTTCTGCTCCAGTTTTAAGCTTACCTTCAGGAGTTGGAGGGTATACAGTATATTGTGATGCTTCTCGAATTAGGTTAGATTTTGTATTAATGCAGAATGAGCGAGTAATTACTTATGCCTCTAGAAAGTTTAAGAATCATGGGCAAAATTATCAAACTCATGATTTAGAAATGGCTACAGTGATATTTGCCTTAAAGATTTGGAGACATTATATGTATCGTGAAACTTGTGAGATTTTCATTGACTATAAAAGTCTCAAGTACATTTTTGAGCAGAAGGATCTGAATCTGAGACAGAGAACTCTAAAATAATGGTTCAAACAAGGTTCTTGAAGCTAGAGAATATTTTTAGAATGTTAACAATGGGTATAAAATGATTAGATGCTCTTTATATACAATGATTTGGTTTAATTAAAGTTTTCCAAACTCTAGGCAGGAATTAGAGAAAATAATCAAAATTTCCTATGTATATGAATAGTTATTGTTGCTATGTTGGCAGTTAAATTTATTAAATGAGTTGGACAAGGAGAAAAAGGAGAATTTAAGTTTAAGTTCTCTTTTTTACTTTAATGGGTTATAAATTGATCATTGTGATATGATTCTGAATTGTCAAAAATATAATTAGAATTTTAATATATTATTTTTGAGATATTAGGGAATTGAGAAGTGAAATATTTGGAAGCTATTTAGTTGCAAAGAGTAAGGGTTTAGGAGCGTGTTAGGTGAGTGAATAATGTCCCTTAAATATATTATTTTTATTAATAACTTGTCATTTGATATATTTCATTTAAAGTGTTAATTTTTAAACGAAAAGTAAGTTATATAAATTCATGACTTTGATGAATATTTGTGAGTCTGGTACTCAAGCTGTTTATTCGTGGGATTTATTCTCGCGCCTGTTATTCGTAGGTCTTGTACCTGCGCTTGGCATTTGTGGGTCGCGTACATACGCCTGATTTCATGGCTTTAAGCTGTGTCTGATTGGTTAGTCACCCTCGTGAACTATGTGTCCACGCATATTTTCATGGCATCGAGCCGTGCCAGATTGGTTAGTTATCCTCGTGGACTGTGTGTCCACGCCTGTTTTCGTTCTGTTGAAGTCCTACATAAAAATGATTGTTTTGAAATGATTGTTTTAAAAGGGTTTTCCTGAAATGAAAATATTTTATTGGAATATTATTTTTAATTATAAAATATTATGATTTCCATTTAAACATGTTAAAATTGATTATTTTCGCATTTTAAATTTCGTTTTTAGGACATTATTTACAAGGATGTTATTTTGGCTTCAAATAGGTCAGTTAACCCAATTCCTCCAGCTGAGCAGTGAAGAGCCTCTCGTTCAATACGAAGTGTTGATTTTGGCAAATCTCTTTTGATGTAATTATAATTTCTGAAATACCTGTATTATTTTGTTAAAAGGATAGACGCTCCACCTATTATATGGATAAGATTCTGGTTATTTTAGAAAATGTTACAGTTGAATTTGATACTTTTACAGTCTATTGTAGGATTGTTAGGAGGTTGGTTATACAATGATGATCCTGCCCAAATTCCTACAGAGGGACTTGCCTTTTGACTAAAATTGTAATATATTATGATTATCGTTTCAAATGCTTTATTCAATATTTTAGACTTAAAGAATATTAATTTATTTATATTCTGTGTCAGTTACGGCTCAAATTTTGGGACGTGACAGTGCTTCTCAATATAAACTTAAAAAAATGACAACTTGTTATGATTTTCTTAGCATAATACTACCACAGTTTATTAATATAAGAATTATATAATTTTTTGGATAGATTAATAAAACTAGATAAATAAGTTAGTTATGATCAAATCTAACCCTTTAAGATAAATTTTTATTACATACTCCTTAATCTATTTAAATTTGTCAACTAGTTCTTATATTAGTTATAATTAATTGATTTATTTAATTTTTTTAATCATAAAAAATTTAATTAACTATTAATATTAAGTAATAGAGAGAGTACAGTAAAAGGTGGTTTCCTGCACACTTTCCGATCAGACAAAACTTCGAAAGTTTCAAAGAAAAAGCTTATGTGCCTAATGCTACACCAAATCGTTGGCTTAAGTGAGATCGAAGAAGCACGATTGATAGATCTTCATGTTTCTTTCTACTACACTCTCTGCTTCCTTTTTCTGATATTAATCCACAGGCCTTTGAATAGATCCTATTGCTGAAGTTGTCTGTATGTCTCATCTTCCATGAAGAACTCGATCGACAATGGCACCATAGAAGTATAATGTTTTCTTGAGTTTTATAGGAGAAGAAACCTGCATAAGCTTCACAGAACACTTACAGTGGAACGACACGAGCGAATGGGAGTTGGGGCATAGCTGAAGGAGGGATCGCATAACGAGAGGTGGGGGCACTTCACCTTTGCTTGATCCCACCATGACATTTTTTCTTCATCTTTCCCCCCACCTTCCGACAGTATTTCCTCTTTACATATAAAAAAATGGCATACCAAAGAAGAAAAGACCAAATTTCAATACATAATTAATCCCATGCATAAAATTGCCTTTGGTTGGTATATGATAGGGTAGTTAGGTGTGGAAGGATAGGTAGGCCAAGTTTTTATTTCCTGAACATGGCAAATCAAAGTTCGGGTTATTGCTAAGAAATGTATCTACATTTAGTATACAATATTATTTTGAACGTGAATTGTTTTCAATAAAAAATTGTTGGATTGAAATTTGATGCCGAGAGCAAAAGCTTGCCAAGTGGACTTGGACATTGTCTCCGAAATTTGTTGTATTTTCTAACTTGCAATGTATCACTTTCATGGATTATTTTTTTCAGTTAATTGTTACTTTAAAATTTTGATGAAGCACTAACCACGAGATAGAAGGAGGTGAAGACAGACACAAGCAAAGACTTTTAAAAGACTATAGTTAGGAGGTGCACTATGAAGATGCTCAAAAAGAGACATGTTACCAAGAATTGGAGTAGGGACTCTATTAATACAAAAAAAATAGCAATCAATGCTGCTTCACCCCAAAAACATTTATTTGATAACTTTTCATTAAACAGTTTACAACAAACAATGTCTAATGGTCATGGCAATGATTATGTGGAAAATAGACATAGAGCTTTTCAATAAACCCTTAATTAAGTTGGTTCTATAAAACATTGAGTTATGAATTTTTGAAATTAAGACAGTATTTATTAGAAAAAAAGAGCAACATTAGTAAAGTAATAAATTATATTGATTGGCAAGAATTAAGTCTGATATTATATTTTTCTTATCAAAAGGTCTTTAAGAGCTTTCAAAAAAAAAATAATTTAGCGCCTTCAAGACGAGTATTCTATAATTAATTATAATTTTTTAAAATTATATTAAGAATCTAGAAATATGAATAGTAACCAAAGATTAAAAATGTAAATACTAATTTATAGGCTTCAAAAGATTCGCTCAAACCATAATGTTTCCAAATGTATACAAAATGGATAGAAATGTCGCACGAGTATGAAAATTAAATATTCACTCCAACCATAATGTTTCCAAATGAATGCACTAAATAATTTTCCTTTAATATCAATCTCAGATTCTCAGCTGTTGAAATATTACTTAAATTTAACCTCAACCATCCAAGAATATTTATTTATAATTAAAGAGTAAAATAATCTAACTAAAATCCAAATTAGTAATTGTTGAGATTAAATTTAGAGGAAAAGCGCCGTTTCACATCTTTTTGTCCATTATATTTATTTCTCCCCCTTTTATTAAACTATGATATGATATTCTGTTTCTCTAAATCCGGAAGGGAGTGTTGTGACGCATGGGGCAGGTATGTCACCATAGCAAAGTGAAGCGATGGTACTACCAGGTCAAGATTAATGGAGTGTATGAACGGTCTATTTAAACAAGTCCTTATATATCATAAGTTATATATCTTATCTTAGGAACGTAACTGAGTTAAAACACTTTCTTAAAATTTATAGATAAAGAGATAATTAATTAATATACAAATATTTTAATAGTAAGTTACTGGAATTAATAATAATGATTTAAATAACGAATTTGTTTTCTTGATCCGCCTATATTCATAATTTTAGTTTTTAAACGACAAATATTTTAAAACATACTCCGTGTGACTTGTGAGTCAAATGACCAAGTGCTGGAATTCATCAAAGTCATCTAACAAATTTTGCAGAATTTTTAAACTAACCGTGTATCGCTTTAATGGATTATTTTCGAATAATACTTCTAAATCTTGATGAAGCATTACTTATTTATTTATACTTTTATATAACTTTTGTTACATATCAATAGTAACTGGAGCATATACGCCTGTTTAAGCATATCAATATAAAATATTTTAAGAATAAATTATTGGATATTATAAATACAAACTAAGTTATAAAATTATTTTCTTAAAATAAAATCCCAATTAAATCCAGTTGAAATAGTAAAATCCAAATCCAGGTCTATACTTTTAACAAATTCCTAATAAGGTCAAGAAGCCTAATTAAAGATTTCTGAATTGTTGCTAAAAGACCAAAATGCCATCTATATTATAAAGGTCAAAAAAATTGATGAAAATTTAAAATAAAACTGAGAAACTAAGATTACTTGACGTTATTTAAAACAAATGATTGAAATTAATGTATTAATTACAACTTAAATAAAACCAATTATCAAACCTAATTTGCAAAGCACAGAATCATAAAAGGAAACACTGAAGCATATAATTGCCGGAATTATCCTAAAAATATTCCAAGCTGTTAGAGGCTATTTTTTCTTATACACAATAGAAGATTATTTAGTACAATAATTTTTCAAATGTACTTGATATACTTTTCCTTTGGTGTTAAATACCAATGTCAGCATTGAAATATTAGTTAAATTTATTATCAATTGTTCGTTCAATAATATTTACATATAATTCCTGACAGAAGCTAATTTACTCAACGAAAATAAAAAAATGGCCACCTGTTATTATTATATTAAAAGGTAGTTTCGCACTCCCGTTGAAAGTTTCAAGACAAAGCAAGTTCATAATACTACAAGATGCAGATTTAATTATAGATCTTCGTCTTTCTACTTTACTCTCTCCTTCCATTTTCTGATATTAATCCACAGGGCTCTCAATAAAGATCCTATTGCTGAATTCTAACCTGTCTGTCTCTCGGGATATGTATGAAAATGACATATGAGATGTAGGTTATATAATTGGAGCATGCCAAAATATGTTACTAGCAGGGCTTGGGATCCATAGCGTTCAATTATATTATTAATACTTTAGAACAAAATATGGTATGAAAATTGGGTTTGTGGGTTTTAATTATATGATCAGTATTTTAAAACAACCGCTTATGAGAGATGTTCAGTCTTTATTCTACCTTATGATAGCAAAGGATATGGTTCCGGGGCTTCATTTGGGTTATCATCACTGGTTAATTATTTGCATAGATATCGGATTGTTCTTTTTGTACCATAGAATGGTTTATTAATATGAGTTGTAGGTTTTTGAGCATACCTGTAGCAGGTTCTAGCTTCAGGTACCCACACAGCAACCCGACATCATTACTAGACTCGGGTCTCTGGTACATAACAAAGGCACACAAGAGAGGAGAAGAGAAGAGTCTGTTAGTGCCAAGAGAAGAGAGCAATTAGGCATAACCTTCCACGTACCTAGAGCACCCATGCACATAAGCTTCTGTATTGTTTTGAAAAATAATTCTTTGACTCCCCCAATCATGCATGATCGGATAATAGGGGAGAGGGGTGGTTCCCTCATAACCATTCCCTCTATCAGTTTGAATATCTTAGGAGATATTCACATTGATGACCCAACTCTTTGGGTTTTACACTTTAGTCCCACATACACATATATGGGTGTGGGCCTAATACACCAAGGGTAGACCAGCTAATTTTACTATATCTCCCACTCACACTTGGTGGGTTAGGGATCATGGGTTTATACTCTATTTTCCTTCTTTCATACTAAGTACTTTGCCGTGACCGCATGGGCATGACTCTACATCTAGGTGCCTGTATTAGAAATCCCTTTTATAGGACCAACACAAGACAACATTTCCTTCATGTAGCTTGAGTTTAATAATATTCCTGATATATCATAGATTTACCAATATACAATTTTCTATGGCCAATTTGATCCCTCTCGAATCAAATTTGACTCAGATTGCCTTTCTTGTAAGCTGGTATCCACACTTATGTAAACAAAATATCATAAGGGACATATCACATACACTAGTATATGTATGTATATTGTAGGAAATCTTCCTTTTGCCCATATATCACTTTGATATGTATCAACCACTTTTCTAGTGTAATTCCTTAGATCGTATCTATCATAATCGTAGGATATATGTTAAAGTAGCAATCATTGAACTATACCTTCATGATATTGTCAAAGTCAAATGACACCAATAGAAGGACTGTTTCTTCCTAGAGCTCACACAGTAATGAAATAGGGATCTTTCACTTGTTTCTCTTTTGTGGTTCTTCTAGCACATGTAGTATGAATCACATGCTATAGTGTTACTATTATACTTTAAGAACACGTCATTTTGTATCTATTATAAACACCATACTCCAGCATCTAAACCCAAATTTTTCAACTTCATCTATATGACGTCGATGTTGAAGAATTTTTTATCTGGCTACAGGCATCATGGAAGTGGGCTTCCATGGTTTGATCTAATTTCATGTATATGAATCTCATCTTGGCTTGCCACACTTTAGCCAAGGCGACATATAGTTTGTGTTTCTTTTCTACCGTATAAACATTCTTTTCCACTTTACTGGTGAACACAAATGTCTCATCTTTGTACACTCCACTTGAGCATCAAAGGAGGTTGCTCATGTGAGAGAGCAAACCTCTCTTACCTATACAACATACTGGGCATTATATACTTACATACAGACACATCAAGTAATGATGAAAAATATAATTCCATCAATCATAAAAGCATTACATAAGGTTTACATTTTATAATTTATGCATACCAAGAGCTTTTACATGTCTCTCAAAGACTTATTTGCTTATTAGCTTTGTTAGGGGATCTGCTACCATACATTTGGTAGAAATGTATAGCACAGTAACAAGTTTTTGTATTATATAATCCCTCACAAAATTGTACTTGATGTCAACATGGTTGGTCTTACTATAATACTTGGGGTCTTTAGTGTAGGTTATGGTCGTAGTATTGCTTCATTACACTATCACTAGATTAGTACTCTTATTTCCAAATTCAAGGTGTTCTATGAATCTTTTCAGTCACAAAGCGTCTTGCACTGCTATAGTACATGCCACAAACTCAACTCCATAGAGTGTAAGGTAATGCATGTTTACTTCTTACTATTCCAACATATATATTCTGCCATATATATGTTTACTTCACCTATGTCATTCATTTTTAAAGTTCAATGATAGTCATCCTTTAATAGCTGCTACCGAATCTAAACTATTTTCTGCCAATAATATATCATCTACATATAAAGATAATATAACAAAATTATCCTCAAACTGCTTAATGTAGACATAGTGGTCTTCCATATCATTTAGAAGTTATATGTATAACATCCCAAGTTTTATCCTTATATTTAATTAAAATTAAAAATATTATTTATTAATAATTTAAAAATATTATCTAATTAAATTATTATAGTTTAGTATTTTTATTATTTTTAATAAAATAAGATATCTAGATTATCCTACTATTATCTTTACTTAGGGTTTTATGATTTGATTGTTATTATTAGTTAGGGAATTATTAGGATTTGGGTTTAAATTTAGATATGAATTTAAATTTTGAATTATTATTATGACTTTATAAATAGAGCTAAGACTCTGAGTTATTCCTCAAACTTGATTATTGAGTCAGCTCCTTTCTTTTTAGTCATATTTCTCAATCCATTTTTTGTTCCTAAAGAATCTCACCTCTTATTTCCTCCCAAATACACCCTTAGTTCAACTCATCCAAAGCTAGGATTTAGTTGTCAGACATTTTATGGCAATTATTTATATATCTATGTAAGAGGTAATCACTTTCTACTCGTTGTGTGTGCTAATGTGGTGTTTGTGAGTGATTATATATAAAGCTATTAATATTCATATGATTGTATTCAGAAAATTCTTTGATTATTTTTATTGAAAATAGTCTTGTGGGATTTAAAGATTAATTTAGAAAGTTTAAGTTGAGATTATAAACATGTTATATATTGATATTGAAATTTGAAAAAAGTTATTATATTAAGAAAAACCCTTTTGTGATATTTATCAAGCTATTGAGATTTTGATTAATGTGATTATTTTTAGAATTATGCATTGGGATGGGTGATGATAAAGTTGTATTTCTACCATGTGTTATAACCTCCATTGGCGCTCGATGTTTGGTTTTTATCCTACCAGTTTGCTAGGGATGTGCCCTACTTGTTTATCGAGGGGCTACGACATCCCCACCTATTTATTGAGGGAAATGAACTCATGGTCTAGTCACATGCTCTTTAGATTTTGGCCTATCCATACTAGTTAATTGCTTAGCTTTTGAGTGGTTAGTTATCACTAGTTCATGGATTCGATCTGTGTGAATAAGGCAATTTGATTGGATTGATAAGAGAAACTTGGATAGGTTATTTATTTAATTTTATTATAATAATATGTTATTTTGTATATATTATACTTTGTGGGGTCCCACTTGACACTTCATGAGCATATGTTAGTATCCATAATCAGTAGAATTGATGGTTAAGAGACATTTGTCTCACCCTATTATTATTAATATTTTTCAGGCGATAGTCTCATCTTAAAACCCTAGGGAAAACTTCAGAGAATTGGTTAAATCTATATTAATTATATAGTATTTCCCTTTGAAGGTTTGTGTAGAATATTTGTATATTTTCACAATAGATTTTAGTTTGCATATTTATATATCCTATTACTTTATTTATATTTTAAGAAAAATATTTTATAACTATGGTAGAGTTTATTTAAATTTTAGTTAAACTCTTTTCTACCATGGTTAGCTCTCTTGAAATACACTAAATTTATTTATAATATTATTTTTAAATTATATTGGGTAGAAAATATGTCTAAATAATTAATAATAGTTATATTTTTGAATAATTTTATAATTTGGTATCAAAGCATGATTTCTATATCTCCCTTTGCTTTCTTATTTCTTGTTTTATGTTTCATTGTATAGTAGTGACAATATACATTATTCACACAAATCCTTCCCTTATAGTTTATAATTTTGCTCTATTATAATATTTATCCATTATGGTGGGTTGCATCCTTAGGAGGGCATAAATGTGTAAAATTAGAGAAACTACTAGAAAATAAAATAAGGAAACTTTATAGTATACTAAATTTTGGGAACAAAATTTCTAAAAGGAGGCGAGAATTGTAACATCCCAATTTTTATCCTTATATCTAAGTAAAATGAAAAATATTATTTATTAATAATTTAAAAATATTATCTAATTAAATTATTATAGTTTAGTATTTTTATTATTTTTAATAATTTATGGGTGAGTTATTCATTTGATTTTATTATAATAATATATTATTTTGTATATATTATTGACCCTACATGAGCACATGTTTGTATGTATAATTAATAGAATTGATGGTTACAAGACATTTGTTTCACCCTATTATTATTAATATTTGTCAAGTGATAGTTTCATCTTAGGACCCTAAGAAAAACTTTAGAGACTTGGTTAAAGCTATATTAATTGTATAGTGTTCCCATTTGAAGATTTGTGTAGAATATTTGTATGTTGTCACAATAGATTTTAGTTTCCATATTTATATATCATATTACTTTATATATATTTTAAGAAAAATCTTTTATAACTATGGTATAATTTATTTAAATTTTAGTTAAACTCTTTTCTACCATAGTTAGCTCTCTTAAAATACACTAAATTTATTTATAATTTTATTTTTAAAATATATTAGCTATTAAATATATCTAAATAATTAATAATAGTTATATTTTAGAAAAATTTTATAATTTGGTATCAGAGCATGGTTTCTATTTCTTGTTTTATGTTGCATTGTATAATAGTCACAATATACATTATTCACACAAATCCTTCCTTGATATTTTATAATTTTTCTCTATTATAATATTTATCCTTAGGAGGGCATAAATGGTATAAAATTAGAGAAATTATTATAAAATAAAATAAGAAAACTTTGTAGTATACTAAATTTTGGGGAAAAAATTCCTAAAAGGAGGAGAGAATTATACCATTCTAATTTTTATTCTTATATCTAAGTAAAATAAAACATATTATTTATCAATAATTTAAAAATATTATCTAATTAAATTATTATGGTTTAGTATTTTTATTATTTTTAATAAAATAGAATATCTAGATTATCGTACTATTATCTTTACTTAGGGTTTTATGATTTGATTGTTATTATCAGTTACAAAATTATTAGGATTTGGGTTCAAATTTAGAATGAGTTTGAATTTTAAATTATTATTATGACTTTATAAATAGAGATAAGACTCTGAGTTATTACTTAGACTTGATTATTGAGCTGGCTCCTCTCTTTTTAATCATCTTTCTCAATCCCTTTCATATTCCCAAAGAATCTCACCTCTAATTTCCTCCCAAATACGCCCTTAATTCAACTCAATCAAAACTAGGATCTACCTGTAAGATCTTTTATGGTAATTATTTATATATCTAGATGAGAGGTAATCACTTTCTACTCATTGTGTATTCTAATGGGGTGTTTGTGAGTGATTTTATATATATATACATATAAAGCTATTAATATTGATATGATTGTATTCATAAAACTTGTTTGATTAAGTTTATTGCAAATATTCTTGTGGGACTTAAAACTTTATTTGAAAAATTTGAGTTGAGATTATAAACTTATTATACATTGATATTAAAATTTGAAGGAAGTTATTATCTTGAGAGAAACCCTTTTGTGATATTTATCAAGCTATTGAGATTTTAATTAATATGATTATTTTGAGAATTATGTATTGAGGATGGGTGATGATAGTTATATTTTTATCACGTGGTATAGCCTCTATTGGAGCTCGACAGTTAGTCTTTGTCCCACCAGATTTCCTATGTAGGGGCTACGACAACCCCACCTGTTTGTCGCGGGTGAATGAACTCATGGTCCAGTCACGTACTCTATGAATTTTGGCATATCCATACCACTTGATTGCTTAGCTTTTGAGTGGCAAGTTATCAATAACCCATGGGTTCGGTCAGTGGGAATAAGGCGATTCAGTTAGATTGATGGGAGGTACTTGGGTGGGTTATTCATTTGATTTTATTATAATAATATGTTATTTTGTATATATTATACTTTGTGAGGTCCCACTTGACACCTCATCAGCATATGTTTGTATGTATAATGAGTAGAATTGATAGTTATTAAGACGTTTATCTAACCCTATTATTATTAATATTTTTTATGTGATAGTCTCTTCTTAGGACCACAGGGAAAATTTTAGATATTTGATTAAAGCTATATTAATTGTATAGTATTCCCCTTTGAAGGTATGTGTAGAATATTTGTATATTGGCACAATATTTATTAGTTTGCATACTTATATATCCTATTACTTTATTTACATTTTAAGAAAAGTATTTTATAACCATGGTAGAGTTTATTTAAATTTTAGTTAAACTCTTTTCTACCATGGTTAACTCTTTTGAAATAAACTAAATTCATTTATAATAGTATTTTTAAATTATATTGGGTACAAAATATGTTTAAGTAATTAATAATAGTTATATTTTAGGTGAATTTTACAATATGAGGTTATTGGTTTATGAAATTTCAAATACTACTATCTAGATAATTGTTTCAGTCTACAAATGGATCTTTTGAGTTTACAGACTTGTTGTCTATTTCTTTCTCAATGAAATCTAATGGTTATTGAATATGCTTTATCCATAATATCATTAAATACGTACATTTGATGTAATTTCATGTCTAAATTGTTTATTATTGTTAGAATAAGTCTTATCGAGTTGAAGCACACAACAGGTGAAAAAATATCCTCATAATCTATACCTTCATATTGTATATATCCCTTTCTAACCAATCGAGCTTTATATATGTCAATTGATCCATCCATCTTTCTCTTAATTTTGAGAACCCACTTGTTCCCAATAGCTTTTGTGTCTTTTGGAAGATCAACTAATTCCCATACTTGTTAGAGTGGGTTTATCATTCCCTTATGGAGTAATTAAGAGTACTTCTTCTTTATAATCGTCTCTTTATAACACTTTCCCTATTACTCCTTTTGACCGAAGCTACTTGCTCACTTTTTTTTATTTGTCTCGGTCTTAAATACCTTTCTTGGCTCCCACTTAGAATGACATACTTAGAGGATTTTGGTATGTCAATTTGTTCTGCACTATTATGTTATTGAGTCTAATAAAGAGATATACTGCGGTCAATATGGGAAATTCCGTCTCAGTGAATGTGTCATCTCTTGATTCAATTTCAGTCACTGTTCCATCTTTATTTTTGCACATATGAAAACATATCTTTTGGACTATTTAGAGTACCTTATAAAGATACACATCTTTCCTCAGGACCCTACTTCCCATACTTAAGGGAATCATCATGGATATATGTGGCTGACCCCCATGGTCTAAGGATAGTTAGATATGACTTGCATTTTATCCATTACTCTTAGGGTGTATAAGCGACTGATTTTGAGGTCACATGGTTAAGTATAAATGTTGCTATCAATAAAGCGTTACCCCAATATGAAACTTGCAGGTTTACTTGAACTAGACAAATATCATGACCTTAATAACTGCGTAACACTATGATTTTATTGCCCATTTGATTCTCTATCTCATTAATGTATGATCTGAAACACTCAAGAGCCTCAGACTTATGTGAGATCAAATAGATACGACCATATCTTGAAAAGTCATCAATAAAGGTAATGAAATATCAAGCTTCCTGCCTTGCCCTCACACTCATTGGACTGCAAATGTTTAAATAGATTAATTGCAATGGACTCTTAGCTCTAGTTCACTTACCGAAAGGCTTTCTTATTGGCCTGCTAGCTAGATACTTGCCACACAAGGATATGGGAAATTCTGTCTCAATGAATGTGGCATCTCTTGATTCTATTTCAGTCATTGTTCCATCTTTATTTTTGCACCTATAAAAACGTATCCTTTGGACTATTTAGAGTACCTTATAAAGATACACATCTTTCCCCAGGACCCTACTTCCCATACTTAAGGGAATCATCATGGATATACATGGTTGACCCCATGGTCTAAGGATGGTTAGATATGACTTGCATTTTGTCCATTACTCTTAGGGTGTATAAGCGACTGATTTTAAGGGCACATGGTTAAGCATGAATGTTGCTATCAATAAAGCGTTACCCCAAAATGAAACTTGTAGGTTTACTTGAACTAGACAAATATCATGACCTTAATAAATGCGTAACACTATGATTTTATTGCCCATTTGATTCTCTATCTCATTAATGTATGATCTGAAACACTCAAGAGCCTCAGATTTATGTGAGATCAAATAGATACGATCATATCTTGAAAAGTCATCAATAAAGGTAATGAAATATCAAGCTTCCTTCCTTACTCTCACACTCATTGGACCGCAAATGTTTAAATAGATTAATTGCAATGGACTCTTAGCTCTAGTTCACTTATAGAAAGGCTTTCTTATTGGCTTGCTAGCTAGATAGTTTTTACACAAGGATATTTCCATGCTTCCAATAGAACTTAGCAATGCTTCTTTTGCCAGTTTAATCATGCTATTTTGATTAATATGTCATAGTCTAGCATACCAAGCACTCATATCAATAATATTGGAAGAAATAGCAAAGCATTAATTAACACTATAACTATCAACAATTTCCATAATAAAGAACTTTTTGAATAGGAAAGTTGAACTATAAGAGAAAAATTGCTAAAAATATTTGCAATATTATCATAGAAGTTCACTTCAACCCCAAAATCTAAAACAACAAAACACAGAGACCAAGTTCCATCAGATGTCAGGAGCATGAAGCACATCATGGAGTATCAAGGTCTTTCCACCATGCAAAGTGAATTTTTAGGTGTTAATACCTCTAACCTTGATTCTCACATTGTTCCCTACATAAAGCCACTTACTTCAATGGTACTCGATAAGGGATTATCTATCCTTGGTTACATGGTTTGTGGATCTTTAATCAATAACTCAAGAAGAAGAACTTATTTTTGTTAGGAAAATAGTACTAGAAACATATGAGGAATGCGAATTTGCATAATTCACTAATACCTTTTTGCTTTCATCATGTTTAGAACAGTTATGTATGAAATGACCCATCTTTTGACAGGTAAAGCACTTGACCTTTTTTAGATCCAGTTTCTACTTTCCGTCTTTTTGACCCTTCTTCTTGACCTTTTCGCTTTCTGACCTTTTTAAGGTATGACGATCTTCCTTCTGCTCTCTGATCATGTTGGCAATCTTTCTCAAATATTACTTCATAGGAGTGTTTGGCGTAAGCTTATAGGTATTGAACTTAATTGTTAACATCCTAAACTTTATGGTAGAAATATTGCCAACTTTATCCTTTAGTGCAATCCACACGGCTTGAGAGGTTTTGTGTGTCTTAAATTCACACATGATGTCTTCTGCCATGGTACTAAGAACATGGTTCTAGTTATGATATTCTTCTTCCTCCAAGCATGGTAAGCCTCTTGGTTTCTCCTATGCTAGGCTGGATTCCTAGCTTTTGATTCAACCATAGTAGTATTGAAAGGTTCAATAGCATCTTGTTCTTCTAAGATGTATTGGACCTTCTAGTGCCAGATATCCTAGTTAACCCCGTTGAATTTTCATCCTTATTTAGTTTAGCAATAATGTTCTTGGTTGCCATTCTTAGTTGTAAGGCAAATCCAAATTCTCTTTTAAAGAGAATCGTACTAAAGAACATTTCAGTCATATAACCTAGTAAAGTATACACTGAATACTCATAAATAGGTCTAAAATTGTACCCAAAATGGGGAAATTATATATCAAAATAAAGATCTTAATTTTGAAAATTTTTAGAAATAAACTTACAACTCAAATGGAGTATAGACGTGCCCTCACATACTCCTCGAAGATTAAATCTAGAAAAAATAAAAAATGGACAGACTTACTCTGGACATTAACCTGTGACGTCCATGACTCCATGCGTCAATCTAGAGCTGCCACGTGCCACGTGGTAGGTATGCATAATTTTTTTAAACATAATTTCATTTTTTTAATTATGGATCCGGGTTAGATCTAATGATTCGACCTCATCAGTACCCCTTAGCCCAATCCTTTTTTTTCTAATTAGGCTGGTCCTCTTATGTAGCCAAAATTTTTTTATTCAGCCATGCATTTTCTATTTTTTTTAGGAGATGCCAAAATGATGTTGTTTCGACTGGAGGTTATCTTCAACCTCCACCCGGGTCACGACAACCAGTTTTATAGAGACGGACCTACCACCTTCTTTGCTTCTCGCCATCTGACATCCATTTTCTACCTTGTTGGAGTATTTTCCGTCATTTTCGCAAACTCTACTCAATGGGACTATTTTTTAAGCCTAAATTGAAGGTTTTTAAGTGACCCAATTTTTCCTAAAACTTGTCTCCTCTATAAATCTACCCTCCTACGTTCGTTTTAAAAGTTCTTGGAGTATATTCTTATTATTTTCACAAGCTATTCTCAATGGTACTAAATAGAAATCCAAAAATTTATGTAACTAATCGCAAGTAAGTTTTTTCACTATTCTCTTATCTATAATACTAAAGGTGAAAAACTAATAGGGATAGATTCATGCAGTGAAAATAATGACAAAAATAAGAACCTGACTTTGATCACATTAAAGTTTTTTGGGTACCTGTACTCGATTCTAGCTTCAAGTGCCCATATAGTAACCTGACATAGTTACTAAACTTGGGTTTCTGTTACACATCAAATACACATAAGAGAGGAGAAGAGAAGAGTATGTGTAGTGCCAAAAGAAGAAATCAATCGGGCATAATATAATATCCTTACTTTTGTATGTTTAAGGGATCATTTGGTAGCATTTATAACTACTTTCATGACTTTTGAAGTCTATTAGCTAAATCTAGAATACGTACTCTTCACGAGTTACCATTCATATGGTATTCTAGATTCAGTGACGAATTTTAAAAGATCATAATAATTCTACAAAAATATAAATAAAGTGGTTCAAAAAGTTAAGTGAAAATAATATCATGAACTTAAGGGAAAAATACATTTCTGACCAAATTCTTCTTCAATCAATACAGTTTAATGAAAAATTATAAAAAGATTCTGGTCCTTGATTTTAGAAAATTCGCTTTCTTTGTACAGACATCAAAATAAGGCCTTTTTGGTGTGAAAATGAAGTTTGAAATGTTAGTTAATTGTTTGTAAAATTTTATATATTTATTCCATAAATTACGTCATAAACATCACTACTCAAATTGGTCATATAACATCATTACATATAGTAATTCTTCATATAACATTTATACTATCTAATCCTTAATATCTCTTCATGCTTCTTCATCTTATTTCATCATTCATGAACCTATTAGAATTTATATTACCTGGATGGGGTGAGATTTATGGGAAAATTTCAGTAGCAAATAGTACTAAACGATGTATGGATCAATATAAATACTTGTGCTTGCTTGTGAAAGTGTTAACATTGTATAATGTACATGCTTCCATGTAACATATAAAATACAATTGGCCAAAGTAATCATAGAAATAGAGCTTCAATCATAAATACACATGCAACACAATTCAACATAACTATAGCACCACCAAGCATAACATCCAATATATACAAGTTTAGAATAGTTTACTACCTCACATGCTTGACTTTCCTTTACTTTATCTTTGCTTCTTACTTCTTACTTCTCCTTGATGTGTGGCTACCCTATTTTAAGCACACCAATAAACTCCTAACACAGCATTATCATCCATTTATTACAATCTAACTTTCTTAAATATTGAATTTACTTCAACTAACATAACTTTCTTTAATTTTTACTAATTAACTTGAACTTTGAACAAATTGATGTCTTGACCTTAACCTACACAAATTGGCCTTATGAATTCATTTATGAACTTAAAATTCCCAAATTCCAGCAACTACATACTATTTTGTATAGAATTGTATAACTTTCCTTTTTCTTTCAAAAATTCTCATTTTGATTCCAATGCTTCCAATACTTATTTTTCTACTTTATCCCACACAACTTTTCATTTTAAAACCATTGGAAGCATCAAAATTATGAAATTCTAATTACTGTTCATATGTGGGAACAGTAATAGAGAAGACTTCTAAAAATTACAAGTTTGAATTATAATGCTTCCAACTTCAAAACCTATCAAATCCTACACAAAATCATCATACAAATTCAATGGAAGTATTAGAACATTGAAATTCCATTTCCTTTATCATAAATAGTGCAGATAAAAAGGTATTTTCCATGGCAAAGTCAAGAATATCAACTTAATTTAATAACCAATCACCTAACTAGCTTGTTTAAGCGTCAATTACATAGTTATAACTTTAAAATCTTCTTTCTCTTTTCATATAGGGTTTTGGACAGCACATATACCCTAGGTAAAGTTCAACTTTCTTCAATAAAAATCCTAAGTTCAAGCCCCCAAATTAAACGAAAATAAGCTAGGATAGATTGCTTACGTTAATTCCTAGTTAGTTTGACCTTTGGTGCTTTAAATATTTCTTGTCGTGGCTTGAATTTTTACTTGGGTAGCAACTCCCCAAGGGTTTCAAGAGCCACGGCTTTGTGCAGAAAAATGGGAGGTATTTATAGACTTCAAGACATGGAAATGGATTGCCAATATCACTTTGTGCACTATTTGATCTAATGGCTCATATTTGCTCTTGATCTTGGCTTGCCCTAGAAGCCAAAAGATGATATCATCCAAGTGCACCTCATAGCCACATATGATGAAATTCCAAAGAGAAGAAGCATCTAGAAAAATTCTAGTCTAATCTGGTTTGCCTAGTCCAATTTCCCAAAACTTAGATTGCTTTATAAATCTAATTTTTCTGATATTCCATAATATATTTTCTTATCTTAATCCAATATCCATATTCTTCCTAACATTGACATTCTTAGACTGGGTCTAAACTTAATTACTGATCCCTTAGCAAATTACCAAAATACCCCTTGAATCTTCTTTATTTACTTTAATACCTTTAGGGTATTATCATCTTTTGCCACATCATCAGGGTATTCCCTAATCTTGGTCAACTATTCTGAGAACTCTACTTGATCGTCTAATCTTATTCAAATGACCAAAATGCCTCTATCTATCTCTTGCACAATGGCACAATACAGTGTCACACTCAGTGGTATTTTCATAATTTTACATTTTCTGAGTATTTATTAACACTTGTTCATATACTTATCTAAAAATATTATTGGGCCTCTAAGTCATTATTTTGGGCCTTCTACATGGTTCCCGGCCTTCATGGGCTCAACTCCTAAGAAATTCCAACCGAAAAGTTTAACATGTGTTTTAATCCACTATAAATTCTATTATAAATTATAAATAACTCATTTTTTATTTATGTCAATTTCATAAATTCTCAAATTAATTATAAGAATTTACTGTCAAAAGTTTATTTGATTTTGAGGCCTAGAGGATACTGTACTAATTTTCATTTCTTTAGAAATTTATATCAATTTATCGGGACCTCAAATCAAAATTGTGTTGTGTTAAACTGATCAAAATAGTTTTATCTATTTACTAGTTGGGCGTTTTCTAGCTCAACTTGCTATAATTACCATTTTGCCCTTGAAGTTTTGAAAATTACACTTTAGGCCCTTTACTTTTCATAATTACACTTATGGCTCAAAGGTTGTGTCTACTTTCATTTTTCACTATGGAACTTTTAGACTTTTCAGTTTAGTCCCTTTCTTTCTTCAAAATAACATTATGCCTCCAGAGACTTTCACTATTTACAATTTAGTCCTTGTACTTTCATTATTTATAGTTTAGTCCCTAAATATTATCTATATACTTCTAGGACTTTTGCTCAATAGGGCATGGTAGCCTACCTATTTTAGTTCATATACTGGGTTTCTAGGCCAAAACCTTTGTCTAATCTTTATCTTTCTTTCTCTTTATCATCACAATCCTTTCCAACCTCTTTCATTTATCAGTCTTATGCAGATAGGGAAAAATTAGGATGTGATATTTCTACCCTTTAGAATAAATTTTATCCTCAAAATTTACTTAGTACCTGAGTCAACTATCACAGATATATCTTCTCTCTATATTAGTCAACTATCACAGATATATCTTCTCTCTATATTATTTTCTTCTCCATGACTAAGGATTTGTGTATCTATCTCTTTCTTATCATTTGACAAAGTGTTCTCATAATCTGTAGAAGCTTTATATCTTTGCTGTCATTACTCTTCTTTTCTAAATCAACTCAATCAGAGTTAAACTCTACTTCATTATGTTACTTGTTTACTTGCTATACATCTATTCATTTATGGACAACTCACTATACTAGACTTGTGAATAATGTCAATTTCTTTCATATCAAACTCTCAAATTCTACTGTATTTTGGAGTTTCTATCAACTACTCATCACACTTTTTAGCGCATATCTCTTATTACTTATTTGAGTATCTAGCAGAGTTTGTTTAACATCCATAAAGCTTTATCTCTCATTTTTGTATCATCATAATTCTTTCTCCTTAGAAACTCTGTCACTTTACTAGTTGCTCTTATTGTTTTTAACAATAAGCATAGTACAAAGAGAGGACTTATGTAATTATTCTTTCTTTACTTTATTTCTGAGTAGAAATTTGTACTCTAACATGTATAATGCCTAGCCAACATATTACAAGTATGTGTACTTGCTTATGAATACGTACCTCTAACATTGGAGCTTAAGCATTTATTTCCTTATTATGCACAGCTCTAACATCTGGAGTTTTAGCATATTCTCATAAATGAAATATAGTGCCTGGAATTTAATATAAGGAGTATAAGTTCTTACTCACAACTATCTTGTTATCATTTTATTTAATCTTTCTATCCCTCTTAGAAGGAGCCTCTCTATCTGTTTACAAAGTTAGCTATAAAGCCACTTCTTACTATACTTCTCAATACACATTTCTCATTATGTATCATGTTACATGTTTCTTATAGTGTATCTCATTACATGTCATATATTTTTATTGTTGGAAATCGTGCCCTAGGGGCCAATCATTGTCTTATGAATATTATTGATTTATGAATTTATTAATTGTGTTATCATATTATTTGCATGTTTACTATGATGATCATCCTTGGATAATTCATGATCTTATCCTAAATGTCCCTGGTTGGTCATATATGCAGGAGCACAGATGAAATAAGACTAGTATGGCTTTGAAGATGTATAGAGATATAAATCAGAGTCATAGGCACATGTAAGAGTACAAGGTGTTGGACCGACCCACTATGAGAGAACTGCATGGGTAACGTCATAAGCTTATCTCATATACAAACCATATCAATATGCCTTTTGACCTGAGATCATCATGGATTCCTACATGACAAACGCTCAGCTTTGACCTAGTCAAAAGTTACTTTTGACCGAGTGATCATAAAGACTATGTTCGGGTTTATTGGTTTTTCATGCGGAGGAATGTGAATGGTCAAGATGGAATTTGTCCCTCACATTTGTAGAGAGATATTACTAGGCCCTTCGATTAGTGAGTCTGAGAAATGTATGGCCATACTATAATGGAAATGTAGTTCTATTTCTATAGTCAGACTACTCAGGGATCAAGAAAGTAACGGTCAGGAATAGGAGGATGACATTATCAATGCCTCAACCATGACCAAAATATCGCGTGACAGAAGGGACATGATATGGTTGTATAAAAGGTTACATCGTTTAACGATCCTCATATGATTTGGGTAGTCGTTATGTCTTGCTAGAGACCACTTGCGACTCCTGGGCCAAACTTCATATGGGCCAACAGGGTCGCACACAAAATAGCCCAACACGAGCTATGATGTCCAGATTCATTGAATCTAAGACATGTCCAGATTCAATGAATGGTCCAGGGTGGATGTATATATTTATTTATATTTATATTCATATATATATATATATATATAAATTTGTATATATATATATTATATATAAGAGATATATGAGATTTAATCTATAAGGATAAATTAAATCTCTATCACATTTGAATTTGAAATTCAAATTGATAGGATATCTCATATAAGAGATATTTATAAGATTTAATTTATAAGGATAAATTAAATCCCTATCACGTTTGAATTTGAAATTCAAATTGATAGGATATCTCATATAAGAGATATTTATAAGATTTAATTTATAAGGATAAATTAAATCCCTATCACGTTTGAATTTGAAATTCAAATTGATAGGATATCTCAAATTTGATTTATGAGAATAAATCAAATATATTCCAGTCTCATCTTTATTTTAAAGTTAAATAAATTGGTAATTAAATCTGTGGGACGAATTTAATATTATTTATTTAATTAGTTTTTTATAAAATTATACAATATATGATATTGTATTAATTTTGAAATTAATATAAGATTAACTCTAAAATTCAATTCGGTAGAGAGAGAAAAACGCATAGCATCCTATATATCTGATTTAAGGAGCTGCATTTTTAGTGATACACACATAGAACACAGAAAGGCTGAAGAGAAATCTGCAAAAGGTTTATAGATAAGAAACTGCTGAAATAGGGATGGAGATGACAAATTCTTGAGAAAACCCTGGGGGACAAGAGATGCTAGCACGTCGTTCGTGGTTAGAACGTTGTTCATGTGGATACCAGTAGAGGAAGCCGACCTGAGTCGTCAACTTCTTGCGATCAGAAAGGGAGCATGAGCCACGGAGAGAAGCTGTGAACGTCGTGACCAGAAGCTGTGGAAGTCGCTGAGGAACACTGAGGGTAATGCTTCTTCCCACTTGACTTAAACACATACTGTATATCCTGGCAAGGAATAGAAAAATTTTTAAATTAATTTCCGCTGCGTGTTTTCCAATTCCTTTCATTTGTATCATGACATATCTTGCCTTATCATGATGTATCCTGAAATATAATTAGTCTAACATTCTCTTATAACTTTGTTATTTTTGAGAAAAAAGTTTCTGAGGAAGATCTTGCTCTTAAGTCTTTTTAACTTCCTCCTGGCATAAAATTGTAATATGAATCTTTCCTTTTAAATCTATACTATTTGGACTTGCCATAAGGGTTCTAGTCCCTCACCGTTTATAATAACCCTTTCTATTTTTTTATAGCTCTTTATATCATTTTACATAATTTTGTGCATCTTGCCAAACTTATGTGGTATTTACACCCTTTCTTATTACTTTTTAGGGGGTCACCTATCATTGAGCTACTCTTGCCAAAGCACGCTTAACTGAAAAGTCCCTATAAAAATTGAAGCATTGATGCTAGTAGACTCTAACCTTGGTACTTTACTATCTTAGACCCTTCTCATACTATCTTTCTTGGGTCTGTCTGGCTCTTATTCTCATTCTCTATAACCTTATCTTAGGGATTTTTTATTCTTATTTGACCCCTTATAATATCTCATGATATTTTCCTTCTCTTTCTTAGGAATACTACCTACAGGCTTCTAAATATATGATAGTCAAGACTAAAAACTTTAACTCTATTAGCTTTACTTTATTCTTCATGTAAGAAGATTCTGAGTTTAGTCACAATAATAATTAGGCTATCTGAAATTAACATCATGGGTACTCTTTATGTTATGAGTTAACCAACTTGTCATTGGTAATCGTCTTTCCAAAGAAATACTATACTTATGGCTTATTCCTTTTCTTAGGGTAGGTTTATTATGACCCTCTAGATCTACTGTGATCAACTATAAGTCTTCATGATATAACTGCGTCCCTGGAATTCTATTCTCTATGAGCCATGAGGATCTAATTGTGACCCTCTAGAATCTACTATGATTCTATTGTATTGTATCATTATCACTGAAGACCTAAGACTAATAGATTAAGTTATAGGGTTAATCACTTCTACTTAGTTGGTAACTCAACTAATAATTCCCCAAGACTAATCATAGAAGCCAATATTATCTATTAAGACTTTACTCATTTCCTCTATCACTTAGGAATTTCGCATATCATTCTCATCTTCATAACTTTGCTATATCTAGTATTGTATAGAGATGTACATGCTCTACTATGCATATAACTTATAATCTATACATCTCATCTGGTGGACATGGCTTTAGCATGAGCTACACTGTCCATTCTCTTGACTCTATCTCAAGAGCAATATGGCTTTATTGCAAGAGCAATCTAGCTCCATTGCAAGTGTTAACTTTTATCATATAGACATTGCTCCCTCTCAGAGCTACATCATCTTTCATAACTGCGTCTTATTTTATTTCATGTTCATGGTACATCATTCATATATCACATTACTATAGAAGAGACATGTCCTAAGTGTTGGAAATCGTGCCCTAGGGGCCAATCATTGTCTTATGAATATTATTGATTTATGAATTTATTAATTGAGTTATCATATTATTTGCATGTTTACTATGATGACCATCCTTGGATAATTCATGATATTATCCTAAATGTCCCTGGTCGATCATCTATGCAGGAGCACAGATGAAATAAGACCAGTATGACTTTGAAGATCTATAGAGATATAAATCGAAGTCATAAGCACATGTAAGAGTACAAGGTGCTGGACCGACCCGCTATGAGAGAACTGCATGGGTAACGTCATAAGCTTCTCTCATATACAAACCATGTCAATACGCCCTTTGACCTGAGATCATCATGGATTCCTACATGACAAAACGCTCAGCTTTGACCTAGTCAAAAGTCACTTTTGACTGAGTGATCATAAAGACTATGTTCGGCCTTAGTGATTTTTCATGCGGAGGAATGTGAATGGTCAAGATGGAATTTGTCCCTCACATTTGTAGAGAGATATTACTGGGCCCCTCGATGAGTGAGTCTGAGAAATGTATGGCCATACTGTAATGGAAAGGTAGTTCCATTTCTATAGTCAGACTACTCAGGGATCGAGAAAGTAACGGTCAGGAATAGGAGGATGACATTATCCATGCCTCATCCATGACTAAAATATCGCGTGACAGAAGGGACATGATATGGTTGTATAAAAGGTTACATCGTTTATCGATCCTCATATGATTTGGGTAGTCGTTATGTCTTGCTAGAGACCGCTTGCTACTTATGGGCTAGTATAGCAAATGGCCCACTGCCAAATTCATATGGGCCTACAGGGTCGCACACAAAATAGCCCAACATGAGCTATGATGTCCAGATTCATTGAATCTAAGACATGTCCAGATTCAATAAATGATCCAGGATAGATGTATATATATTTATTTATATTTATGTTCGTATATATATATATATATAAATTCGTATATATACATTATATGTATATATGAGATATATGAGATTTAATTTATAAGGATAAATTAAATCTCTATCACGTTTGAAATTCGAAATTCAAATTGATAGGATATCTCATATAAGAGATATTTATAAGATTTAATTTATAAGGATAAATTAAATCTCTATCACGTTTGAAATTCAAAATTCAAATTGATAGGATATCTCATATAAGAGATATTTATAAGATTTAATTTATAAGGATAAATTAAATCCCTATCACGTTTGAATTTGAAATTCAAATTGATAGGATATCTCAAATTTGATTTATGAGAATAAATCAAATATAGTTTAGTCTCATCTTTATTTAAAATTAAATAAATGGGTAATTAAATCTGTGGGACGGATTTGATATTATTTATTTAATTAGTTTCTTATAAAATTATACAATATATGATATTGTATTAATTTTGGAATTAATATAAGATTAACTCCAAAAAAATCCAATTCGGTTGAGAGAGGAAAAACGCATAGCATCCTATATATCTGATTCTAGGAGCTGCATTTTACACAGAGAAACATATAGAACACAGAAAGGCCGAAGGGGACTCTGCAAAAGGTTTGCAGATAAGAAACTGCTGAAATAGAGACAGAGAAGACGAACTCTTGAGAAAGCCCTGGAGGGACAACAGACGCTAGCACGTCGTTCATGGTTGGAACGCTGTTCGTGTGGATACCAGTAGAGGAAGCTGACCTGAGTCGTCGACTTCTTGTGATCAAAAAGGGAGCACGAGCCGCAGAGAGAAGCTATGAACGTCGTGACCGAAAGCTGTGAAGTCGCTGAGAAACACTGAGGGTAATGCTTCTTCCCACTTGACTTAAACACATACGGTAGATCCTGGCAAGGAATGGAAAAATTTTTTAAATTAATTTTCGCTGTGTGTCTTCCAGTTCCTGACACTAAGTACTGTAATTATATGTCTATATATTTGCTTCTAGTATTAATCTCTAATCTCATTCTCTGTCTAATTGACTATCATTGTCTATCTTAGATTCTCATTCTAAACTTTAGAGATTAACTGGCTAACTATCTCGTTTATTAGTTTTCTATTGCTTTATTATCATTACCAAGGTAAATTATCTAATTCCATGTCGTATGGTATGGGAGCAACAGAAATTTCTCATCATATATACTTTACCCTACATATACTGTGATAGGGGAGTATTCATTCATTATAGTATACTCTAACATGCATAATATGCAAGGAGATGTAATCATTTAAGCATACTCTTAACATGTGTATCATCATATGACAAGTGCAAAGAGATGCAACTGTTCATCACAACTTATGGCAACATAAGCCATATCATCATCACATAATTTTCTCAACCATCCATCATATGCACACTACAATTAAACAATTAACTAGGTAAACTTTAAAGCATTCTGTCCTCTGTAACATTATCTGCCAGATCCTGATCATTCATTCAGGAACCTAAGAACTATTTATTTACTTAGGCTGCCATGTTACCCTGATACTAGGGTACATACTCAACCTTTCATTACTTTATCTGACTCTTGACCATTACTCTTTCTTAAATTTGAGAGTTTCTTTCTCTTTTAAGTTATGGCTACATTTCTCTTTTAGACATCATACATTTCTATTTCAAATCTTGCATGCATTTACCACTCTGTTGAACTTTTGCAACTACTTGAAAAAAATCTTTCTTTGTAACATGGAATTCAATCAGTGAATTAACTTCTCAGTCATTCAACTTTCATTGTTCATGTGGATGAACTCGACTAAATATTCATCAAAGAGTTCCCCTCTTTCCTTAATTTAACCCTTAGCCTCACACTTATCTCTATCTAACTAAGAGGAATTCTTCTTGTAAAACTACTGAAGAAAAACTTCTCAGGTGAGTGGATCAATCTCCATCTTTATGGAGTACTTAAGTATCTCTTAACTTCTTCTATCTAATCTAGGTATGCTAGGTTACTGCTTCTTTGGGATGGAGTTTCCTCTATTTTAAGAATACTAGCTCTTTATCTATTAACCATCATATCTCTAACTTTTGAATATCTTCTTAGACTAATCTTATGTATCTCAGTACCTTATACTATTTAGCCTGCCTGTAACTTGTTATAAACCTCTAACTAATAAACTTTAGCAAGGTTGCATCTTTATTCTCATCATCAGGTCTTTATGCATCCTAGTTACAACTTGAGTATTGATTAGTCACGACCATCTCAATCTACTCATCATGACTTGATAGCTTTGTGACCTTCAATTACCAGGAAAGGTCTTCTCCTATCGTGACTTAAACTCCTCTGTGTACATTAATCGCGTCCTATGACCTGACTCATTATGACCTAATAGCTTTGTGACTGTCTTTAAGGGCCATGGTCTTTAATCATCATAACCAAAACACCTATGTGAATATTTGTCGTGACCCATGTCTTAAGTCGTTACAAATTCACTTCTTTGTGACGACTAGTAGCGACCTAAACACCTTTACACCGAGACTTGGACATATTTTTCTCTAAACATTCTCTTTTAATGTTCTTTGTCCAGTCTTTACTCTAGCAATGGCCGATTCTTGTTCTTGACTTTGGTTAGCTTAGGTCACTTAAAACTCATCCATATCTATCCACCATAATTAAATTAAATAGGGAATATATTCACATAGATTTTCAATCAACGTATCATTTCATATATCATATCAAAACTCATATTTCATGTCATCACAGTATTTGTACATACATGTTAACTACATATACAGGGTATATCGTAACTATTATGCATCTATGTAATTACTTTACTATACACTATTTACATATTTTTATTACCCCTCAATTCAATTTAAATTCTTTTCTAAGGGATAGTGAACTGTAAGTACTTCTGCATACATAAATGCCACCCTTGTATATCAATTGGCGGATCATTTGCCAAAAGCTCACTTAGCTCTACGTGCCACATAGGGGTATATGATAGTAACTGAATTACTGCCATTCATGCAAGTCTTCTAAAATGTAAACCTAATTTAGATCTATACTCTCTATTGAATATATGTCTATCATCCCTACTACAACATTGTTATAATGCAAGTAGACTTATTACTCTTGATCTCTACTTCTATCCACCCCTTGACCTAGACTGAGTCTTTGACTCTCCACAGCTTTCTTGAGATTAATATAGTTAACATTATTTGCCTTTGACAAACAATGTTGGGTTTGGCTTAGACCAGGAACATCGCACTGATATTTATCTATAAAGTCATATATTCCTAGATTGCAAGAATATGAAAAGGCCTATTATAGACTGTAGCTAGGTCTCTGGTAAAGGAGTAAAAATATATGGTTTACCAGTAATCTAGTACCATACTCAACTTTCTCAACCGTAATCTGTCCTCTCATCGGAAGAATGAAGTCTATATCAGGGTCAGAGGGCACTCCCATAAACTCATGCCATATAGAGTTACTAGACTCAACATCATCTGGTGCATGTACAACTTATAGCTGAATCTCTAAATAATCTCTAGACTATAAGTTTAAGTCTAAAGAAATATCGATAGGATATTCTACTGTAGATCTTCCTGATTGATCCCCTATACTATCATCTAAACTCTCTTCACTGTCTGAAAGAGGATCAAAGCTTGGATGTACATCATCTTCATAAATCATTACTAGTTGGGGATCTCCCTTATTAACTGATGATTCTGACTTTACTTTATGAAATCTCATATCTACTCCTGCAAAACTAGCTTAAATAAACAATGTTAACTATCGTAACAATTACCCTAACTTAACAAAGTACTAACTATTTAGAGTTAGGGTCTGGGGACTATCTTATCTCATGCCAAAAACTTTGCTCTAATACCAAAATTTAACATCTTTACTTTTGTAAGTCTTAGTGACTATTTGGTAGCTTTTAGAACCACTTTCATAACCATTAAAGTCCATTAGCTAAATCTAAAATTTTTACTCTTCACGAGTTATTGTTCATATGGTATTCTAGATTGAGTGATGAATTTTAAAAATCATAATTAATTTTAAAAAAATTAAAATAAAGTGGTTCAAAAAGCTAAGTGAATATAACATCTTAAATTTTAAGGGAAAAATAAGTTTGACAAACTATTTAGTCAGTCAATACATTTAATCATCAATTATTACTTTTTATTTGGTTAAAAATTTTAAAAATAGATTGTCCCTGATTTTGAAAAATTATTTTCTTTATTCAAACATCAAAATAAGGCTTTCTTGGTGTCAAAATGAAGCTTGACATGTTAACAAAATGTCTATAAAATTTTATATATTTATTCCATCATTTTATAATTACACTTAATGGCCTAAAGCTTATGTTTACTTTCATTTTTCGTCATGAAACTTTTAGACTTTTTAGTTTAGTCACTCTCTTTCTTTAAAATGACCATTATGCCTCTAGGGACTTACTATTTACAATTTAATCCCTGTACTTTCATTATTTACAGTTAAGTCCATGAAAATCATCTGTATACTTCTAGGACTTATGCTCAACAGGGCCTGGTAGCCTACATATTTTAGACTACATACTGGGCTTCTAGGCCTAAACCTTTGTCTAATTTTATCTTTCTATTTATCGTCATAATCCTTTCTAACACCTTTCCTCTATCAGTCTTATACATATAGGACAAAATTAAGATGTGACATAGAACCTTCCACACACCTAAAGCACCCACGCTCATAAGCTTCTGTATTATTTTGAAAAACAATTGTGTTTGACTACCCTAGTCACGCACGATCAGATATGAGGGAGAGGGATGGTTCCCTTATAACTATTTCTTTTATCAGTTTGAATATCTTAGGAAATTCACCCTAATGACCAACTCTTTGGGCATTTACACATCAGTCGCACATACACATATGTGGGTTTAGGCCTAATACACCAATGATAGACCGGCTTATTTTCCTATGTGAGTGGATCATAGTCATAGTTAGGCTGGATCACGTAAGAGGGGTGAATTAAGTGTTCGACAGATTTTAAAAACTTTTCGCAACTCCTTTAAAATTTGATCAGTGAAATAATTCAATTTGAAAACTTTTATAAGAAATTAGAAATAAGTTACTAGAAATTAAAGAGTTAGAGGAGAAAGAAATTGCACAATAGATTTATCCTAGTTCAATTCATCCTTGACCTATGTCCAGTCCTCAGCTCCTTATTGAGATTTTCAGTCTACTATAACCAAGATTATAATGGGCTCTTGGTAGCCTTTATAAACTCAATTTTCTTGGCTAATTGAGAATTACCTCAAACTTAAGGTTACACCACACTACTCATTGTAACACTCCCCCTTAATCAGATATGAGCATAACCCAACCTTGAATCCCCTGATTCCAAGGTTTGCTCTCATATAAGAAAAAGAATAGATGTATATCAATATCTCTCATATAGAGTGAATAAAATATTGTTGTACATATTTTTTTCTCTTGTAAGGAATGATATATAAAGAACAGAGAGTTGGAGGCTTTCTCAGTCTGACGATATTTTGGCATTATGATAATACATTCATAGTTCTCTCTCATCTTCTTGAATGCTCTCTTACTTATAGATGAAGTTGAGCATTTGACCGTTGAGTATAATCTCTTTCTCTGTTGAGCTTTTCTTCTTCCGTTAATAATACAACTGTTGGAACTAACTATTGAAGTTTCTGACACAAAATGTCTTTTTACCGTTGAGAGTCCATTGGCTTTAATCTTTGTCTAATCTCATTCTAATTATGTATTTGGATACCTTAATTGAAGTTTGACACAATCAAGAGATGTTCTAGTAATAATCATTCATCACTTGATTTTCTTCCATCTTCTGATTATCTTTGAGTTGATGAACAATGGTGTTCTTTCAATTTTTATAAAATTATTTATTTAACTCCAAATATAGCAAATGACCCATCCCCAAAAGATCTCTCTGTGTCTTCTTTCCAATGAATAAGTTTGACTCTAAAATTCATTTAGATAGAAAGTCATGGCCAGCTCTCAACATTAACCAAACACTTAATCAATTAATGACACTCATTAATAGATTAACTAATCGATTAGTTGATTTTTCTTTATAGCACATCATGATGCCTATACATTAATCAAACAGTCAATCCATTAATTATCATTAATTGATTAACTTAACTAACTTTTTCTTTTAACAACATTTAAGCACATAAACATTTTTTAAATCTATTTTTAACAATGTTTGACCACATAAAGAAATCTATCAAATTGTTTTTCCAAAATCATCATTTGTCAAAGCATACTATTAATCAGACTATGATATAGAACATCTTGACTGCATCAAATGAAAACATTTTATTATCTTTAAAGCAATCTTAGCATTTACTGAAAACTTTTTACATTTTTTTATCATCAAAACATACTTTCTAACAATCTTCCCCTTTTATGATGGCAAATCCTTAATGAAAAATATTATGTTTCATGTTTGATTTCTCCCCCTTTATGTCATCAACAAAAAGTTTGAAGGATATCAAATGTAATATTCATTACTCTCCCTTTTTTGGGTAATATATTATCCTTCTCACTTAAAATTATGCAAATATAGGAAATAGTTTAAAATAAACAAAGCATGATGTAAAATGAGAAAAACAATGGTATGATGTAAAATTCAAAACAAATAGAGAAGGTTTAGGGATGCTCATTTGATTTCAACACGATGTTATATTGATCTTGGAAGTTCTATGCCTTCCTCTCTTACTTTTGAACTTTAAGTCTACATAATTTTTAGGTCTGGTACCAAACTTTGGCAACATTGAATGCCCACTTGATTTTTCTTCCTTTTGAACAATTGGCTATATATATCAGAGCATCGTTTTAGCTTGTTAATTGTCCTAGAATGATTTTAAAATATTTCTTCCACAAAGAATGGTTAGAATCTTTAAGAAACCTTTCTAACAGAGATGAATGCATGAGTTATATTATGAGTCGACAATGAATGCATATGAGTTATATTATGAGATAAACTTTATGAGATAATATTTGTGAAGTTTTCCTTAAGATATAATATTATAAAGTTGAAAACTCCCCCTTAATTGTATAGCTGTCTGAAGTTCTAAAAAAAATAATAGCAAGAGAAATAACATCTAACACAATTCATATGAATTAATCGACTAGATGTTTGATTAATTAACATTAATCGAATACTCAATCGATTAATTTCAAAATAAAATAGCTTTGAAAGCATTTTCAAATGTGATCAATCGATTAGCTATTCGATTAATTTTAATTAATCGATTAACTCTATAAAAATGAACTCATTGAAGACTGAAAATGCTAACTTTTCTAGAAACACAACGATGAAATTTTGAAAATAGATTATAAAAACTTATTGAAGCATATGCTTTTGTTAAAATATTGAAAAATAAAATACATATATCATAGCATAGAAAGCATGTTAACATCAAGATGGCTCAAACATATTTTTCAATATAAAGAGAGCGTTCATAAAGCTTATTTAGTTTTTGCCACTTGATGTATTGATTCATTTCCCTCTCTCTCTCTCTCTCTTGTTGTATTTGAGCATCTTGTATTGGCAATGATATTGATCCCTTCAATTTGTTGCCAATTGATCTTTATTACTTTAGTGCTCACTAATCCTCAACTTGACATAGTAATTCTTTTTATCTTATTAAAAATAAATGTTTTCTTTTTGGGAGAATGAATGGTTAGTATGGTCATATAGATGATAATTTCTATTTAGATGTGAGACCATATAGCGTATGATAACTCATCATCAAAACATATTATTTCTCATTGAATACAAATGATTATACTAACCAATAGAACTTGTAAAATGATATGCACATACAAATGTTAAGTTCTCCCTGTCTTGAATGAAATTAACCTTGATGAATAATGCTTCTTTTTGAAATATGCAATTTTAGAGTATTTTCAAAATATGCACTTTTTTAAACAATAAAATTAATTTCCTTGAAATGTGGATGATCAGCTAATTGGAGAAGAATATCTTTGTAAGATTGCATGTTGAACAATAATGTCAACATGTCTAGGATTTTCTTGTATTAGCAAAAGTCAGATAAAATATGGAATTAGCAAAGTGAAGGGTTGAGGACTTTGCTCATCAAAACATGATGTTTTGAAGATGTAGTATATTAACTCTTGTCCAAATAACTAGAGTACTAGTATGTTCCAGTGAATAAACAGGTTAAATTTAAGGCTCAGATGTTGAATAGATGTGTTTGAACTTCAAAAAGTATATGATTTATTGAAGGATATGAAGTTCAAATAATGTATATCATATTTAAAATCAATAGTGACTCTGACAAATGGACTTGGAGCAATTTTCAAACAAGATCATCAATCTCTAAACCTAATGCTAATTCTTTTTAGAAGTGAATAAAATCATTTGTGTGCATTTAATATGACTTAAACATTTGAAATTCAGCTTTTGAAATTGACTTTTGTCTTTCAAAAACATTAATATTCATTCTTATAAATCAGGATGTATAAATGAGTTAAAAAGCACGAGACGATATTTGAAAAACACGAATTTGTACAAATTCATTTTGTAATCCATTTAGCAATATGAAAAAATGTTTAACATATTGAGATATATTGCTAAAGGAATGTAATAAGGAATAACTATTTACTAATCTAATCCAGACTTCAATTAAGCAATATAAAGTGGTAAGGATTTGATTTCACCATATTCTATCTTGTCCTTGTGACAACTAGCTTGATTCGGGTGAATTGAGGTTGAGCATTTCTCCAGTATCAAAATTCAAGATTTATTATTTTTTTATCAATATTTGCTAATGTTTCTTTAAATTTATAGATTATGGCAAGAATTTTTCATACAGATTTTCTACAAAAAAATTGAACTTGTCTTCTTTCTCTAGTATCCAACTTTGCTTGGATTTAACAACTGTTAGTTTGTAGTAAATAGAATAACATAAGTCATATGCTCTATGAATGTAATCAATGCAAATATGAGTATAATTACTTTATGCATATATATGATATTTTAGTTTGTAAAAATATATATGCAACAAGAATTGAACCACTGAACATTGCCCATTTTTTAAGAATTATTCGATAATTAATTTTTCTCAGGAGCATAAAAAGAGTTTGAAACCAATTGCAATATTCACTCATAAGGATCCTGATGTAAACCTCAAATAATTGCTAAACATGATAATTTAGGGAGTTTAGCAGTGTACCTTTACCTTATATGGAATAAGGATTGCCTATCTTAATCCATTGCATCTTTGTTTTTTTCTTTTGATATATGCTTGAAATGATCTCTTATATGATTTTAACTTTGATACTCAAGGGATCCTTCTTATCTTGTTCTCCTCAAGATAATTGAATGGTATACTGTGGTAGACCATTCTTGAGGTAGAACGTACTTAATGGGCATTTCTCCATTGCTTCTTTAAGTTTATCCTTGAAGAAGTAGCAACAGAGTTTCCATGAGTTCCCTTAATTGATGTTGCTTTCATTAGTGCATGAGAGATTTTTGGAAGCCCTTTTCTCTTTGTGCCATGTACATTTTTCTTATAGATATTCTGCATATTTTAATCACTAAGAGGACATTTTGGTACCCCTTTGACTATAGGTCTTTGAGTATTAGTTTTGGATCTTGATTGTCCTTTAGGTACCCAGACAAACATATTTCTCACATTAAAATTTTTTCTAATATACAAAGTATAAGAAATATGAGCTAGTTTTCCACAATAATTGCAAATAACAAGATGATGCACTTTGTGAGAATATTTGCAGATATTATGTTTGTCGTGTGGAAACAATATATAATCATTATGAAAATTTTCTTTCTTTCTACTAAACTTTTCAGTGATAAATTGAAATGTAAAACAATTTTATTTTTCAAAACAGAATCAATGATTGGTTGAAAATTATACCATGAAAATTTTTGAAATCATTTTTCATAAATTCGCAAGAATAATTGAGATGATTTACCATATACACAGTTTGAGCTTTGAATGATTCTTCATTAAATTTATATACATCGAGCTCTTCTTGAATCTCTTCTTCCTCTTGTTGTTCTATGTTAGCTTATTCACATAAGTTTGTTTGGATTTCTCCTTCAATGGTCTCTACTTTCGTTTGTTGATCATTAGTAGATATCCAACATTTAGGTACTAATGAACTATCAACACAATGAGCTTTAACATAATTGTTAGAGGAATAGATAGAATCAAGAATATTGAAAATATATAACATTAGAGCAATATTTGACTTTCAAATAAAGCATTGTATAAAATTTTCATTGCTCTAAGGTTTAGTGAAAATAGTTTCTTTTAATTTTCATTCCAATCCTTTCTTGATTTTAAAATAAATTCATTTCAAAAGATTTTTCTCATATCAAAATCAAGAGTTTTTAAGAATATGATCATCTGACATTTCCAATACAAAAACTCAAAAATTTTTAAAACGGGAGGAATGGTAAAATCAAAACCTTCAAAAAGCATTTCACTGGCAAATCCAGCTATGATCTTTTCACTTGAGATCGTTAGATCCTCTAAATAAGTTACCTACTCTAATACCAAATTTTAGTTCTAGATAGTTAGACTAGATCACCCAATAGGGGTAAATTGGGTGTTTGATGGATTTTAAAAATGTTTCGCAACTCTTGAAATTTGATAAGTGAAATAAATCAACTTGAAAACTTTGATTAGAAAATAGAAATAAGTTACTAGAAATCAAAGAGCTAAAGAAGAAAGAAATTGCACATGAGATTTATCCTAGTTTAGTTCTTTCTCGACCTACGTCTAGTCCTCAGCTCCCCACTAAAATTTTTTAATCCACTATAACCAAGATTATAACGAGCTCTTGGTAGCCTTTACAAATTTAATTTTCATAGCTAATTGAGAAATACCTCAAACTTGAGGTTACTTCACACTTCCAATGGCAACACTCCCCCTTAATCAGATACGAGCATAACCCAACCTTGAATCCCTTGATTCCAAGGTTTGTTCTCAGATAAAAAATAGAGGTATATCAATCTCTCTTAGATAAAGTGAATAAAACATTGTTGTACATGACAATTTTTCTCTCGTAAAGAATGATATATGAAGAACAGAGAGTTAGAGGCTTTCTCAGTCTAACGATATTTTGGTAATATGATGATGCATTCATAGTTCATATGTCATCTTCTTGAATACTCTCTTATTTATAGGTGAAGTTGAGCCTTTGACCGTTGAGTATAATCTCTTTCTCCATTGAGCTTTTCTTCTTCCGTCGACAATATGACCATTGGAACTAGTTGTTGAAGTTTCTGACACAAAGTGTCTTTTTACCGTTAAGAGTCAATTGGCTTTAATCTTTGTCTAATCTCATTATAATCATATTTTTGGATACTTTAAATGAAGTTTGACATAATCAAGAGAAGTTCTGGTAATAACTGTTCAGCAGGGCATTCGATTTTCTTCCTTCTTCTAATTATCTCTAAGTTAAGGAACAATGGTCTTCTTTCAATTTTCATAACTTCCTCTTTTTAACTCCAAATATAGTAAATGACTTATCCCTAAAAAACTCTCTGTGTATACTTTCCAATAAATTAACTTTGACTCCAAAAGTCATTGTAGAAAGAACAATATGATCAATTTAGTGAGTAGAGGTCATGGCTAAAGCGTTAATCCTATATTCCACATTGCAAATGGTATAGATCCATCATATAAGACTCTTTGCTGATGAAATTGGTGTCATTAAACTGACTTCTAAGTCTAGTTTTATATAAATCAAGTTTTACCTCAATCAGATAAGTATATCTTGAGATATGGGCAAAATACTCAACCTATGTCGAAGCATAGAAAAATAGAGTACTGAAAAATGAAGAATTAATCGACTAGTTAATCACTTAATTATAATTAACCGATTAATTCAGCAAAAATGGTGTATTTGAGTTGTTTCATCGATTATAATCCTTTCCCTTTACTATTCTTTTACTCCTTTGTTTATTTGATCAAAGGTTCGATAAATTTCTTGATTCTTCAACTTGATTTGTCTATTCTTTTTCTAATGCCTTCTTGGATTTCTCTTCATTCTCAATTCTTCTACAAAGTAAGTTTACGTTTGCTGAAGATTCAAAATTAACATATTAATTGAACAGTTAATACATTACTATAAATTGATTCATGAAGTTTTGAATTGAATATTTCAAAGAGAATTTTAACACATTAATCGAACAGTTAATGCATTAATTTAAATGAATCGATTAACCAATCAATTGGTTTATATTTGAATTTCACAAAATTGAAACTTCACTGAATAATTGAACAGTTAACAGATTAATATAAATTAATTGATTAATCAATCGATTAATAACAATATCTTTATTCAAGAGAAAATATATTTTCAATAGATTAATCGATTAACCAATTGATTAATTGGTTGATTAACTTTCTTCCAGAAGGCAAGCTATCGACATTAATCGAATACTTAATCCATTAATGGTCACTCATTAATCGATTAATTGATTTTTCTTTTTAGCATAGTACGCTACCTTTATATTAATTGAACAGTCAATTGATTAATTATCATTAATCAATTAACAAATGGATTAACTTCTTCTTTTAACAACATTTAAGCATGAAAACATTTTTAAATCTCTTATTTGTCAAAGCATCATACTATGATATAGACCATCTTGATAGCATCTAACGAAAACATTTTATTATCATTAAAACAATCTTGGTATATTGAAATTTTTTTGCTATTTGTCATCATCAAAACATACTTTCCAACAAAATTCTCATTGAGTTCATAGATGGGGTATCTAAATTAAACTGGACATCTTCATAGTTGTAATTTATTCTACCTTTTTGATAATTTGCTTATTGATGATAGTGTATCATTTGGCATGTTTAAATCATAATTAAGGGTCAAATTGAGCTTATTAAGGCCTAACTAAAAGAGAGAATTGAAAGTGGAAGTGAAAATGAACTTTTTACATGTTTGGTGTGCATGATTCTAGTTCATGATGGAACCCACTTCCATCAAAATTGATGGAACTAGTGTCCAACGCACCCTCATGGAAGTAATTAAACCATTAGTATTGTCGTGTGAGAGAAGAATATAAGATTCTTATCTCATGCAGTTGGATAAAAGTAAGTTGAATTTGAATTTGTGAACTGCATTTCATATGGTCGATTATGATCACGTGATGAGGTAGTGGTTGAAAATGAAACCAAACTGAAGGTTGAGATTAAGGTTCTATTTGAAAAACTAGAAATAATATATATTGCTTAATTAGCTAAGAATTAAGAACACTAAATTGGAGAATGAAAAATGTAAAGCTGATGAGTCTTGGAAGGAAAATTTTGTGGAGATGAATCAACGACTTTTGATTGTATAATTCTTCCATTTGAATGAATAAGCGATTGATGGATATATGATGTCATTATATATATGTATATATATGGCCAGACTTATATATATATGCAACATAGAATAAATAACCAATAACAATTCATGTAAGGAATTGGAAGACACGCAGCAAAAATTAACTTAAAAATTTTTCTATTCCCTGCCAGGATCTACCGTATGTGTTTAAGTCAAGTGGAAAGAAGTATTACCCTCAGTATTCAGTAGTGACTTTCTCAGCTTCTGGTTGTGACGTCCATAGCTTCTCTCCGTGGCTCGTGATCTCTTTTCGATCGCAAGAAGTCGATGACTCAGGTCGGTTTCCTCTACTGGTATCCACATGAACAACATTCTAACCACGAATGACATGCTAGCGCCTACTGTCCCTTCAAGGTTTACTCAAGAATTCGTCCTCTCTATCTCTATTTTGACAGTTTCTTATCTGCAAACCTTTTGCGGATTCTTGTTCACACTTTTTTTTATTCCAACCGTAGCTTCTAAATATCATATATATAGGATGCTATGCGTGTTACCACAGCTTGGATTTTTGGAATTGATCTTATATTAATTCTAAAATTAATACAATATCATATATTATATAATTTGATAAGAAACAAATTTAATAAATAGTGTTTGTATTAAATCTGTCCCACAGATTTAATTCACCTATTTATTTAATTTAAAATAAAGATAAGACAGAATTACATTTGATTTATTCTCATAAATCAAATTTGAGATATCATATCAATTTGAATTTCAAATTCAAACGTGATATAGATTTAATTTATCCTTATAAATTAAATCTTGTAAATATCTCTTATATATAATATATATATACGAATTTATATATATACGAATATAAATATAAATAAATATATACATCCACCCTAGATCATTCATTGAATCTGGACATGTCTTAGATTCAATGAATCTGGATGTCATAGCTCATGTTGGGCTATTTTATGTGTGACCCTGTAGGCCCATATGAAGTTGGCAGTAGGCCATTTACTATACTGACTCACAAGTCGCAAGCGATCTCTAGCAAGACATCATGACTATCCAAATCATATGAGGATCGATGAACGATGTAACATTTTATACAACCATATCATGTCAGTTCTGTCACGCGATATTTTGGTCATGGATGATGTATGGAGAATATCATCCTCCTATTCCTGACCGTTACTTTCTCGATCCCTAAGTAGTCTGACTATAGAAATAGAACTACATTTCCATTACAGTATGGCTATACATTTTTCAGACTTACTTATCGAGGGGCCTAGTAATATCTCTCTACGAATATGAGGGACAAATTCCATCTTGACCATTCATATTCCTCCGTATTAAAAACCACTAAGCCCGAACATAGTCTTTATGATCACTTGGTCAAAAGTGACTTTTGACTAGGTCAAAGCTGAGCGTTTGTCATGTAGGAATCCATGATGATCTCAGGTCAAAGGGCATAGTGACATGGTTTGTATATGAGAGAAGCTTATGACTTAACCCATGCAGCTCTATCATAGCGAGTCGGTCTAACACCTTGTACTCTTACATGTGCCTATGACTTTAATTTATATCTCTATACATCTTCAAAGTCATACTGGTCTTATTTTATCTCTGCTCCCCCATAGATGACTGACCAAGGACATTTATGATAAGATCATGAGTTATCCAAGGATGGTCATGTTGGAAATCGTGCCCTAGGGGCCAATCATTATCTTATGAACATTATTGATTTATGAATTTATTAATTATGTTATCATATTATTTGCATGTTTATTATGATGACCATCCTTAGATAATTCATGATATTATCCTAAATGTCCCTGGTCGGTCATCTATGGGGGAGCACAAATAAAATAAGACCAGTATGACTTTAAAGATGTATAGAGATATAAATCAAAGTCATAGGCACATGTAAGAGTACAAGGTGTTGGACCGACCCGCTATGAGAGAACTGCATAGGTAACGTTATAAGCTTCTCTCATATACAAACCATGTCAATATGCCCTTTGACCTGAGATCATCATGGATTCCTACATGACAAAACGCTCAGCTTTGACCTAGTCAAAAGTCACTTTTAACCGAGTGATCATAAAGACTATGTTCTGACTTAGTGGTTTTTCATGCGGAGGAATGTGAATGGTCAAGATGGACTTTGTCCCTCACATTTGTAGAGAGATATTACTGGGCCCCTCGATGAGTGAGTGTGAGAAATGTATGGTCATACTGTAATGGAAAGGTAGTTCCATTTCTATAGTCAGACTACTAAGGGATCAAGAAAGTAACGGTCAAGAATAGGAGGATGACATTATCCACGCCTCATATCGCGTGACATAAGGGACATGATATGGTTGTATAAAAGGTTACATCGTTTAATGATCCTCATATGATTTGGGTAGTCGTTATGTCTTGCTAGACACCGCTTGCGACTTGTGGGCTAGTATAACAAATGGCCCATTGCCAACTTCATATGGGCCTACAGGGTCGCACACATAATAGCCCAACACGAGCTATGATGTCCAGATTCATTGAGTCTAAGACATGTCCAGATTCAATGAATGATCCAGGATATATGTATATATATTTATTTATATTTATATTTGTATATATATAAATTCGTATATATACATTATATATAAGAGATATATGAGATTTAATTTATAAGGATAAATTAAATCTCTATCACGTTTGAATTTGAAATTTAAATTGATAGGATATCTCATATAAGAGATATTTATAAGGATAAATTAAATTTCTATCACGATTGAATTTAAAATTCAAATTGATAGGATATCTCATATAAGAGATATTTATAAGATTCAATTTATAAGGATAAATTAAATCTCTATCACATTTGAATTTGAAATTCAAATTGATATGATATCTCAAATTTGATTTATGAGAATAAATCAAATACAATTCAGTCTTAGCTTTATTTTATGTTAAATAAATAGGTGAATTAAATCTGTGGGACAGATTTAATATTATTTATTTAATTAGTTTCTTATCAAATTATACAATATATGATATTGTATTAATTTTGAAATTAATATAAGATTAACTCCTAAAATTCAATTCGGTAAAAGAAAACGCAGAGCATCCTATATATCTGATATTAGGAGCTACGTTTTGCATAGAGCTATACATAGAACACAGAAAGGCCAAAGGGGACTGAGCAAAGGGTTTACAGATAAGAAACTGCCGAAATAGAGACGGAGAGGACAAACTCTTGAGAAAGCCCTTGAGGGACAAGAGATGCTAGCACGTCATTCGTGGTTGGCATACTGTTCGTGTGGATACCAGTAGAGGAAGCTGACCTGAGTTGTCGACTTCTTGCGATCGGAAAGGGAGCACGAGCTGCGGAAAGAAGCTGTGAACGTCGTGACCAAAAGCTGTGGAAGTCGCTGAGGCACACTAAGGGTAATGCTTCTTCCCACTTGACTTAAACACATACGGTAGATCCTGGCAAGGAATGGAAAAATTTTTAAATTAATTTTCGCTGCGTGTCTTCCAATTCCTTTCAGTGGTATCAGAGCCATGTCGTTTTGTGTTTAAGTTAGGCTTGATTGTTGATTCATATGATATGTGTTAGTCGTAGCCGATCATATAATATGCATTTTATGTGTGACATATAATGGATCCGTATTATGTATGACATAAAAGGAATCTAAAATGGAATTGAAATCGGTGGTGATACGCTTTGATTTGATCAATTAACGTAGATGGGGTCAAAGAAAACCGAATTCAGATTCGTGATTATTTATAAAGCAAAATTTTTTTTCTCACCCCGCCCACTAACCGGCTAGCGGGACTGCCGTGGCTACCTGTTCGTAGCACAACATAACCGTAACATATGTTATTTTGTGAATATTTTAGATTTGAAATATCAATTGCCCTGCAATTAAATCTGAATGTTGATTCTTGAATGCTTGGGTATAGTGAACAATATGGCTCTAGATTGCAAGTGTTGTAATTTTTTAAATACGGCCTGCGTGTCATGCCTTCCTATATATATACTCTTAATGTACCTTCTCTTCTCATCTCACTCCCCTCGAATGTTAAAAGAGATTTCTATATGTAATTTCCCTTTTCTTACTAGAGAGCTCCTCTCATTGGCTTGAGTAGACTTAGGATAGGTGAGTCATATTGTATCACATTTAAATTATGCATCTTATGATTATATCAGCACATGCATATTACTTGTATGAGATACAAACTGAGAAACATGCATTCTCATAAACCAGATAGTTAAATTAAGCCTTCTAAATGAAATCTTAAGTCATAATGCCATCAATTTATAAACACTTGTCAAAACCTCGATCGCTAAATTGTCGACTCCGCCAAAGTGGGTGCTTTTGAGTTATCTTAGGGAGATAAGCAAGAGTAATGATGCTACTCTCACATGTTTATTATTGTTTGACTTAATTGAGATTAACAAAATGGTTTTGGGTCTCAAGGCATTAGATGGGATTAAAAACATGTCAGATCATATGATGATAGGATCCCATGAACATCTAAGAGTTACATTTGATGTAATTGGTAAAGTTGTTACCTACCTAAATAACTTAATTTAAGTGTCCTGCCAAAGCGGACTTAAGTTTGAGCCAAATATAGATCTTAGCCCACTAACTATTGCATTGAGGGTTGTTTATTTAGTGGGAGATTACTAATTAAATTGCATATTTTAATTGTAGAATCATGACGACTAGTAATACTGCTACATTATCACTGCGATTTGTCCTTGAGAAGGACAAACTTTCTTGACTGGTTTAGGAACTTGAGAATTGTTCTCAAGCAGGAAAGAAAGGCGCATGTCCTAGATTAACCCATTCTTGAGGAGCCAGGGGCCAATGCTCCTAGAGCTCAGAGAGATGCTTACACGAAGCATAAGGAAGACTCTGTCGATGTGAGATGCTTGATGCTAGCCACCATGGTTCCGGAGCTCCAAAGAGATCTGGAACACATAGAGGCTTATGAGATGATTGTGCATCTCAAGAAAATGTTCCAGCAACAGGCAAGGCAAGAGAGGTATGAGACCACTAAGGCCTTACATTCCTACAAGATGGCTGAAGGCGCATCAGTCAGTACTCGTGTCTTAAAGATGAAGGGGTACATTGATCACCTTGAGAGGCTTGGATTTCCCATAAGCCAGGAGTTAGCTATAGATTTGATCTTGAACTCACTCCCTGAAAGTTATGACTAGTTTGTCATGAACTACAACATGAACAAAATAGAGAAATCTATTTCTGAACTGCATGGGATGCTTAAAACTGCTGAGCCGAGTCTTAAGAAGAATCCCAGTAGTGTTTTGATGGTTCAGAAAGGAAAGGGTATGAAAAAGAAAGTCAAAGGCAAGGGGAAGGGTCATGGCTCATCAGGTAAGACCAAAGAGTCAGGCAAGCCCAAAACCAAGCCTGCACCAAAGAAGGCAAAGCCTCTGAAGGCAGGAGTCTGCTTCTTTTGCAATGAACCTGGTCATTGGAAGAGGAATTGCAAACTCTACCTCGAAGATATGAAAAAGAACAAGAAGGATAGCGGGGCTATCGCTTCAAGTATTTATGTCATAGACATTCATCTTTCTACTTCCACCTCATGGGTATTAGATACTGCGTGTGGTTCTCACATTTATACAAATGTGCAGGGACTAAAGGACAGTTGGAAGTTGAAAAAGGGGGAGGTTGACCTACGAGTTGGAAACAGAGCAAGGGTTGCTGCGTTAGCTGTAGGGACTTATGAATTAGTTCTACCCACTTGGCTTTTGTTAGTTTTGAACAATTGCTATTATGTTCCTGCTTTAAGTAGTAACATTGTTTAACTTTCTTATTTGGATAAGGAAGGTTTCACTTTGATTGCTGGGAATAGTAGATGTTCTATTTATCGTAATGATGTTTTCTATGCTCATGGTGATTTGCATGTTAATCATTACATATTAAATTTAGAACAACCCAATCATGGAAATATCTATAACATAACTGCTAAAAAGGTTAAACCAAACGATTTGAATCCCACATACCTCTGGCACTATTGTCTGGGCCACATAAATGAGAAACGCATTTCTAAACTCCATCAAGATGGATTTCTAAACTCCATCAAGATGGATTTCTAAACTTATTTGATTTTGAATCATATGACACTTGTGAGTCTTGCTTGTTAGGAAAGATGACAAAGTCACCTTTCACTGGGCACAGTGAGAGGGCCACTGATTTATTGGGCCTCATACATACAGATGTGTATGGACTGATGAACATAAATGCCAGAGGAGGTTATTCGTACTTTATCACATTCATAGATGATTTTAGCAGATATGGGTATATCTATCTGATTAAACATAAATCTGAGTCTTTTGAAAAATTCAAAATATTTCAAAATAAAGTACAAAACCAGCTTGGCAAAACAATTAAAGCCCTTCGATTTGATCGGGGTGGTGAATATTTGAGCCAAGAGTTCATAGATCATCTTAGGAGTTATGGGATAGTCTCACAATTGACTCCTCCAAGGACACCACAATGGAATGGCATTTCTGAACGGAGGAATCAAAAGCTATTAGATATGGTTTGATCCATGATGAGTCAAATAGATCTTCCGCCTTCCTTTTGGGGCCATGCCCTAGAGACAGCTGCGTTCACACTCAATTGTGTTCCATCTAAGGCAATTGAAAAGACTCCGTATGAGATATAGACTGGGAGGACGCCTAGTTTATCTTTCCTCAAGATTTGGGGATGTGAGGTCTATGTTAAGCAACAAGCCTCAGACAAATTATTGCCTAAATCCTCAAGGTACCTTTTTGTGGGATATCCTAAGAAAACCAAGGGATATTACGTCTATAACCTAGCTGATAACAAAGTGTTTGTTATCAAAAATAGTATCTTTCTCGAACGAGAATTTATCTCTAAAAGAACCAGTGGGAGTAAGGTACACCTCAAAGAAGTTCAAGAGCCACAAGACACCACAGAACTGCAGATGGAAAACAGAGAAGACTCACAATAAGTTGTTGAGACTCCTCAAGTCACGCAAGGTCCATGAAAATCTAATAGGACATGACTTCAGCCTCAGAGATATGGATTTATGATTTCTGATAGTCTTGATGTGTTGCTCATTGAGCATAATGAGCCGACTACCTATCGAGAAGCTATAGTGGGACCAAACTCTGAAAAATGGCTTAATGCCATGAAGTCTGAGATGCAATCCATGTACGACAATAAGGTTTGGACCTTAGTCGACCCGCCTGAAGGTGTAAAAACTGTCGGGTGCAAGTGGGTTTTTAAGGAGAAAACTGACATGGATGGCAATGTAAATGTCTTCAAGGCATGACTGGTTGTAAAAGGATTTACTCAAACTAATGGTGTGGACTATGATAAGACCTTTTCCCCAGTTATAATGGCCAAATCAATCAGAATCCTCTTTGCCATAGCAGCATATTATGATTATGAAATATGGCAGATGGACGTCAAGACAGCCTTCCTTAATGGAAAGCTCCTTGAGGATGCGTACATGACACAACCTGAAGGGTTTGTGCGTTCTGAGGACTTTGGTAAAGTGTGCAAGCTTCAAAGGTCCATTTATGGACTGAAGCAAGCCTCTCTGAGTTGGAATCATCATTTTGATGAAGTAGTCAAAGAGTTTGGATTTCTTCAAAATATTGATGAACCTTGTGTATACAAGAAGGTTAGTGGGAGCACAGTTGTGTTTTTGGTACTTTATGTTGATGACATCCTACTTATTGGGAATAACATTCCTACCTTACAGATTGTCAAGTCTTGGTTAGAAAAATCTTTCTCGATGAAAGACTTGGGTCAAGCCACCTACATCCTAGGAATCAAAATCTATAGAGATAGATCTAAAAGACTTCTAGGACTCAGTCAGAGTACATACATAGACAAATTACTGTATAGGTTCAGTATGCATGAATCAAAGAGGGGTTTCATACCCATGTCTCATGGTATTCACCTCAACAAAGATCTGTGTCCTAGTACGCCATGTTATGTACTCAACTGGATGTCTCGTTTGCCTTGAGTATGACTAGCAGATATCAACAGGACCTTAGTGAGGGCCATTGGACTGCTGTCAAGAATATCCTTAAGTACTTAAGAAGGACTAAGGACTTATTCTTGGTCTATAGTGGATTGGATGACGAACTCTGTATAACTAGTTACACAGATGCAAGTTTCCAAACTGACCAGGATGACCAAAAATCGCAGTCTGGATATATATTCCTCCTCAATAATGGAGCAGTAAGCTGGAAGAGCTCTAAGCAGGGCACTGTAGCAGATTCTGCAACGGAAGTTGAGTATATAGCAACATCTGATGCAGCTAAGGAAGCTGTTTGGATCAGGAAGTTCATCACAGAACTAAGGGTGATACCTACCATCTTAGATCCAATAACTTTGCTCTGTGATAAAAGCGGTGCCATTGCACAGGCCAAAGAGCCTAGGTCACATCAAAGGACCAAGCATATACTCAGGCGATTTCATCTCATCAGAGAAATCAATGATAGAGGTGATATAAAAATATGCAAAGTAGCAGGAGAAGATAATGTTGCTGATCCTCTAACAAAGCCGCTTGTGCAGGCAAAGCATGAGTATCATGTTAGGTCAATGGGAATTAGTCAAATTAATGATTGTACGTAGTGCAAGTGGGAGGTTGTTGGAAATCGTGCCCTAGGGGCTAATCATTATCTTATGAACATTATTGATTTATGAATTTATTAATTGTGTTATCATATTATTTGCATGTTTATTGTGATGACCATCCTTGGATAATTCATGATCTTATCCTAAATGTCCCTGGTCGGTCATCTATACGGGAGCACAGATAAAATAAGACTAGTATGACTTTGAAGATGTATAGAGATATAAATCAAAGTCATAGGCACATGTAAGAGTACAAGGTGTTGGACCGACCCGCTATGAGAGAACTGCATAGGTAACGTCATAAGCTTCTCTCATATACAAACCATGTCAATATGCCCTTTGACCTGAGATCATCATGGATTCCTACATGACAAACGCTTAGCTTTGACCTAGTCAAAAGTCACTTTTGACCGAATGATCATAAAGACTATGTTCGGGCTTAGTGGTTTTTCATGCGGAGGAATGTGAATGGTCAAGATGGAATTTGTCCCTCACATTTGTAGAGAGATATTACTGGGCCCCTCGATGAGTGAGTGTGAGAAATGTATGGTCATACTGTAATGGAAAGGTAGTTCCATTTCTATAGTCAGACTACTAAGGGATCAAGAAAGTAACGGTCAAGAATAGGAGGATGACATTATCCACGCCTCATATCGCGTAACATAAGGGACATGATATGGTTGTATAAAAGGTTACATCGTTTAACGATCCTCATATGATTTGGGTAGTCGTTATGTCTTGCTAGAGACCTCCTGCGACTTGTGGGCTAGTATAACAAATGGCCCACTGCCAACTTCATATGGGCCTACAGGGTCGCACACAAAATAGCCCAACACGAGCTATGATGTCCAGATTCATTGAGTCTAAGACATGTCCAGATTCAATGAATGATCCAGGATAGATGTATATATATTTATTTATATTTATATTCGTATATATATAAATTCGTATATATACATTATATATAAGAGATATATGAGATTTAATTTATAACGATAAATTAAATCTCTATCACGTTTGAATTTGAAATTCAAATTGATAGGATATCTCATATAAGAGATATTTATAAGATTTAATTTATAAGGATAAATTAAATCTCTATCACGATTGAATTTGAAATTCAAATTGATAGGATATCTCATATAAGAGATATTTATAAGATTTAATTTATAAGGATAAATTAAATTTCTGTCACATTTGAATTTGAAATTCAAATTGATATGATATCTCAAATTTGATTTATGAGAATAAATCAAATACAATTCAGTCTTAGCTTCATTTTAAGTTAAATAAATAGGTGAATTAAATCTGTGGGACAGATTTAATATTATTTATTTAATTAGTTTCTTATTAAATTATACAATATATGATATTGTATTAATTTCAGAATTAATATAAGATTAACTCCTAAAATCCAATTCGGTAGAAGAAAACGCAGAGTATCCTATATATCTGATATTAGGAGCTACGTTTTGCATAGAGCTATACATAGAACACAGAAAGGCCAAAGGGGACTGAGCAAAGGGTTTACAGATAAGAAATTGCCGAAATAGAGACGGAGAGGACGAACTCTTGAGAAAGCCCTAGAGGGACAAGAGATGCTAGCACGTCATTCGTGGTTGGCATACTGTTCGTGTGGATACCAGTAGAGGAAGCCGACCTGAGTTGTCGACTTCTTGCGATCGGAAAGGGAGCACGAGCAGCGGAAAGAAGCTGTGAACGTCGTGACCAAAAGCTGTGGAAGTCGCTGAGGCACACTAAGGGTAACGCTTCTTCCCACTTGACTTAAGCACATACGGTAGATCCTGGCAAGGAATGGAAATTTTTTAAATTAATTTCCGCTGCGTGTCTTCCAATTCCTTTTAGGTCATCACAGTAAACATACAAATAATATGATAACACAATTAATAAATTCATAAATCAACAATGTTCATAAGACAATGATTGGCCCCTAGGGCACAATTTCCAACAACTTAATCCTCCAAACATAATTAGCCAAGAATATCGAATACTACTTCATCAAGTACAGTAACTAATAAAGAGATTAATAGAGAAGAAAAGTTCAAAATGATTATTTATATCATAAAGAGACACTAAAATCAGATAGAATACCCCTAGAAACTACATTTAAAACCCCATCTCATACAGGATTCACACCAACACTAATAGAGCAATATGAAGCTAGACATATACCAAATTCAGGGATAAAGTATTTAGACTATAATTTAGATAGTGAAAGAAGATTAGAAGAATGAGCTAAATCACAATTAATAACATTAATAGGAAAGAATATCAATATACAAGTAGCTAGTATGTTAGTATCAGCTAATTTTGTAGGGAATGTACAAAATTGGTGGAAAAGTAAACCCTAAAAATTTAGAAAACAAACAAGAACTATAATATGAGCATATAAAAATAGAAAATAATTTTATGCGTTATTAATAAGACAATATGAATAAATATTAAGAAATGAATTTATTGATAGAAGTGTAATAGCAAATGAAACAACAAAAATAGAAAAAGCTATAAAATTAAAATGCACCAAATAGAGATATGTCCATTAGACCTTAAATATTTAAATCAATTCATATGTGAATATAAGAAATATTATTATGAGGCAAGCTTACCAACTACAACAACAATTTTATATGAAATTATTGTATAGAAAATTACTGAGATTAATATGAGACCATAATAGAAGAACATAATAGAGCCTTTAATGACAGAAATGATGATACCATTTATAGATACTATGGGAAGAAGAGAAGATTTTCTAAGATAATATTTATCAAATAAATGCAAACAAGCCTAGAGAAATGTGAAATACTATAAAACAAATAAGATGATACTAAAATACATAGAATTAGAAACATCTTATAGACGGATATAAACCAGAAAATTTGAAAAGAAAACAAAAATATAAATTCAAAAAATATCCAAAAGAGAAGCTATATAAAAAATATAAGTCTAGAAAGTATTTCAAGAAAGGAAGAAAATAAATTATAATAAGCCAATAAAGTTTAAATGTTATATTTGTGGAGAGATAAAGCACATATCTACTAAATGTCCAAACCCAAAAAAATAAGAGTCATCAATATATTAAAACAAGCTTACGAATATGACTTAGAACTTTTAGAATATAATGAAAAATTAGGAAGGAAAATAAATTTATTAGATATTGAAAATATATAAACTAGAAATAACAAGGGATGTTTCAGAAGAAGATTATGAGGTTTCATCCATCAAAGAAGAATACCAAATTAATATGATTAATATAATAAATGATCAAGAAGATAATGCATAATATATATATATGATGAATATGAAGAATACGTAAATCGTTATGAGGGAATAATATAACAAAGAATAACTTTTAATAAAAAATAATATAGTAAGATAAAAAAACACGAGATTACATTTAAGACTAAAAGAAATAAAAAATAAAAATTTCATGACAAAGGTAAACAAGATATTAAGATAAAAAAAAGAATGTATTAGATAAAAAAAATCCTATAGAGTCAACGTTAACAAAAGAAATATTAAGAATACCCTTAATAAATAGAACACTAATAGAAATTGAAATAGCTAAATTGCCATTTAAAGATGAAGTAACATAAATTTATATTCTAGGAGTACAATTATTAGTAAAATTTTATTTTCAAGAACGAATAAATTCCACAACAGAATTACTAGTAATAGATTGAAGGATATTAAGTAGTGTCCAAGACAGTATACTAGGAATATTAACATAAAATGTGATATACCAAAATTTAAAATTTACACTAAATACTAACTTTGCAATATCTAGAGTAGATGAACATATGTATAAGTCAATTATAGTATATCATAAATTAGGAGGAGTAAGATTATTACCAGGAGCAATGACAATAAGTATAACAACTATGATAGGATTAGTATTTATCAATGAACATAAAATAGATAAGAAATCTCAAGGAAAGATAATCATAGATAAATATTTTATTCCAATATTACAAGAGATTCTATTAGATCATATAAACATAACAATTCCCCAGCAATTATAGATAGAACTAGATAATATGTGACAATATTATGACACTACAAAAAAAACTGAGAGATGCAATGGTTATTTTGTAGCGATTAGAATGAACTGTTACAAATGCTTGACTTTGTAGAGGTTTGGCTCTAAGCCACTATAATTTTGTAGCCCTTTAACCATTAACAGTATCATCGACGACATTTGTAAAGGTTATAACTGCTTCAAATATGATGCTATAGTTTGTGGTGACATTTGTAGCGGTTATAACCACTACAAATATGGTGCCAAGTTGACACCATCTGGCGTAAACATGGTTTACAAAGGTTCAAATTGCTACAAATATTAGGCTAGAAGTCAGGAAGAGTGGGAAATTTTGCAAGGGGTTCTAGACATAGAGCGCTTGTTATTTGAGCTGAATCTATGATTATTTTCTTAACTTTCCATTTTTGTTAAATACGAGTATATGATTATAATAAGTTTGAAACATGTTTATATATATATCAATGATATCGTTTATCTTTTTTATATAGTAAAATTTGTTTCAAATAGTATGCCTTCGTACGCATTTATTTTAGTAATTAATTGTGTAATGAGACTTCATTTACTTACTATGTTATTATTTCAGATAATAGAAATGAAAGTACTGCTTCATCTATATTGTAGAATGGGTCACCTGCTTATTGGATAGGCACATTATTTATTATGGTAAAGTTGATTTATGATAAGCTTGATTTATTCTTACATTGTAAATAAAAGTTGCTCTACAAATTTTGTATACATGTGTTTACTTCCTTATTTGTATATTTATGTGTGTGTATACATAAAGAAAAGAATCTCCTAATTTGGAAAAATATTTGATTGATTGGTATAAATAGATTGTGAAGTTCAACGTTTAAGGAGATTGATGTTGAACACTTGTACCCAGATTTGTGAATGAATATTCTAATGTCACTTGATATTATATTAATGAAGTAAATCTTACTGATTATAAGTAAGAAATAGTAAATTAAAAGAGCTTATGAAGTAAAGTCATTTTGTACTTCGAGCCGGTCACGTCACGTTTTAAATTTTAGGGCATGACATGGGAGGCATTGAATTATGTTATGGTTCTTCTTCTCTCTGCATGGACCTTCATCTTCCCTTCTCTCTGAAACCCTTCTCCTTTCACTAAAACTTGCTTCTGTTACTCGGAGACTTTTTTCTTCTATGTTTGCTCATTTATAATTATTGCCAGAGAATTTCAGACTTGTGACCCATATACCTACGTTAAATATGTGTATCCGTTTCTGGAATTTCTACAAATGATTACAGATAGCTTCATTTACTTGCTTAATTTCCACTATTCCCATTTATTTTTAGTAGCAAGGGTGATCTTAACAGTTTCTTAGTTTTGTTTCATGCAAGGTTAATTGTGTCATAGCACTTTGACTGAAGAAGTAATTAATTAATAAGCATGTATTATTTCATATCTAGAGATGAACATATGCTAGGTTAAGTTAGGCTTTGGCTAAATAGGCATGGGCCTATAAAAAGTGTTTAAAGCCTGAGTTTGTATAAGGTTTTTCTTGTAAGCCTAAGCCTATAAGTTAGTATTTATTTTTTTAAGTTCCTAAGTTGCATTTAATGGTTTTTGGTTATATTTAAAATGTATCTCTTCAAATATATTGTATGACTCATTTGGAATTAGATTGGAATTTTGAATGAAAGGTTGTATTTTTGCACTTTGTCTCTTGAGAGTGGATTCTCTTTAGGATTCTTCATAGAACTAACAAGCTTATCAAAGTTTGATTAACTTTGTGGCATTTTTCAACACTTTGAGTCCTTATTCTTCTGTGTTCAAGGGTTCAAGTGGATAAGCAAACTTTTGTTTAGCATTCTTGGGTTGTGAATATTCAGATTGATTGTGGATTCATGAGATTTTTTCGTGTGGGTTCGCGTCATCTTGGTATCAGAGCTTTGGATCTAAACTCAAGTCACATTTTCTATTTTTTGTTTCTATTTGTTCATTGTTTTGTGCATTTTCTTATGCATCTTCATTTTCTTCATTTATGTCTATAACCTCAATCTTTGTCCTTGTTTTTTATCAGTTGTCCTTGTGTTTTTTATTGGTCAGTATGTCATTTTCATAGTTCAAACTCTCTTCTTTTCGTTCATTTTGGAACTGCTTCAATAAAAGTTTTCTACATAAAGTTATAGTCATTTAAAAAACGTGTTTTCTAGAATTTCTTAAGATTGCTCATTTTGTTCTATTTGTTCTATTTCATTATTTTCTTTATACTTCAATGAAAAAAAGGGAAAGACAAAAAGAAGAAGGGAAAATGAGTATAAAAGTAAAGAGACAAAATGAAAAAAGTACTAAAAATTTACAGAAAGAGAAAAACAAAAGTTGTACTGGAAGTATGTACTAAGTAAGTCCATCTTCATATACAAAATTTATTTTAACATTTGCAATATTTATGTCAAATTAAACTCTTGATTTCCTTATGTTCTAATATGAATATCATTTTTGTCATTCTCCAAATTCCCAAGTGTTGGTTGATTCTGCAAATTGTGATTTCTTTGATTAACTTGATTAGTTCTTTAAAGAGCTTCAAGATGAATTTTGAGTAAAAAAGGTAAGAGTGATATATATCAACTTAAAAGACAAGTTTGACTGAAACACAAATGTTGAGTGACATTTTTAAGGGAAATATGTAACATCCTTACTTTTATACGTCTTAGGGACCATAAACTGAACATAGTGTATCTTCACATATTACAAGTTTCAAAAAGTCACATAAACAACAAGCCATCCAAACACCATATCATCTTCAATTGGCTTCGCCTCCTCCATGGGAAGGTCCTGCTGCGATTTACATGACATGGGAAAGATGTGAGATTTTAGGGAAAATCTCAGTAGCAAACAATACCACACAATGTATACAAGGTAATACTTGATGATAATATGTGAGGTTACAATGATCATGCTAGCATAATGATATATTTGAATGCTTCCATGTCTCTTACTTACAACATATGGCAGAGCTTCACTCAATCATACATACTTCAAATAATCAAGCCAATCAATAAAGCTTATAAGTTAGGTAAGTTCACTACCTGTCAGATAACTTTTTCTTATACTTTTTCCTCTTGCTTTATAGTCATCTCTTCCACAAATATCAAAGCATAATCATAATATAATAATGCACACATTATAGTTCAATTCAATAAAGTTTCATTCTTAAACTGACAAGCCCTTAACTTTATCTGTTTTTGGTTAATTTACCCTTTGAATTAATTTGTGCCTAAACTATTTTGCACACACTTTTGCCCAAGGAATCCAAAAGTAGAGTCTGAATTAGGAAGTTCTAAATCTTCCAATAAATATGGATAGAAACTGAAATGCATAAGGGAGTTGTCCAAAATTTCCACTTTTGATTTTAATACTTCTAACTCTTATCCTTTATCCAATCCTACACAATTTTGCTTTCTAGATTTAATGGAACCATCAAAATCATCAAAACTTCTCCCCTATCGAGTTCTTGGTTTGGCCAAAAGGCCCCTCAATATGGAAAATCAAGGATTACACAAGTAATTCAAGATATAACCATCAATCTAAGCTTGTTTAGTTCAATATTACATAGTCCTAACTTTGTTTTTCCCTTTTCCCTTTCCTTTGAAGTTTCGGCCATTGATAAACTTTTAATTGTATTTATTTTAGTATGTTTAAAGAGAGTTAATTGATCTTTGTCCCTATTTATCAATATGTTGAGCAATTAATTACTGATATAAAATTAGAACAGTGGAAATTAATTGATATAATTTTAGTCATATATTGGAATATTATCTTATTAGATAAATAATTTGTATCTTTTAATTTCCCATTACAGGAAAATGTTCAATAATCACAAAGTCAACTTGCTGTTGTAACAGAATGAGAAGGAGAATCAGTAAAATGTAATTAGATGGGTTTGACAACTAGAAGGTAGACTTAACAGAGCTGCTAGCAGATTGAGGCATGAGTTGATAGCAGAATCAAGTGGGGGATTCACACATGTACTGTAACAGATTAAGCATGTGCTGGATTGAACAAGTGGGCTAACAGATTACAAACTGGGAGCTAACAAAAATCACATGGCAGTTAGATAATAGGAGATGCATGCACATACTGGGAGAGAGTCATTCACTTATGGATAGCTCATCATACAGTTCACTCATTCCACACTTCTCCTACATATCCATCCATTCACGCCATCTACTGATATTCACATTTCACATCATTTCATATGCAATGAAGACCACACATGCAGACAAACACATCCCATCACACACTATCCCCACTTATCACACCTTATGCCATTCCCAACTCACTCCATACAAATCTACCTCTATTCTCTCTCCTCATCTACATTTCTGCTATGTTGTTGGCAAGAAAACAAGAGGAACATTTCACTTCCATCTTCATCTTCTCCTTCCACACTAACCATGATTATTGCTAGTTTTGATGCTGCTATTGAAGTCTTAAAAGGAATGGAAGGCTAGAGTTGCTATGCTCGTTTAAAGATGATGTTGAACTAAAATCCTTGATCTGAAATAGGTAGTTAATTGTGTCTTTAATTAAGATTTGATTGTATCGAGTTAATGTAGTTAAATCTGGAATTATTGATTCAATTAGGTTAGTAGATGATTAATTATTAGGGAACCGTGTTGGATTTCCTATTTCTATATAATTGATGCTTTAATTGATTCTCATCCTTGAACTAGTTGGACATGGTTGTGGTTAATCAAAGTAATTCAATAACAAAGTATAGCTATATCTGTTCAATTCATCTTCTATCTCTTGAGTTGAATTATTTATATTTCTCTATTCAATGTTTGTGAGTTGTAGGTTTAATTGAGATTTAGCTAGCGAGTTGTTAGCTAACACATTCTAATTCAACTAATTAACTCCAGATATTTTGTGGATAATGAAGGTAAGGTAATCTCCAAGAGAACAAACTTGTCATTTATTCATTTAATCATCACAACACCTAAAATTATAAATAATAGCATATGATTTACATTTAGAATTTAGTCAATAGCTCATCACGTAATTCATCTGATTAATTCATTAATTTGTTGCTCATTGGATTAATTAAGTACTTTAGCATCTATTTAGGCTCCTTGTGAATCAACCTAGATTAGCTTCACTCTACTATTAGTTAGCTTAGTTTCTTTTGGTAATTAAAATAATGATTATCAAAGGGAATATCTCAAAATCCAGCCATAAACCCTATATTCAAGCTCCTAAATTGAATATAAGCTATGATAGATTACTTCCTTAGTTCCTCGCTAGCTTGAACCCTAGGTGCCTTAGATTGCTCTTGGATTGCTCTTTCTTTGGTTAAGTTTTTAGTTCACAAGAGTTTCCCCTTGGTTCCACTTGGCCCACGATATTTGAGAGCTTGGGGGTATTTATAGCAAATTTTCAAGGGTTCTAGGACTAACCTACCCCTAAAGTTTCTAATTATTACATCTCCTTAACTCGGGTCCTGATTGGTTATTTTTTCCCTTAATCAAGCTTTACATAATTTCTTTACATTATTTTATTATTAATGTATGGTTTAAACTTCTTCTACCTAAAGAGGAAGATATGTGGCACTATGTATGAACCCAGGGACACCTCACATGGTGACTCATCGCTTATGGAAGCCTCCAGTGGCTTCCTATAACGAACAACTAAGATCACGCCACTTGTTTCACTTTATTCAATTGTGTGGCAAAGATTTCTTCAAGATTTATTCTTCTCCAAGTTGAATATATATGGCATATTGGTGGGTCCCATAGGGACACCTCATGATGCCATCACATGGCTTCTGTAAGACTCCAAAGAACCCTAGTAAATTCTATCCAATCTTTAATGTGTTGAGGGTTTCCTAAATTATTTGACCATCATTTAGTCTAATAATTTCTACGTGTTCTAATGATATTCTTTATTTGGAGAACTCTATATAAAAGAATACTAATAAAAATCCCTTATCATATAAATGTACCAGTTATAACTGTAATTGGGAAACTAGTTCAAGCCCAAGTCCTCAGTTAGTCCAAATTCTAAAAAATTTCCCCTGAAGCCTTTACTAGGTGACCTAAATCACCTTAAATTATATTATAAATTCTACAAGGCTCCTTTAGGGGTTATGTCAATTCCATAAACTCTTATAATTAATAAAGTAATTTTTGATAAAATTTTATCCAATTATGAGGTCTATAAGGTCCTATAAAATTTCTACATAATTTTCTAGAACTTGGAAAATCAATATTAATTTTTTGGCACCTCAAATCAACATTTCATGTCATGTCAAACGAATCTAAATATTTTTCTCTATTTCCTAATGAAATATGAAACTATAACACGTGTGGGCAGTTTTTGGCCACTTTTGGTTTAATGTCCTCAATTACATTTTCCCCTAGAAACTTTTAAACTTTGTAATTTAGTCCCTTGTGCATTTTCTACCTATAACACTTGTATTTCTTCTCTTTTTATAGCTTAACCCTTTATAACCCTATGGTTTCTTTTGATTAACATCACAATCCCTACATAACCCCCTTTCCTCCTCTATCATTCTTATATAAACAAAGAAAAATTGAGATGTGACATTTTTCCCCCATAAATAAATTTTGACCTCAAAATTTACTCCATACCTTAGTCAAATAACTCTAGTTACTCGCAAATTTAACTAAGGTTTGGGGGTACATTCGAGAAGTTATGTTGTTCTATCTTAAAATCTAGCGGCTTTTTCTTAACATCAGTAGAACTTTTTGTCTACTTTGTGCAGTCATAACCTTTTCTTGATCAACACAATTTGAGTTGAAGTTTGGTTCTCTCTATCTGCCTATATATTTATGGATGATTTGCTATATTGGACATGAGAGTCATGCCCATTTCTTTCATGTGAAACCCTTCAGAAATTTGATGTAATTTTATAGTCTCTGTCGTTCATTATATTCCCCGATATACTATAAAGTCTAACAATATCCTTGACGTGCAACTTTGGCAGCCTCTCAGGAGGATCCTGTTCTTGTGCCCCTTTAACTTCCTCTAAAGCAAAGTTGTATTCAAGCCTTTCCTCTTATATTCTCTCTTTGGATCTAGTATAAGGGACTCCAATCCCTCACTCTTTCCTCTACTAGGCATTTATGCCAACTTCTCAGTTACCACCCATCATTGGGCTACTATTTCCCTGAGCACGCTTAACTAAAGAGTGCTAATGAGTTAGAGCTAGGTTACAATCTTTAAGGCCATTGGGCATCACCCATTCCTTCTTACAAATTCGTATCTTGTTATTTCCTTGCCTTAGACCCTCTTTTCTTAGTCTCTAACAGGTCATTTTGACTTTCATTCTCTTTAACTTCATCTTGGGGACCTATCTGCTTATACTTGATCCCTTCTTATATCATATAGGATTCTCTTCTTCTATTCCTTAGGCATACTCCTTATAAACTTATGAATACTTCATAATCAGGATTGAAAACTTTAAATTTGCTAACTTTGACTATTTCTGTATATACAAGGATCCTAAGTTCAGTCCATATAATAAGGTTATCTGGGGGTTTCTCATGGGTATTCTTTCTATATGAGTTAATCAACTTATGAGGCTTCTACACCTTAAGCTCCTTGATGGTGATTATCTTTCCAGAGAGATATTGTGCTGTAACCTTATTCTCAGCCTTTTCAGAGAATTCTAGTCTTTTTCCCAGAATAAATGGCTGAGATTGTGCCACGTGTCCTTTTACTTTTTCTTCTTTTCATAGAATCCTGCCATGTGTCCTTAGCTTTCCTAGAATCATGCCATGTGGTGCCTTGTGGGTCCCATGAGAACACCTTTCATGCCACCTCATAGTCTAAAGCTTTATCTGATCACTTTTCCCAATTCTATCCTTAACTAGGTAACTTTACTTTAATGTCATCTTGGGTCTCTAATCAAGCCCAAGCACTCTGATGGCTCAGTTCTTAAGAAACATCCCTTTTTTTCTAAAATGACCATTATGCCCCAGGAACTTTCACTATTTACAATTTAGTCCCTGATCTTTCACTTTCTTGCAGTTTAGTCTCTAAACATCATATGTATACTTATGGGACTTATACTCAATAGGGCCTAGTAGTATACCTTTTTTAGGCTGCATAATAGGCTTCTAGGCCTAAAAATTGGGATGTGACATGTGGTAAGCCGATATATTTTGCCATAAAGTGCTCGCAGAATGCTACAGGTAAAAGACCTCAAACATATGGAAGAGTTTTTGCCCTAACAAAAAAAGAGATAAGAAAGTCACTTGAGCTGATCCAAGGTATTATTTGGATTAATATTCATGTTATACTCCCACTGGCATAAGGGTGATTACATCCATGTTTAAACTGTAATGTCTGGCATGCACACTGTTATGCTACTCTAGAACTGATATATTGTCTTTGCATGATATAGATATGATTATTGCCTTGAGAGGACAAGTAGAAAGTATAACAGGCAAAAAGTAGAGAAGGGATAAATGAAATAGTTAGCCTTTATTAATCCCTAAAGGATTATGATTAGAATTAGGATTAGGGATTAGGGTTAGGATTAAGATAAGGATCTATGATAAGACGATGAAAGCTAGTTAGACAGGGAACAAGTGGAAGTATTATCGGTATGATTAGATATATATGTATTATCGATATACCTATAGACATATGATTACAGTACTTATAATATATCCCTCTAATAGAGTGAGATATATAAATGATATACCATAAGCATGGAATAGATGGCACATAACAGAATGAGTACAAAATATTCTATTAGAAATAGAAGGTTTATGCATGACACCATGCGTTTGAGAAACAATTATGAGATTGACAATGCAACTCTAAGAGAGAGAAGCGTCTATGTAATGAAAAGATATTGCTCTTGAGATAGAGACATGTTAAAGAGATGGACAATACAGCTTGTGTTGGGGCCATGTCCACGTGATGACATAAGAAATGTTTTAGCATCTATGCTTATAGCCATGATAAGAAAGATGGAAATGATATGAAAAACTCCTAAGTGATAGAAGAGATGAGTAAAGTCTTGGTAGATAACAATGGCTTCTATAAACTGTCTTGAGGAATTATCAGTTGAGTTACCAACAAGTGGAAGTGACTAACATTATTACTTAATCCATTTATCTTTAGTCTTTCTAGAGCATTGTGGTTCAATCCTAACATGGCTTTTACTGGAATAGTATTTTAGGGTCTGGTAGATCCTAAAAATGGCTTAGGATAATTGTGGGTGATTTCAGGTCATCCTAGCCTAAGGGAAGGAAAGTGTGAGCCATGAGAATAAGGTTACAGCACAATATCTCTCTGGAAAGATGATCACCATCAAGGAGCTTAAGGTGTAGAAGCCTCATAAGTTGATTAACTCATATAGAAAGAATACCCATGAGAAACCCCCAGATAGCCTTATTATATGGACTGAACTTAGGATCCTCGTATATACAGAAATAATCAAAGTTAGCAAATTTAAAGTTTTCAATCCTGAGTATGAAGTATTCATAAGTTTATAAGGAGTATGCCTAAGGAATAGAAGAAGAGAATCCTATATGATATAAGAAGGGATCAAGTATAAGCAGATAGGTCCCCAAGATGAAGTTAAAGAGAATGAAAGTCCCAAGGGCCCCACAATTATGCCACCTAGCATGTGAAGTATCCCATGGATGATGTCACTTTGATGTGTAATTGAGGATGATGATGTCATCGTGATGATGTAGGTAAGGCTTCTTGAGGAAGCTAAGCAATCTGAGCCATTCATCGTGATTCAATCTAGACCATCCATTCCACCTCTACTCAACTATAAATAGACCCTTTCCCCTCACTTCATTCCACACCCACATCAAGCCAAGAAAAGGAGAGAAAGAGAGAAAGGAAGATAAAGAAAGGAAGGAACCTCTGAGCAAGGAATGGCTACCTGCCTTTGAAGCCAGAAAGAATCTCTTCAACAATGCACTCTTGGGTTGTTCCCATGTCAAAATTGTAAAGTGTTGAGAAAGGTTGTAAAGCCAATCCTTGGTTTTACCTTCAACAGTAAAATGGAAAGCTAGATAGAGAACATCGTCAAGATTGTTGTTTGAGGCTTAATGGAAGAACAAACCATATGCATGGTCTGGAGATGGCAATGTGGACATTCACCTGTGAAGCCATGAAACTTAGGCAAATTAGCTAATAAAGCACCTTTAATTTCAAAATTGAAAACATTGTATAAAAGTAATAAGGATCATAATTCATATTAGAATGATTAATTTCCCTTATGCTCATTTCCTCTTCCATATTATCATTCCCATTGCCATGTCCATCATGATTATTCCCATTTTTACCACCACCATTAGGAGGTATTTCAACCATAATTTCTTCCTCTAATAATTCACTATCACTAGAAGGTGGATTAGGCTCAGGCATAGTGACTTCTTCTAAGATAAGATTAGCCTCTTGAATGTGTTACCTTCTTAATCTAGTCAAAGGTCTACTACTTTTAGGGGTCATGGTCAAAAAGTCACTAGGCATACACAATAGCAAAAGAAATCACACAAATAACCCATGTAAAAATAGGGCAGAAGGTTCGCCTAAAAATTAATGGAGGAGATTATCATATTTCTACAATTCAATTAGATGCGAAATCTAGAAATATACTTTTTGTGATTGTAGAAGATGTTTTTTGTTGGAACCCCCTCTTTTTTTATTTTAAAAAAATAGGTTCATTGTCTAACAAAAAGTAACAATAATAGCAGTAATAGATAGTATTTAATGGCAGAAAAATAACAAATAATTCCATTTTTAAGAAGAATTTTATCAATATTGGTGACACATGACTAGGAAGAGTTACATCGCGTCGAGCAAATCACAAAAAGTAGGAACAGTAAGCAGAATTTGAAGTTTCGTCACGACTAGCCAATCACAAAGAGTAGAAACAATGAGCAAAATTCTTGTTTTGTGGCAACTAGGAGTAACATCATCACGACTAAATGCTTGCATAACAAAAAATATAACACCAATTAAAATAGACACCTCAGGACAAATGAAGAGATCAAATTCCTAACTTGAAATCAATCTATGGTAGCAATCAATGCCCATAAATCAAATCAAGTACAAGAAAGACATCAATATACTCAATTGAAATCAAATCCAAGTGAAATGCATGATGCAAATGCAAACAAAAAGGAAATAAAATGTTTAATGGGTTGTCTTGAAAATTTATATGCTATGACAATGCAAAATAAACAATATCTCACAAAGATGACCCGAGTCAACAATAAAGTTAAAAACCAATTGCTAAGAACCAATTACTAGCTCCAGCAATAGCAACACTGATGATAAACCTTTTTATGCCTTAGCCATGGGGGGTTTTCAATCAAGAATTTATAATTTTCAAGGATTGTAATTACAACATAATATAGTCTCTAAGGAGATTTTATTCAATTCCAAACTAAATTGGTGTCAAAACCAAAGTAAATCATGGGTTTTTCAAAAGATTGAATTCATGAGATTGAATTAAAAGTAAAGTGCAAAATGTAAATATTTTTATGATTTAAACCAAGCAATTTTTGGAGAATGATTTTGGTTGTGAAAGTGATTTGATATGAATAAACTTTGATGAGTGAAGTTAGCTTTCCTTGCTCTTTTCAAAAGGTGGAATAGAGATTTTTAGGTTAGAAGAAGATGGGATGGAGAGGAAATGACAACATGAAGCTTGAATCTTCTTTCCCATATCCACAATTGCTTATTATTGGTTCTCCCCTCTATGTTTGAAAGCTAGTTTTTCCCTAAAAGGAAAAAACACACATCTTTGGTAAGTCATGTTAGTGTCATTCATTAAGACGAATAAAGACCTAGTCACAACGAACAAAAATTTCCTTTAGTCGTGACTAACACTGACTAGTAACAATGAACTGCTATAATGATAACTTCTAACTTTTGACTAGAGCTCATCTCCTTTCAACTTTATGTCCTTGCTTCCTTGATCTCTAATTCCTGGCTTATCTTGTCTTCAAGCCCTGCTATTCCTCCTTGTGCCTACAATTAACAACTAATTCTCATTATATCATCTCTTAAAAAGATCAAAGCATACAAAAAGTAAGTGCAATTCATCATTTACTACCAATTTTCAAGACTCGAACAAAAACCATAATTATAATTAATGCAAGAAATATGTGTAAAGTTAATGGGAAAACATAAAAAATCTCCTCATTTTGATATATGAAATGAAGTACAAATATAGACTCATCCAGGTCATTTTGATAGGAAGAGGACTGCTACGAAAATGTTAGATCTAGTTTCTACTAGCCTAGTCTATTTAAAGATGCTCAAGAATTTTATAAGGCATGTTATAAATGCTAGAGATTTAGGGGAATTAGCAAAAGACATAAGATGCTACAACATCCAAGCATTTTTTATGAGGTTTTTTATCTTTGGCAAATTGATTTTATGGGACCATTTTCACCCTCTAATCGATTCACTTATATCCTCTTAGTAGTGGATTATGTTTCTAGGTGGGGAGAGGTCATTCTAACTAGGAAAGATGTCATCCAAATTGCTTCCAATTTTCTTAAGTCCCATATCTTTAGTAGGTTTGGAGTACCTAAGGCATTGATTAGTGATAGGGAACCCATTTTTGTAACATATTACAATATAATTTGTTAGCAAAATATAGTGTGAACCATAAAGTTTCTTCTTCCTATCACCCTCAGACAAACAGACTTACTGATGTTTCCAACCGAGAGATAAAGAGTATTTTGGAGAAGGTCGTGAAGACTTCCAACAAAGATTAGAGTTTCAAACTTAATGATGCAATATGAGCCTACATTTCCTTGAGGCTAGATCGTCCCTTTCCTTACTCTTCAAACTTTTGCTTCTCCCTTATTCCAAAGGTTATGTGTTGTGCTCCAATCTTGAATTGGAGTTCAAAACTTCTACCTTTGTTTTTTGTTTCTTTTTCTCTATTGGGAGTTTTAGTGGGTTAAGTACGTGACTACAAATTGCCTACAATACAATGAGTAAGTGCAGGGGTGATTTTGCTGTTGGTAATTTTTGGAGTTAATATTTGAATTGTAGGTTGATTGGTGATTTGACTTGTGTTACATGCAATTAGGCCATGTTGAGACCTTATTCTTCAATCTTCCATCATTTACATAGTGTTTGTGTGTGGTATGAGTGATAAATTATAATAGATTGCTAAGTTCAAGTATACAATTTTATTGCTTGATTGATTTGTGGGCCTGTTTTCTATTTGGGAGCTTTCTATGACTTTTGTCGTGACAACTGGCTGTTCTTGTCATGACAAAATGCCCATTAACTATCAGGAATTTTGAATTTCCTGTCAAATGACCAATCTACCCCAATTTTTTTGTTACGCTAATTAATGACATTTCAGTCTAATCCTTCAATTTCTTGACCTAATCTTACCATTTGGTCATTTTCACATTTCATTTTTCTTCCTCTCTTTTTTCGTCGTGTGTTTTGCTTTCAATCCCTTGGAGAGTGCAAAAATCTCCTTCCATTCCCTAGATCTGATACTTGCGAGAAGTTTCTCAAAGATTTATGTATATTCTTCCTTCCTCTTGCTCGATTCCCTACAAATCTCACCCTCTATTTTTGAGTTTAATAGGTAAATCAATTTTAGTTCATTGTGGGTTCAATTTTTGGTTAGTTAGTTGTTGTTTCTTTTAGAAATAAATGGTATATAGATTAGGGATAGGATTTTTGAATGGGTTTTGTTTTATGAAATCAAGCTTTGATTGTGAATGATTTCTTGATCTTTTAGACATTGAAAATTAGAAATTCATGATTATGAAATGTTTACTAAATGATAATTATTATTTTTGAGCATCAAACTGAAACTTATTGGCTTGGAATCACGACTTTCATTGTGCCTTATTTTGCTATTCTTTTAGTTTCTAGTAACAACTGTTATATTCTTTTTCGTCACAACAAAGCTGTCTTCTCGTACCAAAAATGGTAATAGAAGCATTAAAAATTGCATTCTCTGATTAAGTTACTAAGTAAGGTTTGGGGATTTTATATTTATTTTTTTCTTTTTATTAGGATAAGTAGGATTGTTTGTGAATATTTAGTTGTTTATTTTTTGTGTTTAAGTTTCATAGCAATGGCCCTCCTCTAAGGCCTAAGCAAAAGAATGTGAGATCCTCCCATACAAACAATGAAAAAAGTGTTAGAATAGCAGTTTCACCTTAGAGGGGTGAATTTATGATATTAGAAATTTTAAACTTAGATTGAAAAATAGAGATTGAGTTAAGAAGGATATCACCGAATAGTGAGGAAGCAGATAAAGAAGAAAATGAACGAAGAGTTTATTTCGTTAGCCTAACCACTTGACCTACTTCTAGTCCTCAAAGCTCCTTTGAGTATTCCACTATTCTCCAATATTCTCAGGGCTCTTAGTATCTCAGTACACACCAACAAGAGATAACCTCTCTCACTCCCCTTACTTCCAGTAAGGTTACAGTCTACCAACTCAAGAGACCTACTCTTTAGTATCTCAAATAAAATAATAGAAGGTTTATTAGTCTCTCTCTCAAATAGAGTGATAATGATAAATATTACAGATCAAAGCTACTTTACTCAAAAAATTAAAAAAAGAGTAGAACAGAGTATGAAAATAAATGAAGAAGATTAACAATCAATACTCAATAAATATTCATTCGTTGTTCTCTATCTTTTGCATTTTTGTGGCTTCTTTTATAGTCGAGTCTAAGGATCAGTTTGTTAAGTACCGTTGGACTCATTACAGTAGACGTTAGAGAATAGAGCCATTGGTATGTGATAGTTAAAGCATTTAATTTATCTTACACAGTTTTGCTTTGTGTTGATTTTCTTCATTTGATCATATTTCTGCCTACTATTCATTTGTATAATAATATAATAAGTGTTTAAGCAAATATCAAGTAGTTTCCAGAGTTTTAGAATAAAAGAGCAAAGCCTGGTTTGAAAATTATATTGAAAAAGTATATAGATTTATTGAAGTGTTTATGGAAAAATATTCTTATCGAAAAGAGTTTCGATAAATTTTCAAACAATGAGTATTCAAATCAAATCAACTCTTATCGAATAATACATCAAAAACCAACCTTAGTGAAATTCCCTTTGAAAAAATATACTTTTAGTTACAAGGGCATGATTCAGGCTTATTAAAATACTTATCGAGAAGAAGTCTGTTCAAAATGTTTATTTCATAGACCAGAAAAGGTAAATTATCAAAGTGTTTTTCGATAAGATCATGATATTTCATAACAATGGTCGATATGAGACTTACTTTAATTTTGTAATCTTTATTACAAATGCTATGTAATACATTTTCAAATCAAGATTTTATAAGTTTATTTTCTAAAGTAATCATACGATCATTGTTTAGAGTAATTACAGATTTAAATATTGCTTAACTAGTTACTAGTTTAAAAACTAAAACTTCTCTACTTACCAAAGTGCTTATCAATACATTACCTTATCAATTAATTCTTCGATAAATGTCATTTAGAAACTGATTTCATAAATACATTTTGTTCTCATTTATTGAAGGGCTTATAGCTAAACACCTTTATCGAAACAGATTTTGTAAAGTAAATTTTGTTCTTGTTTATGGAAGGGTTTATCATTAAACACCCTTATTGATAAATGCTTGGATAAATTCTTTTTAGAAACTGATTTAACAAACTAAATTTTGTTCTTATTTATTGAAGGCGTTATCAATAAACATCATTATCGATAAGCTTATTGAAAAATAAGCTTTCTAAATCTGAATTGAACATTTAATAAATTTGACATCTGTTATATGAAATCAGTTTTATTTTTTGAAGTAGTTGAGAATTTGAGCACTAGAACCTAGCTCCAAGAGAGAGAATTTACTTAAACTAGTAGATTTCAATTCTACCAACTCGATTTGGCTAGTGGGTTTAGGGAGATGATGAAGGCTAGAGAAAGAGGGAATGAGATGCATGGACTAAGGTTGAGGATTTTCTGGTGATCGAATTTTGAGACAAGAGGAAGGCCATAACTAAGGATGATATAGGGAAACATTATAAATTGTCAAAAGTAAATAAGTTCAAGTTTTAGCACTACAAAGTGAACTTGAATGAAGTTGATTGTGATTCATGCTATAAGTCTTGGGAGTAAGGGAGCTCAGTGGTCTAATAAGGGGCGAGAGCAGAGTTATATGGATAGGGATAGAATTAATGATAAAGGTAGAGTCTAGTTAAATTTCTTGAGTTATAAGGTGATGCCTGCAGCTCATATTTATGATGTTTCTAGATAAGGAGCACTTCTGATCTAATTGCTTATGACTCAGTAACCTGTTGATCTTCAGGTGATTATCTAACATTCTATTCTCCATTGTGCCAGATCACTGAGACTTTGCTGGTTTTTCCATATCTCATATACAAGCTCCTTATTAAAAAGGTCCCCTTCCATAGATTCAGACTCTTTCTTTTACCCCCATGACAATCAACTAAAGGGAATAGGAGGAGGGCTAGCTAAGAAGTTGAAAAGACCCTTGGAAAAGCTAGAGCAAAAAGAGCAAGAGCAAAGTGAAGGATAACTTAGCCAACCAGATACTCAGGATGTACTAGAGAACACTTCTACTTTTGGGTTTGAGTCTTTAAGTAAACAATTGGAATTACTTAGTGCTCAAGTGACTTCATTGGGTACCAAGTGGTGGAGCTTAAGCATATGTCTCTCTCCCATCAATACTGTAAGCAAGCTATTATGGATCCATTGTTTGTTGAGATGGCACTCTAGATGAAGATTCCACTTCCTCTATCGTTTAAGCAGTTGCAGTGGTAAACTCGGGTGCCAGGATATGAAAGGCCTGTGATGTTCTTGGTTATTCTTCTCTTAACACATCTAAAGCTGGTCTATCTGAACCCATAAGAGACCCTGCTAAGGGTAAAGGTCTTACCACAATGGAGGATATCTTTGGTGATAATGATGATGGAGAGAATACCCCACCTGTGGATTTTGCTTATCTTGATTGTTAACTTGTTTTGTTATGTTATGGATAATTTCTTTTGACTTGTATTAGATAGTTCTCTTCTTTGTTTTTAACTTGTGAACTTGTGTTCAGTTTTGTTGCTTGAGGATGATTTGATGATTCAAGTTTGCTAATTTCTTTTGCTCACTGTGATTATTTTGGTTTATCCATTGAGATTAGTTTGTTCCCCATTCTTGACAGTGTGGACACAGTCATGCTTACATGTGGGGGAGATTGCTTTTGTTAATTGCATGACATTATTGTGTGAATATGATGTATTTTGGGGAAAAATTCAAAAATTGGTCCATTCTTTTATCCATACTTATTTATTATTGTGATGAAATGCTGTTTTGAACTCATACTTTTGATTAAATTGATGCATGTTGGATATAGGTGAAGAAATTGGATATTGTTGCATTGTGCTTTGAGAAAATTCTTAGAATTTTTTTTTAAAGGTGGCATTTTGTACCATTTTGTCACAACTAAATTCTTTGCTCGTCACAATGAAATGCTCTGAACTTGTCTTAAATTGGATACTGTAATGTTGTGTCGGGATGAAAATTGCTATTAGCCATGACGAACGAGAATAGCATGGACAAGTGTTTTTCCTTCTCTTGGCTTAGTGTAATACTGGATAGAAGGGTTGATTTAAGCTATCTAGGTCAAATTAACAATGCAATTTAACTTATCCATTCTTTAACCTCATGCATCAAAGTTTTTAAATTGAATTGAACCACACTTGGAATTTTTGGAATTTGGTTATTTGAAAATGATAAGTTCATTAATTCTTGAGGAGATTTTGAGTTTCATTCATGCTTAAGAGTGATTGATTATGCTTGATTAGTTTGAAATCTTTTGGGGACTTCAAATGAGGTGAATTGATTAAATGCTTAGTGATTTAATTGAACAATTTCATGAGATAGAGCGGCAAAATCATTACATGGTGTGATTATTCATTTAGTTTGCATTCTCTAGAACTTGTTTTAGCTCTTGATTGAAATTAAATATATGATCATGTGTTTAGAAAGATAGAGGCATTCATTTTATGACCTCTTTACCCAAGCATAAGCCATAAACACTCTACCATTGTTTAACTCTTTTGAGCCATCATTTTCATTAAAAAATTTCACCATCTCATACAAGTGTTGAAAAAAAATCATTTTAATCAATCGTATTCTACATTGGTTTGAGAATTTTGAACCTTAGAAATTGGAAAGTGGGATAGAAAGAAAATAAAAGTCTGGAAAAAAGTGGAAGAAAGGAAGAAAAAATAAAAGTGATAGAAGATGGCAAAGAAAATAAATGCCAAAAAGAAGAAAGAAAAGTGATAGAAATACAAAAAGAAATTGAAAGGAAAGAGTTTCAATAGAATATCCTAGTTTGACCAAAAATAAATGAGAGCTAAAGAGGAGAAGTGATTTGTTTATATCTATTGATTCTTCAAACTTGTGTCCATTCATTCCATTCTATTTTGGCTTTTCCTTCATTACAACCCTAGAAAGTCCTCTTAACTAAATGCATGATTGTTGATTAAGTAGTGGAGATCCTAGAGTTCTAACAAGCCTATGTTAGAATGTTTTACCAAGTGAATTTGAAAGAAAAGTATCCTTAAGTGAGATTGAGAGTTAGACACTAATGCCAAGGAATCTTCCTAGCTCATGCATAAGGTTACAATTATACATTGTGTTAATTACTATGCAATGGTTACTTTACCAATTGTGTTTCTCTTGAGGAATGATAACTTGTTGAGAATTTGAAATAACAATTTAGCATAATGTCTCTTTTCATCGCCACCATTCGGTTTATTGGACGTGTTTTTAGTAAATTTTGTCAAGGGTACAAAGGTTCAAGTGTGGGGAATTGATGAGTCTATATTTGCTCTTCGTTTCTCGTACCAAAATGAGAGAGGTTTTTATGTGATTTCCCATCATTTTCATACATATTTCTTGCATAATTACAAGCTATATTTTATTCTTGAATCTTGCAAAATTGAGGGTAAATAGTGAAATTAACTTACTTCCTATGTGTTTTGATTTCATGAGAAGAATTGATATATGGGAGTTTGATTATTCATTGCAAGCACAAGAAGGAATAGAAGATCTCAAGAGAAGAGATCAAGGCAAGGAAAGAACAATGAAGAAGATGAGCTCAAGATGAAGAAGGAGGACAACACTACAACCTTTCGTTGCGACAAAGGGTATTTTTTGTCGCAATGAATGTCTCCATAACTAAAAATGTGTGTTTTTGCCATTTAGGACAAAAAATTGTTACCATATCAGCTTCCAACTGCTAGAGCTCGAACCATACCTAGATTTTGAGATTTCATAGTTCATCTCTCCAATTTCTCTTATATCCAAGCTCACCCATTCACCAAATATTGACCTTTACATTGATTTCCACCATTTCAAGTCAATTTCCACCAATTAAACCTCATTTCCACCATTTCCCTTCCATCTTTTCATCTCAAATTCTTTATCCATCATGGCATCACTTCTTAACTTTGATTGGAGCAAGCTTGAAGCTGAGTGGCTAGACTTTAGGAACTTTAGTGATAGAGAAGGAAGCTAGGGCTCTTTAGGCATCAAAGGGGACTTTTTAGTTCTGTTCTTATCTTTTCACATGTTTTAATTTTCCTAGCTTTAGGGATCTTGATTCATGTTGGGACTTGGAATTCCAATTGGTTTATCTATGAGATTGGACCTTATAATGGAGTTTAATGATGTATTTTTTATCTTAATGTATATATCCTTCTTCTTGGTTTCTAGTTATTGAGTTGATTGCTAATGATTGTTAGTGTTTAACTTGATAATTTGAAAATATTGTGTGATCACACTAATTGAGGACATTACATCACCTAGCTCTATTTGCAAGACTAAGTGGCTTTTAACAATATATTAAGAGATTATATCTTAACTTTGATTAAAGGAAGGTTTTAACTAATGAATTGCATTGGACTTAACCAATTGGTTGGGGTTTCTATCTTGACTTAGTAATTACAACTCCACAATCATTTTCAAAGAGTAATGATGGTCAAATTCTCCACACCAAATGAAAGGCTTTATCTATAATATTTTATAATCCTAAAACCATTCCTTGAAAATTGCTTTGATTGAAGTACACAAAAAAATATTTACTTCTTTGAATTTTAAATTAGATTGCATATACTCATGATTTTAGAATCAAACCCCCTTGTTTACCCAAGTTTTTAATCAAGTTTTATACCAATTAACTAGGATTTCATATAAAGGCTCTTCAAGAATATGATTCACTAATGGGCTTATATAATTGTGGATAGTTAAAAAGAAAATAGATTGTGTGTGCTTTAATGTTCTTTGCATGAATTGCTTGTGAGAGAAGTACATAGGGGAGGATTAATGGGATACTTTGGGTGAAGAATATTTGGATGTTTTGCATGAACATTTCTTTTGGCCTACAATGAAACATGATGTGGAAATAATATGTTCTAAATATATAAAATTTAAAAAGGCTAAGTCTAAATTCTTAACACATTGTTTATATAACCCATTACCTATATCTAGTGAACCTTAGGTAGATATATCAATGGACTTTGTTTTGGGTTTGCCTAGGTCAAAAAGATGAATAGATTCAATATTTGTGGTTGTTGATAGATTTTTTAAAATGGTCAATTTCATTGCGTGTCATAAAACTGATGATGCCACTAATCTTTTTGATTTGTTCTTTAAAGAAATTGTGTGAGTTCATGATGTTCCTAAAAGTATTATTTCTTATAGGGATACAAAGTTTTTGAGTCATTTTTGGAGAGTTTTGTGGGAAAGCTTGGAACTAAATTGTTTTCTACCGCATGTAATTTACAAACTGATAGACAAACTGAACTTGTTAATAGAAATTTGACTCAATTGCTTAGAATTGTGACTCAAAAGAACTTGAAAAATTGGGAATATTGTTTTTCATTCATTGAATTTGCATATATTAGGAGTATGCATTCTTGTACTAATTTTGTCACCAGGAACCTTGTCTAACTGCCTTAGGATCTTATTGATGAGTCTATATTTGTACCTCATTTCTTATGTGGAATTGGGATGTTTTTTATACGATTCTACACCAATTTTGTACATATTTCATGCATTAATCGTGATTTTGGTTTTAATCTTGAGTCTTGCAAAATTGAGGATAAATGATGAAATTACACTTACTGCTTATGTGCTTTGATTTCTAGAAGAAATGATATGATGAGATGTGGTTGTTAATTGTAGGCACAAGGAGGAGTAGCAAGGAAAAGTAAGGAATTTAGGACTAAGGAGACAAGGAAAGAGAGCATTGGAAGAAGAGCTCAAGTTCAAGTGCAAAGTCAATACTGTAACCTTTCATCACGATGAGAGATATATAACATTGTGACAAGTGACCACAGAACGTGACTTATCAGAGATGTGCATTTTTTCCTTTTAGGGTAAAACAAACTTTCAAAAGCTCAAGAAGCAGTTATACTCAATGTCCAGAATAACAATTTTTAGATTAAACCTTCGTCTTCTCATTTTCTCTCATCTCCGTCCATTCCCAAGCTTCAAACCTCTATTTTCCACTAAATTCTGCCAATTCGACTCCATTTTTGCTGTTCATTCAGCCGTAACACCTATATTCTCCATTTTTCTTTGCAATTTCCAATTAGGCACCATGGGAATAGCACTTAGACTGATTTATAACAAGCTTTGCACCATGAGTATCTAATTTATTTAGACTTCGGTGATGTGAAGTAAGGCTTGAACTCAAGGACAATATGGGGGAGTAGTTTTGTTCTTAATTTCTACTATATTCATAGGAAATGTACTTGGATTATAGTTAGTCTTTCTATGTTTTGAGGCCTTGAGGATTTGATTGAATCTCTCTTGGATTTGGAACATTGTAATTGGATCTTTAGGATGATTTTGTTGGTTTAATTAATATATATGTCATTTGATTCCTTATGGCTTGCTTAATTAGTACTACGTTTGATTCCTTATGGCTTGCTTAGTACTATGGATTATTGGTATTTTCCTTGATTGCTTGGAATTATGATGTTGTTTGGCATCTCTAGAGGATATTTCATCATGTGGTTTCAATTACAAAGCTAAATGGTGCTTAATAATGCAATTGAAAGAGCTATTTCTACTTGAACTATAGTGGGATTGACTCTAAATTGTGCATTGGACTTGATTGTACTAGCTATAATCCTTGGCAACTATAAATTTTTTTATTGAAACCACCAAGGCCAAGGCAAAAGGGTTCTCATCACTTGTCAACCTTGATCTCTATATAGCTGGAAGTCTATCTCAAAGCGTTCTCATCATTAGTGATATGAAACACAATCTTTTATCAGTTCAGTGATAGAAACCTAAAGGTAAACAATGGCATCCAACAAATCATCATTGGTGGTTGAGTCAATAGCAAGAGCGGAAGGCAGTGGTGGGATGTGGTGAGAGAGGTGTGGGCATATGGGAAAATGAGCTCGAGTATAGTCGCTGTCTTTTCTTGCTATAGGGCAACTGAAGAAAGAGAGGAGAGAGATTCGAGACTTTAGATTATAGAGATAAGCACCACGGATATGTATTTATAGTAGAAAATGACAAGTGAAATGATGCGTTGAGATTTCCAAGAGACAAATCTAATCACTTAATGGATATACGTTTAAAGACAGAAGGACTAAGGGGAAACATTATGATGAAACAGGAAAGTTCTAGACCTGTTCATGTAAATAGAGGATGTAAAAAGTGATATTTGCATCGGCTTTATAGATAGCCAGTGTTAAAAAGAATTCAAATTCAAATGTTTCACAATTTTTAATTTATTTCTTACTTTTGTAGATCGGATTCTCTGGAAGCCAATGTAAAAAGTTTTATTTACACAGCATATAGGCGTGTCATGTGTAAAGAGTTTCTATATTTATACAAATACCACTGGTCACATTTTCTACTCTATATTCGCATATTCAGTGTACAAGAGGCAGTCTAAATGATCATTTTTCTACTAGTGGGTATAGTCTTCAAATGCAAGTCTGATAAAAAATAGGCTAAAGGGCAAAATGAAATGGCATGTGGGCTTCAAACACAAGTTTTAGGCAGTGAGAGGATAAGGCTAATAATGTCACAAATAGTAAGGAACAGACTCATATCCCACAAGGACGCGAGTTCAATTCCCGCTGTCATCGAGAGGGCTCTTTTGGTAGGCGATCTAGTAAGTCTCCTGTAAGTGCTCTCTAAACCTTGAGGTTGTGCCCTAGCTTTAGTGGGGGGATTAGTGCCAAACCCACCTAAACCTTTTGTATACCAAAAAAAAAAGAATGGTCTTCAAACAGTAACATGTGAACAGCGTCAAAAACCACTAGTGACTAGGGCTAAACATGGGTAAGGTACCCTTGTCATATTCCCAACCCAAAAGACGTATGGGCTACATTTTGCTATCCACTACCTAGCCTACCTAATGAAAACTCAAGTAGTTTTGGGTAGGGCAAGCTTTCTTGTCCAAATTGTAACACTGCTATATAATATGAGAAAATCTCCACCCAACTTGATAAATATTTTAAAATTCAAATATAGTCCATAATTTCACAACTTAGAATACTTTAAGAGAAGAAATATAAATACTACACTACAACTCTACAAGTCCACATATCTATCTATCATTCCATAACTCCACATAATTACCCAATCACACATGACACAAAAAATCTTAACACAACATCCATGATGAAATAGTCAACAACTTGAGTCTTGGAATAAATAATATATTACTAATTTACATGAATAAGAAGTAAATAACACTTGTAATTGACAATCTATTAAAGACAAGGTACCAAAAAGAATGGTAAATAAATGTGTTGAGCCATGAATATTTATGTACAACTATTTAATATCAAGAATTATTGATTATCAATTAATGCTTATTCAAGCATTATTAAAGTAAATAGAAATAAGTTATACCATGATAATTGTTTATGCATACAATTAATTTAAACTGTAAATATTACTAAAGAATTATCAACTTAACTTTTATTAGATATTATTATAAACTTATAGTCTTATATTGTCTCTTTGTGTGATTAAAGTTTAACAATCAAGTCTCTTAAATTGAATAATATCATATCCTAATTTTTAGGACTATAAGCCCAATATGTAGCCTAAAAAAGGTAGGCTATCAGGCCTTATTTAGCAGAAGTCCCAAAAATATACATATGATATTCAGGGACTAAAAAGCAAGTAAGTGAAAATTTAGGGACTAAATTGTAAATAGTGAAAGTCCTTAGGGGTATAATGGTCATGTTGAAGAAAGAGAGGGACTAAACTGAAAAGTCTAAAAGTCTCAAGGCCAAAAATGAAAGTAGATACAAGTTGTGGGACATTAAGTGTAATTATGAAAAGTTAAGGAACTAAAGTGTAATTTCCAAAAGTTTCTAAGGGCAAAATTGTAATTATAGAAAGTTCAGCCAAAAAATGCTTAGAACTGCCCGAAAGCATTTTAGTCCCAAAATTTATCAGTAAATAGAGAAAGTTATGCTGGTTAATCTAGCATAATACGAAAATTTTATTAGAGTTCCAGATAGTTGATATTTATCTGATAATCTGAAAGTTATCTAAAATTTTTATCAGATCTTCTAGACCTCAAATATAAGTGAAAAAGTTATAGGAAGGTGTGCCCTATAACGCCAGATGCCATGGATCTAACAGAATCTCGAAAGGAGTTCTATAGAGAAAGTTATTCACGTTTTAGTGAATTTTGATGGAAGGTTGTGAACGATCGCAATCTGATTATGAAATTTAGCAGTAAACAAGTTATGACTGAATAAGATCATATGATGTCACAGAGAGGCCTATGATGACGCCAAGTGAGGCCTAAGCCCATGATATCAGTTCATTAGATAAAGGGGCCAATGTCTAGAAAAAGGTACAAAATGACGAAAATACCCCTATGTTATAAAATAATTAAAGGATGAGTGAAAGGTATTTTGGTCATTTGATTAAGGTTAGACGGTCAAGGAAGATTATCTAGATAGTTGACCAAGGTTAGAAAATACTCTAGTAAAGTATGCAAAGAGAATAATGCCCTAGAATTATTCAAGGAAATAAAGAGTAACCAGGGGCATTTTGGTAATTTGCTAAGGGATATTTCTTAGGAATTGAGCCACTATAGTGCTTGAACTTAATTAGAGGCCAAGATAGCATTCCAAGGGTCCAAAAACATGGCCCAATGATTATGGTGGTTTAAGTGACATTAAAATAATATTTTAGTACTTTTTCAATAAAATAAAGTTACTCGGTTAGAGATAGAACTGGGAAAAATGATCAGATAGAGCTTTAGACTCATCCAGAACCATGAGGTGGCATGAAAGGTGTCCTCATGGGACCCACAATGTGCCACATGGCATAAGTATAGGGAAAGAAGAAAAAATTAAGGACACATGGCACGATCTCAGCCGTCATTCTAGGACAAGACTTGGGAATTCTCTAGAAACGCTAAGTCAGCTGATGAGGTATCCTAAGGGCCCCACCATTGTGCGACCTAAGCATGTGAGGTGTCCTTTGATGATGTCACTTTGATGAGTCATTGAGGAAGATGATGTCATTGTGATGATGCAAGCAAGGCTTCTTGGGGAAGCTAAGCAATCTGAGCTGTTCATCACGATTCGATCTGAGCAGTCCACTCCACTTCCACTCAACTATAAATACCCCCACCCCCTCTAGGTGATCACGGCCAAAAGCAAGAAGGAAGAGAAAAGAAGAGAGAGAGAGAAAGAAAGAGAGAAAGGAAGGAAAAAGGAGTTTTTGCGGAGTTAGGAGCAATCCAAGGAGCTTAGGGACTTAACAAGTTTAGGAATAAGGTAAGTAATTTATTCTAGTCCCTGCTCTAATAAATTAAAGGATTGTTCTTATGAATTTATAGTTAGAGTAGAGAAATATCTCTCTTGATAAGATTAATCGTGGATAGAAAGAAAGTTAGGGGAATATCATATTAAGGGTATTATCTCAAGTTAAGCCTGAGATAAGTAGAGCTATACTGGATAGAGTAATAATGAAGATATTATCATGCTTGTATAGGCTTGAACCTATGTAAAGAAGGAACCTCAGAGCAAAGGTTAAGGACTAAGGAAAGGCTACACATCAGGTAGTAGACTTATCCTAAACTTGTATGCTTTGAATGTTATGCTTGGTTGTGCTATGGCTTTGTTAAATTGTGTTGCATATTGTTGGAAATCGTGCCCTAGGGGCCAATCATTGTCTTATGAACATTATTGATTTATGAATTTATTAATTGTGTTATCATATTATTTGCATGTTTACTATGATAACCATCCTTAGATAATACATGATCTTATCCTAAATGTCCCTGGTCGGTCATCTATGCGGGAGCACAGATGAAATAAGACCAGTATGACTTTGATGATATATAGAGATATAAATCAGAGTCATAGGCACATGTAAGAGTACAAGGTGTTGGACTGACCCGCTATAAGAGAACTGCATGGGTAACGTCATAAGCTTCTCTCATATACAAACTATGTCAATATGCCCTTTGACATGAGATCATCATGGATTCCTACATGACAAACGCTCAGCTTTGACCTAATCAAAAGTCACTTTTGACTAAGTGATCATAAAGACTATGTTCGGGTTTAGTGGTTTTCCATGCGGAGGAATATGAATGGTCAAGATGGAATTTGTCCCTCACATTCGTAGAGAGATATTACCGGGCCCCTTGATGAGTGAGTCTGAGAAATGTATGGCCATACTGTAATAGAAAGGTAGTTCCATTTCTACAGTCAGACTACTCAGGGATCGAGAAAGTAATAGTCAGGAATAGAAGGATGACATTATCCATGCCTCAACCATGACCAAAATATCGCGTGACAAAAGGAACATGATATGGTTGTATAAAAGGTTACATCATTTAACGATCCTCATATAATTTGGGTAGTCGTTATGTCTTGCTAAAGACCACTTACGACTTGTGGGCCAGTATAGCAAATGGCCCACTGCCAACTTTATATGGGCCTACAGGGTCGCACACAAAATAGCCCAACAAGAGCTATGATGTCCAGATTCATTGAATCTAAGACATGTCCAGATTCAATGAAAGATCTAGGGTGGATGTATATATTTATTTATATTTATATTCATATATATATATATATAAAAATTTGTATATATATATTATATAAGAGATATATAAGATTTAATTTATAAGGCTAAATTAAATCTCTATCACGTTTGAATTTGAAATTCAAATTGATAGGATATCTCATATAAGAGATATTTATAAGATTTAATTTATAGGGATAAATTAAATCCCTATCACGTTTGAATTTAAAATTCAAATTGATAGGATATCTTATATAAGAGATATTTATAAGATTTAATTTATAGGGATAAATTAAATCCCTATCACGTTTGAATTTGAAATTCAAATTGATAGGATATCTCAAATTTGATTTATGAGAATAAATCAAATATAGTTCAGTCTCATCTTTATTTAAAGTTAAATAAATAGGTAATTAAATCTGTGGGACGGATTTAATATTATTTATTTAATTAGTTTCTTATAAAATTATACAATATATGATATTGTATTAATTTCAGAATTAATATAAGATTAACTCCAAAATCCAATTTGGTAGAGAGAGAGAGAGAAAAAATGCATATAGCATCTTATATATCTGATTTTAGGAGCTGAGTTTTCTGATGATACACACAGAGAACGCGGAAAGGTCGAAGGGAAATCTGCAAAAGGTTTGCAGATAAGAAACTGCAGAAATAGAGACGGAGAGGACGAATTCTTGAGAAAACCCTAGAGGGACAAGAGACGCTAGCACGTCGTTCATGGTTGGAACGCTATTCGTGTGGATACCAGTAGAGGAAGCCCACCTGAGTCGTCGACTTCTTGCGATCGGAAAGGGAGCACGAGCCATGGAGAGAAACTGTGAACGTCGTGACCAGAAGCTGTGGAAGTCGCTGAGGAACACTAAGGGTAATGCTTCTTCCCACTTGACTTAAACACATACGGTAGATCCTGGCAAGGAATGGAAAAAATTTTAAATTAATTTCTGCTGCGTGTCTTCCAATTCCTTACACATATGTGCTTATGTTTGAAGCTCTGTTTCTATAATTACTTTGGCCAATTGTATTTCATATGTAACATAGAAGCAGGCACATTACACAATGTTAACACTTTCACAAGCAAGCACTAGTATTTACATTAATGCATGCATTATTTAGTACCGTTTGCTATTGAAATTTTTTCAAAAATCTCATCCCCTTCTATGTAATCTCAATCCCACAGGTTTGTTAAAAGAGGATTGAAGAAGTATGAAGAGAAGTTAGAAATTGGATAATATATATGTTCTGTAAAGTTGGAACAAAAATGCTAGAATCAGGGAATGACGCTGATGAAAGTAAAATAGGAGCGTTGACTGATGTTGACCTGGTCAAGGAGTAGTCAATGAATTATTTTTTCTTGAAATAGCATTAAGTTAGCTCTGTGTAGCAATTTTAACCACTTCATTTCGATTTTTCTAAATTTAATTATGATTTTTCGAAGTCAAGTCACTCCTCTAGAATTTACACAGTGAATAGTACTCGGTAGAGTAAATTTTCAGATTGTATAATTTGACTTCAATGACCTTAAAAGTGTTTATAGATGTTACAATTTAGTCCATAAAATGTAAGAAAATTAGGATGTTACAAATAATGAATATATGTATATTATCTATAAATATATATATTAAATATTATTATCTATATACTTTGTGCTAGATAAAATGAGCAAGGCAATATACTTACCCAATGCCTAGTGCTACCTGACATTTGGCTCAGCCCAAAAATGCTCAATAAGGTTTCAGATTATTTTTTTAAAGTTGGGCTGGGTGTATTTTTACCAGGCTCTAGTAGGCATTGCGGGCATTTGAGTCTCATGAACGCCCAAGTGACACTGGCAATGAGATGCGAAAGCGAGAATGGGGGAGAGGTTGAGAGTAATCCCAAACGTGACAGTGAAATGTGATGACAAGTGGACTGGAGCGACGGAGAACGTGAGCTGAGCGACAGCGGCATGAGGAGTACGGTAAGCTTGAGGTAGTCTAATGTTCTGAATGAACGAACGGCAGAAAATGGCAAGCAGGAAAAGGAAAATCCCCTCCCTTTCCTCCATGGATGTGTTTGGTAAGCAGCATCCTTCACGAACGCTTGAACAATTGCATAGTGAGATGAAACAAGCTAGCATAGAGTAACCAAAGTATTTTTTGACCAATACAGTAAGGAAAGTTGAGGGCGGACTGTGCGGACTTTGATTTTTCAAAATCGCCTAAATGAAATTAAGATTATATAGATGAGCGTGGTAAATTTACATTTTTAAAAGAATAAATTTTGAATATTTCATCAAATTTTACAAATAAGCTTGTATTAAAAATCATAAATGGGTGGTCTCATTTGAGGTCATAAATGGGTAGTCTCACAATTCCTTTTCATTTTTATTCAAGTTTCAGCTCGGTTATTCAAAGTCACTCTACCAGCCACGCAAAACCAAAATTAATAAAATTTAGAATATCTACTAGATCTACAATCAATTAAATTTGTTGATATATGAATCAAACCCCACTTATCCCAAGATCATGTCCCTATATCCCATTCTAAACCAAAGATGAGTACATATGCAGAAGAAAGAAAACTGTCACAGTAAAGAAACCAGAAAAGTATGCCAGTAATCGAGCCAAATTGACTTAACTCGAATTTGTGGGTAGAAGAATCCATTAGTGACTTGCTTCTTTTATATTTAATTTACAAGTTGCTATGTGCTAAATTTTACAAAAGAATCTGGGGTATCAATGAAACAGGAATGATAATATTTTGTTATTGTTGCAAACTGCCAACCTTGAGAGTGGGCAGAAAATTGAACTTGTATTGGAAGAGTATCAACTAACAACTTTTAGGCGTCAAGACAAGGATGAACCGTGTCGTGGTGCCAGTGTCACTTTCAACTTGGCTTCTGTAAATCTGGCCGCAGACTATACTCTTTCTCAATGGCAACCAAGAAACTAGAGGTTCGACAACCATCGGTCTCACCTTCAAGAGTTATGTCCATTTGCAGGGATCACATCCAAACTGTTTTCTGTCCCACGTAGGAGCACTGTCTTCCGATTGCTAATTTCATTCCTGAACATGTACACATATTCACAAGCCAAAAGCAAGGAATAGAAACAGATGTTGTAGATAGAGAATCAAAGTATGAGATGATATGTAAAACCTGAGACAGTTCCAAAGTGAGTCATAATGAAGAAGAGCAACAGTTCTTCGCTTCTTCTCTCTACCAAAATCTCCACCCCGTTGAACCACTGGCAACTGCTTAATACCCTTGGCTTCCATCAAATCCTTGGCCATAGCCAAGCTGGTATCAGGGTAACAGGTTAAAAGTCCACGCTCTTTTCCACGATAGCTAATCCCTCGAGTACAAGCAGAAGAAACAAGACATGTACTTGCCTGCCAATTTTTCAAGTTGGCTAATCAGACAGTAGATGGATATTAAGGGAGCTTAGACAGAAATGTTAAAAACAAGATTTTACAGAATAACCTGTGATATGATTACTATATCAGAATAAATATTAGATATCTAGGCATGAATTCCTGTATTCATGAGGCAGCCTACTCAGCAATGCACTTCATATATATTCTTCCAAATACTACACTATCTGAAATTTGTCTGTAGCAGTACTAGTTTTACCATATGAAATTAAGGTGAGTTAGATTGATTTAATCATGGTTCCCAAAGTAACTGAAAATATTTCCTGCAAATGCATATGAAAACTTTATCCCTTGGATTTTCTATTAGTGTGTTTGGGGGAGAGTTTTTGCTCCCCCAGATCACGTTGTTGTACCATTAAACAAGGAAGCAACAGATAAGTTGTTGCTTCTGCATTTAATTGTACGGAGAAGCGATATCCACTCCAGGCATACTATAATTCCATGAATTTAACAAAAAACAAATAGGTAATGGGGTACTTTCTACATACATCCAGAAGCCCTGAATCACTCTTAGAAGTATCACTAGTCTCCTTGGACAAAAACCTTTTAATGTCACCATATGTCAATATTCCTTCTACAAAATCTTCATCATCAAGCACCAGAACACAATGCTGCTGGCCATCATCCATTAGCGTGGATGCTTCTTTCAGTGTCATAGCCGGGAAAACCTTCAGATAGTTTTTTGACATGGCCAGGGAAACCTGATCAATGAGAGAAACGACATCTTGAGGTAATCAAAATATCAGATTAATAAATGCCAGAAAATAATATCAAAACTCAGTACTATGCTGCTGAGTCAATAACAATATAGCTGTGACATTAGTAGTTAAGAGGAAATAGAAAGATATTCTCAACCTTGAGATTTTCTAGAAGTTCGTCATCAATAGCTTCAAGATCAAGAGCATTTCCAACAGCATAGAGTTCTAAACCATCTCCATTAGTTTGTCTCCAGTTCCTTCCATCATTATCTTCAGGTGCAAGGGAAGAATATCCTCTTGCTAAGCTTCTTGAATCGGGTGTATCATTCTCCTTCGCCTGGTTTGTCACTGAAGGAACCCATATTGCCAACCCAACAGCGCCCTGATGGCAGTATTGACAAACACATGAAGAGAAATTCAACATAAAATCAGATTCTATTCAAACCCCATCATCAACATTGAGAAATTTGAAAGCAAGAATACAACATATTTGAGGTTTAAGCCCCAAGGTAAAAGCCAGATGCGTTCCATGTACCAAATATTTTATATAAAAGAAAACTAGATAAAATAAATACAGCATGGAAGTAATGCATTACACAAAACAAATGAGTAAAAGATGTAATACCTATGTCCAACAATGATCCTTTTTTAAAATTAGGAAAAAAAACGATGCTGCCATGTTGGGGACAAAATTATACAAGCCCTTAGCTTTTAGAAAAAGCAAGAACGCCATGACACTACTAAATAATATGTAGTATGTATGACTGTTTGTTGGATATTAAGAACATGAGATCCTTTGAGAGAGAAAAATAAGTTTTGCACTCCACTCATTTCATTAATCATATGCAGAGGTATACTAATTTCTTTTGCAACGATAAGAAATACTAAAGAATGATTACCATGAGAGGAAGCAATATTCTATAATCTTTTGTCAGCTCAAAAAGAAGTAGAACTGAAGTCAAAGGTACTGAGCAAACCGATGCTAGTGTAGCAGCCATTCCAACCTGCAGCAGAAGTTAAAATAATCCTTGCGTGAACTGGCAATAATCACATCAAAATATATATCTAAACCAAATCAGACTTGAAATTAGCAATTCCCAAGGTCACCTCACCAGTGCATATGCCTGAGGTTGGGCAACAGCAGCATTTCCAGGAATAGCTGAATTGATAAGCTCCGCAGCAGAGCCACCAAAAACAGCACCAACTGCTGCACCAATCATTAAACTTGGTGCATAAAGGCCACCTACAAGCCCAGACCCCTTGCAAAGAGCTGTGGCAATAACCTTGGTGGTGGCTAGTTGAGTCAGCAGCCATATTCCAGGAGCTGAAGCACTTTTCCCTGTATGTAAAATTTCTTCTACATTTGTAAATCCCCAGTACAGTATTCCAGGGTATTTAAGGGCTATAGCTCCAGCTCCTAGACCACCTAAAGCAGGGCATACCACAGTAGGAAGGCCAAATTTCTCTTTAATGACCTCAAAGAATTTGTTGAACCAAATAACCAATCGAGTAAAGGCCACACTTACAACACCACATAGCATGCCCAATATCAGGTATAAAGGTAGTTCTGCATAGTAACATCATAATAAAATGTTAGATCATTCATTTGGTAAAAATGCCCCCCCCCCAATAATTTAAGAGTTAGAAGTTATATATATTAGATTGATTCTGTCTTCTCTGTAGTTTATATCAAATCAGATCACGGCTTTCTTTAGAAGTTTTAGATATCAAACAAATGGATCTGGTGAATTAGACTGTGATTAGATATTTCGGTGAGGCAAGGCAATCCATCCATCCTTTAGTAATCTTGTATGTCTCAAGATAGAAATAATATTTCTAAACAGTATCAAGTCACTTAATTATTGTCTAATCATTACTATTAATTGAACTCAAGAAAGCTTTGGCAGAAAGCATAATAAACAAACTATAAAGCACTCAAATGCCATAGACCAAAATGGCACTTCCTAATTAAAATTAAGATAATTTTAAATAAACTCTGAGGACACGTTCAGGAGTGAAGTTATTTAGAAAGGTCAAGAATGTTACAATATTTCTTCCAATTTTAATATCTTCCATTGAAGTTATTGAGTGACCAAAAGATGAAATCGCATTCTACGAATAGTAAATTTGAGGTGTACTATGAAATGTTAAATTTCATAGAAGTTGAATATCTTATAATAATTCCTGTTTTATAACGGTGTCTTAAACTAGTTGAATATCTTATAATAATTCCTGTTTTAAAAAGGTGTCTAAAACTATCATAACAGGTTTGATAATATGTTGTGGTAATTGATCAAGAATGAGAGAGAGAGAAAGAGGGAAACACAAGTGAAACAGAAGGGAATCAGAGATGAATTAGCAAACAGAGAGGTAGAAGAGAGAGATCGAGAGAACTGAAAGGTATCCATTCTATTAGGCAATCACCAAAACTGAATTACAAATGAGCAAGGGGTTTTATTTATAGACTATAGTGCCCACTCTATTCCCTTAATTGCTAGTGATCTATAACAGAATAACGGATTCCTACATTTATTTTCTATAACACAATATTAAAATTTCACAGTTATCAGGCACATCTTACTTTCAACAATATTAATATCCAATCAGTTCAAGGAAAAGGAAACTGATTAGAAAAGTATTTTTCCTTTATATCTGTGAGTTTATTTTCATACTAGTAATAAAAATTTCATTTATAGCATACTCATACAGAAAAGGTAAATGGAAACACCTGCAGCAGATTTCAAATCATAAGCAGGCACTGTAAAAGCTGATTGGGTTCCAAGTAAAACATTTGATACAGTCGATGAGATTACAGAAGCCAATATAATCATGGCAGTTGTAAATGGAGGAGAATTCTCTGCACGGAGAGGTCTTAACACTGTTTCAATAGCAAAGAAACAACCAGCAACTGCTGCATTGAAGCCTGGATACATGAAAAGAAATTAAATAAATAAGAGCTAACATATCAAACATTACAGAAGAAAAAAAATTTTGGATACAATTCAATTAATTCATCCACAAACATTGATGAGGAAAAAGCTTTTAAGTGTTTCCCTGTCTAAACTTTTATTTAACCTCCCAACCTAATGCTACCAATCTTGAAATTGGAAAATTTTAGATTTTACATGGTTCACTTTTTTCAATATCCCTAACATTAATTATATCATTACTTTCCTATTTAATTTCCAATAGTTACTTGAATCTAATTTTCTCTTCTCGACATGTTAGTTCATTACTTTCTTATTCCACATCTAATTATTTCTTATTTCTCTTTTTCTTACTTTGCAGTATTGTTTCTTCAAAATGGTTTAGAAAAGAAGACGCAATTTCTTCCAAAATTTGCAGCAAGTTTCTTCCTTATAAACATCCATAAATTTATCTTTCTCAAATATAAGGAAAGAAGATGTATGTACGTAAAGTCATATTTAGAAACAATAAGTATAAGTTTCTCCCTATTTATGCATCCCTCATCATAAACATGTGGACAGAACCGCCCCCCCCCCCACGGAAAAAAAATATAAAAAGAAAAAAGAAAACCTAGGGGCATTTCAACAAAATTAATAAAACATGTTAAATGGACGATGGAAATCAAGTCAACAATTCATCGTGAAACCTACAGACAGTGACAGAATTGCACACAATCATTGATGCGCCTGATCATAATTTTCTCTCACAGGCTTATTATAGGTTACCCTGAGGATTCCTTGAGGGCCAATCTAGGAAATAAATTTTGCTCACTGATCTAAATTATAAATGCATAATTACAAATTTTTACTGTCTTATTTGGGTTGTACTGCAAACTCATGCAACTGCTACTAAATGGATTGGTCTTTTCCAAAATCAGACGTATACAAAATGAGTTTCAAAATCGTCTATGGTAAGAACTTATGGATGGTGAGCCTTTGGGTACTCATGACCTATCTTATTCCCTGTGCCTTTTCACAGATGAAATAAAAGCCATGTTGATACAGAATAGTCTTTTCTTTCATCTGCAAATACATATAAATACATAGTTATATTTATTTTTGCAGATTATGATAAATTCACTTTCTAGTCTGCAGATTATGATAAATTCACTTTCTAGTTTATTTCATCTTTAACAGCAAATATATACATGCACATCGCACAGGTCACTATCTAGTTTTAAATTGTTAAAATGAGTTCCAGATGGGGATACAAATTTAAAAGTAAAAACCAGAAATAGATTATCACTGGCAAATAAGTATGCTATAGTCCACATTTAACATCTGGTGCACTAGAAAGGTGACAAGGATCTCGGATATGTTTCAAGTCCTATAGGTTGGAGATGCACCTCTCAGCGTCTTTACTTATCCCTATTATCTTTCTTCAATAAGAAAATCTCTTGCTGATTTAACATTTGGCACCGGTCAGGTACTTCCTCATTCCAAAAATGTTAGTAACGAGTGGCTTTAGAGTTTTACTCAATAAAAAGAAAAAGGGCGTGGGGGGGACAAATAACACACTAAACTAGCCAGTTGGGTTGGAAAAGTAGTGAGCTGTGGTCCTTTGACCAGTCCATATGAATCCCAGAAACTGGAAGGCAAAAAAGTAGTGTTCTTTGTTTTGTTACATCAAAAGGTTTGACCCCTGTACATGCATAATTTAATTGTTAATATTTAAAATGCATTATTATGCGCTGGTTTTATTATTTTCACCTTGAAGTACTTTATTTATTTAATTTGTCCCTACTTAGGAATCTAGTATTACGTGAACAAAATAGTTAAGAGCATTTGCTTATTAATTATTATCTCTAAATTGCTTAATTGTACAAGGAATCAAGAAGAATTTTTCACAGTGCCAAGAGTGACACTTCTTAATGGGTTGTTTGGTATGCAGAGTCAAAAAGATTGAAAAAAAAAACGAAATTGAAAAAGTGTGTTGTGGACCAAAAAATATCATATTTGTCCTGAAGTAAAAATAACAGATGTATAATAGGCATTATAGATCTTCATTTTTTAGTGCAATGAAAGGGAGTTTATTTCCTATACTCTAACCAAACATGCTATAAGTAACATAAACTTCCAGTTCCATAGAAAATTAATTATTATAAAATAGAGAAACAGTGGAGAACTTTTTAAAGTTAGATAGCTAATTGTGTTTAAAGGGAAAATGCAGGAAAAAACTCTAGAAAATGATAGATACCAAAGTAGCATAGTTACCAACAGATCAAGCATTGCTAACTATAGTCAAACATTACTAACACAATGTCCAAGTTCAGCAACTTAAAATAAGTTTTCACCCATGGTATTATCATTCCAACCAACAGTGACTTAAGCACCTAAATGGCTAAATATATAAATGCATACTTGTGGAATCACCTATAAATAGTTTGAATGAGGATTATACGACCAGTGAATGGAAATCCATAACACCGTGTATATCAAAAATAAGAGGGGACAAGAAAACCTGGTTACCTGAAGAAATCCCAGCTGCTGCTCCTGCTGCAACGAGGGCTATCATTCTTTCTCTGTTATTTTCCATCATTAAGGAGAATCCAATAGCACATGACTTTCCGATGTCTACGCTAGGGCCTTCAGGACCCAAAGAACCACCAGTACCTAAAGTAACTGCAGCCTGAATAGCCTTTATTGTTGGAAAAAACCCAGAAAGCAAATCAAAACCCTGTCTTTGAGAAGAACTGGACTGCTTGATTTGATCCAGAATTTCGAGTAAACCGTGCATCAGACCAACAATGACTCCGCCAGTGACAGGAATCAAAAGAATTCGATGCCAAGTATCAGACAATCTCTGCAATCGAAGCCAAGAAGCACCCTCAGTTGGAGTACCGGCCCAGGCCCATTCATGAAGGAGATGCACTCCTTTGTTGAAGACGGCGACGCAGAGACCTGTAGCGAGACCAAGAAGACAGCCAATGAGAAGTAATGCCCACTCAGGAGGGGCACTGTCGCCAAGAGCATCGTCAGAATGGACATGAAGATCCAATACATTATGATGATTATTATTTGAGGGAGAGTGAGACTCGTCTCTTCTTTCTCTAGTTTCCCTCTGATCCCACTTGAAGCTGTGCCTGCAACCAGAGAATTCCTTATCCAATTTCTTCAGAAAACCTTTCAATGGCGAACCCCCTACTCCTCGATATTGAGCTTCTACGTCGCCCTTTCTGTCTTCTGCAGCGTTACCGTGGAATGCCGATTCCCCTAGCAAACGACTCTGATCACTGTCCTCTCCTCCCAACATATGGTAACTAAAATCAAAATCTGGGATCTTTCAACGCGATGCGCTTGAAGCACGTCTTCATGACTCCGATGGATCTCATACGACTTCCGTTTCTTAACAATGGAAATCAAGCCACAAGTTTCTTTCACCTTGCCGGCGCACAATCACTTTCCGCCTAACAATACCCCAAGCCTTTTTTCGCCTTTCTCCCTCCTGCGGTTTTTCTTTTAACTATATTTTTTTAAAAAAAAAAAAACTTAATTGTTTGTTGTTGTCTTGTTGTTGGGATAAAGGAATATTACTGCTGGAGAGTTTTTTCTTAAAAAAAATATGGCCAGAAGATTTTTATTTAATAAATTTAAATATAATATAGTTGATTTTAGATTTATGAAACGTATTACGTATTTGCAATAAGTGAGGTGATAATGAATGAAGAAAATTAGGGCTATTTAGATAAGATTTTAAAAAAAATATTTATAAAAAAAAGATTTTTTTAGTAATTTTTAAAAAATAATTTTTAGAAAAGAGTTTATTAAAAAAAATAATTTTAAATAAATGAATATTTGAATAGTTATTTTTAGAAGTACTTTTATTATTAATAAATTATAAAAAAATGATTCGATTATTAAATATAGGAGAGAAGAGAGATAAAATATGAGATATGATAGATAGTGTAGAAAAGAGAGGAGAGACTGAGAGAACATGTAGAAAAGAAAGGAAAGAGGGGTGTAGAAGAGAAAGGAGAGAGGGTGTAAGAAAAATTATAAGTAATATAGTAATTGGTTAAACTATAAGCTCTTTTATAGTTTTATAAGTTACTCTGACTAGCTTATCTGAAACCTTAGTTTTAAAATATAATTTAGTCCAAAAACTCTTTTAAACAAATATAATTATTTATTTTAAAAAAAAATTTATACGTAAATTTTATTAAAATCTATATTTAAAATTTAGATTTTAATTAACATCAAACACAGACTAAAAGTTAATATTAAGGTACTATCCGAGATATTGAAAATAATATTTCTTAGTTGAGGAATAAGACTCCTATATTGGAGGGAAAATATAAGGCAGCAAAACCCCTACTTTGTCTAGGCCCACAAAAACATAAACCAATCACCATAAATAGGACATTTTTATCCTTATTAAATATTGATTCCATGTCACAATTTAAAAAAATCTCTTGCATAAATCAAGAAAAGTAAATATCATTAATTATTATTTGCTTGCAATCAAAGTCTCCTTTGTGATAGATGACAATGGAAATTCAAATTTCAAAAGAGAGATCTCATTAATGCTAATTGGCATCCAAATCAAGAAATTATGGTGTGGACTCATTAAAGAGAAAAATAATGAAAAATGAAAAATACCAAAAAAAACTCTTATTTATATTGATTGGTTTCAACTTAGGAAATGTCATTAAGGAGAAAAAAAAATTAAAAAGCGATGCTTAGGAAATGTCTAGTGTTGCCCATAAAAAGGAAAGGATGCAGAGGAGGTATTTTTGGATACAAGAATTCTAGGAGAAGAGAGGTAAGTGAGAAAGGTTTAGATGCTTACGTATGTATGTGATTGAGGCAAACATATGCAAATCTCTAGGCATATCTTCCTTTAATTTTCTTTCATTTACTTAGACATCCAAGAGTGTCCATAGCCATGTTTGATCCCATTGTTTGCGTTGGATGAATGTGTGGTCTTATTTTGTTCTATTTTATTTTGTTTCTTTCGTTTGGTTTTATTTAGTCCTATTGTTTATAGCAATATGCCATACTTTCATCTAATCCTATTGTTTATTGGATACAATTGCTTCAATGTGTTGTGCTTCTTACATCTCATCTGATATTGTTTTAGTTTGTTTCATACATCTCAGTTCTTATGTTGGAATGATGATTTTGTCTCGACATGGGTATGATCACAAGCGCTCTTTTTCATCCCTTGACGCTTTTATTTATGCTCTCATATTTCATTGCTCCTTGAATGTTCAACGAGAGTGGAATAATTATTCAGGAGATAAGCTTCGTACAAATAAATGAATTTGTGTAAACTTATTTGCTGGCTTACTACACTTTTCATATAAAAAATTTTAGAAAAGAGTATAATGAAGTCTCTATTTCTTCTAAATAATATCAATATTAGATAGGATAAGTCGTATTATCCCCAGGTGTAAATATAAGTATTTAGAAACTATGATGACTTCATAAACGATGTACTAGAATCACAATAAAATAGTACTCTCTAGAGATCAAGTACGCTCTAAATAATCGCATATTCCACAATTTTACTAGTTGAAACTATAGACAATCGGTGACTTACTAATTATTTTTTTATACAAAAAAAATTATATAGGTTCAGTCGGTCCTCACTAAGGTCAGGACATAATTATAGGGTTCAAAGAGTATTTATACGAAATTTATGAAATCACCTACTAATTCTCATGATATCATCAAAAATTAAACTCACGGGATTGTGAAATACAAATTTGTTTCTTTCTATTTGTTTCATTGGAAGGTGGCTTACAACTTACGATAGCAAACTGAGAGGCATTCAATTTGGTAATCATATTGAAACAAAATTGGTAATAATGAAGTCCAAGAAGCACCCATATAACTAGATCCAAGATGAAATTTAAGGCCCATGTGCAGTGTTCAGATTGAAAAATTCACTTAAAATACCATGTGTCAAGCATATGCCTTGGAGGAGGAGTATAAGAGCCCGTTTGGTTTATAGAATCAGTGGGAATGTAATCAAATATAATGTAATGTAATGGTGATTACAATAAGTTTGTTTGGTACACTATTAAAGATGGGGTAATAAAATATACTATAAAATTAAAAAGATAGAAATACCCTATATTAAAAAAAAAATGCCTCCGTCCTTCCTAGGTTATACATTTTCATGATTTTTAAACAGGTCCATCTATATCTCCAGCAAGGTTATATCATATTCATTAGTTGTTGTGAATAGTTTCTATGTCGGGGTTTATGTATTTGTTATGTTTCATCAATGATATATTTTGTAATTGGATCGTGAATTTGTTGATTCTGTGTTTGAGGTATAGGGTTTCCTTTTGAAACCATTTTAATTAGATATTATTCTCTAGTTTAGGGTTATAAATTTGTTGTTATGCACAATTCTTAATGGAAGTCTAATTTAAAATAGTAAAAAAAGAAAAAGACAGGATATGTCTAGCAAACCATACCCGCTCCATGATCATTTTAGGTTTGAATTTGAATTGAATTTGGGATTTGATATTTTTGGTAACTGGAAGCTTTGAATTGATTTTAGTTGAAAATGAGGTGTCGAGGAAGACGTTTGCTAGTCTGAGAATATGATTTGCAGGCACGGTAGGAGAAGAAAGATTATGGAGCTTGGGAAGAGTGATTGGCATTTGAGGAAAATATGGATTCCAACATGTGGGAATGGATTACATAGGTTTTTTTAATAAAATTCCTATTACTATATTTGATGTAATCATGATGCTATTATGTAATGTCCATTACGTTACATTAGACCAACCAAGCAATGGAAATGGGAGGATGCATGAAGATTATATGTAATTCTCTTTTATGAAATCTAACCAAAGGGGCTATAAGTGACATCTAAGACCCTTTAAGAAACATCAAGAAAAAAAAATCTTTTTTTATAAATCCTGACTTTTATTTCTTAGATTTAAGTAACATAATGATGCAATTTATTAAATAGCCCAGAGTTTTAAATAGATTAAATATATTGACGTTGAAGTTTGATAATATAGAATTTAGAAAATAATGAAATATGATTGAAAATGGAATGGAAAAAAATTTCTAATAAAGATAAATGGGTTACAATTATCTTTTTTAGGTATGAAATTTTCTCTTATAACAAAGAAATACAAATTAAAGGTAGTAAAATAATAAGGAATACTGAGTTGAGTTTAATTTGATTATTTCATAGCAGTTAGAATATAACATAATTATTTGTAGAGAATTTACTTAAAATAAAATGATTGGGTTTGTGTTCAGTCTATCATTGTTCAAGATCGATAAGAATGTCTTTCTCTCATGTCTTTCTTGATTGGTCAACTCAACTGGCGATTCCGTTTTCCTGAATTCGGAGAGCAAGCAATAAAAGGAAAGTATCCCCTTTTGAGAATTCTAAACTATTATTTAGAAGAAGGAGTGTATCATCCTAAATTTTAATCTTAGAATTTAAGTGAGTTAGAGGATTTATTAAAAATATTATTTATAAGAGTAGTAGAGAAAAATATATTTATATATGATAATAATAGAAATAAGAATAAGAATAAAGAAAAATAGAAGAGGGGTCAAAAGGAAATAAAAATGAAGTGAGGTCTTGATTCCAATTGCCCCCATTGTCACATGGGCTTTTAGGAGTAATATTTTCTTATACTTTTATTTATGAGGGAGAGAGAGAACTACAGTAACATTTTTGAGGCGTTTTCTTCGTCGCCACTGTATCTGCCATTTTTTCTTTTTCTCCAACCTTTGGTTCAATTTATCATACCATTTCGATGAGTCAAACTATATCTAATCACTACACTCTTTTTAAGAAAATTATTATACTCATCTATATCTTTTTATTGATGGTATTTTCATGGGAATTAGAGAAAATTTTTAGATTAAAGTTGAAAGTGAATATTGAGTTTTTTAGTAGATAACTGTTTAATTGTAAATATAAATTAATAGTTAAATTCGTTCAATTCAGTTTTGTCTATAAGTTAATTTAATAATTTAACAATTAATTTTTGTTTAAAAAATTTATTATGTATGAGATATATGATGTTTTGGTTGATTAAATTCAAAATAAGTGACTGATTTAGGTTTTTTAAGGTATTATTAAATTTTTAATAGTATAGTTTTAGTTAGATTTGGTTTTGATGATTTATAATATTGTGATGTTGAGAAATGAGTTTTAATTATTGGATTATATTAATATAGGTTAGAATTGATATTTAATTGGTTAAAAGTGTTGACTTGGGTCAGAATTCGAAAGTGGTTATTTTGGAGTTTGAACCGTAATTTGGGATTTTTGTTCAATCGATACTATTGGAGGTCAATTGATGATTTCTTTGAGCTTTTTGAGTTATTGTGATATGGAGCTTAATATTGAATTAGTTCAATTGAAGTTATGGTAAATTTTATGTTGATAATTTTAGGATTTTTTATTAAAATGTACAATTGAGGGTTTATTAAGGATTCAATTAAGTGATTTAAGTTTTAGACAAAAATAAAACATGGTGTAAAAATAATTAATTATGAATCATAGGATGTTTGAGAATTTTCTTAAGGGAAATTAGAAACTTTAACTATATATATAGATAAATAATCCCTCAAATAATTTTATATATTAATATGTCGTTATATTATTGTGTAGATCAATTATTAAATTGTTTACTTTGCCTTTAAGCACAGGGTTGATAATAGTCGTATTTATCTTTGGCTTTAGCGAGAGTTGATCATTTTTCACTCATTGTGTGTGATAATATGATATTTGTGAGCGATTTGATATATATAAATCTATTGATGTTGATATGAATATATTGAGAATAATTGATTGATGATTTTCAAAAAAATTATCTTGTGGGACTTAAAGTTTGGTTTAAAAAATTTGAATTGAGATTAGAAACTTGTTATATATTAAGATTGAAATTTAAAAAAAAATTATTATCTTAAAAAATCCCATTGTGATATTATATATGTTATTACTTATTGAGTTATTAAGATTTGGTTTGATATGATTACCTTGAGGATTATGTATATTGTGATTGGGGATTAGTAATGATGTAGTCCTCTTTCTATCACGTGGTATAACTTTCATTGGAACTCACTAGTTGGCTTTTTGTCCAACTAATTTATTGAGGGATTGTTCCACTTGTTTATTGAGAGACTTGCCTCACTAATTTATCAAATGGCTATAACACCTCCACTTGTTTACTGATAAGGAATAAACTCATGGTCCAATCTTGTATTCTATAGTCTTTGGCTGGTCTATAACACTTGACCAGTGAGCTCTATTGAGTGGCCAGTCATATGAAAGTTACACTAGTCTATATGTCACATCCCAATTTTTAGGCTTAGAAGTCCATAAAGTAGTCTAAATAGGTAGGTTGCTATGCCCTTTTGAGCAAAAGTCATAGAAATATACAGAGGGTTTTAAGAGACTAAACTGCAAATAGAGAAAGTATAGGGATTAAGGTGCAAATAGAGAAAATTTCTAGGGACAAATATGTAAATAAAGTTAGGAACTCCAGTATAGTCTCAAGGGCTCAAAAAGATAAAAAAAAAATATAGTTATATGCTTGTTGAGGTAGAGACATGAGAGTGATGATTTATGAGGTTGACTTATAGTAAGGGTAAATTTCAAGAAATTTTGAGCAAAAAGAGGTAACTATGGATATAAAAAGTACACAAATGAGGCATAGAGGCCTTTAAAAAATAGAAAATGAGGCATAGAGGTATTTTTATGAGTAAAAATGGCAAAAATACTTTTAAAAAAACTTTAATAGAATTTTCAGTGTAATGCCTTAGTTTAAGGTAATTATCTAAGAATAATTATTTGAGACATAAGATGTAAAAATGAGAAATAAATAGTTAAAAGACTAAATAAATTTATAAAATTAGTCTCATTTCTAAAATGTTAGTAGTGTAAGTTGCAAGAATATTGGAAGCTCATAATGCTAATAAGTGGTATTTTACAAGAAATTAAAAAAGAAATAGTTAAAGGAAGAGTTATGGACCAAAAAAATTCATAGAATCTCCCTATAATTAAAGGAAGATTATGGAGTAGATAGAAGAATTTTCTAAGCTCTAGAAGACCCTTAAGAAATCCAAATAAATGTGAGCCAATTAAATTGAAAGAAATTTGGAGATCAAGCTTGATCCAAGGGTCAATATTCGATCTTCCTTCTTCAATTGATGCCACATAGCATGTGATGCAAGGAAAATGAAGCTTGATAACATGAAGATGATGCAAGATGGATGTGTGGTGATCTTGACCAATCTATTTGATATTGTAATTATAGGAAACTTGGACAATTCTATAAGTGAAGTATTATAAATACGCCTTCCTAAGAGTACGCTAGCTTTAATCAAGGTAAAATGACAACTCTATCTCTTGATTTTGTAGTAGTTGTATTCTTGAACTTGGGTAGGAATTTTAATAGATTTGGAAGCTTGAACTCTTGTGATATTGCTGCTGTTTGAATATGGAATTTTAGAGAAAAACAAGTATGATGTTAGACATATGTGTAAAGGATAGAAATAGTAGGATTCAAGTGGTTCTAGTTTGTAATTGATTGAATTTCATGAATGATTACCTAGAGGAATGCTATAGCCTTGACTAGTTCTATACCATAGGATCTAATTTTGATGATTCTAAGACTTCCAATGGATTTAGAATGAAAAATTATATGGAACCAAGTTGAGAGAGTGAAGTTAGAAGTATTGGAATTAAAAGAAAAACTTTGGCACCAAGTAGAGTAACCTCTCAGCCAAGGATTTTTTTCATGGGAAGGAATGTGAGTCTGATAAATACAAGCTTATATTTGGATTCCTCATGCAAAATTATGTAGGATTGGTCTATGAGAATAATTTTTATAAACTTAGAACACTAATCCTAAAATCAACAGAAATAAGTTAAGTTCAAGTGAGCTAGTCTTGACTATGGTATGAGTCCTTGGTTCTAATGAGTTGTATAATTAATGTAGCTGTGCTTAGGACCTTGAGACATCCAAGAGGATAATTTGATAAGGTTACCTGAGCCACTCATTGGTTGGAAAGCTTAGGGATCAAGTTCAAGAACAAGGAGAAAGTTATGATACAAGGTAGTGAACTTACCTAACTTGTGTGCTTGATACTTATGCTTGTGTGTGCTGATATATTGGTTGATTTGCTTAATTATGTGAAGCATGTATGAATAGTTAAAGCTCTATTTCTATTAATGTAGTTGTTGAAAATTGTGCCATAGGGGCCAATCATTGTCTTATGAACATTATTGATTTATGAATTTATTAATTGTGTTATCATATTATTTGCATATTTACTATGATGACCATCCTTGGATAATTCATGATCTTATCCTAAATGTTCCTGGTCGGTCATCTCTGCGGGAGCACAGATGAAATAAGACCAGTATGACTTTGAAGATGTATAGAGATATAAATCAAAGTCATATGCACATGTAAGAGTACAAGGTGTTGGACCGACCCACTATGAGAGAGTTGCATGGGTTACATCATAAGCTTCTCTCATATACACACCATGTCAATATGCCCTTTGACCTGAGATCATCATGGATTCCTACATGACAAACACTAAGTTTTGACCTAGTCAAAAGTCACTTTTGATCGAGTGATCATAAAGACTATGTTCGGGCTTAGTGGGTTTTCATGCGGAGGAATGTGAATGGTCAAGATGGAATTTGTCCCTCACATTCATAGAGAGATATTACTGGGCCCCTCGATGAGTGAGTTTGAGAAATGTATGGCTATACTGTAATGGAAATGTAGTTCCATTTCTATAGTCAGACTACTCAGGGATCGAGAAAGTAATGGTCAGGAATAGGAGGATGACATTATCCATGCCTCAACCATGACCAAAATATCGCGTGACAGAAGGGACATGATATGGTTGTATAAAAGGTTACATCGTTTAACGATCCTCATATGATTTGGGTAGTCGTTATGTCTTGCTAGAGACCGCTTGTGGCTTGTGGGCCAGTATAACAAATGGCCCACTGCCAACTTCATATGGGCCTACAGGGTCACACACAAAATAGCCCAACACGAGCTATGATGTCCAGATTCATTAAATCTAAGACATGTCCAGATTCATTGAATCTAAGACATGTCCAGATTCAATGAAAGATCCAGGGTGGATGTATATATTTATTTATATTTATATTCATATATATAAATTCATATATATATATATATTATATATGAGATATATGAGATTTAATTTATAAGGATAAATTAAATCCCTATCACGTTTGAATTTGAAATTCAAATTAATAGGATATCTCACATAAGAGATATTTATAAGATTTAATTTATAAAGATAAATTAAATCCCTATCACGTTTGAATTTGAAATTCAAATTGATAGGATATCTCATATAAGAGATATTTATAAGATTTAATTTATAAGAATAAATTAAATCCCTATCACATTTGAATTTGAAATTCAAATTGATAGGATATCTCAAATTTGATTTATGAGAATAAATCAAATATAGTTCAGTCTCATCTTTATTTAAAGTTAAATAAATAGGTAATTAAATCTGTGGGACGGATTTAATATTATTTATTTAATTAGTTTCTTATAAAATTATACAATATATGATATTGTATTAATTTCAGAATTAATATAAGATTAACTCCTAAAATCCAATTCGGTAGAAGAAAACGCAGAGCATCCTATATATCTGATATTAGGAGCTACGTTTTGCATAGAGATATACATAGAACACATAAAGGCCAAAGGGGATTGAGCAAAGGGTTTGCTGATAAGAAACTGTCAAAATAGAGATGGAGAGAACGAACTCTTGAGAAAGCCCTGGAGGGACAAGAGACGCTAACACGTCATTCGTGGTTGGAACGCTATTCCTGTGGATACCAGTAGAGGAAGCTGACCTGAGTCGTCGACTTCTTGCGATCGGAAAGGGAGCACGAGCCGCGGAAAGAAGCTGTGAACGTCGTGACCAAAAGCTGTGGAAGTCGCTGAGGAACACTAAGGGTAATGCTTCTTCCCACTTGACTTAAACACATACGGTAGATCCTGGCAAGAAATTGAAAAATTTTTAAATTAATTTCCGCTGCATGTCTTCCAATTCCTTTCACTTTTTCCCACTAATAATTCTTGCCAGAAGTAGGTAATCTGTAGCGTTCTCATTTTACTATGAATATATGAGCATTTGGAAGCCTTTGGAACCAATTTAAGACCTCTTAAAGATGGGAAAGTGAATCTTCAAAAATTTCTTCTTAGGTACTGTGCGTTTAGCAAATCCAAATTCTTGACCCAACTTTAAAAATTTATAACTAATGCAAACAAAATCAAAAAGAGGTGGTTCCAAGCCCAATTGGAAACTCTTTAAGTCCTATTTAAGGAAAAAATATCAAAGATAATTAATTAGCTTTGAGTCATTCCCAGTTTTTTTTATTAAAGATCACTATTTATTTGGTCAACTTCTAGTTTCCCAATTTTTTTTTTGGTTAAAGATAACTGTTTATTTGGTCAACTTCTAGTTTTTCCAAATTCTGTATTTGAAATTTAAAAAATCATATTAAATTGTATACTTAACCAAATTATATGATCTTGGTATCCATTTAAATATCATTGTCTTAACTATATACACACCAAATATCATGATAAAATTCATCTAGTAAGACATTCAAAACAGAGTCATAAGGTCACTGCTTCATAATTACATAACATATCATGTTTAGTTTTCCACATTTAGGCTCTTTTCTTTGGATATCTTAGCCCTTATATCAATGGCAAAATTGTGGAAGGAATGAGATTTCTTTTAAAGAAATCTCAATAGCAAGAGATATGCACTTTATCATTACTAAGATTATCTAATCACATGTATATGACATGGGATCAACATACTATAGCCTCAAGCATACTCTAACATGCATATTGTCATGATATTTAATGCAAGGAGATGCAACAACTCATCATAGCTCATAACATCAATTCATGGCAAGCTCAACCAATCATCATAAAACATAATGCAATTAAACAATCAACAAATTAAATTTTAAAGTGTTATATCCTTGCTACATCTTGAAGTATCCTTGATATTTTCCTCAAAAGTTGAAATTCTCCTCAGGCAAATGTCAAGGCCTATACATTGTAAAGTAATGGCATGTGATCATGCAATCCATAAAAAATTCTAATGCTAAAGTTCTCTAAGTACCCATTTCAATCCCATCTTTCTAAAATTAACTCCCAAGGTTCAATCCTGTATAACTTTTTATGTAGAATTCAATTATAAAGTTAAAATTTTGAAATTATAACTCCCTTCCTAAATCTGGACAGAATCAAAGAGCCCTCTTCTAAAATTAAAAAATTTCACATTTTGATTCAAATTCTTGCTTCTTTACTTAACCCTACAAAAAATTTTATTTTAAACGCATTGGAAACATCAAAATTATCAAATTAAATTTTTTTTCTTAAAGTTCCCAAAGCGGCAGCAAGCTTTCCATACATTGGGTTCCAAGAATGTATTAATTCCACAAGCTTAAACCACTTAAATCTAACTTGTTTTCAACTTATTTTTGCTACTACTAACTTGAAATTCTTCTTCTCCTTTTCATGACACATTTTGGCCAGTATTTATAAGGGAAGATAAAATAAAGTTTTACCCACTAAATCAAGAGATTAACCTTCTAATTACATAACCTAAAGCTTGGAGGAAGAATTTACCTTGAAATTCTTGAAGTTTGGAAGGTTGGAAGCTTGATTTTGGTTGAGAGAAAAATTTGTAAGAGTTTCCCCAAGGTTGTCAAGAGGTGCCAACCAAGAGGGCTAGGGGTATTTATAGACAAATTTTGACCTCTAGAGACCATTATACCCTCTATTGTCTTAATATTTACAATGCCTTAATCTTACTTCCTATTGGTTGATTAATTCCTTAATCAAGATTAAGGGGTCATTAACACTTAAATAAATCTTCAAAATCCTTACCATTCTTGTGACAACAAGTGACGTCCTCTCATGGAAGAAGAAAGCTTCTTAAGAGTTCTTGGAAAATCCTGTTTAATCCTATATAGGCTCAGCTAGATTTTTCAAAAACTAGATTGTTTCCTGAATCTAATTTTTTGTTGCTTCATAATTTATCTTCTGACAATAGATTCAGTGTCTATATTCTTCATAACTTTAACATTAATGGACTGATGAGGATTATATTAATTAACCCTTATAAATGACCAAAACATCCTTCATTTACTTTATAACACTAAGGGAATTTTCGTCTTTTCACATTCTACTAGGGTATTTCTTATCTTTGGTCCTCTATTCCTATAACCCTCTTTAAATTTGTATCAAAGATTATATCCTTTGTTAGATATTTTATCTAACATTACCCGAGAACTTATTCTACTGTAACTTTAATTATTTATAAATTCATATCAATTCATCAGGGTCTTAAATTAAAATTCTCATGCTAGTCAAACGGCTTAGAATAATCCCCTCTATCTTCTACTGACTTCTGGTTTATTGGATTTTTTGGTATATTTCTATATTTACATTTGTATCCATGATTTTTCAAGAATGACAATTATGTCCCTTAATTCTTCCAAAATTATACTTATGTTCCCTTAACTTATCACTACATTAACTTTAGTCCATGGAAACTTTATAGTTTGGTCCCTTTGAACTTTCTTACTTAGGCCCTCAAGGGCTTTCTTTCCTTATATTTTAGTCCTTCCTTTACAATTTCTTCCTCTAGCCATACTCTAATATTTTCCTTCATTAAACTTCTTTTACCTTAGATAGGAAATTTGAAGATATGACATTCTCCCTTAATTAAAATAAATTTCTTCCTCAAAATTTAAAACATACCTTAAGTAAACAGCTCTATATATGTTTTCTTCATCTTTTTCTTCAACTTCCCAGCTAGCTTCATTCTCTATCAATCCCTTTGAGACCACCTTGACTAGCAAAGTTTGTTTGTTTCTTAGCTGCTTGAACTTTCGATCAATGGCCAGTACTGGTTTAACTTCGTACGATAAGTTATCTTGTACCACAATGTCATCTTATTTGATTACATGCGATAAGTCTAGGACATACTTCTTTCAACTGGGAAAAGTGAAACATATCATAGATCTGACTAAGACTTAGGGGAAGGGCTAATATGTAGGCCACATATCTGTAAGAAATTGGAAGGCACGCAGTGAAAATTAACTTAAAAAATTTTCCATTCCTTGTCAGGATCTACCGTATGTGTTTAAGTCAAGTGGAAAGAAGTATTACCCTCAGTGTTCCTCAGCGACTTCCACAGCTTCTAGTCACAACGTTCACAACTTCTCTCTGCGGTTCGTGCTCCCATTTCGATCGCAAGAAGTCGACGACTCAGGTCAGCTTCCTCTACTAGTATCCACACGAACAACGTTCCAACCACGAATGACGTGCTAGCGTCTTTTGTCCCTCTAAGGCTTTCTCAAGAATTCGCCTTCTCCATCTCTATTTCAGCAGTTTCTTATCTGCAAACCTTTTGCAAAATCCCTTTCGGCCTTTCTGTGTTCTATATCTTTCAAAACATAGCTCTTAAAATCAGATATATAGGATGCTATGCGTTTTTCTCTACCGAATTGGATTTTTGGAGTTAATCTTATATTAATTCTGAAATTAATACAATATCATATATTGTATAATTTGATAAGAAACTAATTAAATAAATAATATTTATATTAAATCCATCCTACAGATTTAATTTACCTATTTATTTAATTTAAAATAAAGATAAGACTGAACTATATTTAATTTATTCTCATAAATCAAATTTGAGATATCATATCAATTTGAATTTCAAATTCAAACGTGATAGAGATTTAATTTATCATTATAAATTAAATCTTATAAATATCTCTCATATAACGTGATAGAGATTTAATTTATCATTATAAATTAAATCTTATAAATATCTCTCATATGAGATATCCTATCAATTTGAATTTCAAATTCAAACGTGATAGAGATTTAATTTATCCTTATAAATTAAATCTTTTGAATATCTCTTATATGAGATATCCTATCAATTTGAATTTCAAATTCAAACGTGATAGAGATTAAATTTATCCTTATAAATTAAATCTCATATATCTCTTATATATAATGTATATATACGAATATAAATATAAATAAATATATGCATCAACCCTAGATCATTCATTGAATCTGGACATATCTTAGATTCAATGAATCTGAACATGTCTTAGATTCAATGAATCTGGACATCATAGCTCATGTTGGGCTATTTTGTGTGTGACCCTGTAGGCCCATATGAAGTTGGCAGTGGACCATTTGCTATATTGGCCCACAAGTCGCAAGCGGTCTCTAGCAAGACATAACAACTACCTAAATCATATGAGGCTCGTCAAACGATGTAACCTTTTATACAACCATATCATGTTTCTTCTGTCACGCGATATTTTGGTCATGGATAAGGCATGGATAATGTCATCCTTCTATTCTTAACTGTTACTTTCTCGATCCCTGAGTAGTCTGACTATAGAAATGGAACTACCTTTCTATTACAGTATGGCCATACATTTCTCAGACTCACTCATCGAGGGGCCCAGTAATATCTCTCTACGAATATGAGGGATAAATTCTATCTTGACCACTCACATTCCTCCGCATGAAAAACCACTAAGCCCAAACATAGTCTTTATGATCACTCGGTCAAAAGTGACTTTTGACTAGGTCAAAGCTGAGTGTTTCTCATATAGGAATCCATGATGATCTCAGGTCAAAGGGCATAGTGACATGGTTTGTATATGAGAGAAGCTTATGACGTAACCTATGTAGCTCTCTCATAGCGGGTCAGTCCAACAGCATGTACTCTTACATGTGCCTATGACTTTGATTTATATCTCTATATATCTTCAAAGTCATACTGGTCTTATTTCATCTTTGCTCCCGCATAGATGACCGACCAGGGACATTTAGGATAAGATCATGAATTATCCAAGGATGGTCATCACAGTAAACATGCAAATAATATGATAACATAATTAATAAATTCATAAATCAATAATATTCATAAGATAATGATTGTCCCCTAGGGCACGATTTCCAACAACCTCCCACTTGTACTAGGTACAATCATTAATTTGACTAATTCCCATTGACCTAACATGATACTCACGCTTTGCCTGCACAAGCGACTTTGTTAGAGGATCAGCAACATTATCTTCTCCTGCTACTTTGCATATTTTTATATCACCTCTATTGTTGATTTCTCTGATGAGATGAAATTGCCCGAGTATATGCTTAGTCCTTTGATATGACCTAGGCTCTTTGGCCTGTGCAATGGCATCGCTATTGTCACAGAGCAAAGTTATTGGATCTGAGATGGTAGGTATCACCCCTAGTTCCGTGATAAACTTCCTGATCCAAACGACTTCCTTAGCTGCATCAGATGCTGCTATATACTCAGCTTCTGTTGTAGAATCTGCTACAGTGCCCTGCTTAGAGCTCTTCCTGCTTACTACTCTATTATTGAGGAGGACTATATATCCAGACTATAATTTTTGGTCATCCTAGTCAGTTTAAAAACTTGCATCTGTGTAACTAGTTACACAGAGTTCGTCATCCAATCCACCATAGACCAAGAATAGGTCCTTAGTCCTTCTTAAGTACTTAAGGATATTCTTTACAGCAGTCCAATAGCCCTCACTAGGGTCCTATTGATATCTGCTAGTCATACTTAAGGCAAATGAGACATTCGGTCGAGTACATAACATGGCGTACATGATAGATCCTATGGTTGAGGCATATGAAACTTTACTCATGTGACCTCGCTGATCAGATGTACTAGGACACAGATCTTTGTTGAGGTGACTACCATGAGACATGGGTATGAACCCCCTCTTTGATTCGTGCTTACTAAACCTATGCAGTATTTTGTTTATGTATGTACTCTGACTAAGTCCTAGAAGTCTTTTAGATCTATCTCTATAGATCCTGATTCCTAGGATGTAGGTGGCTTCACCCATGTCTTTCATCGAGAAAGACTTTCCTAACCAAGACTTGACAATCTGCAAGGTAGGAATGTCATTCCCAATAAGTAGGGTGTCATCGATATAGAGTGTCAAAAATACAACTGTGCTCCCACTAACCTTCTTGTACACACAAGGTTCATCAATATTTTGAATAAATCCAAACTCTTTGACTACTTCATCAAAATGATGATTCCAACTCTGAGAGGCTTGCTTCAGTCCATAAATGGACTTTTAAAGCTTGCACACTTTACTAGAGTCCTCGGAACGCGCAAACCCTTTAGGTTGTGTCATGTACACATCCTCAAGGAGCTTCCCATTAAGGAAGGATGTCTTGACGTCCATCTACCATATTTCATAGTCATAATATGCTGCTATGACAAAGAGGGTTCTGATTGATTTGGCCATTACAACTGGGGAAAAGGTCTCATCATAGTCCACACCATGAGTTTGAATAAATCCTTTTGCAACTAGTCGTGCCTTAAAGATATTTACATTGCCATCCATATCAGTTTTCTCCTTAAAAACCCACTTTTACCCGACAGTGTTTACACCTTCAGGCGGGTCGACTAAGGTCCAAACCTTATTGTCGTACATAGATTGCATCTCAGACTTCATGGCATTAAGCCATTTTTTAGAGTTTGGTCCCACTATAGCTTCTCGATAGGTAGTCGGCTCATTATGCTTAATGAGTTACACATCACGACTATCAGAAACCAGAAATCCATATCTCTGAGGCTGAAGTTGTGTCCTATTAGATTTCTGTGGACCTTGCGTGACTTGAGGAGTCTCAACAACTTGTTGTGAGTCTTCTCTATTTTCCATCTGCAGTTCTGTGGTGTCTTGTGGCTCTCAAACTTCTTTGAGGTGTACCTTACTCCCACTGGTTCTTTCAGAGATAAATTCTCGTTCGAGAAAGATACCATTTCTGACAACAAACACTTTATTATCAGCAAGGTTATAGACGTAATATCCCTTGGCTTCCTTAGGATATCCCACAAAAAGGCACTTTGAGGATTTGGCGCTAATTTGTCTGAGGCTTGTTGCTTAACATAGACCTCGCATCCCCAAATCTTGAGGAAAGACAAACTAGGTGTCCTCCCAGTCCATATCTCATACGGAATCTTTTTAATTGCCTTAGATGGAACACGATTGAGTGTAAACACAGCTGTCTCTAAGGCATGGCCCCAAAAGGAGGGCAAAAGATCTGTTTGACTCATCATGGATCGAACCATATCTAATAGTGTTTGATTCCTCCATTCAAAAATGCTATTCCATTGTGGTGTCCCTAGAGGAGTCAATTGTGAGACTATCACACAACTCTTAAGATGATCTATGAACTCTTGGCTCAAATATTCATCACCCCGATCAGATCGAAGGATTTTAATTGTTTTGCCAGCTGGTTTTGCACTTCATTTTGAAATATTTTGAACTTTTCAAAAGATTCAGATTTATGTTTTATTAGATAGATATACCCATATCTGCTGAAATCATCTATGAATGTTATAAAGTACGAATAACCTCCTCTGGCATTTGTGTTCATCGGTCCACACACATCTGTATGTATTGTAAGGAATTGGAAGACACCCAGCGGAAATTAATTTAAAAAATTTTCCATTCCTTGCCAGGATCTATCATATGTGTTTAAGTCAAGTGGGAAGAAGTATTACGCTTAGTGTTTCTCAGCGACTTCCACAGCTTCTCTCCGCGGCTGGTGATCTCTTTCCGATCACAAGAAGACGTCCACAGCTTCTCTCCGCGGCTCGTGCTCTCTTTCTGATCGCAAGAAGTCGACGCCTCAGGTCGGCTTCCTCTACTGGTATCCACATAAACAGCGTTCCAACCACAAACGACGTGCTAGCGTCTCCTGTCCCTCCAAGACTTTCTCAAGAGTTCGTCTTCTCCGTCTCTACTTCAGCAGTTTCTTATCTGCAAACCTTTTGCAGATTCCGTTCGGCCTTTTGTGTTGTGTGTCAAAAATATAGCTCCTAAAATCAGATATATAGGATGCTCTGCGTTTTCCTCAACCAAATTGGATCTTGGAATTAATATCACATATTGTATAATTTGATAAGAAACTAATTAAATAAATAATGTTTATATTAAATCCGTCCCACAGATTTAATTCACCTATTTATTTAATTTAAATAAAGATAAGATTGGACTATATATGATTTATTCTCATAAATCAAATTTGAGATATCCTATCAATTTGAATTTTAAATTCAAACGTGATAGAGATTTAATTTATCCTTATAAATTAAATCTTATAAATATCTCTTATATGAGATATCCTATCAATTTGAATTTCAAATTCAAACGTGATGGAGATTTAATTTATCCTTATAAATTAAATCTTGTAAATATCTCTTATATGAGATATCCTATCAATTTGAATTTCAAATTCAAACGTGATAGAGATTTAATTTATCCTTATAAATTAAATCTTATAAATATCTCTTATATGAGATATCCTATCAATTTGAATTTCAAATTCAAACGTGATAGAGATTTAATTTATCCTTATAAATTAAATCCTATATATCCCTTATATATAATATATATATACTAATATATATAAATAAATATATACATCAACCCTGGATCATTCATTGAATCTAGACACGTCTTAGATTCAATGAATCTGGACATCATAGCTCGTGTTGGGCTATTTTGTGTGCGACCATGTAGGCCTATATGAAGTTGGTAGTGGGCCATTTGCTATACTGGCCCACAAGTCGTAAGCGGTCTCTAGCAAGACATAACGACTACCCAAATCATATGAGGATTGATAAACGATGTAACCTTTTATACAACCATATCATGTCCCTTCTGTCACGCGATATTTTGGTCATGGATGAGGCATGGATAATGTCATCCTCCTATTCCTAACCATTACTTTCTCGATTCCTGAATAGTCTGACTATAGAAATGGAACTACCTTTCCATTACAGTATGGCCATACATTTCTCAGACTCACTCATCGAGGGGCCCAGTAATATCTCTCTACGAATATGAGGGACAAATTCCATCTTGACCACTCACATTCCTCCGCATGAAAAACCACTAAGCCCGAACATAGTCTTTATGATCACTCGGTCAAAAGTGACTTTTGACTAGATCAAAGCTGAGCATTTGTCATGTAGGAATCCATGATGATCTCAGGTCAAAGGGCATAGTGACATGGTTTGTATATGAGAGAAACTTATGATGTAAACCATACAGCTCCCTCATAGCGGGTCGGTCCAACACCTTATACTCTTACATATGCCTATGACTTTGATTTATATCTCTATACATCTTTAAAGTCAAACTGGTCTTATTTTATCTCTGTTCCCGCACAGATGATCGACCAGGGACATTTAGGATAAGATCATGAATTATCCAAGGATGGTCATCACAGTAAACATGCGAATAATATGATAACACAACTGATAAACTCATAAATCAATAATGTTTATAAGATAATGATTGGCCCCTAGGGCACATTTTCCAACATGTATGAGGCCCAATAAATTAGTGGCCCTCTCACTGTGCCTAGTGAAAGGTGTCTTTGTCATCTTTCCTAACAGGCAAGACTCGCAAGTGTCATATGATTCAAAATCAAATGAGTTAAGAAATCCATCTTGATGGAGTTTTCAAGGTAGAGTTTGCAATTCCTCTTCCAATGACCAGGTTCATTGCAGAAGAAGCAGACTCCTTCCTTCGAAGGCTTTGCCTTCTTTGGTGCAGGCTTGGTTTTGGGCTTGCCTGACTCTTTGGTCTTACCTAATGAGCCATGCGAGTCTTTATTGGCCCCTAGGGCACATTTTCCAACATGTATGAGGCCCAATAAATTAGTGGCCCTCTCACTGTGCCTAGTGAAAGGTGTCTTTGTCATCTTTCCTAACAGGCAAGACTCACAAGTGTCATATGATTCAAAATCAAATGAGTTTAGAAATCCATCTTGATGGAGTTTGGAAATGCGTTTCTCATTTATGTGGCCCAGACGACAGTGCCAGAGGTATGTGGGATTCAAATTGTTTAGTTTGACCCTTTTGGCGGTTATGTTATAGATATTTCCATGATTGGGTTGTTCCAAATTTAATATGTAATGATCAACATGCAAATCACCATGAGCATAGAAAACATCATTACGATAAATAAAACATCTACTATTCCCAGTAATGGAAGTGAAACCTTCCTTATCCAAATAAGAAAGTGAAACAATGTTACTACTTAAAGCAGGAACATAATAGCAATTGTTCAAAACTAACAAAAGCCCAGTGGGCAGAACTAATTCATAAGTGCTTACAGCTAACGCAGCAACCCTTGCTCTGTTTCCAACTCGTAGGTCAACCTCGCCCTTTTTTTAGCTTCCTACTGTCCTTTAGTCCCTGCACATTTATACAAATGTGAGAACCACATGTAGTATCTAATACCCATGAGGTGAAAGTAGAAAGATGAATGTTTATAACATAAATACCTGAAGCGATAGCCCCGCTATCCTTCTTGTTCTTTTTCAGATCTTCAAGGTAGAGTTTGCAATTCCTCTTCCAATGACCAGGTTCATTGCAGAAGAAGCAGACTCCTTCCTTCGAAGGCTTTGCCTTCTTTGGTGCAGGCTTGGTTTTAGGCTTGCCTGACTCTTTGGTCTTACCTAATGAGCCATGACCCTTCCCCTTGCCTTTGCCTTTCTTTTTCATACCCTTTCCTTTCTGAACCATCAAAACAGTACTGGGCTTCTTCTTAAGACTCAGCTCAGCAGTTTTAAGCATCCCATGCAATTCAGAAATAGATTTCTCCATGTTGTTCATATTGTAGTTCATGATAAACTGGTCATAACTTTCTGGGAGTGAGTTCAAGATCAAATCCGTAGCTAACTCCTGGCTCATGGGAAATCCAAGCCTCTCAAGGTGATAAATGTACCCTTTCATCTTTAAGACATGAGTACTAACTGATGCACCTTCAACCATCTTGCAGGAATATAAGGCCTTAGTGGTCTCATACCTCTCTTGCCTTGCCTGTTACTGGAATATTTCCTTGAGATGCACAATCATCTCATAAGCCTCAATGTGTTCTAGATCTCTTTGGAGCTCCAGAACCATGGTGGCTAGCATCAAGCATCCCACATTGACAGAGTCTTCCTTATGCTTCGTATAAGCATCTCTCTGAGCTCTAGGAGCATTGGCCGCTGGCTCCTCAGGAATGGGTTGATCTAGGACATGCGCCTTTCTTTCCTACTTGAGAACAATTCTCAAGTTCCTAAACCAGTCAAGAAAGTTTGTCCCATTGAATTGGTCCTTCTCAAGGACAGATCACAGCGATAATGTAGCAGTATTACTAGTCGTCATGATTCTACAATTAAAATATGCAATTTAATTAGCAATCTCCCACTAAATAAACAACCCTCAATGCAATAGTTAGTGGGCTAAGATCCATAATAAACAACCCTCAATGCAATAGTTGGTGGACTAAGATCCATATTTGGCTTAAACTTAAGTCCGCTTTGGCAGGACGCTTAAATTAAGTTATTTAGGTAGGTAACACCTTTACCAATTACATCAAATGTAACTCTTAGATATTCATGGGATCCTATCATCATATGATCTGTCATGTTTTTAATCCCATCTAATGCCTTGAGACCCAAAATCATTTTGTTAATCTCAATTAAGTCAAACAATAATAAACATGTGAGAGTAGCACCATTACTCTTGCTTATCTCCCTAAGATAACTTAAAAGCACCCACTTTGGGGGAGTCCACAATTGAGCAATCGAGGTTTTGACAAGTGTTCATAAATTGATAGTATTATGACTTAAGATTTCATTTAGAGGGCTTAATTGAACTATCTAGTTTATAAGAACGCAAGTTTCTCAGTTTGTATCTCATACAGGTAATATGCATGTTTCTAATATAATCATAAGATGCATAATTTAAACGTGATACAATATGGCTCACCTATCCTAAGTCCCCTCAAGCCAAGGAGAGGATCTCTCTAGTAAGAAGAGGGAAATTACATATAGAAACCTCTTTTAACATTCGAGGGGAGTGAGATGAGAAGAGAAGGTACATTGAGAGTATATATAGGAAGGCACGACACGCAGGCCGTATTTAAAAATTACAACACTTGCAATCTAGAGCCATATTGTTCACCATACCCAAGCATTCAAGAATCAACATTCAGATTTAATTGAAGGGCAATTAATATTTCAAAACTAAAACATTCACAAAATAATATATGTTACGGTTATGTTGCGCTACGAACAGGTAGCTACGGCGATCCCGCTAGCCGATTAGCGGGAGGGGTGCTCAGGATTTTTTTTTGTTTCATAAATAATCACGAATCTGAATTCAATTTTCTCATACCCTATCTATGTTAATTGATCAAATCAAAACGTATCACCATCGATTTCAATTCCCTTTTAGATTCCTTTTATGTCATACATAACACGGATCCCTTTTATGTCACACATAAAATGCATATTATATGATCGACTATGACTAACACATATCATATGAATCAACAATCAAGCCTAACTGAAACAAAAAATGACATGGCTCTGATATCACTGTAAGGAATTGGAAGACACGCAGTAGAAATTAACTTCAAAATTTTTCCATTCCTTGTCAGGATCTACCGTATGTGTTTAAGTCAAGTGGGAAGAAGCATTACCCTCAGTGTTCCTCAGTGACTTCCACAGCTTCTGGTCACGATGTTCATAGCTTTTCTCCGCGGCTCGTGCTCCCTTTCCGATCACAAGAAGTTGATGACTCAGGTCAGCTTCCTCTACTGGTATCCAGACGAATAGCGTTCCAACCATGAACGACGTGCTAGCGTCTCCTGTTCCTCCAGGGCTTTCTCAAGAATTCATAATCTCCGTCTCTATTTTGGCAGTTTCTTATCTGCAAACCTTTTGCAAAATCCCCTTCGGCCTTTCTGTGTTATATATCTTTCAAAACGTAGCTCCTAAAATCAGATATATATAGGAAGCTATGCGTTTTTCTCTACTGAATTCGATTTTTGGAGTTAATCTTATATTAATTCCCAAATTAATACAATATCATATATTGTATAATTTGATAAGAAACTAATTAAATAAATAATATTTATATTAAATCCATCCCACATATTTAATTCACCTATTTATTTAACTTAAAATAAAGATAAGACTGAACTATATTTGATTTATTCTCATAAATCAAATTTAAGATATCATATCAATTTGAATTTCAAATTTAATCGTGATAGAGATTTAATTTATCCTTATAAATTAAATCTTATAAATATCTCTTATATGAGATATCTTATCAATTTGAATTTCAAATTCAAACGTGATAGAGATTTAATTTATCCTTATAAATTAAATCTCATATATCTCTTATATATAATGTATATATACGAATTTATATATATACGAATATAAATATAAATAAATATATACATCCACCCTGGATCATTCATTGAATCTGGACATCATAACTCATGTTGGGCTATTTTGTGTGTGACCCTATAGGTCCATATGAAGTTGGCAGTAGGCCATTTGTTATACTGGCCCACAAGTCGCAAGCGGTCTCTAGCAAGACACAACGACTACCCAAATCATATGAGGATCGTTAAACGATGTAACCTTTTATACAACCATATCATGTCCCTTATGTCACATGATATTTTGGTCATGGATGAGGAATGGATAATGTCATGATCCTATTCCTGAATGTTACTTTCTCAATCCCTGAGTAGTCTGGCTATAGAAATAGAACTATATTTCCATTACAGTATAGCCATATATTTCTCAACTCACTCATCGAGGGGCCCAGTAATATGTCTCTATGAATATGAGGGACAAATTCCATCTTGACCATTCACATTCCTCCGCATGAGAATCCACTAAGCCCAAATATAGTCTTTATGATCACTCGGTCAAAAGTGACTTTTGACTAGGTCAAAGCTGAGCGTTTATCATGTAGGAATCTATGATGATCTTAGGTCAAAGGGCATATTGATATGGTTTGTAGATGAGAGAAGCTTATGACGTAACCCATGCAACTCTCTCATAGCGGGTCGATCCAACACCATGTACTCTTACATGTGCCTATGACTTTGATTTATATCTCTATACATCTTCAAAGTCATACTGGTCTTATTTCATCTTTGCTCCCACATAGATGACCGATCAGGGACATTTAGGATAAGATCATGAATTATCCAAGGATGGTCATCACAGTAAACATGCAAATAATATGATAATACAATTAATAAATTCATAAATCAATAATGTTCATAAGACAATGATTGGCCCCTAGGGTACGATTTTCAACAATATCTTATTTTGGTAAGGATCTAAAATGGTCCTATATATCTTAGATACAACTTCTTAACATTAATATAATAGATTGTTTGGCTCCTATAGTTGGAGTTATCTTGAGTAACACATGTTTACCTTATTCAAACTCCAATGGCTTTCTTTTAATATCTACATAACTTTCTGCCTACTTTAAGCTATCAACAGTCTTTTCTTTATCAAGTCAACTTGTGCTGCAGTTTGATTCACTATATCAGGTGATAAACTCTTATTTTTATATTGATTTTAGTGTTTAAAGAGAGTTTTATTATTAATTTTGTCCTCATTTACCAATATGTTGAGCAATTAATTAATAAAATAAAAATAGAACAATTGGAAATTAATTGATATTATTTATTGATTAATTGGATAAATAATCTGTTTCTTCTAATTTTCCATTACAGGTCAATACACTAACAGATGACAAAATGGGTAGAGATTAGTAACTAATTTGATAGCTGGACAAAAGGGAATTTTGTTAGAAGAGGAGAATGGCATGTGCTGGCACTAATTTGGATAGGAGATTCACTCATTCAATACAATCGCAACCTGGTGTCCTTTTTGTCATGACTACAAGTGACCTTCTATTGAAAATTTATTCTATTTCATTCTGATTGTTGATTGATCATTCGTAATTAATGTCATGGAATTAAATTCAATTTTGAACATATACTTTTGAATATTGGCAAACTTGATGAAGTGTGATTTGCTTGTTTCATTGATTGATTACTATAAATTGTGCACCATGAATGATTAATCTCATATATTTAGTTTAATATTCATGCAATCTAGTCATGGTGAGTTAATTAGGGTGAGTAAGCTAGATGGAAGGATTTTGAGATTCCAACATATACTCATTTACATTGTATAACACCATCTAGTTTGGTAACTTTGAAGAACTTGTCCTAATCATTCAAAACCATGTTAGCTTCTTAAAATTGTGAATATGATAAGGGTATTTCTTTCAAATCCCTTTTGACCAAATAGTAGCCACATAAAAATTAAATCCTTTGTTTAAAACCTTTGAGACCTTCATTTTTTTTAAAATTCCATCATTGATTAATGAATGTTGTACAAGATAGTTGTTGAGTTGTACTATTTGTTGAATATCTGAACTTTAATTTATTTGTTATTTGGTTCAATAGTTGAAAGGAAAAAACACAAAGAAAAAGTACAGAGAAAAGAAAAAAGAAGAAAGAAAAGGTAAAGAAGAGATAGACCATATGACAATATGTAATATTCAGCTTGTATGAAAGGAAGTTAGTTTTTGACTTGTTATTTTTTTACAGTTGTACAATTGAAACTGCGATTAAAAATTGAAATAGCTTGAAGAAGTAAGATCATATTCAGTATTTCATTAATCATTGATAAGCATTTCTATTTCATCTTTTAGCCTTTCCAACATTACAACCTAATAAAGACCCTTTGATTCACAACCCTTGTGGCATTTAGTGATGGAGATGTAGGATGGTTAGAAGCCTAAGCTAGATAGTTGAGTGAAAATAACCTTGATAAGATAGTGAGTGAAATACTAAACCTTGTGAGGAAATTTCAACCTAGTTACTTACTATGATTTAATTGCATGAGTTAGATCCTTTGATTGATATGGGATTAGTATGGATTGTTGCAATTGAAGGGAAACAATTGATGGTTGCAAGTACTTATGCATAATCTGTTTTGCCAATTTTGTTGAATATATGCGTTTGAATTTCAATTTTGATCTATAATTTTGCTCGAAGTGCAAAAGTTAAGTGTGGGAGAATTGATAAAGTCTTATTTTTATATTGATTTTAATGTATTTAAAGAGAGTTTTATTATTAATTTTATTCGCATTTACCAATATGTTGAGCAATTAATTAATAATATAAAAATAGAATAATTGGAAATTAATTGATATGATTTAGTGATTAATTGGATGAATAATATGTTTCTTCTAATTTTCTATTACAGGCCAATGCACTAACAAATGACAGAATGGGTAGAGATTAGTAACTAATTTGACAGCTAGAGAAAAGGGAATTTTGTTGGAAGAGGAGAATGGCATGTGCTAGCACTGATCTGGATAGGATATTCACTCATTCATAACAACTATAGACCATTCATGCTATTTGGAAGGGAGAAAACAAAATTCTAATTCTATTGGAGATGCACGTGCTGGACTAAGAGGGTTAACTGATTCCACGCTAAAAACACCTTTCCTATATAATGAACAAATGGATTCAAGCAAGATGCACTCACTTTACACATCACCTGATGCCAATTCACCCATTCTACATCTGACCTCCTACTAATTACATATCTCACACATCATTCAGACTTCATCAATAGATTGCATACCTCACCTCAGATCATTCCCCTCCATGCACTCCCACACTATTCTCTCTCTTTTATTTGTAACTTTCCTCTGTTATAAGAAGTAGAACCAGAGGAAAGTTTTGTTTCCATCTTCATCTTCTCATTCTACATTCACCATGACTGTTGCTAATCTATTTGCTACTGCTATTGAGGTCTAGACAACAGTAGAAGGCTAGATCTATTGTGCTTTCTTGAAGATGATGCTGAACTAGAGTCCTTGATCTAAAATAGGGAGTTTAATTGTGTCTTTAATTCCATATCTAATAGTATCGAGTTGATATAGTTAATTCTAATTTTATTGATTCAATTAAAGTTAGTAGATGATGAACACTAGGGAATAGAGTTAGATTTCCAGATTATGTTTAACTAAACTTTGATTGATCATATGATAAACTCTTATTTGTATTAATTTTAGTGTGTTTAAAGAGAGTTTTATTATTGATTTTTGTCCCCATTTATTAATATGTTGAGGAATTAATTAATAATATAAAATTAGAACTGTTGGGAATTAATTGATATAATTTTGGTCATATATTGGAATATTATCTTATTAGATAAATAATTTATATCTTTTAATTTCCCATTTCAAGAAAATGTTCATTAATCACCAAGTCAACTTGTTGGTGTAACAGAATGAGAGGAGAATCAATAAAAAGTAATTAGATGGGTTTGACAGCTAGAAGGTGGATTTAACAAAGCTACTAACATATTGAGGTATAAGCAACAGAAGCAAGTGGGGATTCACACATGTGCTGTAACATATTACACATATGCTAGACTGAACAAGTGGGTTAACATATGGCTAATTGGGAGCTAAAGAAAATCACATGGCACCTGGACAATAGGAGATGCATGCATGCCATTACCACATAGTTTATCTTCTGGACAGCTCATCATATCAGTGGACTCATTCCCCATTTCTCCTATAAATCCATCCATTCATGCCATATGTTGGGGGACATATCATTTCACATACCATCACACACCTTACGCATCAGACCATACTCCATACACTCCACTTAGCTCTCACTCCATCTAGACCTACATCTCACTCCACTCTATTCTCTCTCTATCTGCAACTTTCCACTATTATAAGCAATAGAGCTAGAGGAAAGTTTTGCTTCCATTTTCATCTTCTCCTTCTATATTTACTATGACTGCTGATTTGTTTACTACTACTTTTGAAGTGTTGAGAGCAATAGAAGGCTAAATCCATCATGCTCTCTATGAGATGATGTTAAACCAAAATCCTTGATCTGAACATCGAGTTTATTGTGTCTTTAATTCATATTTGATTGTATCGAGTTGATGTAGTTAATTCTAGAATTATTGATTCAATTAGAGTTAGTAGATGATTAATAATTATGTAACCAAGTTGGATTTTCTATTTCTACATAATTCATATTCGATTGTATCAAGTTGATGTAGTTAATTATAGAATTATTGATTCAATTAGAGTTAGTAGATGATTAATGAATAGGGAACCAAGTTGGATTTTCTATTTCTAAGTAATTCAGATTTGATTGTATCGAGTTAATGTAGTTAATTATAGAATTATTGATTCAATTAGAGTTAGTAGATGATTAATGAATAGGGAACTAAGTTGGATTTTCTATTTCTACATAATAGATGCTTTGATTAATTCTCAACTTTGAATTAGTTAGACATGATTGTGATTAATTAGATTAATTCAATAACAGAGTATAGTTGTATATGTTTAATTCATCTCTTTCTATCTCTTAAGTTAAATAATTCATAATTCTCTATTCAATGTTTGCAAGTTGTAGCTTTGATTGAGATTTAGCTGGTGAGTTGTTAGCTACCACATTCTAATTCAACTAATTAACTCCAAATATTCTATGGCTAATGAAGGTGAGGTAATCTCCAAGGGAACACACTTGTCATTGATTCATTTCATCATCATAAACATAAAAAGAATATAGGTGTTTTATTTTTTTTCTGCGATTTTAGTGTTTTGTCTTTTTGTGTCGTGACCAATTGCCTTGTTCGTCGAGACTAGACTACAAAAATTGATTTATGAGAGTCTCTGTGAATTTTAGTTGCACCCAGAAACACATTTGGTTGTAACCTGAATTTAGTTTTTAACTTAGATTTGCTCTCTATAACTTTTAGTCGCGACCATAGTACTTTTTGGTCATAACCAGAAACTCTTGATTCTAAGAAATAGCTCTCTGTGATTTTTAGTCACAACCAACTGACATTTGGTCACAACCAAAAATCCTAATTCAAAAATTTTGCTCTTTGTGATTAACAATCGCAACTTGAAGTTCAATTTTATAGCGATATCTGCTTCCTGTGATTTGTAGTCGCAGCCTATAGACCTTTGTGTCATGGCCTGACTGTTTTATACTACATTACTTGATCTCAATTTCTGAAATTGCTGCATATGTGATAAACTTGATATCCTGCATAATTGTTGAGTGTGATTTGCATGACCAGAAGCTCTGAATTCTTTTCTTTGGACAAAGAAATCAATAGAACACTTAGGCAAATTAAGATTTCTTAAATCAAGCTAGTGTTGCTTCTGTTATTGAGCTTAGTTCTTCTAGTGAATCTATTGCAGCTGAAATTGAATTTGCATAAGGTGATATTTTAAATAATTATTTTGTCATTGAGCAAGTTAATGAGGGAGAAGCTCATATTCATAATCAGAACAATCAAAATAAGCAACATTGAGAAAATAACATGAATAATAAAAGGGCACGTAGGAGCATAAGAGAACTCACTTCTTCTAATACAAACTTTGATCCTTTTTCTACTTGTCCTGCTTTGGATGTTAATTTTGAATTGAAATGTCCTTTGTTAAGTAACTTACTAAAGTTTTATGGATTAGAAGGTGATGTGACAGTGGGTTTGCTCATCCATGAAACCTATAGGTGCTAACATGGATGCTGTGCAGGGACAAGTGTTCCATTTTACACTTGAAGGAAAGGGAAAGGAATGGTTTTATATACTGCCACATCATACACTCTAGCCTTGGACTCCTGGAATAATCTGAGGACTACTTTCTTAGAGAGATATTTCCCTACTTCAAAGACTCTTACATTGAGAAAGGAGATTTTTGCTGCAAAATAGTATAATCAAGAGTCTTTCTATGAGTGTTGGGGAAGGTTTCAAGAGCTGCTAGCTAGATGTCCATACCCCCATGTAGCTGCTTAGTGTTCCATTGATGATTTAACTCCTGATGAAGCATGGAATTTGATTAAGAGGATGGCAAATAATGACCAGCAGTATGGAGGCTATGATTCTAGACAAGTTCATGAGGTTTCTACAAGTTCTTCTCAAGATTATAATAGCTTATCTTCTCAAGTTACTGCTAAGAATGCTCAGATCAATAATCTAGCTACTCAATTGAGCAATTAACATGTTCAAAAACCATACTCTCAAGCTCTAGTTACTCCTAGTTTTCAACTTTATTATTCTCCTATGCACACTAGTGTCAATTGTCCTATACACTGTGAAGATGTATCAACCATCTATCAAGGTAAACCAAATCAGTATCCACAAAAGAATCTATACTCTAACATATATAATGAAGGATGGAGAAATCGTCCCAATTTTAGATGGAAAGATGGAGGTAGAGAAAGAAATTTTGGGTAGAACAGATTCAACAATAATAGACAAGTGGTTGAATCTTCTAGAGCTATAGAATTATCTATTGCTGCAAAGAATGGTGGTATATCTGAGATAATCAAGAGTATTAATGTGATTAATTCAAATATGAACTCCATAAATAAAAACTTTAACTCTAACTTCAAGGACTTGAGATTTACTGTGGAGAACAACCTAGCAATGGCATATTCTAAGTTTGCTGCCTTGGAGAGTAAAATAGAATAATGGGAAACCAAAGCTTCTAACATGAATAACTGTGTAGCATAGCTAGCCAATTCAATAAGTGACGTTCAGGCAAGAATAGATGGTTCAGAGAGTGCCAGAATATGCAAAGTGTTTGAAAGACAGTTGCACACACAAAGTGAAACATCCTCCTTTTCTTACATTTTAGGGACCATTCAGTAGCATTTAGAACCACTTCTAGGGCCATTGAAGTCAAATCATACAATCTAAAATTTTACTCCTAGCGAACACTATTCACTGTGTAAATTCCAGTGGAGTGACCTTACTTTAAAAAATCATAACTAATTCCAGAAAAACTGAAATGAAGTGGTTCAAATTGCTACACGAATCTAACATAATCCTCTTTTAGGTAAAAATAACTTGTTGACCACGCCTTGAATAGGTCCACATCAGTCAACGTCTGAAGTTTACTGTTCATCCTGTATTTTTCCTTGATTCCAGTACTTTGGTCCCATCTTTGCATAACCTCTGCACTATCCAATCCCTAGCTCCACTCTATGATTCTTTGGTCCTCTTTAAACATACCTGTGGGATTGGGATTACATAGAAGGGGATGAGATTTCTAGGGAAATACCAGCAGCAAACGGTAACCATACAATGTATGCAACTATATGCTTGATGTTACTATGTGTGTACTTAATGATCATACTTGCATCATGATAACATACATGCTTCCATGTTACTTAATTATAAAATATGGCCATAGCATAAAAAGAAACAGAGCATTATTTAATCATACATGTCTCACATCATCAAGGTAAGAAAACATCATATAAAACATCCAAGCAGTATAAGCATACAAGTAGGTAAGTCTACTACCTGGCCTGTAGCCTTTCCTTCTAGCTCTTAGCCTTGTCTCTAAGGTTCCTTCTTTTCATAAGTCAGAGAATATACATAACATAATAATATCTTTATTATTATCCAGTATAGCTCTATTTACCTCATGCTCAACTAGGGGTAATATCCTTACTCTGACATTCCTCTAACTTTCCTTCTAGCTATAGCTAACTTTATTAATAGAGATATTTCTCTATTCTAACTACTAAGAGAAATCCTCTACTTTATTAGAGAAGGGACTAGATAACTTATTTACCTCATTCCTAAGCTTTGCCCAGTCTCTAAGCTCCTTAGACTGCTCCTGGCTCCACCAGAACTCCTTCCTTTCTTTCCTTTCTTTCCTTCTTTCCTTCTCTTTCTCTCTCTTTTTCTCTTCTTTCTCTTCCTTTTCTTGCTAGATCCGTGGTGTGCCTTGAAATGGGAGGGGAATGACCTATTTATAGGTGAGAGGAGGTGGAATGAATGGTCCAAATTAATTTGCGATGAATGGCTCAGATTGCTTGCTTCCTCAAGAAGCTTTGCCTGCATCATCATGCTGACATCACCCTCCTTAATGACTCACCACTCATGACATCATCCAGGACACCTCAAGGGACACCTCAGGGGTATATGTGGCGTAATGGTGGGGCCCTTGGGACACCTCACCAGATGACTCAACCTTTTTAGAGAGTTCCAGAGTCTTTTCCCTGAATAGACGGCTGAGATCGTGCCATGTGTCTTCTTGCTTTTTCTCCTTTTTCACTAATCATGCCATGTGTCCTTTGTTTTTCTTCTTTTATTGTAATCATGCCATGTGGTGCATTGTGGGCCCCATTCATGCCATCTCATGATTCCATATTACTTTACCCAGTTCTATCTTGGATCGGGTCACTTTACTTTATTGAAAAAGTACTAAAATAATATTTTAATGCCTCTTGGGCCCACATTACTCTTGGGCTACGTTTTTGAGCCTTGGATTGTCATCTTGGGTTTCTAACCAAGCCCAAGCACTCTGGTGGCTTAGTTCCCAAGAAACATCCTTAATAAATTACCAAAATGCCCTTAATACCTCTTTAGTACTTATACGAGCACTATTATATTTCTATACCTTACCATAGTATCTCTTGACCCTGGTCATCTATCCAGATACCATTTCTTGACTGTCTAACATTAGTTAAATGATCATAATACCCTTCGTTTGACTCTGACTTAATGACACAACACAGTGGCATACCTTCAGTGGCATTTTCGTAATTCTTTATTTTTCTTGGTCTTTATTAGCCCTGGCCCACATACTTATCTAAAAATATCATTAGGCCTATAAGTTACTATTCTGGACCCTATGTATGATTCACTATCTTCATGGGCTCAATTCCCGAGAAATTCTCCTGAAACCTATTTATCGGGTCTTTTAATCCACTATAAATTCTGTAGTAAATTTTACAGAACTCCTTTTTGGGCTCTGTTAGTTTTAGAAATTCTTATATTAATTATAGGATTTTAGTACCATATTTCATCTAATTTTGAGGTGTAGAGAATATTGTATTAATTTTCATTCTCTTCAAAAATTAATATAAATCTTTCGGGACCTCGTATCAAAACTTTGTGTTGCATCAAACTGATCATCATAATTTTCTCTATTTACTGTGACCTCTACACAACAGGGTCTAGTAGCATCCCTTTTTCAGGCTATACACTGGGCTTCTAAGCCTAAAAATTGGGATATGACACAAAGAAAGATACAAGCATAATAAATTGGTGCAAGTGGAACCTAAAGCTTTTGCACTTTTTAACTCTCAACTTCTAGTGAAGTGTCAAGATTCAGGTGCATTTTCTATTCCTTGTACAATTGGCAAGATAATTGTTCCTAGAGAATTATTAGATTTAGGTGCTACTATTAATATGATGCCAAGTTTAGTTTATCATGCTATAAGAGTGAATTTGGTTAAACCAACCAGTATATTGGCTCAATTGGCTGATAAGAGTATTATAAATCCTAAGGAAATCTTAGACGGCATTTTAGTTCAAGTTAAGAAACTTTTTTCCTATGGACTTTTATGTTTTAGATATGTCAAATGAATCTCTTGATAATAGTATTCTTATTCTGGGAAGGTCATTATTAAGGACAACTAACACCATGATTTGCATGAAAGATAGAATTATTAAGATGGAATTTGGTGGGCACATAATTCATTTTAACATGTATAGACACCCACATCTATTATTCTCTCCTAGGACTTAACATGATTGATGCATCATTTGAAAATAAATGTGATGATATTCATGAGATTGATAATGATGATGAAGTTAAAGAACCTTCCTTTTTTTACTACTCTAATGATCTCTCTTCTTTTTCTTCATCCAATGGTGATGTATTATGCATTAATTCTAAAGTTGATGGCTGGCTTCCCATTATGGGTGATTTTTCTTCATCTTCATCTACTATTTCTTCCATTGGAACTAATTACACTGTTTCAAGTGATGAGCTATGTCTAGAAAAGTTTATGGCAGATTTAACAAAATTGCAGAGTAAGGATATTGCAGCAGAGTTTGAGAGATAAGAGCTATAATCTTTAAGCTGAGGAGTTTTCAATTCAATAGTTATAATATCCTGCATTGTAACCTTGTTCATTAGGGCTTTATCTTAGAATTTTTAGACATTTCAAGGCTACAAAATGGATAATACAACAATTACATCAACAAGACTGTTTCCACTATCTGTTGGGTATGCATATATTCTCTAGCTATGGATTATCTTTCAAGATGGGTAGAGGCTATACCAACAAGAAATAATAAAGTAGATGGTACATTATTTCAGGTTAATGGCCACTTATTGAAGTTATACAAGGAGAACTTCAAACCCCCATAATGTTCAGGTCGTTTTCTTCCTTGTTTCTCCACTTACAATGGTCTGTTTTACATAATTTTACTTATTTACTTGAGATTTTAATTGTTGATTAAGTGTGGGGGAGGAGACCAAGTCAGTAGAGGTAGATAGAAATTCTAATAAATTCATCTTATATTCTAGTTTAGTTTTGTCCTTATTACTTCTGCCTTTGCATGTGTTTTAATACTTCTTCACATTGAGGACAATGTAGAAATTAAGTGTGGGGGAGTATGAACTTTAGTGTGTGAAATGGGTAAATTAAAATAAGATAGTTGCTGTGATTCTATATTCTGGTCATGACCTTGTGTTGTTCTTGTCGTTACTAATGTGTGCGTATGTCAAATTTCTTCTTTGTAAAAATTAGTTGAGTAATTCCTCTTTTTGTTGCGACTAGGAGTTCTTTTTTTTTTATGTGTACCTATATGTGATGTGTAGTTGTGATCCATCTTTATCTTTGTCATGACTATAACTCTTTGTGAATTTTAGTCGTGACTAGATTAACACTTGGGTTGTGATGAGAGCATGTGTGGTTATCAAGTTTACTCTCTGTGATTATGAGTTGTGACTAATGTCCATTTTAGTTGAGACAAATATTCCTCATTTTCTAAAAAATTCTTCTCTGTGTAAAATAGTCATGACCTGGAATTTACTATCATTGATTTAAAATTGAACCTCCAACATATATTTATTTACATTGTGTGACACCATCTAGTTTAGTAACTTTGCAGAACTTGTCTTAATTCTTGATTCAAAACCACATTAGCTTCTTGAATTATGAATATGATAAGGATATTTCTTTTAAAACCCTTTTGACTAAACAGTAGCCACATAAAAATTAAATCCCTTTGCTTAAAACCTTTGAGACCTTCACTTTCTTTTAAAATTCCATCCTTAACTAATGAATGTTGTACAAGATATTTGTTGCTACAGTAAGTATTTGATTGTGAAATAACTATTAAGTTGCATCACTTGTTGAATATCTGAATTTCAACGTAGTTGTTATCTGGTTTAGTAGTTAAAAGAAAAGAAAAACACAAAGAAAGGTACATAAAAGAGAAAAAAGAAAGAAAAGACAAATAATATATAGACCAGTTGACAAGATGTGATATTCAACTTGTATGAAACAAAGATAGTGTGTGACTCTTGATTTTCTGCAGTTGCTCAATTGGAATTGTGATCAAACATTGAAATAGCTTGAAGAAGTAAGATCATGTGCAGTATTTTATTAATCATTAACATGAATTTCCATTTCATCATTTAGCCTTTCCAAAATTACAACATAATAAAGACCCTTTGATTCACAATCCTCGTGGCATGCAGTGGTGGAGATATATGATAGTTACAAGCCTATGGGAAACCTAAGTTAAATGGTTTGGTGAAATTACCTTGATAAAATAATGAGTGAAACACTACACCTTGTGAGAAAATCTCACATAGTTGTTTACTATGATTTAATTGAATGAGTTAGATTCTTTTATTGATATGAGATTAGTTTGGATTGTTACTAATTAAAGGAAAATGATAGATGATTGCAAGTGCTCATGCTGAATATGTTTACAAAATTGCTGAACATGTGTGTTTGAATTTCAATTTTGATCCATAATTTTGCTCAGAGTGCAAAAGCTAAGTGTTAGGAAATTGATAAACTCTTATTTGTATTATTTTAGTGTATTTAAAGAGAGTTTTATCATTGATTTTTGTTCTCATTTATCAATATGTTAGCAATTAATTAATAAATAAAATTGGAACAGTTGGGAATTAATTGACATAATTTTGGTCATATATTGGAATATTATCTTATTAGATGAATAATTTGTATCTTTTAATTTCTTATTTAAGAAAATTGTTCATTAATTACTAAGTCAACATGTTGGTGTAACAGAATGAGAAGGAGAATCAATAAAATGTAATTAAATTGGTTTGATAGTTGGAATGTGGACTTAATTGAGCTGCTAACAGATTGAAGCATGAGATGATAACAGAAGCAAGTGGAGGGATTCATACATGTGCTGTAACATATTATATGTGTTGGACTGAACAAGTAGGCTAATAGATTACAAATTAGGAGCTAACAGAAATCACATGGTAGCTGGACAATAGGAGATGCATGTATGCTATCACCACACAATTTTTCTTCTAGACAACTCATCATATCAGTGGACTCATTCCCCATTGCTCCTATAAATCTATCCATTCATGCCATCTGCTGGGGGACATATCATTTCACATATCATCACACACCTTAAGCATGAGACCATATTCCATACACTCCACTCAGCTCTCACTCCATCCATATCTAGATCTTACTCTATCTCCATTCTTTTTCTCTATCTGCAACTTTTTTCTATTTTAAGCAATAGAATTAGAGAAAAGTTATACTTCCATCTTCATCTTCTCCTTTTGCATTTACCAGGACTGCTGATTTGTTTACTACTATTGTTAAAGTGTTGACAATAATGGAATGCTAGGTCCATTATGCTCTCTTGGAAATGATGCTGAACTAGAATCTTTGATCTGAAAATAGGGAGTTTATTGTGTCTTTAGTTTAGATTTGATTTTATCGAGTTGATGTAGTTAATTCTGGAAGTATTGATTCAATTAGAGTTAGTAGATGATTAATGATTAGGGAACCGAGTTGGATTTCCTATTTCTACATAATAGATGCTTTGATTAATTCTCATCTTTGAACTATTTGGAATAGTTATGGTTATTTAGAGTAATTCAATAACAGGGTGTAATTGTATATGTTTAATTCATCTTCTTCTATCTCTGAAGTTGAATGATTTATAATTCTCTATTCAATATTTATGAATTGTAGCTTTGATTGAGATTTGTTAGCGAGTTGTTAGCTAACACATCCTAATTCAACTAATGAACTCAAAATATTCTATGGATAATGAAGGTAAGGTAATCTCCAAGGGAATACACTTGTTATTGATTAATTTCATTATCATAAACACCTAAAATTATAAACAATAGCATAAGACTTACATTCATAATTTAGTCAATATTTCATCTCACAAATTATCTGATTAATTTGTTAATTTGTGGCTCATTAGATTAATTAGGTACTTTAGCATCCATTTAGGCTCCTTGTGAATCAACCTAGGATAACTTCACTCTACTATTAGTTAGCTTAGTTTCTTTTGATAATTAAAATGACGGTTATCATCCTCATCCTTAAAATAGTTAGAAATGACTTTGGTTAATTAGAGTAATTCTGTAACAGAGTATAGTTGTATTATTTAATTCATCTTCTTCTACCTCTTGAGTTGAATGATTCATATTTCTCTATTCAATGTCTGCGAGTTGTAGCTTTGATTGAGATTTAGCTGATGAGTTATTAGCTAACACATTCTAATTCAACTAATTAACTCCTCATATTATGTGGATAACGAAAGTAAGGTAATCTCCCAGTGAACACACTTGTCATTGATTCATATCATAATCCTTAACACTTAAAATCATAAACTGTAGAATATGACTTATATTCAAAAGTTATTCAATATCTCATCTCACAATTCATTTGATTAATTTGTAAATTATGGCTTATTGGATTAGGTAGGTACTTTAGCATCCATTTATGCTCCTTGTGAATCGGCCTAGGTTAGCTTCACTGTACTATTGGTTAGCTTAGTTTCTTTTGATAAGTAAAATGATGGTTATCAAAATGGCACCGTTGCCAGGGAGCTTTACTTGTTAAGGTTTTATAAGCAATTTTTTGGGCCTAAAAAACATAAAAAAGAATATATGTGTTTAAGTTTTCTGTGAATTTAGTATTTTATTTTTTTAGTCGCAACCAATTGCATGTTTACTTGCGACTATAATGTAAAAAGTGATTTCTGAGAGTCTTTGTGAATTTTAGTCACGATCAGAGTGCTTTTTGGTTGTAACTAAATTGACACATAGTCATGACAAAAAATCAATGTTTAATTCAGATTTACTCTGTGATTTTTAGTCACGACTTGTAACACCTTACTTTTATATGTCTTAGGGACCATTCGGTAGCATTTAGAACCACTTACAAGTCAATTGAAATTCCATTACAAAATCTGGAATTTCACTCTTTACGAGTATTGTTCATATTAAGCGATGAACTTCAAAAAATTATAATTAATTCTAAAAAAATTGAAATGAAGTGGTTCAAAATTCTACTTGAAGATAATATCTTTAAATTTAAGGAAAAAAATAAGTTCCTGACCAAATGCTTAACCAATTAATAGAGTTTAGTTATTAAAGTTCACTGTTTATTTGGTCAAAATTCTAAAAACAGTTTTTGATCCCTGACTTTGGAAAATTCTTTCTCTTTGTACAAACATCGAAATAAGGCGTACTTGGTGTCAAAATAAAGCTTATCATGTTAAATGTATATTTATAAAATATCATGCATTTATTATGTCATTAATTATTTTTAATTACAGCCCAAGCGTCATAACTCAAAACTGTCTTTTGTTCTAGTGTAGAATTTTAACAACTAACTTTACATACATTCATCCCAAAACTTGTCTATAACATAACCATATAAGCAAACCATATCATCATCTAACATTCTTCCTCTCTCATGCTTAGGGTTCCTGTTGATTAGAGATATAATTTGGGGTGAGATTTTTGGAGAAATCTCAGTAGTAAACGGTATATGGATTAATGCTTGGTATTAGTGCTTGCTTGTGATTGTGTCAACATAATGTAATGTGCATGCTTCCATGTAACATATGAAATACAATTGGCCAAAGTAATCATAACACAAAGCTTCAACATTTACATATGAACAACATCAATCAAGCCATAAAACAATCAACCATACATTCAACACATACAAGTTTAGGTACGTTTACTACCTTATACTCCTTGCTTTCCTTATCCTTTTCCTTTACCTCTTGCTTCCTACTTCTTGATATGTGACTACCCTCTTTGAGCATACAAACCAAATCCTAAACATCACATATTCATTTATTCATCATGATTCAACTCAATTGGCATATAAGGACATTAAACTTAACTTAATCAATTAACCCCTATCTTTCTTAATTTGGGATTAATTGTCTTGTCCTTTGAATTAATGTGTCTTGACTTTACCCTACAAAATTTTATCTTCTAAATCCATTTATAAACTTAGAATCATGAAATTACAGCTCCTTCATGGCTTGCTGGGTAGAACCAAAAATATGTACATAATTCTTTGAAAAAATCTCATTTTGATTCCAATACTTGTTTCTCTATATTATCCCACAAAATTTTTTATTTTAAAACCATTTGAAGAATCAAAATCATGAAATTTTAATAAATATTCACGTGTATGAACAGTAATAGAGAAGGCTTAAAAATTATAACTTTCAATTCCAATACTTCCAAGGTTCCAAATCTATCAAAACCTACACAAAATCATCATATAAATTCAATAGAAGCATTAGATCATTGAAATCCATTCTTCTTGGTCCAGAACAGACCTAGGCTGAATGCCTCCATCAATAACAAAGTCAATAGCACAACTTAATTCAATAACCAATCATCAAAACTAAATTATCTAATCCTTAATCACCTAATTCTACCTTTATTTTCTTCTTCCTCCTTGAACTTACAATTTAGACAGGAAGCATACTCTAGGTTTAATGGAATTTCTAACCACTAAAATCTAGGTTTTACCCTTCCAAAATACATCTAAATGAACTAGGAAAAATCACATACCTCATGCCTTGACTACCTTGATCTCTAAGTGCCTTGAATGACCTTTATCTTGGTTGAGTTTTCAAATGACAAGAGTTTCTCCAAGGGAACCAAGGGTGCACGGTTTTGTGAAGAATGGAAGGGATATTTATAGCCAAAATTTTAGCACCTTGGGTCCATAATGTCCTCAATTTTCCTAATTATTACAATGGCTTAATCTTGAATTTGGTTAGTTAGTTTTTAGATTAATTAACCTTAATAATCACTAGGTTAATTCTTGTATTATTTTATTATATTTTAACACATGATATAATCTTCCTTTTCTCTTCTTGGTGCCATGTGTAAAGCTTATGGGTCCCATAAGGACACCATACATGCTTCTTAGATTTTCTTAAATTCTTATCTTTTAAAAGTACATATAATATTCTAAAAATTCATTTCCAAGAGGCCCAATAGCTAATTGGCACAAATCCCAAGGCACTTTCCTTATACCGATATTCTTAAATCTCCCTATTTTTTCAGATAAATGCTAGACACCTCTTTTTATGGTTCTAAAATTTTTAAAAATTTATTCTAATATAAAATAAATTTTCTACAAAGTCTCATAATTTTTTGAGATCTAGAAGTCCTAGTAAAATTTCCTACATTTCCTTTAACCCTTTATCGGTGTCTGATTTCACCTTAAATTTTATAATTAATTCTAAAGGACTCCTTTTTGACTTCTGTCAGTTTCATAAATTCTTATATTAATTATAATAATTTATTGCTAAATTTTATCTGATTATGAGGTCTAGAGGATACTGCAATAATCTTCTAACTTTAGAAATTTATATCAAGTTTTTGTGACTTCAAATCAAAATTTTGTGTTATGCTAAACTGATCAGAATAACTTTCTCTATTTTATGGTAAAATTTAGGACTAAAATGCTTCCAAGCAGTTTTTGGCATTTTCTAGCTCAAATTTCCATAATTACCATTTGCCCTTAAACTTTTGAAAATTGAACTTTAGGCCCTCAACTTTTAATAATTATACTTAATAGCCTAAAGCTTATATCTACTTCCATTTTACAACATGGATCTTTTAAAGTTTTCACTTTAATCCCTTTATTTTCCAAAATGACAATTTGAAACTTTCACTAATTGAAATTTAGTCCCGACTTTTTCGAAATTACAATTTAGCCCCTTTTGCTTTACAACTTTATACCTTCTCTCTTTCTTTGGCTTAACACTTATCTTAATCATGATATTTTCTTCTGATTACCACCCAATCTCTTTACAACCTCTTTCCTCTATTAGTCATATATATAGATAGGAAAATTTTGGGATGTTACACGACTAGAGTGACTTTTGGTCGTAATTGGAAACTTCTAACTTCAACCAATTGCTCTATGTGATTAACAGTCATGACTTGGAGTTCATTTTGTCACTATATTTGTTATCTGTGATTTTGCGTCGTAACCCAAGATTTTTGTACTATGATTACCTTATCTCAATTTATGAAATTGATGCATTGTTGATGTACTTGATATCTTGCATAATTGTTGAGTATGATTTGCATGACTAGAAGCCCTTAATTCTTTCCTTTGGACAAAGAAATCAATAAAATACTTTAGCAAATTAAGAAAACTAAAATCTTAAATCAAACTAATGTTGCGTATGTTGTTAAGCTTAGTTCTTCTAGTGAATATATTGCAATAGAGACTGAATTTGCCTTTGGTGATATCTTAAATAACCATTTTGTCATAGAGCATGTTAATGAGGGTGGATCTCATACTCATAATCAGAATAATCAAAATGAGCAACATGAAGAGAATAACATGAATAATAGAAGGGAACGTAGGAGCATAAGAGAACTCACTTATTTTAATGCAAAGTATGATCCTTTCCACCCTTGTCTTGCTTTAGATGTTACTTTTGAGCTGAAAGGTCCTATGTTAATTAACTTACCAAAATTTTATGGATTGGTAGGAGAAGATCCTTTCAAGCACTTGAAGACTATGTAGTAAGTTTGCTCATCTATGAAACCTATAGGTGCTTATATGGATGCTGTGCAGAGACAAGTATTCCATTTTACACTTGAGAAATACTTTCTTAGAGAGATATTTCCCTACATCCAAGACTAACGTTGAGGAAGGAGATTTTTGCTACAAAACAATTTACTTAAGAGTCTTTTGATGAACTTTGGGGAAGGATTCAAGAGATACTAGCTAGATATGTCCATACCACCAGATTCTAAGTGAGCCTTTGGTGCAGTATTTTCATTCAGGATTACGCACTGTAGATAGAAATAATCTAGACACAGCTACTGGAGGTTCTATTGATAACTTAACTCCTGATGAAGCATGGAATTTGATTAAGAAGATAGCAAATAATGACCAGTAGTATGGGGCTATGATGCTAGACAAGTTCACGAGATTTCTGCAAGGTCTTCTCAAGATTATAATAATTTGTCTTCTCAAGTTGCTGCTATGAATGCTCAGATCAACAAGTTAGCTACTTAATTGAGCAATACACATGTTCAGAGCATATACTCTCAAGATCTAGTTACTCTTAATTGTCAACTTTGTTCTTCTCCAATACGTACTAGTGACAAATTTCCTACACATTATGAGGATATATTAACCATCTATCAAGGCAAACAAAATAGTATCTACAAAGAAATTCATACTCTAACACATATAATGAAGGATTGAGAGATCATCTCAATTTCAAATTGAGGGATGGAAGTAGAGACATGAATTTTAGACAAAACAGATTCAACAATGACAAGCAAGTGGTTAAATCCTCAGAGCTATGAAAGTACCTACTACTGTAAAGGATGATGGAATATCTGAGATAATCAAGAGCATTAATGTGATAAATTCAAAACATAAATTCTATAAATACAAACTTCAGCTTTAACTTCAAGGACTTGAGATCTACAGTGAAGAATAACCTAGCAATGAATGTCTATGTATCATAGTTAGCAAATTCAGTGCGTGATATTCAGGTAAGGTTCAATGAAAATCTACCTTCAAATACATTTTGTTAACCCCAAATCTGTGAATGCTATAAGTTTGAGAAGTGAAAAACAAGTTGGAGAGAAAGTTACAAATGCTAAATCAAATATGAATGTGATATAGACACTGATTCCATCAATCTAATGAGGAATATCATCAAGAAGTATGAAAGTAAGAAGGAAACAAAACTCTTTGGGAAGGGAGAGGTTACATTTGATCATATAGAAAGTCAAATGAATCTATACAAGATTCTAAAGGTTGTGGATAGCCAAACAATAAGGAAACTGAACTATTTGAGGCTATGAATTCTGAGTTAAGAAATCCTAGAGTTGACTTAACTAAAGAAACACAATCAACAGTAAATTCAGGGCTAAACCAGAAAGAAATAACTTCTAGTTTAGTTGAGAAATATGTGAATATGAAGGATTTTACCTTTCATGAGGAAATTCATAAGTAGTAAGAAGAAAGACTTAGAGGAACAGAACAAGGAAGTAATTGATTTTTTTAGCAAGACTGAAGTAAATGTGCCTATGCTAGAGAGGGTTCAAAGAGTGCCAGAATATGCAAAGTATTTGAAGGACAATTGCACACATAAGAAAATATACAAACATAATAAACTGGTGCAAGTGGGACCTAATGCATCTAAATTTTTCAAAACTCAACTTTAAGTGAAGTGTCAAGATCTAGGTCCATTTTCTATTCCTTGTACAATTAATAAGATAACTATTTTAGAGCATTATTAGATTTAGGTACTGCTATTAATATGATACCCAGTTCAGTTTATCATACTCTAGGTGTGAATTTGATTAAACCAACTAGTGTGTTAGCTCAATTAGTTGATAAGAGTATTATAAATCCTAAGGAAATCTTAGAAGACATTTTAGTTCAAGTTATTGACCTTGTTTTTCTTGTGACCTTTATATTTTGGATATGCCAAATGAGTCTCTTGAAGATAATACTCTTATTCTAGGAAGGTCATTCTTTAGGATAACTAACACCATGATTTGCATGAAAGATAGAATTATTAAAATGGAATTTAGTGGGCACATAATTCAATTTAACATGTATAGACACCCATATCAAGATTATTCTCTTCTAGGCTTAACATGATTGATGTGTTACTTGAAAATGAGCGTAACGATATTTATGAACTTGATAATGATGTTGAAGTTGAAGAACTTTCCATTTCTTTCTCCTCCACTGATTTCTCTTTCTTCTTCCAATAGTGATGTGTTATATATTAATTTTAAAATTGATGGCTAGCTTCCCACTATGATTGATTTTTCTTAATCTTCATCTACTATTTCTTCCTTTGGAAGTAACCATACTGTTTCAAGTAATGAACAATGTCCAAGAAGGTTTGTGGCAAATTTAATATAATTGCAGGGTAATGAAATTATACAGATTTTGAGAGATAAGAAGTCATAATTTTTGGGCTAAGAAAGTCTCAATTTAATTGTTATAATATCCTATATTCTAACACTGTTCATAAGAGCTTTAACTTTGATTTTTTAGACATCTCAAGGCTACAAAAAATTGAAGGATATTATCCAATATCAACAGAATTGCACTCCTAGAACTTCAAAGAGAGAAGTTATGTTATGTGTGGTACTAGGTTGATGCAGAACTCAGAGAATAATGCATCTAGAGTGGAGCCTAAGAAGTTGATTTCATCAGTGATTCAACTTCTAGGGAATCTAAAATATGCATTTCTTGCTAAAAATAACAGACTATCATTTTGGAACAGAAAATTGGAATGGTCTCTTATGTTATTTCTTATGCATGACAACAATTCAAGACGAATGGGAATTTGTTGAAATTATATAAAGAGAACTTCCAACCACCCTAAATTTCATGTTGTCTCCTTCCTTGTTTCCCCACTTAATATAGTCTTCTTTAATAAGTTTTTCTTATATACTTGAGCTGTTATTTGTTGATTAAGTGTGGGGGAGGAGACCAAGACAGTAAGGGTAGATAGAAACTCTCATGAATTCATTTTAGATTCTATTTCAGTTTCCATTACTGCTTCCTTTACATGTGTTTCATTAGTTCTTCACATTGAGGACAATATAGAAAATAAATGTGGGGGAGGATGAACTTTAGTGTGTGAAATAGGTGAATAAAAATTAGATAATTTCTATGATTATGTGTCTTTTGGTCACGACCTTATGTTGTTCTTATTATGACATGTGTGCGAGCATGTCAAGTTTCATATTTGTGAAAATTAGTCGTGACCATTGCCTATTTTTGTCATGACCAGGAGTTCCTATTTTCTAAAGTTTATCCATCTGTGATGTGTAGTTGTGATATGTGCTTATCTTTGTTGTGACTATAACGCTGTGAATTTTAGTCATGACTAGATTAATATTTGGGTCGAGACTAGAGCATGTGTGTTTAACAAATTTACTCTCTATAATTATGAGTCCCGACTAGTGTCAATTTTTGTCGCGATCAATATTCCTTATTTTTTGAAGATTTCTTCTCTGTGATAAACAGTCGTGACTTGGTGTCTTTTTTGTCGAGACTACAAGTGACCCTTTGCTAAAAAATTCTTCTATTTCATTCAAATTGTTGCTTGGTCATTGGGAATTTAATGTCATGGAATTAAATTAAATTTTGGACGTATACTTTAGAATATTGGCAAAATTGATGAAGTGTGAGTCGCTTGTTTCATTGATTGATTACTGGAAATTGTGCACCATGGATGATTAATCTCATGTATTTAGTTTAATATTCATACAATATAGTCATGGTGAGTTAATTAGGGTAAGTAAGCTAGATTGAAGGATTTTGGGCCTCTAACATATACTCATTTATATTATGTGACACCATTTAGTTTAGTAACTCTATAGAAATTGTCTCAATCATTGATTCAAAACCACGTTAGCTTCTTATAATTGTGAATATGATTAGGACATTTTTTTCAAAATCCTGTTGACTAAATAGTAGCCACATAAAAATTAAATCCTTTATTTAAACCCTTTGAGACCTTCATTTTCTTTGAAAATTCTATCGTTGATTAATGAATGCTGTACAAGATAGTTTTGCTACAGTAATTTCTTAATTGTGAAATAACTATTAAGTTGCACCACTTTGTTGAATATCTTAACTTCAATATATTTGTTGTCTGGTTCAATAGTTGAAAGGAGAAAACATAGAAAAAATACAGAGAAAGGAAAAAAAAGAAGAAAGAAAAGATAAAGAAGAGATAGACTAAATGACAAGATGTGATATTCAGCTTGTATGAAAAGAAGTTAGTTTGTGACTTGTTAATTTTTGCAGTTGTACAATTGGAACTGTGATTAAAAATTGAAATAGCTTAAAGAAGTAAGATCATATGCATTATTTCATTAATCATTGATATGTATTTCTATTTTATCATTTCGCCTTTCTAACATTACAACCTAATGAATACCCTTTGATTCACAACCCTTGTGGCATTTAGTGGTGGAGATAAGCCTAAGCTAGATGGTTGAGTGAAAATAACCTTGATAAGATAGTGAGTGAAATACTAAACCTTGTGAGGAAATTTCAACCTATTTACTTACCATGATTTAATTGCATGAGTTAGATCCTTTGATTAATATGGGATTAGTATGGATTGTTGGAATTGAAGTTAAAAAATTGATGGTTGGAAGTACTTATGTTGAATCTGTTTTGCCAATTTTGTGGAATATGTGTTTGAATTTCAATTTTGATCCATAGTTTTGCTTGTAGTGCAAAAGCTAAAAGTGGAGGAATTGATAAACTCTTATTTTTATATTTATTTTAGTGTGTTTAAAGAGAGTTTTATTTTTTTTATTTTGTCCCTATTTATCAATATGTTGAGCAATTAAATAATAATATAAAAATTGAACAATTGGAAATTAATTGATATGATTTATTGATTAATTGGACAAATAATATGTTTCTTCTAATTTTCTATTACAGGCCAATGCACTAACAGATAACAAGATGGGTAGAGATTAGTAACTAATTTGATAGCTAGGCAAAAGGAAATTTTGTTAGAAAAAGGAGAATGGCATGTGCTGGCACTGATCTGGACAAGATACTCACTCATTCAGAACAACTATGGACCATTCAAGCTATTTGGAAGGGAGAAAATGGAATTCTAATTCTGTTGGCGATGCACGTGTTGGGCCAAGGGGGTTCACTAATATCAAGACCCAAAATGTCATTCCAGAGGCCCAGTGAGGTGGTTGAACAATTAAGTGGGCCAGAGTCTAGAGCAACCCCAAAAATTATGAAATTACAAAAATGTCCCTATGTAGTCAGATTATATCAGAGATGGATGGAGGGTATTTTGGTCATTTTGGATAGGTTAAAAATGTCCAAGCAAGTATAGGGGTGGTTAGTTATAGTCAGTATATACTCTGATGAAGTATAAAGAGGTGTGAAATGACAATTATTCCCTTAGGGTTAATATAGTGCAAGAAAGTGCAACAAGGGTATTTTGGTCATTTCTCAAGGGATGGTTGACAGATAAATACTCAGTCCAACAATGTCAATGGTATAAAAACTTAGACATTGGTTTTCATGATAGAATACATATTCTGAAATATTATACAAATTGGGAACATAAAACAATTTGGTTTTTGTGAAACTGCTCATATCGGTATTGGAATGGACTAAAATTTTTCCTATCAATATTTCTACCGTTCTTCAGCCAAACACAGCCCTAAATGAGTTCATGCATGCCATCATTAATGAGGCTTTTAGGGCAAGCTTAATGGAAGGTGAGTTATGGACCATTAGATCAAATAGTAACCAAATTAATCTTGGCCTTCCATTTCCACCCAATTTTGCCTATAAATACCCCACCATTTCAAGTTTAGATAAGCTTAAACAAGCTAGAATCAAGTGGTATATGCTTGGAAATTCAAGTATACATGTAGTTAGGGTTTTGTGTTCTTAGCTGCTACTGTATGAATCACTATTCATATGTTAGAATTTCATGATTTTGATGCTTACAATGAGTTTAAAATGGAAATTTGTATGGGGATAAAGTAGAAAAATAAGTCTTGAAAGCATTGGAATCAAAATGTGAATTTTTGGAAAATAATAGTGGCATTTCAGTTCTATAAGTAGCCAAGGATGTGTTATGATTTTGGAAATTCTGGTTTCATATTTGGATTCTACATGAAAAATTATGTGGAAATGAACCATGAGAATTTATTTTAGAAAGATAGAAGTATATAACATAAAATGGAAAAAGAATAGAAGTTGGTGAAAACCTAGTCTTGGAATTGTTTTGAAGTTGAATTGTAACTTGATATTACTTTGTAATGGCTAGGTTTTGATATTTGTGTGGAAAGAAGACCATTTCAAGAAGGGTGTGACAAGGCTACCTTAAGAGGTAGCAATAATACCTAACTATAATTTCATATTGGTTTGATTGTATGCTTGCTTGCTAGTTATGATGTTTGGTTGAGTTTAAGATTATGCCATCATGATGATGTATGAATGATTGCAACTCCTTGCAACTAATGTTATGACAATATGCATGTTAGAGTTTTCTTATGTATTATTATGAAGTAGCTCTCATCTCATGATAATATGTTAGGTATTTAATCAATCATGCATGATATTATAGTTTGTATAACTTGCTATTGAGATTTTCATGAAATCTCATTCTTTCTATATGCATAACCATGTTATAGGTGCTGGAACATCTCAAAGAAAAAGGGTAAATATAGATGGTTGAACTTGTATGGTAAGTCATATTAATCACTTGACACTATAGGAGGATATGATGGAATACTTAGCATGATATAATGTGTTTGTATTATGAGGCAGTAACCTTATGATGATAATTATGATGACTTAACCAATGATTTTGGACTTAAAATTTGGTATGAAAATAGCTAATGTATAGAGCTTTAAATGGACACTAAGAATGACTCAATTGGTTAAGTTTTTGATTTACTATGAGTTTTCTAAGTTGGGGATAAAATCTGGAATTGAAATAAAGTAAGCAATTGAAGGTAGTAACGTTCAACCGTTAATTTCATATAGTAAATGAATGAATTTCTCTACTAAATTTTGTAGGCTTAAAGAACACATCTGGAGCTTTAAATCCATAGGTAACATGTTTCGTTTGGACAAGAAAATAAAGAGAAATGAGTTTTTGAATTTAAGGCAAAGAAACTGGAAATTCCAAATTTACCAAATGAACAGTGTTTTTCAACGAATAAACTGATTTCATTTGGACAATAAAACCTCATTTTTATATTTTTTCTTCAAATTTAAATAAAATATATTCCATTAGAAATTGGAACCATTCCATTCCAATTTTTCTATATTTAATTATGAATTTTCAAATTTAGGTATGTATTCTAGATTACAAAATGAACAGTACCCGTGAACAGTCCCCAAGAAGAAATCTTTTAAAAATGCATATTTCTAAAGCAAAGGGATATGTAATTGATTCAAATGACTTCCAATTGAGTATAATTGAGGTTGAAAATAAGGATAAGATATTTTGGTATTAGAGCCAAGGATTCTGGCTTAAGAAATGCTTTAAATAGATTAGTTCTAGACTGATACATAATTGAAAATTTTCATAATTGACACTAAGTTAGTTGTTGCAAGACAAATATGACTAAACATAAGACTGGGTCTAAAACCACAATGAATCAAGGAGACCCTATACCAAAAGTTTTTAGTTTAGACTTCATCGATTATAGGTCTATTTTTAGTTTACATATGATGTATGCAAACCACTGGTCAGCCCGTAGCCCGCCCATATATTTTATTATTTAAGCCTGTTTAAGCCCACCTATTACAAGCCTATTTTAGGCGGGTTTAAACGGGTAAAATAATATAGAGTTGCACGTAGGCACACGGGTTATGTTCTCCTTACACACCCCTACTCTCTATCTCTATTCTCTCTCTTTCATCTACAATTTTCCTTTGTTTTAAGCAATAGAAATAGAGAAAAGTTCTATTTCCATCTTCATCTTCTCCTTCTACATTCACCATGATTGTTGATGATCCATTTGTTGCTACTGTTAAGGTCTTGATAGCAATAGAAGGCCAGATCCATTGTGCTATCTTGGAGATGATGTTTAACCAGAGTCCTTGATATGAAACATGGGAGTTCAATTGTGTCTTTAATTCTAGATCTAATTATATCGAGTTGATGTAGTTAATTATGGTTTTATTGATTCAATTAAAGTTAGTAGATGATGAACACTAAGGAATCGAGTTGGATTTCTTGATTATGTTTAATTGAGCTCTGATTGATCCTCATCCTTGAACTAGTTAGACATGGTTGTGGTTAATTAGATTAATTCTATAGTAGATTATAGTTGTATATGTTTAATTCATCTTCTTCTACCTCTTGAGTTAAATGATTCATATTTCTCTATTCAATATCTACGAGTTGTAGCTTTGATTGAGATTTAGCTGAAAAGTTATTAGCTAACATATTCTAATTCAATTAATTAACTCCTCATACTATATGGATAATGAAGGTAAGGTAATCTCCAAGTGAACACACTTGTTATTCATATCATTATCCTTAACACTTAAAATCATAAACAGTAGCATAAGATTTACATTTAGAAGTTATTCAATATCTCATCTCACAATGCATCTGATTAATTTATTAAATTGTGCCTCATTGGATTAGTTAGGTATTTAGCATCCATTTAGGCTCCTTGGGAATCATTATAAGTTAGCTTCACTTTACTATTAGTTAGCTTACTTTCTTTTGATAATTAAAACGATCGTTATCATTAGGACCATGCATCCTCCTTTCACTCAACTCTACCCAGCATAAAGCTCAAAGCAAATTCTATCAATGGTAGATGGGTATCCTAATTGCCTTTAGAATCTAATACAAAAGCTCAAAGCATGTCTTCTAGTATCTGGATCATACTTTTTGACTGTCTGTTAGTTTATGAGTGGTAGGTTATACTAAACCTGAGAGTAGTATCCATTTCTTTATATACAGCCCTCTAAAATTAGGATATAAACCTGGGATCTCTGTAAAAAATAATACTATTTGGGACACCATGTGATGTGATACAGCAAGATGACTTTTCAACTTATAAGGATCCTTTACATATTCCAACTGGACTAATAACAAAAGCAAGAGCTAAAAGAATTAAGAAAGCAATGAATGAGTAGTACAAGAGGCATTGACAAAGAAAATGACAATTGGACCAACAAATCAGATTAAAAATGATGAGGATATTATTAATTTCATTTGTGCTAAAAATAGAGCTACTGGACCTACTTTGGGCTTAGAGACATTAATTTAAAGGCCTTAGACCAAGTAGTACTTATGAGAGGACTCATTTGGGCCTAAATAATATTACTTTTTGGGCTTAAAATGTTGATTTGATTTTTATTATTGTATTTGTGCCAACATTAGTTATTAGTTAGTAGATTTGACTTTTAGGTTCCCAAGTTACTTGAATTAAGTCATTGTTATTTTATTTTAGTATTTACTATTTTGAACCCCTAGGTTACATTTAATGCTTTTTAGGTCAGATTTAAAATATATCTCTTATGACTTATTTCGAATGAGATTGGATGGTTGATTGAAAGTTACATTTTTTGTACTTTGTTTCTTGACAGTGGATTCTCTCTAGGGTTCTTCATATAATAACAGACTTACCAAGACTTGATCAATCTTTTTGTGTCTTCCAACACTTTAGGTCCTTGCTCTTCTATGTTCAAGGGTTCAGACCCCTATTTAGCATTCTTGGGGTACGTAGATTCATATTTGGTTATGGGTTCTTGGGATTTTCTCTTTTAGGTAACCTCTATTTAGCGTTCTTGGGGTGCATATATTCGGATTTGGTTGTGGGTTCACACCATATTCCCAATTATTTTCTTAAATAGTTGAATTGATATTTTTCAAGAGGTTTTGTAAAGATATTAGCTAGTTACAGATGAGTCAGGATCAATTCTACTTTGATATCTTTCTTTTGAACATGATCTCTAATAAAGTAATGTCTTATATCAATGTGCTTGGTTCTTGAGTGAAGTACCATGTTCTTTGGTAAGTTGATAGTGCTTGTGTTATCACAAAGAATATGTATCTCCTTCAATTGAATTCCCATCTTGTATCTTCTGTTTTAACCATAAAGCTTGAGCACAACAGTTTCCTACAACTACATACACAACTTCAATTGAAGATACTGGTACTTTTTCTATCAGTCTTGTAATCATCATGATCCGGATCTGAGTAGGCTATCAAGAATTCTCCACCTCCTTTAGGAAACAATATTCCAAGGTTGATGATTCCAGATAAATATCTGAATAGTCTTTTCACAGCTTCGCATGAGATTCTTTGGGTGAATCTTAAATGTCTAGTCTACTTGTTGTATAACAGAAATCCAATCATTACCCAATACTTTTTAATATCAAATTCTTTCCCTTTCTCATCTTTATCTAGTTAAATTATTGAGCTTATTGGTATGGCCATGCTTTTGGCTTGTTCCATCTCAAATTTCTTCAGAAGTTCCTTGAGATACTTTATTTGTGATATAAATATCACATTCTTCTTTTGGTTAATTTGCAATTTGAGAAAGAAATTGAGCTTTCCCGTCATTGACATCTCAAATTTCTTCAGAAGTTCCTTAAGAAACTTTGTTTGTGATATAAATATCACATTCTTCTTTTGGTTAATTTGCAATTTGAGAAAGAAATTGAGCTCTACCATCATTGACATCTCAAATTCTCTCTACATTATCTTGGCAAACTTTTGACAAAGATCTTCATTAGTAGACCAAATATTATATCATTAACATAAATATGTACTACTAATAAATCTTGTTAATTCCTTTTCATAAAAAATATTGTATCTACTTTTCCTCTTTCAAAACTTTCTTTAAAAGGAAATTACTAAGGCATTTATACCAAGCTCTTGGAGCTTTCTTTAAACCATATAAAGCATTTTTCAATTAATAAACATAATCAGGGTAAAGTTCTTCCATAATAAAACTATTTAGAAAATCACTTTTGATATATATTTGATAAAGCTTAAAATCTTTTATGCATACAAAGGCTAAGAGTACTCGTATAGCTTCCAATCTAGCCACTGGAGCATACATTTCCTTATAATCAATTCATTCTTCTTGATTATAGCCTTTTGTAACAATCCTAGCCTTATTTCTTATGATGATTGCAGATTCATCGAGCTTGTTCTTGAATACCCATTTAGTGTTTATAATGGATGGTCAATAGGCATGGGTACTAAGTCCCAAACTTAATTATGCTCAAATTGGTTTAGCTCTTCTAGAATGAATCTATTAGAGATTTATTATCATTGATAGGTTCAATGTTTGAAATAAATACGAAAAATCATAATTCATTGAACACTTTTCTCTAGGTTTTTACCCCCTAATTGACTTCACCAATAACCTATTCTAAAGGATGATCCTTGATATGGTTCCATGCCTTAGGTTGGCTATCTTTTACTTGAGAAAATGTTTCATTGGGTTTTTCTATATTTTTAAGATTTGATGATGCTTGGTTTTTGTTAAGACTCAAAGTTTCAAATTTTTGAACAATCTTAGCATCATCTTCAAAAGGTTTTGAAAGTGACTCTATTTTAGTAAAAACATGTACAAACTCTTCTATTATAAAAGTTCTTTTGTTAAAAACTATGCTTTACTACGACTAGAATATCCTAGAAATTAACCTCCATACCTAGATTCTCTTTGTTGTTATTGTGTATGAAACACTTGCTTCTAAAAATCCTCATATGAACTATGTTTGGCTTTCTTCCTTTGTACAACTCATAGCGAGTCTTCTCAAGCATTGTCCTGATGTAAGATCTATTAGATATGTAGTAAGGTGTACTCATTGCTTATTCCCAAAAGATTTGAGATATTCCCTTTTCATTTAGCATAGCTCTAGGAATATTAGTGAGGATATGTTCTTTCTTTCTACTAATATATTTTGTTAAGGTGTGCTTGGAGATGAGAAATTGTTATCGATTCCATGCTTCTCACAAAAGTTGGTGAACTCATGATTCTTGAATCCGCCCAAATTTATCCAAAGGACCTACAAAATAAATCAAGATTATGTAATATTATTTATCTCAAAATAGATTACTCAAGAGAAAACATAAATTTATTGACAAAAAAGCCCTTTAGGCTGTAAATTCACATGACTCGAACTCATTTTAATCAGAAAATACCATAAATATATGTAATAATACCCAAATAACTCTTTAATAACCCCCAAATGTCATCAATTGTCATGGTAAAAATGGGTTACATCAATGGTGAGTTTTCACTGAATTCCAGAAAAGTATGAAAATTTCACTATTACTTACTATAAACGCCTGGTTACTTGTTTATGACCCACATGGATGAATTTTACAAAGAAAGTAGGCATTTTAGAATCATCATTGAAAGTTGAGATAGGTGGTGAGTTTTTAGTCAATTCTAGAACAGTGTGAAAGTTTACAAAAAGCTTAGAAATATTCTATCACTCGTTTGTGACCCATGTGTTTTAATTTTCACAACAAAAGCGGCATATCCTCGTTGGATGTAGAGAAGGGTGGTGAATTTTCAGTCTAATATGGAAAATTTTGAAACTTTATTTATTACTAGCTACAAACACTTGATCACTTGTTTGTAACCCATAAAGATGGATTTCAAAATGAAAGTGGACATTCTAGAATCATCTTTGAAAGTTGAGATATATGGTGAATTTTCACTTAATTTTAGAAGAGTTTAAAAATTTTCCTATTTCTAGTATACACTCAATCACTCGTTCAAGACCCATTTAGATGAATTTCACTACAAAAGTAGGCATTCTATAATCCATATTGAAAATTGAGATGGGTGGTAATTTTCACTAAATTATGGCATAGTGTGAAAGTTAGCTACATTTTCCTTAAACAAGGTAGAAACACTTGATCACTCATTCGTGACCTATATGGATTAATTGCACAATAATTGTGACAATTCTAGAATCTTTATTGAAAGTTGAGATTGTAGGTGGGTATTCACTAAATTCTAAAATAGTGTGAAAGTTCACAATTTTTGGCTAAAAACTTGATGATGACTGATGAGTCCAAATTATACCTCAATTCTAGTATAGTTTTGAGAGGTTTTTAGATGATTTTTTTGACTAATTTGATACACTTTCCTTTTGAGAAGATTAATATTACAAAGCCAAAATGTGTTTGTAGGCACAAGAAAAATGGCAAAACGCAAATGGGCAATGAACAAGAAGCGAATGACATGAAGGACGATGTAAAGTAGAAGAAAGGACTCAAGAATGGAGCTGGAAGGGCAAAACTTCAAAGAAGAATTCTAAGGAGATCACTATGATTGTTTGCCGCGGCAAAAGTGCTCTGAACAGAAACTATACATTTTTTACATTTAGAGTAAAAAACAAAGCCCATATCAGTTACTAGACACCAAAACACGATATTAAAGTGTGCTAAATAGAAACTGTACATTTTCAAAGTCATCTCTTGATTTTCTCTCATCTCCAACCATACCCATTTATCAAAACTTCACATTTCCATTCATTCTCACCATTATAACCCATTTTCCATCGATTAAACCTCCATTTCACCATTCTTCTTCCACCTTTTCACTTTAATTTCGTCACCACCATGGTAGCACCTCTTGAATTTGATTGTAGTAATCTTGGACCTATTTGTGACAAGACTTCGGGATATTTGGTGATGGAGAAGGAGGCTAGAGCTTGATTTGGCATCAAAGGGGAGTTTATTAGTTCTATTCTTTTCTCATGGTTTAGGTTAGTTTTAGGGATCTTGATTTATGTTTAGGACTTGGAAATCCAATTAGTTTATCCTTGAGTTCGGAACTTGTAATAGAATTGGATGATGTATTTGTTGATCTTTGTGTGTGTGTGTGTGTGTCATGTTCATGGTTTCTTGTTTATTTGATTGCTAATGATTGTTGGTGTTTAACGTAATAGCTTGAAATTATTGTGTGATTACACTAATTGAGGCATTGTATCACCTAACTCCAATTACAAAACTAAGTGGCTTTTCACAATGTATTAAGAGGTTCAAACAAAACTTTGATTAAAGAAGAGTTTTAACTAATGAAGTACATTATACTTAACCAATACATTAGACTTAACCAATTGGTTAAGGTTTTCTATCTTGACTTGTAGTTATATCTCCCATAATCATTTTCAAAGAGCAATGATAGCTGAATTTTCCACACCAAAGACTTTTCTCATCTTATTTCGCTAAATCCAAACCCATTCCTTGAAAATGTCTTTGCTTGAAGCACTCAAAAATATATATATATATTTACTTGTGCCTTTACTTAGATTGCACACACTTATGATTTCAATTGTAAACCCCTACGATGAGACCCATAGTACACATGCTTTTCATATCACTTTAGTGTCATTTTATACAGTTTTTGAGCTTATATTAGATATTAAATGATTAAATTGAGTTCTAAATCCATATTTGTGATACTACAAAAGGCATTTTGGTCATTTAATTATGCTTTTATAATTTTGATTATTTTCAAGATTTTGGTATTACAAATGTTTGATCTTAATTGTAGGAAATTGGGGATTAATCTTATCACATTTTGGGCTGAGATTTCGTCTTGGATTCAAATCTAACCTTAATTTTCACACTTGTGCCTCATTCCTAACCTAATTTTTGGCCTAAACACACAAGTTTCAGCCACAAACTCATTCACTCTCTACATAATTTTCCAACCCTAACACTCTCATTCTCTCATCTTCTTCACCTCCTATCACCATTCCCTTATATCTTCTATTTTCTTCCATGGCTTTTGCAATTTGTGAGATGGTGGTGATAGTAACAACTCTGATGCATGATTTGACTGCGGATTGTGTTTCTTGGATTTGATTGCTACTTCTTAATTACTTATTGCTGCTGTCTTTCACAAGTAATTCAACCATTTCCATTCCTAAGTTTCAAGTTATTTTGATTACATTGGTGATAGTACTATCTTTTGGTTGAAATTGAGAATGTATAGAGTGGTTGCTGCTATATGAGTGTTTGTGTCGAGAATTCTTGGAGAATTGAGTTTATTCTTACATGCATACACACATCTCATCAATTTTGAGCTGTGACAAAATTTCAATGTGCATACAATTGATTTTTAACTAGAGTGTAAAGAGTTTGAGTGCAAAGATCTAAAGAATTGAATTTTGAACTTTCTTAAGCTTCCATTGAATTATATCGCAAATTTCATATTTAGAAAATGGTTTCCCACTTGTGCTTGAAGTTTTGAAGGATTCACAAAGGTCTTGAAGCAAATTGACTTGAGTTTGAGCATTTAGGATATTTTTCTGTGTTGTTGTGTTATCCAAAATTTTGACTCTACACCTTTTTGTTACGGAGAGCTACTCTTTTGGTCACAATGAAAGTTTCTTTGTTTTGTGTAGGTTGCTTTTTGTGACCATTCATCAAGACGAACCATACTAACAGGGCTGAATTTTCGCCTTTCGATCCATAAAAAATAATGATTGTACGAAATAATATAGTATATGACACAACCTTATCATTCTTCTCGATGAGCCTTTTTGTTGGAATCCTAGCAAATTGGTTTACAAAAATATTGAAGACTTAAGTGAAAACATGGGGTTTTGGTTTAATAGAATTGTGGTGTAATCAAAATAAAGGTGTACTGAAAGTAAATATTTATGGTATTTTGATTAAATGAGGGAATGCTTTAGATTGTAGGAAAGTATGATAAAATATACTGTGATGAAAACTCAGTTATCCTTGCTCTTAATTAGATATAGAAGTTATGAATTTATAAAGTCTAGATAAAAACCACAATCAATCGATCACTTGTAATACATTAATAATTCAAAAACCACTTTGATCAATGTTAAGTTTAAAAACCATTTAGTGTGTAAATTGAATTAGATGATGTAGTTACACTCAAATGGCTATCAATCAACAACTATAGAACTAAGTAATCAAATTAAGTACCAACAATCGTTGATAATCATCCCACTAATCAGAAATTAAAATTGAAATACGAAAGTCTAAACTCAAGAATAATCAATCAATATTAAAGTCTCCTTCAAATCAAGAAATCACCAAATATAGAAATCTAAAAATATGAACACGCACATATTAGACTAAAATATCTCCCTTATTAAGTCCATTGAGTTCAAGTTTTATCGTCTATCCAAGAGACTAAAAGATTTATCTCATAGCTCCAATTGTGTTGCAATTGCTCCATGAAGTTGTCGCAATGAGAAATGCAAAACAAAAGGTGATGGGAGTGATTTAATAGGTGAAAAAATGGAGAAAATGGTGGAAAATGTATAAAATTAGAAGGTTTGAGTGAGGATTGATGAGAGAAGTTGAAAGTAAGTATTGAATACCGCTAGTCCAAATCTGGCAAATAAAGTTTAATCCTTCGTGGCTACTGATCCCTTTTCCTTATTTACAGAATGGCCTAACAAAAAACGCAAAACTTCACTTAAGGGTCTTTTTCATCGTGACCAGAGAATGAATTTTGGTTGCACCAATGAACACAGAAAGTCTTGGTCGCGACCAGCAAACACCCAGGTCATGACTAAAGAAAGCAGTGGCTGGCTCTTCTCATTTCTGACCCTCTTAATCTTGTGACTTCTTTCCTCCTCTAATTTAGGTCTTTGAATCTCCTACAAATGCCTACAACCAAAGGCAAAGCTCTTTGTAAAAATAAAATAAATTATAGATCAAGGCATTTATATTTTGGATGAGATAATTGACCATTTTACCCCTAAATAAGCACAATGTCATGTAAATTCAAACATTATCACAAAATTACAATTGTATGCCTAAAATGAGAGTAAAGTGTCACAAAATCCTTTAAAATACCAAAGAAACCATGTAGAATTTGGGTCTTATCAATTCCCCCACATTTGAACTTTGGTACTCATGGACAAAGAATTGAATCAATCCTAAGAAAATATGGGCAAAATTGAAAAGAATAGCATGTTCAATAAAGATCCCTTTAACCAATCAATCAATCATCTTTTTGGAAAAACAAAAATGATAACATGAGCAATACCAAGTAATTAATTACACGGTGCAATAGACTCTAAATGTATGAGCGCAATAGATTCTCTGAAGGGATACAAGTGTTTAGCTCATTAATCTCTCATCGTTAGGGATCTTTCACTCAAATTCAAGTGTGTTTCATAGGCTTGTAATAGCTATAAAATCTCCTTTACTAAACAACATTAATGCAAAAAATCAAGAGGACTTTCAGTGTTATAATGATAGAAAAGTCATATGGAATAGAAATGTAATGTAATAGAGTGTCTTAGTTAAAAATAAGGTGTTGGAAAATGTGCCCTAGGGGCCAATCATTGTCTTATGAATATTATTGATTTATAAATTTATTAATTGTGTTATCATATTATTTGCATGTTTATTGTGATGACCATCCTTGGATAATTCATGATCTTATTCTAAATGTCCCTGGTCGGTCATCTTATTCTAAATGTCCTTGGTCGGTCATCTATATTTATATTCGTATATATATATAAATTCGTATATATACATTATATATAAGGAATATATATGATTTAATTTATAAGGATAAATTAAATCTCTATCATGTTTGAATTTGAAATTCAAATTGATAAGATATCTCATATAAGAGATATTTACAAGATTTAATTTATAAGGATAAATTAAATCTCTATCACGTTTGAATTTGAAATTCAAATTTATATAATATCTCATATAAGAGATATTTATAAGATTTAATTTATAAGGATAAATTAAATCTTTATCACGTTTGAATTTGAAATTCAAATTGACATGATATCTCAAATTTGATTTATGAGAATAAATCAAATATAGTACTGTCTTATCTTTATTTCAAATTAAATAAATAGGTGAATTAAATATGTGAGACGAATTTAATATAAATATTATTTATTTAATTAATTTCTTATCAAATCATACAATATATGATATTGTATTAATTTCGGAATTAATATAGATTAATTCCAAGATCCAATTCGGTTGAGAAAAATGCAGAGCATCCAATATATCTGATTTTAGGAGCTACATTTTTGACACACAACACACAACACAAAAGGTTGAACGGAATCTGTAAAAGGTTTGCAGATAAGAAACTGCTGAAGTAGAGACGGAGAGGACGAATTGTTGAGAGAGTCTTAGAGGGACAGGAAACACTAGCACGACGTTCGTGGTTAGAACGTTATTCGTGTGGATACCAGTAGAGGAAGCCGACCTGAGGTGTCGACTTCTTGTGATTAGAAAGAGAGCACGAGCCGCGGAGAGAAGCTGTGGACATCTTCTTGCGATCGAAAAGAGATCACCAGCCGCGGAGAGAAGCTGTGGAAATCACTGAGAAACACTGAGGGTAATGCTTCTTCCCACTTGACTTAGACACATACGGTAGATCCTGGCAAGGAATGGAAAAAATTTTTTAATTAATTTCCGCTGCGTGTCTTCCAATTCCTTTCAGTGGTATCAGAGCCATGCCATTTTGTGTTTAAATTAACCTTGATTGTTGATTAATATGATATGTGTTAGTCATAGCCGTTCATATAATATGCGTTTTATGTATGACATATAAGAAATTTGTGTTATGTATGACATAAAAGGAATCTAAAAGGGAATTGAAATCGGTGGTGATGCGTTTTGATTTGATCAATTAACATAGATGGGGTCTAAGAAAACCGAATGCAGATTCATAACACAATCATAACACATGTTATTCGTAGCGCAACACAATCATAACACATGTTATTTTGTGAATGTTTTAGATTTGAAACATTAATTGCCCTTCAATTAGATCTGAATATTGATTCTTGAATGTTTGGGTATGGTGAACAATATGGCTCTAGATTGTAAGTTTTGTAATTTTTAAATACAACTTGCGTGTCGTGCCTTCCTCTATATACTCTCAATGTACCTTCTCTTCTCATCTCACTCCCCTAGAATGTTAAAAGAGGTTTCTATATGTAATTTCCCTTTTCTTACTAGAGAGCTCCTCTTATTGGCTTGAGGAGACTTAGGATAGGTGAGCCATATTGTATCACGTTTAAATTATGCATCTTATGATTATATCAGAAACATGCATATTACTTGTATGAGATACAAACTGAGAAACATGCATTCTTATAAACAAGATAGATAAATTAAGCCCTCTGAATGAAATCTTAAGTCATAATGCTGTCAATTTATGAACAATTGTCAAAACCTCGATCGCTCAATTGTGGACTTCACCAAAGTGAGTGCTTTTGAATTATCTTGGGGAGATAAGCAAGAGTAATGGTGCTACTCTCATATGTTTATTATTGTTTGACTTAATTAAGATTAACAAAACGGTACATGACACAACCTGAAGGGTTTGTTCATTCTGAGGACTCTGGTAAAGTGTGCAAGCTTCAAAGGTCCATTTATGGACTGAAGCAAGCCTCTCAGAGTTGGAATCATCGTTTTGATGAAGTAGTCAAAAGAGTTTGGATTTCTTCAAAACATTGATGAACCTTGTGTGTACAAGAAGGTTAGTAGGAGCACAGTTGTGTTTTTGGTACTCTGTGTCGATGACATCCTACTTATTGGGAATGACATTCCTACCTTACAGATTATCAAGTCTTAGTTAGGAAATTCTTTCTCGATGAAAGACTTGGGTGAAGCCACCTACATCCTAGGAATAAGGATCTATAGAGATAGATCTAAAAGACTTCTAGGACTCAGTCAGAGTACATACATAGACAAAATACTGCATAGGTTCAGTATGCATGAATCAAAGAGGGGTTTCATACCCATGTCTCATGGTAGTCACCTTAGCAAAGATTTGTGTCCTAGTACATCTGATCAGCGAGGTCGCATGAGTAAAGTTCCATATGCCTCAGTCATAGGATCTATCATGTACGCCATGTTATGTACTCAACCGGATGTCTCGTTTGCCTTAAGTATGACTAGCAGATATCAACAGGACCCTGGTGAGGGCCATTGGACTGCTGTCAAGAATATCCTTAGGTACTTAAGAAGGACTAAGGACTTATTCTTGGTCTATGGTAGATTGGATGATGAACTCTGTGTAACTGGTTACACAGACGCGAGTTTCCAAACTGACCAGGACGACAAAAAATCCCAGTCTGGATATATATTCCTCCTCAATAATGGAGCAATAAGCTAGAAGAGCTCTAAGCAGGGCACTATAGCAGATTCTACAACGGAAGCTGAGTATATAGCAGCATCTGATGCAGCTAAGGAAGCCGTTTGGATCAGGAAGTTCATCACGAAACTAGGGGTGATACTTACCATCTCAGATCCAATAACTTTGCTCTGTGACAATAGCGGTGCCATTGCACAGGCCAAAGAACCTAGGTCACATCAAAGGACCAAGCATATACTCAGGCGATTTCATCTCATCAGAGAAATCAACGATAGAGGTGATATAAAAATATGCAAAGTAGCAGGAGAAGACAATGTCGTCGATCCTCTAACAAAGCCGCTTGTGCAAGTAAAGCATGAGCGTCATGTTAGGTCAATGGGAATTAGTCAAATTAATGATTGTACCTAGTGCAAGTGGGAGGTTGTTGGAAAATGTGCCCTAGGGGCCAATCATTGTCTTATGAACATTATTGATTTATGAATTTATTAATTGTGTTATCATATTATTTGCATATTTATTGCGATGACCATCCTTGGATAATTCATGATCTTATCCTAAATGTCCCTGGTCGGTCATCTATGTGGGAGCAGAGATGAAATAAGGCTAGTATGACTTTGAAGATGTATAGAGATATAAATCAAAGTCATAGGCACATGTAAGAGTACAAGGTGTTGGACCGACCCGCTATGAGAGAGCTGCATGGGTTACATCATAAGCTTCTCTCATATATAAACCATGTCACTATACCCCTTGACCTGAGATCATCATGGATTCCTACATGACAAACACTTAGCTTTGACCTAGTCAAAAGTCACTTTTGACCGAGTGATCATAAAGACCATGTTCGGGCTTACTGGTTTTTCATGCGGAGGAATGTGAATGGTCAAGATGGAATTTGTCCCTCACATTCGTAGAGAGATATTACTGGGCCCCTCGATGAGTGAGTCTGAGAAATGTATGGCCATACTGTAATGGAAAGGTAGTTCCATTTCTATAGTCAGACTATTCAGGAATCGAGAAAGTAATGGTTAGGAATAGGAGGATGACATTATCCATGCCTCATCCATGACCAAAATATCGCGTGACAGAAGGGACATGATATGGTTGTATAAAAGGTTACTTCGTTTATCGATCCTCATATGATTTGGGTAGTCATTATGTCTTGCTAGAGACTGCTTGCGACTTGTGGGCCAGTATAGCAAATGGCCCACTGCCAACTTCATATGGGCCTACAGGGTCACACACAAAATAGCCCAACACGAGCTATGATGTCCAGATTCATTGAATCTAAGATGTGTCCAGATTCAATGAATGATCCAAGGTTGATGTATATATTTATTTATATTTATATTCGTATATATATAAATTCGTATATATACATTATATATAAGGAATATATATGATTTAATTTATAAGGATAAATTAAATCTCTATCACGTTTGAATTTGAAATTCAAATTGACATGATATCTCAAATTTGATTTATGAGAATAAATCAAATATAGTCCCGTCTTATCTTTATTTTAAATTAAATAAATAAGTGAATTAAATCTGTGGGATAGATTTAATATAAACATTATTTATTTAATTAGTTTCTTATCAAATCAGATAATATATGATATTGTATTAATTTCAGAATTAATATAGATTAATTCCAAAATCTAATTCGGTTGAGAAAAACGCAGAGCATCTTATATATCTGTTTTTAGGAGCTACGTTTTTTGAACAACACATAACACAAAAGGCCGAAGGGAATCTGCAAAAGGTTTGCAGATAAGAAACTGCTGAAGTAGAGACGGAGAGGACAAATTGTTGAGGGAGCCTTGGAGGGACAGGAGATGCTAGCACGTCGTTCGTGGTTAGAATGTTATTCGTGTGGACACCAGTAGAGGAAGCCGACCTGAGGCGTCGACTTCTTGCGATCGGAAAGAGAGCACGAGCCTCAGAGAGAAGCTGTGGACATCTTCTTGCGATCGGAAAGAGATCACCAGCCGCGGAGAGAAGCTGTGGAAGTCGCTGAGAAACACTGAGGGTAATGCTTCTTGCACTTGACTTAGACACATACGGTAGATCCTGGTAAGGAATGGAAAAGTTTTTTTAATTAATTTTCGCTGCGTGTCTTCCAATTCCTTTCATAAGGCAAGTCAATTTTCATCTGAATAAGCTTAACTCTTAACTTTCTATCTGCAGGAAGTACTTAATTCAAATTTATTCTTTTGCTATAGCTTATTAGCATTGTTGTAGCTTTATTCAAACCCTTTTTTGTTTCTTTCTTTTCTCTTTTCATTAATTAAATCTCTATATTTTTTAACCAAAAATCACATAGTACCTCCCACAGACTCCATGAAGGTTATATAGTCTCAAATAAAAGGATGAAATTGACTTAATTGTTAGTACAACATAAGCACTTAAACAAAAAAAATGGATGAACAATAAATGAACTGAAAGGAATTAAAGCCCAATTGGGTGACCAATGGATTAATATTTATGGCTTGTGTTTAGGTTAAAGGGTGTAAAAGGGAATGCCTTTATCATATTCAACATAATAAATGTGCACGTAATTTTTGACTCAGAGCTAAGATAAGTTCTAAATAATGCAAATCACATGAATAATCACTCAATATAGGAATTTTGAGGATAACTTTCCAACAAGGGTTTGTATCTAAATTGCTCATACACCAAAGTCTCAAACAACATTCTCTATTCACAAGGCATTAGGACACTTATCACAAAAGAAAACCTCTAAGATGATGATCAAAAGTATCAAAGCAATCACTCAAAAACAAGCATGATTCCATAAATCTACTATTGAAAAGTAATTCAATTGCAATTTCCAAGATTTTCAAAAACTCAAGGATGGAAATGGTTTTCAAGAAAACTATTTAATGCAAGAAGGTTAAAATAACAGGCAATGATTTTGCTTACAAAAAGTTCAATAGTAGTTTCAAAAATTCCTTCTATACAGCATTGTATAAATCAAAGAGAATAAATATAGATATTTAAAAATGAAACACTTAGTCATGACCAAAAATAGTGCTGGTCGTGACCAAATTACATAGAGAGCACATGTATAAATGTAAGGATTTTTGTTGTAACCTAACATTCTTGTAGTCATGATGAATGAATGTAGAAAACACACGACTCAACTTTCAAGAGATTTAGTCATGACCAAAAATACATCTAGTCGTGACCAAACAACACAGAGAGTCCGTCTTTTTCAAAAATCCATCATTAGTCGCAACCAAACATAACTTTAGTCATAACCAATTGATAACTGTCATTTTAATTATCAATGATAAGTGTATTCCTTTGGAGATTACTTACCTTAATTATACATATAATATGAGGAGTTAATTAGTTGAATTAGAATATGTTAGCTAACAACTTGCCAACTAAATCTCAATCAAAGCTACAACTCACAGACATTGAATAGAGAAATATGAATTATTCAACTCAACAGGTAGAAGATGATGAATTAAACAAATACAACTATACTAGGCTATCTAATTGCTCTAATTAACCACAACCATGTCCAACAAATTCAAGGATGAGGATCAATCAAAGCTCAGTTAAACATAACTAGGAATTCCATCTAGGATCCCTAATGTTCATCATCTACTAACTATAATTAAATCAATAAAACCAGAATTAACTACATCAACTCAATGCAATTAGATATGGAATTAAAGACACAATTGAACTACCTGTTTCAAATCAAGGATTCTAGTTTAGCATTATCTCTAAGAGAGATCTAGCCTTCTATTATTGTCAAGACTTCAATAGCAACAGCAAAATCTATAGCAGATATGGTAAGTGCAGAAGGAGAAGATAAAGATGGAAACAAAACTTTCATTTGGTTATATTCCTTATAGTAGAGGAAAGTTACAGATGAAAGAGAGAGAATGGAGAAGGAAAAATGGCATGAGAGAAAGATAGATTTGGATGGAGTGAGAGTATGAGAGATGGAGTGGAGATAGAGCGTGCATGTAGGAGATACCCTAAATAAGCTATGAATGGTGTCATATATAGGAGAAGTGTGGAATGAGTGAACTGATGTGATTAGCTGTTGGCATGAAATATGTGTCCAGAAGTGTGAAATCAGTGAATGTCAGCTGAGATGACATGAATGTGAGCTATCTGAATGAGTGAGCATGTGTTTTACATAAAAGAGAGCTATTGTATGTGAGAGTCCTCTTAGATAGTGTGCAGTGATATGTGTCATGTGTGAATCTAGTCTCCTCTTCAGCACATGTGACTTTCAAAAAAAATAGAATTATGTTTCTCCCTCTAGCTGTCACTATTTTCTACCTTATCTGTTGGTTAGTTACAACATTAGCCTGTGATAGAAATTCAAAAGAAATAGATTCTTTGTCTAATTAATTACTAAAATCACATCAATTAATTTTCAACTATTCCAATTTTATTTTATTAATTAATTGCTCATCATATTGGTAAATGGGAATAAAATTAATAATAAAACTCTCTTTAAACAAACTAAAATCAATACAAATAAGAGTTTATTACCAATAAGCACATAAACCACCAACCAAATATTTTCAAAGCCCAAAACATTCTAACATTCAAAAACCATTTTAGAAAGCATCAAAACAACTAAAATTAAGATCCAATTTTCAGTAATTCATCACTTAATCAGATCAACAACTAAAGATTTGTGATGAAAGATTGGATTTTTGAAAACTTTTGGCAATGGCATAGAAAGTCATTCAGACATTAACCAAAAACAATTACACCTCTCCCTCACACTTAAACTTTGCAGTGTGCTCACTATTAATAGGAAAGGTGGACAAACATCAGCAACCAAGAAAGACATGGAAAACACAACTCAATGCAATATTTACAATTAAGCACACAGTTACATTCCAAACGTACAAATCAATTTGAGAAAATCTAAGATGAAAGGATGGATAAACTAGAAAATACAATAGAGTGCTTGGGTTATAAGGACAACAAAAACATAGTAAAGCGTAAATGGCCAACATAGGTATTTATATAAATGCAAAGAAACAAAAACTAATTACTATTTCTACTGATGAATCTTTTTCAAAACTAAAAAAACTAATAAGGCTAATAACAAAAACTAATTACTATTTCTATCACATGAAACATAATATTAACAAGCTAAGAAGGCATATGAAAAGTAAACGAGGAAGGAAAGGGATGGCTTGGCCTTATGAAGGCGGTATGGCTTCCTTATAGAGTTTTAAGAGATGACCATTTGCTTAGAAAATATTACCCGTTGTCTACTCTTTCAACTCTATCATCCCAAAATTATGGACCTTAATCACTATATAATGATCATCCTAGCTTGTTTTGAATTTTTCATGCTTGAATTTAAACCAAGCTTGGTACCTTTCTCCTTCCTTCAACTTTTTCCTCATAATGTTGACATCAAGAATCATTTTGGTCTTCAAATTATAGATTTCAAAGCTGCTATAGGCTTCTAATCTCACTTCTTCTAGCTACTAAATGTGAAATAGCCTTTGTGAACCAGATTCCTTGAGGTCTTCATTACAAGCTTTCACAGCCCAAAATGTCTTATGCTCTAGCTCCACCAGTATGTGACAAGCCTTCCCACAAATAGTCCTATATGGGCACATACCGATAGGCTTGAAAGCAGTCCTATACTCCCACAAAGCATCATCCAACTGAAGATTCTAATCCTTATTAGATAGTTGACTTAGGGTGTACAAGAAGCCCATGGCCCAATGAGCCCGCTTAAAAAATGCCCTGCCTAGCCCAGTAAAAAATGTCCCCATGGAAAATGGGCAATTCTGAGTATCGGGTAGGGGTTGTTACCTACCTATTTTGCCCTGCCAGGTTGGTTATTATTTTTATATATCAAAATTTATAAATTACAATATTTCACATAGAACGAATATGATGGCTACTGGTGACTAAAGGGTAATTTTACACATATGAGTAGTCAAGTAGATAATTACATCCTTTAAAATTTATAACTAAATTGATTTCTTTCTTTATTAATGTTTAAACTTTGCTAACCATCATATGTTTTTCATATGCTTCATCTTTGTCAACTTTATAGAGATTGATGCAAAGTTACAATTACAAACTACTTAGACTTTAAGGCTTTTTTATATACAATAGATTTCAAGACTTTAATTACTATCTTTTTGTGGCCTTATTCTTAGTGGTTTATAGATGTTATTTAACTCTTGAAGACATATGAATATGGTATTATTTTAGAAGTTCATAATTGTAAGTTTTTTTCCATAATATGAGCAGCGCATCATGACTTGGGCATGTAAGCCCACCCATGCCCAGCTTAAAATGGTTAGGGCTTTTACCGGATAGGGCAAGCATCAGGCTGTAAAATGCATCCCATGTTTTATTTGGGTAAGGCAAGGGTAGGGGCTGCCCTACCTAGCCCTGCTGATACACACCCTTAGTTTGACTATATTCTCAAGGATATGCTTGATTTATCTATTAGACACCTCGATTAGCCCATTAGTTTATGGGTGGTTTGAGGTAGAGACTTTATGAATCACACTATATTTTGCTAATAAATTATTTATCAACTTATTGCAAAAATGGATGCATTGATCATTAATTAATGCACTTGGTACCTAAATCTACTAAAGATATGAGACCTTAAAAAATTGGAAATTGTTTGGGCATCATCTAGTCTCATTAGGATGGCCTCTACCCACCTAACTGGTAACTAAACCTTCAAAAGGGAAGACAAATTAGCACTCACTTGTATTCTCTCAAGAGGCCGAAATTTCTGATTATCAACACACAACTCCTTAAGGACTCTTAAGAAATTCAACCATAGGAATATTTATATCAAGTTTATTAAACAATATATAAGCATCTTTGGCAAAATCAGCATTAAATTTCTTTTCACCAGCAAAATAAGCTCTAGAAAAAAGGAGATATTTTGTACTTACCTCCTTAGGCTTAGAGGCTCCTTGTGTGCTTGTCTCCACTTTACCCTCAATATGTTTACCTTTGTGTGATTAACTCTGTACCATCTCTTCTTAGGTTTCTTGTGCTTCTTCTTGTACTTGTTAGTTCTCTTCTTGACTCTCACTTTTTCCAATGAATTATTCTTCTTTGGCACTCTCAGACTTCCTAAGTTTCATTGGTATGAGTGGTGGACTATCAATTTCAAGGTCTTCACTATCCTCATTTGGATGCATCATCATCTTTGAATTGAACCTTCTTTCCACTTCTTAATGAAATAGCATTCAAATCCTGCGGATTTCGTAAAATTCCTTCTCTAATGTAATTAATATTAATTACTTAAAATCATTTTTGTATACAATATAAATAAATTTACTTTATTTCAAAAGAATTAACCATAATAGAAAGGAGTTTATTAAAAATTAAAAGCAACTCTACCATGGTTATATAAAAAAAACTTTTCTTAATCGCTAATTAACATTGTAGAAAACCACCCATCCAACACTAACATAGTTAACAGGGTTTAACTTATTTTGAAAATAAAATCCATGATAGAAAATAGTGAAACTCATGAAATTGTACTATCATGATATAAAAACTTTACATAATTTTCACACATAAAACTATGTTAGAAAGAATTCAACCCCATTAACATGGTTAAAGAATTCAAGCCCCCATTTAACTTCATCAAAGTTATCAATTTGAATTTCTCAGGTAACGTACTTAAGTGAATAACGCCAATGCCCACAACTCTAACAAAATTTCTAAATAACACTCATAATATAGTATATAGCCTCTGGGCGTTCATCATGTCATACGCATAATCTAAACAGGCTCTAGCCTCCTACCAGCACGCATTATTTAGTACAATAAAAAAAAAGAAAAATTATTAGAGTATAAAGAAAAATATGAATAAAAGTAGGCCCTATAGTGGCAATATACATCTACTCAATGCATAAATATAAGGGAGGATGTTGTACAATTCAACTAGCACAACTATGCCTCCTGCGCCTTCGCTTTCGAACTAACTCCTGAAAATGTTAATAAAAATAGGGTGAAACAAAAGCCTCAGTAACCATCAATTATACTCATCATGCATACTAATATGTGCTCGTGAGGTGTTAAGTAGGACAGTTTATAAAGTACAACATATAGAAAATAACATATCATCATATTATAATCAAATGGATGAACCACCCAAATTCCTTCCATCAATTCAACCGAACTGCCTTATTCCCATCGACCAAACCCATGTGCTAGTGATAACTACCACATGACTAGCTACCTAAAAAGCTAACTGGTCAAGTGATATAGACTGGCCAAAATCTATGGAGCATGTGACTGGACCATGGGTTCATTCTCCTCAGAAACAGGTGGGGTGTCGTAGCCCCTTGGTAAATAGGTAAGGCAAATCCCTCAGTAAACAGGTAGGACAAAAGCCAACCATCTAGTTTCTGTGGAGGCTATACCACATAGTAGAAATATAACTCCCTCATCACCAATGCCCAATGCATAATTCTCAAGATAATAACATTAGTAAAATTCTCAAATTTAATAATCAATAGCAGCAATAAATATCACGATAGAATTTTTCTCAAAATAATAACTTTCTTCAAATGTCAATAACAGATATAACAAGTTTTTGCTCTCAATTCAACTTTCCAAATTAAACTTCAAGTCTCACAAGACTATTTTTGATAAAATCATCAATAAAAATTCCCAAATATAATTATATAAATGTCAGTAGATTTATATATCAAATCACTTACAAACATCACATTAGCACACACAATGAGTGGAAAGGGGTTACCTCTTGTCAAAATAAGAAATAATTACCACAAGTTAAGTGACCTTGCTTATAATAATTACAAATAATCTGGTGCTATACTAGGAGTTACTCTAAAACCCCAATGATAGTCTACAAAATCACCACACAAAAACTATCACTATATTACTTAATACTGCTATAAAATTATTCTAAAACTATTCTATAATTTTAGAGCTTATCCCCAAAAATATTAATCTCCTTCTAATTTACATTTATTTATAATTTAATTAGTTTAATATAATAATAATAATAAATTAAGTTGAAGCCTTGAATTCTTTTCAAAAATTCCAAAGTAGAGTTTCTGTTTATAAACTATATTTATGTGTATATATACACACACACGTACATACAATTTGCAATGAAATGAGTTTATTTCCTACTTATTTTATTAAAGAAGAAAAAGGATAAGGTGGAAGGTGATCACGTCACTTTTCATTTATATATATACACATGGGTATGGATGGATGACATTACAGGTATGGTTGATGAATGCCTATATCTACATATATATTTAAGATATAAAATTGTATAGGAGAAGAGAAAAGAAAAGGATGATTCATCTGGGTTGGAAAAAGAAAGAAGTATGACAGTAATTAACAAATACTAATAAAAAAGAGAGACCAATAAAAAGGGAGAGGAAATGAGAAAGTATATCTCTGCTGCGAAAGTGAGATTAATGAGAAGGAGAAAAATTGACGTGAATGAGGAAGATAATAGGTGATTACTGATGGCAATAAAAACAGATGAGATAGGGATAAATCTAGGTTTAACATTTTAATTTTATTTAATATAATCATATTCTCTTATTATTATTATCATTATTATCTTTATAATTTGTTATAATCCTATCAGATATGGTAATTTAAAATTTAAACCATATCCTCAAAATTTAAAATTCATATAAGAATCTGAAGGTAAATCTTAATATATTCCTAACTAATAACATCCATCAAATAATAAATTTTAAGAAAGATAATGGTAGGATAATTCAAATATCATGGTTTCATTGAAACTAATAAAAATATTAAACTATAATAGCTTTAATTATTTAATATTTTGAGTTATTGATAAATAATATTTTAAATTGTACTTAAAAATAAAACTAAAAATTAGGATGTTACAACTCTCCCCACCTATTAGAATTTTGTCCCCAAAATTCACACACAAGAAAAGCACACAAGTAAGGGAGACATAAGAAATAAACCCAGGAACAAATTTAGGTATTCGCGTCGTATTCTTTCCTCAGTTTCCCAAGTAGCATCACCTGGTGTCATCCCCTTCTAGAAGATTTTCACAAGTCAAATAGTCTTATTCCTCAAATGTTTATCCTTTGTATCCAAAAGTTCTCTGTTCTGCTTTATAAGTCAAGTTCTCACATAATTCTACCTCCTCCAGCTCTATGATGTGAGATGGATCTGGATGGTACTTCTTCAATTGTGACACGTGAAATACATCGTGCACATTAGATAGATGCGGAGGCAAGGCAATTCGATAGGCAACTTCTCCAATCTTCTCTAAGATCTCAAATAGACCAAAAATCTAGGAGTCAACTTCTTCGCCTTAATAGACCTTATGATGCCAGTGGTGGGGTGACCCTTAGAAACACATGATCACCTTTATTAAATACCAAAGGCCTTCTCCTTCAATCTGTATAGCTCTTCTATGGACTCTGTGCTACTAACAACTTTTATCGAATAACCTCAATTTTCTTAGTGGTGGCATCTACCAACTTCGGTCCTAACACCGTTCTTTCACTCAGTTCAGTCCAACACAGGGGCGATCGACATATTCTTCCATATAATGCCTCATAAGGTGCTATCTGAATACTAGCATAATAACTGTTATTATATGTGAACTCAGCCAATGGCAAGTGATGGATCCAACTTCTTTTAAATTCAATGACATAAGCAGTGCTGAACTTTAATTTGGTACCCAAAGCCAAATTGAGTGACTTCTAAAATTTTAAAGTATATCTCAGATCCCAATCCGATATGACACTATCCTGCAATCCATGAGAGAAGTTAAGAGCAAGTATTGAGCCTCCTCTTGTCTAAATCTGGCAAATGAAGCTTAATCCTTTCATGGCTACTAATCCCTTTTTCCTTATCTATAAAGTGACCTACTAAAAAATACACAGCTTCACTTAAGGGTATTTTTTGTCATAATAGAGAATGAATTTTGGTTGCGACCAGTAAACACATTAAGTTTTGATTCGACCAGCAAACACTTAGGTCACGACTAAAGAAAACAGTGGCTAGTATTGGAAATTATGCCCTAGAGGCTAATCATTGTCTTATAAACATTGTTGATTTATGAATTTATTAATTGTGTTATCATATTATTTGCATGTTTACTGTGATAACCATCCTTGGATAACTCATGATCTTATCCTAAATGTCCCTAGTCAGTCATCTATGCGGGAGCAGAGATGAAAAAGACTAGTATGACTTTAAGGATGTATAGAGATATAAATCAAAGTCATAGGCACATGTAAGAGTATAAGGTGTTAGACTGACCTGCTATGAGAGAGCTGTATGGGTTAAGTCATAAGCTTCTCTCATATACAAACCATGTCACTATACCCTTTGACCTGAGATCATCATGGATTCCTATATGACAAACGCTCAGCTTTGACCTAGTCAAAAGTCACTTTTGACCGAGTGATCATAAAGACCATGTTCAGGCTTAGTGGTTTTTCATGCGGAGGAATGTGAATGGTCAAGATGGAATTTGTCCCTCACATTCGTAGGCGATATTACTAGGCCCCTCGATGAGTGAGTATGATAAATGTATGGCCATACTGTAATGGAAAGGTAGTTCCATTTCTATAGTCAGACTACTCAGGGATCGAGAAAGTAACGGTCAGGAATAGGAGGATGACATTATCCATGCCTCATCCATGACCAAAATATCGCTTGATAGAAGGGACATGATATGGTTGTATAAAAGGTTACATTGTTCATCGATCCTCATATGATTTGGGTAGTCATGATGTCTTGTTAGAGACCGCTTGCGACTTGTGAGTCGGTATAGTAAATGGCCCACTGCCAACTTCATATGTGCCTATAGGGTTGCACATAAAATAGCCCAACACGAGCTATGATGTCCAGATTTGTTAAATCTAAAACATGTCCAGATTCAATGAATAATCCAGGGTGGATGTATATATTTATTTATATTTATATTCATATATATATATATATATATATAAATTCGTATATATATATATTATATATAAGAGATATTTACAAGATTTAATTTATAAGAGATACTTATATTATATAAATTAAATCTCTATCATGTTTGAATTTGAAATTCAAATTGATATGATATCTCAAATTTGATTTATGAGTATAAATCAAATGTAATTCCTTCTTATCTTTATTTTAAATTAAATAAATGGGTGAATTAAATATGTGGGACAGATTTAATACAAACACTATTTATTTAATTAGTTTCTTATCAAATTATACAATATATGATATTGTATTAATTTCATAATTAATATAAGATTAATTCCAAAAAAATCCAAGTTTATGGTAACACGCATAGCATCCGATATATCTGATATTTAGGAGCTACGGTTCGGATAGGAAGAAAAGGGTGAATGGGAATCCGTAAAAAAGGTTTGCAGATAAGAAACTGCTGAAATAGAGACGGAGAGGACAAATTCTTGAGTAAGCCCTGGAGGGACAGGAGGCGCTAGCATGTCGTTCTTGGTTGAAACGCTGTTCATGTGGATACCAGTAGAGGAAGCCTACCTGAGTCGTCGACTTCTTGCGATCAAAAAGAGATCACGAGCCGCGGAGAGAAGCTGTGGACGTTGCAACTAGAAGATGAGAAAGTCGGGACTGAATACTGAGGGTAATACTTCTTTCCACTTGACTTAAACACATACGGTAGATCCTGGCAGGGAATAGAAAAAATTTTAAGTTAATTTCTGCCGCATGTCTTCCAATTCCTTACAGCTAGCTCTTCTCATTTCTGGCCCTCTTAATCTTATGATTTCTTTCCTACTCTAATTTGGGTCTTTGAATCTCCTCTAAATGCCTGCAACCAAAGACAAAGCTCTTTGTAAAAATAAAGCAAATTAGAGATCAAGGCATTTATAGTTTGAATGAGATAATTGACCATTTTACCCCTAAATAAGTATAATGCCATGCAAAATCAAATATCACAAAAATACAATTGCATGCATAAAATGAGGGTAAAAGTGTCACAAAACCCTTAAAAGTAACAAGAAACCATGTAGAATTTGGGTCTTATCACATACCCTTGGTTGTGACAAATTACACAGTTTTTGAATTCTTGTTTCCTTTGCTTTTATTTTTTATTTCTATTGTTTTCTTGTTTATTCTTTGGTTTATTCATAGAAGATCTGCACCCTTAGTTCCTTATAACCCTAAAAGAGAACTTAGAAAAATTAGAAGAGAAGTGAGACATGGTGAATCTAGTGAAGCTTTTGTTGAAGCAAAAAATAAATTATAAGTCTAGTTCTTCTTCTTTTCCATCTATTTCTTCTAGTAATTCTAAAATTGAAATTGATTTAAAAATTCCATTAGACATTCCAAACATAGCTAAAGGTGTATTAGGGAAAATGAATTTGGACCTAATAACCACAGTGAGAATAATAGAAGCATTAGGGATATTAATTATTGAAATATGAATTATTATTGTTATAGTTTCTATATTGATAAAGTTAATTTAAAAATTAAAGGTGCATTGCTTTTAACCTTACCCAAATTTTATGGTTTTATAAGTGAATATCCACATCAGCATCTTCAAACCATGCACATGGTTTATTCCTCTATGAAGCTCCAATTGGTACCTCGATGATGTTCTTCGAAGGGTACTTCATTTCGTTGTAAAGGGAATAGCTAAGGAATGGCTATATAATCTACCTCAACACTTCCATAGCTTTAACATGGGACCAATTGAAGGGTACTTTCCTTGAGAGATTCTTTCCAACATCCAAGACCTCAAGCCTGAAGAAAGATGTCAAGGTTTATAAGGCTATTAACTCAGTTTCCACAACATAACATAGCTAAAGTGTATCTTGTTGATATTTTCTATGATAGGCTCTTACCACACAACAAGTTGTCCATCAATGCAATTAAAAATAGATCTCTTTGGGACTCCTCAAGCAAGTTGGGACTTGTTACAAAAAAGGCAACAAATAACTAATAATTAAAGGACCCAAGAAGGACACTAACTCCTACTACCTCCAGATCTTCCAAAGAAATCATAGATGAAATAACTTTATGTGGAAACAAGTTAGAGAGAAGAATGAATATCAGAGAGAGAGATCTAAGTTCTAAGTAAGTTAATAGAATGGGGACAGGATAAGAAAATTCTCTATGCTTAAATATGCCTTAAGGATTCTCTAGTCAAAATTTTATAGACCAAGGGTTGCACTAAGGAGGCGCAACCTCGAGTCATCTCACAATGAGCCTTATGACTAACCTAGCTAGCTAAATGCATGAGAAAATAATAAAACATGGGGTTTGATAAATTCATTTTGAGATAAACTAAAACTATACACTAAAATAAATGTATTTTGGGTTTATGGTATTAGAGTTAAATGGAATCAAAGTAAAGTCAAATTATAATGGATGGGCTCTCTTGGATTAGGCTATTTAGTGATAAAACCTTGGGTTCATTTGAATTGGAGATTTAGATTGGAAAAACACTTGCTCAATAAGATTCTTTCTACTACATGTTCAATTAGTAAATTAATGCACATGATAAAGGCACTCAACTCAAACCTCTCAAACATCAAGTAAATCTAATTAAAATGAGGTTACAAGTAATGTTAATTCAAATTGGATGATTCACTAGGAATTACTTTCTAAGAAATTCAGTCCCGATGAATTTAACATTACAAGGACTCTTGATGACATAAGTTTTTATGCCTTAGCCTCGGGAGTTTTCAATAAAAAATTCATAGTTTCCAAGGATTGTAGTAATTACAACCTAGGATCATCTCTAGGGAGATTTTATTCAATTCAAAACTAAAATCGGTGTCAAACGCAAAGTAAATCATGGGTTTTTCTAAGGATTGTGAGTTCATGAGATTGCATTTAATGCAAGTGCAACAAGTAAATATACTTTATGCTTTAAACCAACCTATTTTTGGATAATGATTTCGGTTGTGAAAATGAGTTGATATAAATATGAATACACTTTGGTGAGTGAAGCCTAGCTTTCTTTGCTCTTTTTAAAAGATGTGGAGTTTAAATAACTAGGTCCTATAGTAAAAAACCTTGCTAGATTAACCAAGTCCAATTCAAATTCAAGAGTCAAAATTCACTTTAATCCAAGCAATCTTGGCTCCTTCACTTGTATTATTTTGAACCACTTAGTCTTGCAATTGAAACCAAAACAAGAATTGTCCTCTTGTCATGCCAAGCCTACAAGCTAATACTAATAAACCATGATAACCCTAGCAAGAAGGAATCAATGAAATTTATATTAATCAAACCAACAAGTTCATCAAGTAATCCAATTACAATGTTCCACTTCAAGAGCAATTCAAATCAAACCCTCAAGGTCTCAAATCATAGAATAGCTACTATAACCCTAGTTAATCAACTATGAATATGATAAAATTAAGAACAATTGACTCCCCCTATAGTCTATAGATCTCAAGCTTTGTCTTTACTTTACCAAAATCCAAATAAGCTAACTTATGGTTAAAAGCTTCTCATAACTAGCTCAAAGATTCCTCCCATGGTTGACAAGTGATGGATGAAGAAAAAGATGAAGTATGGTAGAGTAAATGGTGTTTAATTGGTGGAAATAGCTTTGGAATGGCCAAAATCTATGGTGGAATGGAAATTTTAGGGTTGGAAGAAGATGGCATAGAGATAAAATGGTAAGATCAAGTTTCAATCTTGTTTCCTAGATTTGTTGCTACCTACTTTTAGTTCTCCCCTAGGTTTGAAAGTTAGTTTTGTCTTAAAAGGAGAAAACACACAACTTTGGCAATTCATGTCCTATGTCATTCGTCGCAACGAACAAAAGCTTCTTTTAGTTGTGACTAACATTGATTAATCACAATAAATAGCTACAATGATGACTTCTAACTTTTGACTAGAGCACTTGTTACTTCCACTTTCTTTCCTTTCTTCCTTGATCTCTTATTCCTGACTTGTCTTGTCTTGAAGCCTTGTTATTCCTCCTTGTGCTTACAATTAACAACCTATTCTCATCATATCATATCTTAAAAAGATCAAAGGACAAAAGAAGTTAAGTGAAATTTATCATTTACCACCATTTTTCAAGACTCAAGACTAAAAACCATACTCATGATGAAATATGTTAAAAGTTAATCATAGTGGGTGCCTGACATTACTTATGTACTCCTTATACAATATAATGAAGTTTAATTTGTTTTATAAGTATTAGAGATGAATAAATTGAATTACAAGTATAAAAAGTAGTGTGAATTTAATTTACGTATATATACTTACAAGAGAAAAGGTTGAACTTAGCTATAATTTATCAAAACATGGTTATGTGCCTGCAGTTTCTCTGTGGGAGCGAGTTTGATGAACTCAGGTCCTTCAATGGGTTTCCCAATAGGAGGGAACAAATCATATGGTAAGACGAGGAGGATAATCATCAACAAGATATGGGCAATTAAAAGACGTCTCCATGTCATCAAATTACCTTGAGCAAAAAGTTAGGATCTTGTCCCCTAAATAACCTTTTGCTATTAACCCCTTTAGCCACACCTTATTACGAACATAGATTTTTAGTTTTACCAAAAATCTATACTGTCACATTTGATTAACAACTGTACGTGTTGTAGAATCACAAGTATTAAATAAAATATGAAGAGATAAAGTTTCTCATACCTCTCAATAAGGTACATCTAGCAATATTGAACTGAGCCGTCAAGCTTTGCTTCATAAACAAGGTGGACTATCAAGTTAACCATGATAGTGAAAAAGGATAGATGAAATATCATCTATAAGTGACACGGTGTTAGAATAATATTTTCCTATAAATAATCAAGCTCTTGAGGTATCAAGACCTTCGCACACAACTTCATGAAAAAAAGAACACAACTCCACCAATACCACATATACGTCAGGAGGAAGCATGTGTCTCAAAGCAAGAGGTAGGAGCTGTTGCATCAGAACATATGAGTAATGACTCTTTAACCCAAAACCCTTTCGAGACTGGAGATCGATACATCTTGATATATTGCTAGAGTATCCATCAGGAATTTTGATGTTCTTCAGCGTTAAAATGAAGATAGCTTGGCTCTACTTAGTCAAGGTGAACTTAGCTGGCTGAAAATTGTCATTGTCATCTGGCCAAGATTGTTCACAAATTCCCCAAGTGCTTAAATCTTTCCTAGCTATGAGATGATCTTTGGACTTTTTGGGCTCGTTGAGCAACATATACAGCACATTATCGCACATATTTTTCTCAATATGCATGACATCCAAACTGTGGCATAGCAAATTATGTTTCCAATAAGGAAGAGTAAAGAAGATACTTTTCTTGCACCACTACAAAGGCTGACCGTCGGATGTCCCATGAGACTGTAGTCCTAGTCGCTCAGTATACTCAATATTTTTACAAACTCGACATCAACATCATTTAAGTGCCAAAATATGTCAATACCAGAGAAATTGGCCAGATGATCTCTCTTTCCTTGTTTTCCATCAAAGCGGATCTGTTCCAACCTAAATCTGCGTTTGGAACCCAAGAACTGTAGATATCCCAGAAAATACCACTTTCAACTGTGCGGAAGGTGGCATGATATGGCATCGAAGTTACACTCAGGACAAGCTAACCTAGTATCTGAAACATCTCTCTTTTCTTATATCTTAGGGATCAAATGGTAGGAAACAACTTTTAAGGCTATTGAAGTCAAATTACTCAATTTGGAATTTTACTCTTAGCGAGTACTGTTCACTGTGTAAATTCCAGTGGAATGACCGGATTTCAAAAAATCATAACTAATTCTAGAAAAATTGAAATGAAGTGGTTCAAATTGCTACATGAAGCTAACATAATGCTTTTTCAGCAAAAAATAAATCATTGACCACACCTTAACCAGGTCAACATCAGTCAACATCCAAAGTTTACTGTTCATCCAGCATTTTTCCCTGATTTCAGCACTTTGGTCCCAACATTTATACTATACAATCCCTAGCTTTTCTTCATGCTTCTTTAGTCCTCTTCTAACATACCTGTGGGATTGGTATTACATAGAAGGGGATGATATTTCTAGGGAAATCTCAGTAGCAAACAGAAACCATACAATGTATGCAATTATATGCTTGATGTTACTGTGTGGACTTAATGATCATGCTTGCATCATGATAACATACATGCTTCCATGTTACTTAATTATAACATATGGCCATAGTATAAAAAGAAATAGAGTATTACTTAATCATACATGCTTCACATCATCAAGGTAAGAAAATATCACATAAAACATCCAAGCAGTATAAGCACACGAGTAGGTAAGTCTACTACCTGGCGTGTAGCCTTTCCTTCTTGCTCCTAGCCTTGTCTCTAAGGTTCCTTCTTCTCATAAGTTAGAGCCTATACATAGCTTAATAATATCTTTATTATTATCCAGTATAGCTTTACTTACCTCATGCTTAACTAGGGTTAATATCCTTACTCTGATATTCCCCTAACTTTCTTTCTCATTTGAGCTACCTTTATTAATGGAGATATTTCTCTATTCTAACTATTAAGAGCAATCCTCTACTTATTAGAGCATTGATTAGAATAACTTACTTACTTTATTCCTAAGCTTTGCCCAGTACCTCAGCTCCTTAGACTGCTCCTGGCTTTACCAGAACTCCTTCCTTTCTTTCCTTTCTTTTTCTTTCTCTTCTTTGGCCATGCTTGGCCGTGGCATGGAATGGTAGGGGAGTGTCCTATTTATAGGTGAGTGGAGGTGGAATGAATGGCTCAGATCAAATCGTGATGAATGGCCCAAATCGCTTAGCTTCCTCAAGAAGCTTTGCCTGTATCATCATGATGACATCATCCTCCTTGATGACTCACCATTATGACATCATCCAAGGACACCTCAGGGGGTATGTGGTGTAATGGTGGGGCCCTTGGGACACCTCACCAGCTAACTCAGCCTCTCCAGAGAATTTATCTTTAGTATAACTCAACAACATCAATAAGTTAGGGAAAGGTTCTTGAAATAGCTAGATATTCAATTGTTGGCTCATAATAGGATAAGAGCCATATGTAGAGATACATATGATGTAGGAACTGAAGAATTCTTTATTAATTTTTCCTCACAAATATTCCTTTCTAACATTTACTAATTTCAATAAGTTATTCTTTTGTTGAATAAAATATATTAAGACCATAATATGATGAAGGTGAGAGAATGCTTACTAGAATCTTCTTTTAGAATTTAACATAAAGAGCATCATTTTTCTGTAAATTTAGTTAGACAAAATGACATTAAGTGAATGCATATCTTGGTCTCTATCTATAGAATCCACCTTGTGCAATCATGTGGTCTTAACTATACCTACTTATTCATCATTTATTGTGTCACATGCTTGTATTTGAAAATATTGCATTTTCATTTATGTCAAGCACTTCTGGTGTTAACATGATCAGGTGCATCATCATATCTTTGTTTATTCCACTTTATGAGTCGGTGTAGTGAAAAAGAAACCATGTACGTCCATAACAAAGCCTATAGCTCTCACATCTGTATAGAATTGGATTAATATCTTTGTTAACTTACTTTGCCAATGTCCTTTGCATACATATATTATGGATTAGCAATGCTACAGAATAAAAAACCTGCTTCTTTCCTTTCTTAAACAATTTTCCCACTCTATTTTTATATGCATTGGATAGGAATTTGGTAATACAAAATGAGTTTATCATCTAAGACACACTTAGTTTGTCGATATAATGTAAAATATGTTGAGCTTTCTCAAAACTCAATACATTGGTGATTGAACACATTAGTTAGCAAAGTAAAATTTTTATTCCAAAATAATAGTAAGGAACTTAAGTCTCATAATGAAATACCTGTTCACAAAGCCATTTTACCAATTCTTTTAAAACATCATCAATAGTAATAAATGGCTTCTTTGATTTTGATGCTTCTCCATTTGCAATTCTATTATCCTGATTCTTTGCATTCAAATATTGAGTAATAATTCCTTTTATTGATGAAAGTGGTTGTTATTGTAGGATAAAAATATGTCCAATATTTGAAAAAGGGAAGGTGAACCAAGAAGTTGCAACTTTTCTGGATATGCACCTTTGTTGAAGAGCACAAAAACTATCAACTAGCAAAAGAAGATGTCATTAGAAGATGTTGGTGCATCATTTAGGGAAGGTTAGAATTTATTGGAAGAGCATGAGAGAGCATAATACAAAAAGGGGCACAAAAAGGGGCAAAGGAATTAAGAGGTCTAGGCAAAGGGAAGAAATATGTTATGCACTTCTATACAAGATGTACACTGAAGTAGTTCATGGATGTCTCTACAAGGTGTTAAGGGGAGGAAAAACAATGGAGAGGTTGAGGGCGATTGGGTTTGATAAATTAGTGAGCATAAGTTGCCTACCATTCAGTGAGATTTATATGGGGTGGTTATATGTGTTTTTGACCCACTGACCAAAACAATTTTAATTAGAGGGAATACCTATAAAATGGAGGCAATAGATGTAAATAAGGTAATGGGCTTGCCATTTGATGGGTTTAAAATAATGCCAATGACATCTGATGATCAAAGGTTCAAGTAGCTGAAGATGGTGTACAGGAAAGTCACATACAAGATAATAACAGGCTGGTTGGTTGATAAGAAGGAGAATGCTAATTTTGAGTTCCTCTTTGTGATAGAAAGACCAGTTAATCTACCATCTTTTTTCTTGACAAAAAGAGAAAAATAAGGAGAAGGCTCCATGTGCTCTGATTTTGTTTTTATTCCAATCTAAGAGCACTACCAAAGTTTTTCAAAGAAGAGTTATCCTGACGTAGGTTTGCTTCTGGCCTAGATCAACTTAAGTTAAATGGAGTCTCTATCGACCTTCTTAAATTAAAGAATCAAATATGAAACTTCATACACCTTAAAGTTCATAAGATAGGACAAAAAGATCATTTTTTGAGGTCCCTATACTCATTATGCCTAGCATTGAATAGACTAGGTATTCACCTTATCAATATCTCAAAATCTCAAATCAATGATGGGTTCTATTTGCCATCTAAATTAAATGTACGCTCGAATTGTTCTCTTATTTTGTTTCCTAAAAGTCATATAGCCTAGGGATTCTCTTAGACCCTAGCTCATGCATATATGTAAGTGACAAGGTGTTGAAGGTAATGGCCTTGACTAAGGATGCCTACAGCGAGTTTGATTGGTGCACCTTTGTTCTTAATAAACTGGATGAATCTATTAAAGATTATCATAAAGAATTGAGAAAAAGGGATGCCGGTGGGAAGAAGAACATAGGAGGCTGCTTGTACTTCCTCATGGTAAGTGTATTTGGATTAACATTTTTTGTGTGTGTAACAATAATTAACTGTAAGTGTGTATTAAAATATGTTTTTAACTTCTGCATCATATCAAATGAAGATTTATTATCTGCAAATGTTTGTACTGGGCTGGCAAAAAGCCTTTGAGGTTGGGGATGCCATTACTTACTGGAATGATAAGGAGGTCCAGGAAAGAACACAGTTGGAGAATGACAGCAAACAAGGTGTTCTGCATAATAACACTAGCGAGGACTGGCCGAAAGTGATGTTTAGTCTGAACATTGATCTTACTCACGCAGTACATACGACACTAATTACTTTTATTTGTTGGTTTAGTACAATTTAAGTAATATGCTAAATTATTTTTCTTTTTTAGCTACTAAAGGAAACTTACACTAGAATGATGACCATGGTAGGGAAAGAACTATTGCCTTTTTTAGAGTAGCCTCATAGGGGAAGAGGAAGGTGGACACGATGGAGGAGAAGTAAATGAAACAACAGGTCAACGTGAAGATGAAGGTGTAGATGAAGGCAAGGACGACAATACAGGTGGTGATAAAGGTGAAGATGGAGGTGTAGACAAAGGGACGAGGAAAGTGGTGATGAAACAAGTGAAGAGGAAGGTGGTGATGAAGGTAAAGACGAAGGCATGGTTACCGATGAACAGGAAGACAGAAAGAAATACAAAGGATAGAAGGGAGGGAATGAATAGCAAGGGTAAACACATTTAAGAAGATCAAAGAGGAAAAAGAAATCAGCTGTTAGATCTCCCTACTTCATGGAGACAAAAAGGTTGGCAAGAAGAGAAAGAACAAAGTGGATAAGAAGCTATATTTAACATGTGCAAAGTCAGTGTGATGGTACTGAGCAACAAGAGTAAGTATTTCATTGTCATTACCTACTGAAAATCTATTTCCCCTAATCAAAACTGAGTGCCTAATTTTAGTGTCAATTGTCATAGTGTTTTTATAGAGATGAATGGGTGCCACCTAACTCATGGCGAACTACGTTGCCTCAGTACTAGAGCATGTATAAGTACAAGTGTGAGACAATTGTCCTTAACAACTTTGATCGTTGTGCACGGTAATTGTGGTTTGCTAATTTTATGTTTGTATTCATAAGTGATGAACATGGTGGCGAAGACATTGGTTCAATATGATAAGGACAGAACCAGTTTAGTCACGAGACATATCTTTTCTGTACATTTCATGCAGAAAATATTGGTCAATCCCTTATGATAGTCAGTTGAAGGGAATGAATCACAAATATTGCCAGAACATGTTGGCTATAATATTGGTGATTATGACTTCATTTTTGGACCTGCTTGCTTAAATAGACACTGGTTCTTTTATGTTTTCGACATGAAGAAAATGTAATTTTGTGCGCTTGACTCATTCGTTGATACCATCACATTTATGAGATTATAAAGGCAATAAGATAATAAAACATCTAAGGACGACAAAAAATGTAAGGCTAGAAGACGAATAACGGGCAACATATATTTAAAGAGAAGCAATAGGTGACGAACGGCTGTGTATGTATTTCTTTTAATGTATAGGTTGTTATTTACTTAGGTATTAATTGTCATTGTTACTAGTAAAGTTGAATTTAATTTTTTTTGCCTCTTCATTCTGCATGTGCAGAAGTATTGCTTCCTGAAAAATGCTTCGTACAATGAAGCCAAAAGTTTTTGGGTAGGAACATCAATTTAATGTCAATTGGCTGAAACTACATGTCCAAATAGACACGTGAGCATACTAAGCCATATAGTTGATTTTTGCTTTTGCTTGTGACTGAGTGAATTCATGTTCTTGTATTAATGTGCAACTTGCAGGTATTCATGCGGGGTTATTGTCTTGTCGTGGTTAAAGACTTAGGATGGCAACACAGTATATTAGGAAGGTTATACAATGCCAAATTACTCAATTGAAGATCTCCACCAACTGAGGGTTGATTATTTGTTTTGGTTGATGACTCACCCCAACAACTCATAACGAGAGTAAGTGTTGTCCATCATAGTGGCAGAGTCTATAAATCACAAGAAAATAGTGACTATTTAAGTTTATTTTGGACTATGAAAATTACAAGGAATATGTGTAATTAAACATTTTCAAGAGATGTCAAGTTGTTAAGCTGTTGAGGAAAGAATGTTATCATGTTCAATAACTAGGTGTTATGTTTCATATGTTATCATGTTGAACAAATAGACCAAACTTATTCCTATATAGGGGAATATTAACAATTCCACCAGTAGAGAATAACAACTCCATAGTGAAGGAATGACAACTGAACCACCATAAATAACAACTACCTAACAACAGCAAAAATAACAAGACCAACACTTAAAAATAACAACTCTATATTGAAAGATATTGGAGGAATAACAACTGGCACTCTTAGAAATAACAACATCATATTGAAGGAATTACAACTGAACCATTATAAATAACAACTACCTATGATAGAAAAAATAACAACTTTAACAATTAAAAATAACAACCACGTATTGAAGGAATAACAACTCCATCAGTAGGACATAAACAACCCCATAGTGAAGAAATGACAACTGAACTACTATAAATAACAACTATCCACGATTGCAAAAATAACAACTCCAACACTTAAAAGTAAAACCACATATTGAAGGAATAACAACTCCAGAAGTAAGAAATAACAACCCCATAGTGAAGGAATAAGAACTTCACAACTGAAAAAAATGAAAATAGAACAACTCCACAACTGAAAATTAACAAGCCCAGAATGGAAAATAAAAAACTAGAAAAATAATAAGTCCAGAAGGATTAAAAACTTCTAATGAAAAATAAGTACCCCACAACTAAAAAAAACAAGTTCAGTACTACAAAATAACAAGCCTGTAGTAAAGGAATAACAACTAATTCATAATTCTTCCCAGGAATTCCGCAGATAGAAGTATAGTGTCCTCACCAATATAACACCTTCATTGAGACAGAAAAATAGACTGTGGGATTGAACGTAACAACACCACCAGTAGCAAATGACAGCTTCATGTTGACAAAATAACAACTTTAGTACTTTTGTTACCATAATCATTCTAGTCAGAGTATAACTTCATGCATATATATGCACTTTACAATTATATCAGTTCTTGGTAGCAAATGTAAAAGGAGTACAACAAACATATTCACCTTCATCAAGGTCCACCCTACCTTCCAAAAGATAGAGATTGATCAAGGTTACAAAAAATTACTTTCATCACTTTGTACAGATATATACAAAGCAAAAAGAAGTGTGTTATGTATTTATATAGAAAAATAGAGCAACCCACCATCATTCCTCATATCAGGTTTGGATTCTTTCATGTCTTCACTGTGTGTTCAGCCTCATGGCATCTTCCACAATGATAATTCTTTTTGTTATGAAATTGAGACTCAATCCTTTTTCTCTTTGGCCTTCCCGGAGGCCTTCTAGTAATTAGAGGGGTCAAGGAACCTTTCTTTTATTAATTCGGACACTGTTGAGTCTTTAGGACATGGATAATCATGTATAGTAATAGGCCTCATGGTACTAGCATATATTTTCTATTAGGTAGATAATTTGTTGCAATCATCCACAAATGTGTACATACTTCCATGCATTAGCTTTCTTATAGCACATGCATAGACACAAGGTAGTCTACTCATCTGCCAACATAAACATGTGCATTTACATGCTTGCAGATTAACAGTAAGTTTAATTACTCCATAGGGACACCAAGTCTCTAACTGGACTGCGTCATTCCCCCAATATTGAGCATGCATATTTGTGGCAAGTGTAACTTACTGCATCAATTTTGCCTCAATATTTGGCCCAACACCATTTTTCCAATTGACCATTGATATTTTGCTTCTAAGAAACTTATGGGTCAACTTCTCTTGATGCTCAAGTATTAGAACAGACATATTGTATCTCTGCTCTTGCAAAATTCATGCATTGAATGAACATGTGATATTAGTGGTAATATTGTCCCATCGTTTGAATGGGAACTTTCTTATAGCCCATCATAGTACGTCCCTTTGGGTCTCAACCTACTATGCTAGCTGTGGATAGAAGGCTTATAGCTTCCCCATGACATTAAAATCTCCCTCAAGCCTTGCATATGTAATTCCATCAAGCAGGATAAGTACGTCCTCCTTTCGTACCCATGATGCTCATCCCCTATCTCTTATGATTTTGAGGAAAGTAGCACCATAGTTTTCTTTTACATGCTGGTAGTAATAAGTATAACTAGCACTAAAAAATAGTCTAAATAGCAGTTATGATTTCATTGTTCCAATCTCACACAATTATGATCTCCAAGGATCCTATGATCTTTTTAACATTTTGAAGAAACTAAGTCTACTAATCATTCGTCTAACTACTGACAATAGCATATACCAACAGAAATAATTCATTATCTGCGTGATATGCATTGGCTGTAAGTGTCATATCCCAATTTTTAGGCTTAGAAGCCCAGTATATAGACTGAAAAAGGGATGCTACTAGATCCTGTTGAGCAGAGGTCTCAATAAATAGAGAAAATTATGCTGATCAATTTGATCCAACACAAAGTTCTAATATGAGGTCCCGAGAGATTTATATTAATTTCTAAAGAAAAAGGAAATTAATATAGTACACTCTAGACCTTAGAATCAGATGAAATGTGGCAGTAAAATCCTATAATTAATATAAGAATTTATAAATCTGACAGAATCTAAAAAGGAGTTATGTAGAATTTACTACAGAATTTACAGTGGATTAAAAGATCCGATAAATAGGTTTCGAGGGAATTTCTTAGGAATTGAGCCCATGAAGATAGTGGATCATACAGAGGGTCCAGAATGGCACCTTATAAGCCCAATGATATTTTCAGATAAGTATGTGGGCCAGGGCTAATAAAGACCGAGAAAAATAAAGAATTACAAAAATGCCACTGAAGGTATGCTACTGTATTGTGTTATTAAGTTAGAGTCAGATGAAGGATGTTATGATCATTTGACTAAGGTTAGACAGTCAAGAAAGGGTAACTGGATAGTTGACCAGGGTCAAGAGATACTCTGATAAGGTATGGAAAGATAATAGTACCCCTAGAAGTACTAAAGAGGCATTAAGGGCATTTTGATAATTTACTAAGGATGTTTCTTGGGAACCGAGTCACCAGAGTGCTTGGGCTTGGTTAGAAACCCAAGATGACAATCCAAGGCCTAAAAACGTAGCCCAAGAGTAATGTGGGCCCAAGAGACATTAAAATATTGTTTTAATGCTTTTTCAATAAAGTAAAGTGACCCGGTCCAAGATAGACCTGGGTAAAGTGATTTGGAATCATAAGGGGACATAAATGGGGCCCACAAGGAACCACATGACATGATTACAATAAAAGAAGAAAAGCAAAGGACACATGGCATGATTAGAGAAAAAGGAGAAAAAGCAAGAGGACACGTGGCACGATCTCGGCCGTCCATTCAGGGAAAAGACTCTGGAACTCTCTGGAGAGGCTGAGTCAGCTGGTGAGGTATCCCAAGGGCCCCACCATTGCACCACATACCCCCTGAGGTGTCCCCTGAGGTGTCCTGGATGATGTCATTAGTGGTGAGTCATCAAGAAGGGTGATGTCATCATGATGATGCAGGCAAATTTTCTTGAGGAAGCAAGCAATCTGAGCCATTCATCGCGATTCAATATGAGCCATTTATTCCACCTCCTCTCACCTATAAATAGGCCACTCTCCTTCCATTTCAAGGCACACCACGGATCTAGCAAGAAAAGGAAGAGAAAGAAGAGAGAAAGAGAGAAGGAAAGAAAGAAAGGAAAGAAAGGAAGGAGTTCTGGTGGAGTCAGGAGCAGTCTAAGGAGCTGAGGGACTGTGCAAATCTTAGAATGAGATAAGAAAGTTATCTATTCCCTGATCTAATAAATTAGAGGATTTCTCTTAGTGGTTAGAATAGAGAAATATCTCTATTAATAAAGTTAGCTATAGCTAGAAAGAAAGTTAGATGAATGTCAGAGTAAGGATATTACCCCTAGTTGAGCATGAGGTAAGTAGAGCTATATAGAATAATAATGAAGATATTATTATACTATATATAGGATCTGACCTATGAAAAGAAGGAATCTTAGAGCAAAGGCTAAGAGCTAGAAGGAAAGGCTACATGCCAGGTAGTAGACTTACCTACTTGTATGTTTATACTGCTTGGATGTTTTATGTGATGTTTCCTTACCTTGATGATGTGAGGCATGTATGATTAAGTAATGCTCTGTTTCTTTTTATACTATGGCCATATGTTATAATTAAGTAACATGGAAGCATGTATGTTATCATGATGCAAGCATAATCATTAAGTACACATATAGTAACATCAAGCATATAGTTGTATACATTGTATGGTTACCGTTTGCTACTGAGATTTCCCCATAAATCTCATCCCCTTTCATGTAATCCCAATCCCACAGGTATGTTTAAAGAGGACTGAAGAATCATAGAGAGGAGCTAGGGATTGGATAGTGTAGAGGTTATGCAAAGATGGGACCAAAGTGCTGGAATCAGGGAAAAACACAGGATGAACAGTAAAATTTGGACATTGACTGACATAGACCTGGTAAAGGCGTGGTCACAAGTTATTTTTCCATGAAAGAGGATTATGTTAGCTTCACATAGAAATTTGAACTACTTAGTTTCAATTTTTCTAGAATTAGTTATGATTTTTTGAAGTCAGGTCACTCCGCTGAAATTTACACAGTAAACAGTGTTCACTAAGAGTAAAATTTCAGATTGTATGATTTAACTTTAATGGCCCTAGAAGTGGTTCTAAATACTACTGAATGGTCCCTAAAATGTAAGAAAAGGAGGATGTTGCAGTAAGCATTGTTCCCCTGTATAGACCACTAAGATGACATCCATCTATATACAATATTGGTTTATACCCTTGCAAAAAATCTTCAATTGATCATCCATACACAATGAATACCTTCTCAAATCTTTTGGACTCTGAGCCTTCCTATCTAGCAATAGTTCTTAGATTTGTTTCCATAAGTCTATCACATATCCAAGAAATAATCTTGTAAGAATCCTCTACAATACCATGTATTTTCCTCAAGGCTTGTTCTCTATCCCTATACGCTTGCCTATAATTCAATCATACACCATAATCTATGTACAAGTCCTTGCTGATTTCTTTTGCATTCTTATTAATATTACTCATCAAAGCATCAATCATGAGAGACAATGCTAAATTTGACTTTCCATGGTGAGATACAACTAGGTTTTCTTGGGCATTATGCATATGCTGACTTGTGAATGTTTTTATACTTAAGAATTTTGAATCTTGATGTTCACCCATACAATGATCTTTTGTTTATTATTTTTGATAAATTTGTACGAAAACCTGTTCGCGATGCTATATTTGTACAGCATTTTTCGAAGAGCCAAATATTTGGAAATATTTGACCTTCTCCAACAATTAAATACTTCCACTTTATAGAATTAATTTCAAGTATAGCTATTGGAATCATTCCATCAACACAAGATACTAATGGTAACACTTTATTCTTATTTCCCAAAGCAGGTGGAGACATGGAGCATACATTTCCACTTCTAAACAATTCATCAAACCTGCAGGAAATGACAACTTACTGTGTCAGTAATGACAACTGCCTACAACTGATATAACAACTATATTGTAAATTATAGAGGACAATATTTTGAAATCAACACAACATATTACTTGCACATCTTAGTCCTCTATTAGATAATCCATACCAAGTTGTGTCCACTCATTATTTGCTCTCTCTCCTACATACACATGGCCACTTCCTCCATTGAACATTATTAAATTCTCAACTCCTTCATCATTAAAAATGTTAACAAATGTGTATCAATCAAATATAACAGTAAATTTTATCACAATTTCATAACTTCCTTTCCCAACATGGGATGCTACTAATATTTTGAACTCATTATATGTTGTGCCTTCCTTTGTGGATATTGTTCTTACTTGACCCTTAACATATGTATGACCTAATCCATCATTTCCAAACTATCCCCATATGAACATAACAAAATAGATACTTTCCATATGAACTCACTCTCACTAATGACAACCTGTACTAAATATATAATATTAACAACTCAAACATTTATATTAACAACTATTGTATACTATAATAACAACTCATCTTGCCCTCACATATCATATCATAATCATTGTGTTCAGTTAACAGGAACATTTTTAATGTTCATATTTTCTTACTACACTCAAGTAAACACATCACAAATTCCTGTAAACTGAACATAACTTTTAAAATCCTAAATAAACATAGTTAACCCATAACTCAAATGATCAAAAAAAGTTATGCTACGAACACAATGTCCATATTTATGTGGGTCACCTTTTATAGCTCATACTTTAGCCACACACTATCATACATAGCAAGACGATAATAAGGTAACCACTTCATTGGGTTTGATAGCAACAGTCTTCACGTTCTCATATCATAGTTAAGAAAGATGACATATACAACAATTCTCCCTCAACGTCCAACCACGATGATGAGAAAACTCAACTGTGTACACACCATGCAGGCCATCATACATTATCTTCATCGTCACGCTTCCAAGTCCCATTTGCTCTTTATTGTTTTTTATTTCACAAGGGCAGTTATGTATTTTCACAGTTGGAAAAATTCATCTAAAGTCCCATGGGGCTTGAAATTAATTATGCCATTTCATTGAACTTTTTTGCCATTTAATTGATTCCACATGACCCAAATGTCATTTTTCTAAAAAAAATGGGGCATGGGTCCCACTTAATTATTTTTATATATAATATATATTAAAGAGAGCACGGCCTTGTAGCCCCTTTTTTATTTAATTAATTTTTTAATTGTTTTTAATACCTATTATTATATTATTTATTCATTTGATTTACTTAATATTTTTTAACTTTTAATTAATTACCATTTTGTACATAATCTTTATTGTAATTACAATTTGCAATTAAGATAAATTCTCTTTACTTAGATAATTAGATATAAATTTCATTTACTATAAATTAATTTCTGCTAATAGTACTTAAATCATAAAATAAAAATTAGGATGTTACAGTCACATCCCCAATATTAAGCCTAAAAGTCTTGAAAGTAGCCTAAATTAAATAGGCAACCAAACCTTTTTGAGTAGAAATCCCAATTCAGGGATTAAAGTGTAAATTAGAAAATTTCTAGGGTCAAATTGTGGACTTCAAACTACTCTCCAATATAGTTTAATTTTGGACCATTATAAATAGAACTCCTTCACTTTCCATTGAGAAATTTCGGCCAAGGCTTGGAGGAGCAACTCACGGAGTTTTCTCAAGTGAAAGGGGAACTAGAAGGTGTCCTTGCACCACCAAAGCTTGGAATCAAGGTAAGGTTATGGTTTACGTTTTTGATTTGATGATTAGATAGCTTAATCTTGGTCTTGGTTGGTTAAGATTCATGAAACCCTAGAATTTGATGGTTGGACGAAATTCCTAAGAGAAAGATGATTTTGAAGTTAAAATAATGTTTAAAGAATGAAAAAAAGTAATAATCAAGGCCATGTTTGGTATGCTGGACTGGGGTGTAGGATTGGGACTGGGTCAGGGATTGAACCAATTTGTATTGCTTTGTATGTGGTACTGAGAGTACCTTAAATACATTAGGATTGGACAATACCACATAAGTGGGATCAGGCAAATCTACCTTTACGCTACTATTGCTTTTTCTATTTAGGATTGGAAACTTTGAAGACAAAAATAACCTTGTTTATAATAATTTCTGGACAAAAGTGCCCCTCCCAATTATGCTCTATATTAACACTCATCTCTTCTCATCGATCTCCCCATCGCTGCTGAATCTACATTCTCGCAAAAGTGGCCACTCTCTCCGTCACAGTTGCTCTCTTCCTGTAACTGATTAATGTTTCATCCTCCATTATTTACTGCCAGCATAAAATATCCCTATTTATTAATTGATTATTTTTCTTTTGTGAGTGTTTCAATCTCCCTCTTCCTCGCAACCTTCTTTTTTAATAAAAAAATTTACCTTTTTAATTCTTGTATGTACGATTTATTTATTGTTCTTCCCTTGTCAAATCTCAAGATTTAATGACAGTTCTTCTTTTACTTTCAAAACCCTCTTCAAGACGTCAAGAGCATGGAGGAAGCAATGACGGAGAGGCAATTTTAGGGTTATTATCTTTTTATTTATTATAAGGGGCATTATAGTCATTTTATAATTTATGACTAATTATAAAATAAAATTAATTAAATATTTCCTATCAATATTACTTCATAGCAAACGAAATTTTAAAGCCACATTTCCACTTCCATTACCAATTACATTCACACTTCCAATCCCAATCCATCAAAATTCAAATATCCATACCAAACTGGGGCCAAGTGGTTTTGTATGGAAATTGGAAGAAATCCAACTTCCCTTTTATTTTGTATGTTAGAGCCTTGAACTAGGGTTTATTTAGAGATGACTTTTTATAATTTTAAAGTTTCCAATAAGTTTAGAATGAAAAATTGTGTATGGAAAATGTAAGAAAGTGGTTTTGGAAGCATTAGAGTGAAATTTAACTCTTTAAGGTATCATGTTTCAATTTTGGCCTATTTTAAGGGGGAAGGAGTTTATTTTGTTAAATTTGAATTTAGAAATGGATTCTACATGTAAAATTAAGTAAAGGTATCATGTAAAATCAATTTTAGAAGGATTGGATTAAAAGTCTAAAGGTTGGAGTTAAAGGTTAGAAACAAAGAGAGCGAGTTGTGAGCATTTCTTGCTATCTTGGTTCTAATTGGTGAAATGCATGATTTTCTTATGTATTTAGGGCCATGAGATGTCAAGGAAGATGAATTGGAAAGGTTGATCGAGTAACCTTAATGGGGGGAAACAAATAGAGCAAGAGAAAGACACAAAGTTACAAGGTAGTGAGTATCTTTTATTGTGTTCTTGTTATGTATACTTGTGTGTTTATATGTTTATTTGCTTGTTTAATTATATGAAGTATATATGAATGAATGATTTAAGCTCTATTTTTATTTATACTATGGCCATATGTATGATGTAGGAAGCATTGAGTATGCAAATATGTCATTATATTAGCATGATTTATGATAAACAAGTATGCTATGCACACATGCAAATATGTTATTATGTTAGTATGATTTATGATAAACAAGTATATTATGTACTAAGCATTTATCTTACATGCTAATAGATAACATTTACTACTGAAATTTCTCGAATCTCACCCTTTCTTACCCAACCATAATAGGTAAATGACTATGGGGAAAGGACACAAGAGGTAGAACAAGAATAATGATGAAAAGAATTTGAGAAATATGTGTTATTATATTATGTATTTATTCTCTAATTATTCGATTAAATGTATTAACATCCCAATTATGTGATATGGTTATGTAATTATGTATGACATTTATGGTATGTCAAAATGAGTATAGAAAGTACGATGATAATTTATGTATATTGAAATTATGAAATAGACATTTTAGTTAAGATTGAACAATGATTATTGAGGATCGAACTTGTGATTGGTGCTTGAGAGGGCAAATAGATGAATTTGTTTATAAAATTTGGTGATTATATAAAATACATCCTAAATTTTAAATATATAGGTAATATTCTTCAATTGGATATGTACAATGGAAATTATAAATTTTTAAAGTTAAAATAGTAAATTTGGAAAGTTATTTTAACCAAATGAACAATAACATTAGAAGGGTCAAAGTCTATATTTATATTTTTTTCATGATATATATATAATTTTGTATTGTAATAATAGATATGTGTAGTGACTCAATGGTAACTAAAACATTTTGGGATCTTAACGGGGTTGATCCGAGTAGTAAGCGGTTCAATATTGTTTAAATAAGGTTTCAAATTTAAATCTTAGAATATATAAAAAATTCCTTTTGGAAGACTCACCCACTATAGTCAGGTGTACGATGTGGGTCAGATCTAGATATAGTTAGAGCAAAATTCCGATGAACTAAGTGATCAACTTAAAAAAATAAAATATTTTGAGATTTAAGAGTGGGTGTGGCCCAAAAGAACCAACCCCTACCATTGGAGCCCTGATTGCCGCTTAAAGTCGACACTAGAGCTTCCGTGGCAAGGGGTGGTTGTCTGTGTTGAAGATCTAGCAGCCGAGTCATGGAGGGGCGTTGGGACTCTTTTTTAGATGTGAGGGGTAATTTTGTTTTTTAACTTAAAATTAAAAGATCAATTTACTAATCAATGACGATTGTGGGATTTTATATTTTAGAAGATTACTATTTTGATATTTTAAATTTTAAATAGTATTTTTATGAGATTTTTTAAAAGAAAAAAAACAGTGGCATGAAAACTCCTACGTGGGAAGTCCTGCATATAACTCTAAATACTCAGTAGCTCTGAAGAAAAAAAGAGGAAAAATAACTTTAAAATGAATAATAATTTGGAGTTTATTAATTCATCTAGGTGAATTCTTACATTTTAGATGCATTGCGAATAGTTTGACCCTTTTTCCTTTTTTTTTTAATTTCAATTTTAAAGTGTTTGTTTCTAATTTGAAGATATAAGCTTGTTATTTTCTTTTCTTTCTTATTTCAATATAAGATTATATGCAAAATAGGGATGACAGGAATTTTTACTTTTGACTAAATTATAATTTAAAATTAAAATTTTATAAAATTATTGAAGTTAATTTTTAAAATAATAAAAGAATTTATAAACTACACAATTACTATTTTAATTTTATTTTTTTCTTACACCTTCTATTATTTCTCATCTTTTCTCACTCATATATTCTTTTTCCTATTTTTAATAAAATAATTTTTTTAATAATTTACCAATCAAAAAAGTCTTTTTGATAATAACTATTTAAATATTTATTTATTCATAACTATTTTTTTTCTATAAATTCTTCTTTATAATTTTTTTTAAAAATTATTTAAATTTTTTTTTATAAGTTATGTTTTAAATTCTTGTCGCAAGATGATGATGGTGATAAGTATATTTGTGCTAATTTTTTATTTTTAGCCAAAAATAAAATTTCAGAATGTGGGAGGGATGATAAGGAGAAATAAATCAATAAAACAAGGAAAAGAATATAAGATCCCAACAAAATAGAAAATAAAAGAAACATCATGGACCGGGGGCTTCAAAGGCAAAATTTTGTGTTGGCTGGTTCGGGCAGATTTTACCGGTCTCCACCTCTGGTACTCTATTCCTTCATTTGAACGATTCTCTCAGATTCTCGTTTTGTTTTGCCTTTTCAATTCATCGCAATTCGCAATCATTCTTACGGACCATATCTTTTACATTAATTTTATGTCTCTTCGAAAACTTTTGTATTGGGTAGAATTCTTCACGCCACGATTCATTCTTGAATCATGTGTTCATCATAGGCAGAATGCATTCCGCTGTACTTGCCGTATTTGCCCTTTGGAATTGAGCGTTTTCTTTGTTTTTGCTTATTTCATATTCAGAACAGAGTCCCCTTGTTATTGTGGAGGGATTATTATTGTGTGTGCGCCTAATGGTTTTGGTCAAATATGATGACCTTATTCATATGCTGCGTATGGCGTGACAGGATTGAGCTCCGAATAGGGTTACACAACAAGGTGAAGATGGGTGTTAGACAAGTCATTAAGAAACTGGATGCGTTTCCTCGCGCAGAAGAGCACTTGTTGCATAAAACTAAATCTGGGGCTTTTGGTATGATTTAATAACCTTGTCATGTTTTTCTCTTCTTAGACCCATTTATCTTTTTCAAAGCTATAGCTGAGGAACTATATATCTTTGTGCTCGTTTTCTCAGTTTAATCTGGGAAACTATCTTAGTTTATTGAAAATGGAAGATTTTTGGAGTTAGAATTATGTCAAAGATATGTGACCTTCATGCTATTTATAAGGTCAATTTAATTAATGGTTTGCAGCTCTTTGTTGCTTCATTTTGTTTTCTTTCTCTCTCTGCAGTCTCTATAATTGGTCTGATCATAATGGTGACATTGTTTCTGCATGAACTGGGTTATTATCTTACGACATACACAGTCCATCAGGTTCCCATTCTCTCTTATTACTTTCTTTTCACATTCTTTTTCCAGACATATTTTACATGGGGAAGGAGATAAGTCAACACATCTCGATTTATGTTTATGTGCTTGTTAATAATACACTTTTCTTAAAGCATTCAGCTGTATCAAATTTTCAAAAATAAACCCTACTAGCAGATTTTGTTTATAAAGTGACAAAAGGTGCACAGGACAGTCTAGACAGTGGAAAATATTGGGCAATGATTTTGAGAAGATTCCAGCGCATGAAAATATGTTGGTTGATTTCATTGAGCTAGGTAGAATTGAAATTTCATAACTCCTAAATTTTCTATCCAGCTTTGCTGTATTGAATAGTCAGTAAATAATCACCAGTAAGAAGTACTCATTGACTGTTGTGTGGGAAGCTCTAGCAGGCTTGACTTAATCTAGGATGGAAAGCCTTGATACCCATCTACAGGGTTAATGATAATGCTTTTGTTTTCTTTTGGAAATTCTTTGCTAGTTCTATGCTGGTGCTTTGCTAGATAGAACTATTTGGAGTTTTGGATTGTATTCCCTTTTTAATTTTTGATTCATAATCCAAGTGCCCAGAATTCTTTATTGTCTTTATCATTTTGATAGAATATTCATAATCCAAGTGCCTAGAATTCTTTATTGTCTTTGTCATTTTGATAGAACAAGGCTCCCTATAAGGTGAAGGCTATTGTTTGGACCACAGTACTTAGCAGAATTAATAGGAACAATCCGATTCAAACTTGTAGGCCAAATATCGCTTTGTGAGGTGCATCTTAGTTTAGAGCAAGTAGTTTGTGATGTGGTGTGACAGATTTGGAATACAGTATTTGGCATCTCTAATGGCAGTGGGTCTGGATGGTAAACTTTAGATATTTGTTTCAGCTATTAACTTAAAGGGCTTTGGGAGCATTATGACATGTAAAGCCCTTTTGTAGTTTTCTGGTTTTGAAGGCGTGTCTTTTGTCTATGGTTACAATGGCATGCAGGAGTCTTTAAACGGGTCTTGACAACAAATTTTCAATCGAAATGACTTTTTTCTTGGCCTTCCTGTGGGTTTTCAGCTAATTATTTGTTTGCTTTGGGATGATTACATGTCCCCTATTGATGTATTATTTACTCTTTTCTTCAGTTAAATCTTTCCATAGAAAACATGATGATAGCCCAGTCTTACCTGGCTGTTAAACCTCTTTGTTTGTTGGGGTAGTTTCACTTGGTTGATCAATCATGTTATATGAAAATAAACTTTTCAATTATGCTCATCTTTTGCAGATGTCAGTAGACTTAAAGCGCGGGGAAACTCTTCCCATTCACATAAATATGTCATTCCCTTCTTTACCTTGTGATGGTTAGCATGTTCCTTTCTTCTTCTTGAAGTTCTTACACGTTTCTTTTTTATCTCTATGTTTATATACTTAATTCCTTATTCCTTTATCATAATAAAGATTCTGAACTCATTTGTTTTTTTTTATTGTGGCAGTGTTAAGTGTGGATGCCATTGATATGTCAGGCAAGCATGAAGTGGATCTGGACACAAATATATGGAAAGTAAGGCAGTCTGTTAGACAAAACATGTCTTTTATAATACGTCAACAATTTCTTGAGTTAGGCTCATTGCTTAATTTGGTCGAATTCTTTCCATGTTGAGGAAACATGGACTCCCTGTTTGTCATAATGTATAGGTAAAGCAGATACATTGCTATTGATGATTCTGTTTGCCAAAATACCAGAGAGTTGACTATCTCTGTTGCTCTCTTATTTCATTCATTTTTCTAGAATTACAAGAAATAGAGATACAAGGCTTATGGAATTGGATTAGGATTATAATCCCACCAATATAGGACCATCATGCAAAACAGAAAAACAAAGAGATAGGCATAAAATGATAACAAATATAGTATTTCAATAACCTTAGTAACAGAGCATATTGTAACTCAGAATTTTATCATGTGATGCCCAACAACACTCCCTTTCAAGCTGGAGACTGATGTTTAGCATTCTCAAATTTCCTCTCAAATCTTCAAAATTCACTCTATGCTTTGGCGAGGATATCTCCTACTTGGCATTGGGTAGGTTTATAGGCAAGGCTAATGATTCCTTAATCAAGCCTTTCTTTGATGAAGTTCTGGTCCAATTCCCTTTGTTTAGACATAATGACGATTAGGATTTGTCAATGTGGAGTTTTAGAGTATTAGTTAGCAAGATGATGCAGAATATATAAAAGATTGCTATTTTGGCTGCCAGCGAAATATCCTAATGACTCGAATAATGTGTCACTTTTTGTTTACTTATTATGCATTCAGTTCTACTCCAATATTAGATGAAATTTGAAATATCTTTTTCATTTTAGATATCCCATTAATTGTTAATTTGATATTTCCAACTTTATTGTGAAAGCCAAATACTATATGAATGAAAAATGCATTATCATGCTGGAAATAAAATTACCAATATAAATTTATTCTGGGTTAGATTGAAGAAGAGGGACACACTTTTTTTTGGGTGTGTTTTTACGTTGAGAGATAATTTCTTATCTGATAAACACGTTTAAAACTGGAACCAGTGTAAAAATGAAATAGCATTATATTCTTCTCCAAATATTTGTATTTACTAAATGATGTATATTTGAGTCAATGAAAATAGGTTGGAATTGCCTATTTTGGTCCAATAAGCTGTTTTCATAAGATCATCCCATTGGCAATCTCTTGTATAAGGAAAAATAAGACTATCCATCGAGAATCACATGCTTCATGTATGGATGAAACTAGCAAGTATCCCACCGTCAATAGGAGCGAATCAAGTTCTAAGTGGTAAGAAAATGAGAGAGAACTAGGTTTTTTGGATGGAAATCTTTGTTATAAAATTTGTTGCTAGAACTCTAGATGAAATTGCAGCGCTTAATAAGAAATACTGCTGAAGAATATTCAGACAAAGTCCATTGGTTTTGATTTAGGTTCATTTATCTGATCCCAATCATTTGAAATTTAGTAGTTTTGTTCAAATTCATCATCATAGTTTGAGGATATCTGAACATAGGTAAGTTTGTTGTACGTTGATGGGACATGACATTTCTTTAAAATTATAGAACATGCTTATGATAAAATATAATATAAAATTAAATAACTTCTAGCCATTGTAATTGTAGATAAGCAATATTTTGCAATGCATAGTCAACCGACATAATTTGAATTCACTAACATAAATGTATTGCTCATCTAATTTCTTATAATATAGAAATGGAAATACTAAAACAAGGATCTTGTTGAGTTAAATTAAAAAGGAACATTCAGAATTATAATAATGAACATAATATGATTGATTCAGATATAGCTGTAACAACCAATGACCCCTCTTTCTTTTTCTTTTTTAGGGTTAATATTGACTCTAAATATTATATGATTTAAGATATCTTGAGGTCTGCTTCAAAACGCCTTTAATCAGTCAAAGTCCGTTAATGTGCCTATTACCCAGCTCCCAAAGACACCATATAAGGGCACTAACCAGCTCTTCAGCAAAACGGCAAGTTAGCAACCTTCAGAGAGAAATTTTTTTGAAATAGAGTATGATATTTAGAAAGAAGGCACCGTGAAGCTTCAATGCTTAACTGGAGAATAGAAGAACAAAGTGATGGTCTTGCCAAATATAAGAAAGATAGAACTTTAGAGAGAGAAAATACAAAAACAAAGGATTAATGAAGGTGAAGGAGCAAAACTAATGATCTTGGAAACTGATACGTATGGGTTATATATTTCACCATGCTTCACGTATTCCCCTACTCCTTGACTTTTGAAAGGCCTTTGCTTCATAGGTTAACTGTTTACATAATGTTAAAAGTTGAGAAACAACTACCTAGCCACCTGATGTTGGTTATGAACTTGTTACTATGACTGGTTTTAGAATGAATGATGCCGATTACCGCCGTTTTGAGATGCTCAAACACTGTTATTTGTTGAGCACAAATGTTAATCATTACTTATATTTTGGTTTTCAGTTTCTTCAGATGAATTATACCAGGACTGGAATCTTGTTAAACTTTGTTTTTTCCCTGTCTTCTTTGGTTTCTTTGTTTTTGTGGTTGTCTTGCTAGGATTTCTTATCCTCCGTTTTTATTCTTCATCGTCTTTTTTTTCCAAACATCTTTTCACTTATCATTGCACTAACTAGTTTGGAGTTGCTGCAGCTTCGCCTGAACAGTCATGGCCATATAATTGGCACTGAATATTTATCAGACCTTGTGGAGAAGGAGCATGAAGGACACAAGCATGGTAATTTGTTATTGTTTTATTCATGTAAATAAATTTTTGACTCGTTAAAAATTGCCATGTATTTTTTGTCCCTTGCTTTCTTCAATTTTCGGGTAGGCTATCAGATTTACTGATACTGCAAAAATGCACAAGCAGTAAATGCTTATGCTTCTCTGACAAGCATTTCCTATTTTTATTCAAACAGCTAACCATCATAAAGGTCTAAATAAAAAGGGCTGATGTGAGGGTTTATTTACTTTTGGAGTTACCTATTTGATGTATTTGTTGAAGGCAAGTTTGGTTTCGTAATGAGAACACTGAAACCACGTTGGCTCAAAACCAACACATAAGTTTTGGAACCGTGTTTTCCAAATCAAGGTTTGTAACCACGTTTTCCCATAATGCTGTAAACGGTGGGAGGAAACTTTTCTTAATTCTGTTGGTTCTTGCTACTTGCCTGCTTCATTAATCACTTTTGATGTAACATTGCACATAGATAATTGTTTATTGATGTAAAACCTGTATGATATATCTATATATAATATAAAATTTACAAAAAAGTGAAGCTATTTATAAACCATGAGCAATGAAGCTCATCTTAGTCTCCATGTAAAGCACGGATCCCATATTTTATTTTAGGATAAAAATTTAAATATGGTGAATGAGAAGAATTGCAAAAACACCTTTTTTTGTGGCAGACCTTTTCTTTTATCTATAGTTTTAGAGAAATAGTAATTAAGTTCGTGATAAACTCTTAAAGATAATGATAGAAGATAGTTCTGACTTAATAAATCCGCAACTTGCATGAACACCTTATGATGAACATTATGCAAACTTGTTACAAACAAATCCAAACTAAAGAGAAAAACACCAAACTAAGATAAAGGAGGTCAAACTGGGAAACTAATAAGCATTCTCCTTTTGAAAGTAGGCATTTTTTATGGATGAGACACTTTAAGCACTAGCTATTTGATGGAGACTTGATAGTATTTGATATTAAGTTTCATATTGAATAGTATGGGATACTCAATGGGTTATTTAAGTGGGTGGGTTTTTCCACCTCAATAGCTAGCTTTTATGGTAGGATCCCCCATCCCACTTTGGTACCCACCAATTGTACTAGAGCCAAATTGTTGGCGGTTCCAGAGAGGCTACCCATAGGGGTTCTGACCGACAGGAGGTCAAGTGAAGTGTCCTAGAGTGCATTTGCTTGGACGTTGGCTTTTTGAATGGTTCAATTGTTGGAGACTTGGTGGTATGATATACTTAGTTATGCACTGAGTAGTATGAGATGTTCAATTGGGTATTTAATCAACAATTAGCTTTTGGGGTAGAATTTCCCATCCCACTTGGGTACCCACCAATTGGTACTAGAGCCATGTTGTAGGTAGTTCCAGAGAGGGCTAACCATAGAGGATTCTGACTAGCAGGAGCTCGAGCAAAATGTCATGGAGTGTTATCGAGACTTTGACTTTTCATGGGGATCAATTGATGGAGACTTGTTAGTATGTGATACTAAGTCCCACATTAAGTAGTTTGGGATGTTCAATGAGATATTTAAGTTGGTTGGCTCTCCCATCTCAACATTTAGCTTTTGAGGTAGGGTTCCTCATTCCACTTAGTTACCCATCACCATCCCTTTTCTAGGCCCTCTATTTGGGTGCCACTTTTGTTGTTTCACTTAGGAGTCTAGTGGTCTTGGATCCTTTGGGATATCAAGCAACGTTTAAAAGTTAGAGAATGGAATCAGAGCCATACTAGAGAAAAGGATGTGGAAGCTCCCTAAGAAAAGTGGTCGGAGATTTAACCTTGTTCACTAAGTTATGATGATTGTGAAGGTTTTCGAGCACACTTGCTCTGTGGCAATCCATCTCTTGTCTAACTTGTAATGGGAATGTTGAAAGCGGTTTACTAATTTAACTGATTAAATCCCTGTTTTAGTGAATTTCTACTCAATTCTGTCCTCTGTCTTCATTATCTGGTGCAATGATGAATAGCTTGTAATTTTTTCAGAAGGGGAGAGATTAAAGAGTAGGCTCCAGGTTATGTGGCTGGATGAATTATCAATAAAACCACAATTATGATACATATTCAGGGAATCTATTGCAAATGACTAATTTTATTGTTGGCAAGAAAAGACATCCAAGAATAATTAATTCCATACTTTAGGTCTTTATTATTGTGCTTAGTATTAAGTATTATAGTTTTATTATGCATAATAACAAATGCAAATCTCACATTTGAAACAGATCATGGAAAAGATCGTCATGAGAATTCTGAAAATAAGATTCATCTACAAGGCTTTGATGAGTCTACTGAAAATACAGTCAAGAAGTTGAAGGAAGCAATAGCAAATGGGGAAGGATGCCGGGTAAGAAATCTACCTGTCATGGATCATGTCTACCTGTTGAATGTAAAAAACTGACTTTTACTTTGATTCTCTTGTAGGTTTATGGTGTTTTAGATGTCCAGAGGGTTGCTGGAAATTTCCACATTTCAGTTCATGGACTAAATATATATGTTGCACAAATGGTATGATTGTGTTCCTTCCTCATTGGTCTTGTTAGTTTATATATATATATATAATGGCCGGTCCCAAGCTCGTATAAAGAAGGAGGGTTATGTTAGGCCCTTGATAGCCAACATAAAACTTTGTCGAATATTTTAGTAGCGGACCCCACCTAGTGGAGAAGGCTTCTTGTTGTTTTTTTAATATAATGAAAGAGTAAATTCATTTAAATAAATGAACAGCGTATATTAGTGAAACAACAGACAGACATAGACATAACATTTTTATGGGACATATATTCGTTGACATATCAATGACTGCAAGGGAGATAGCCAGAAAACGATGAGAGGTTCTGTATAATATTTTTGCTTGTATTGCTTTATTGCTGTGTTACATATATACACATTCGGCATCCCAAAACAGTGTGTAATCCATGATCAATAAAATCAAATCAGAACATAATCAATAAAATCATAACCTCCTATAATCTCTCCTCAATTCCTATGATCTCTCTTATTTAATGCTAATATTTGCAACAATCATAATCTCCTATAATCTTTCCTAAATCCCTATGATCTCTCTTTTGTAATGCTAATATTTACTACACTCCCCCTCAAGTTAGAGCATAGATATTTATCATGTCGAACTTGCCAACCAGATATTCGTATGTATCTCGGGTCAACCCCTTTGTGAGCGCATCTGCTTTTTGTTCTTTTGAAGGAATATATTTGAGATTAATTGTCTTTGTATCAATTTTCTCTCGTATGAAGTGCTTGTCAATCTCTACATGTTTTGTCTTATCATACTGGATTGGGTTGTGTGACATATTGATAGCTGCCATGTTGTCTGAGTGTAATTTGATAGGTAGTTTCGTCGGCACCCTCAATTCTTCTAATACTCGCTTTACCTACAAACTTTCACAGATTCTAAGAGCTATAGCTCTGAACTCTGCTTCGACACTACTTCTAGTAACCACACTTTGCATTTTACTACGCCAAGTGACTAGATTTCTCCATATATAGGTAACATAACCTGAGGATACCTCCTATCATCTTGATCACCTGCCCAATCAGCATCTATTAACATCTCTCTACACTTCTTTTATCAGATTTTTTAAACAAGAGGCCTAACCCAGCAGTGCCCTTCAAAGTATCTAAGAATCTTATAAACTTCATTCAAGTGTTTTTGTCTGGGGTCATAGGAATGTTGGCTCACCATGTTAACAACATAAGCAATATTTGGTTGAGTATGAGATAAGTAGATTAATTTTCCTACCATGTGTTGGTATCTCCCCATATCTACAGCTTTTCCTAGATCTTTATCATTACTAATTTTATCGGGCCGTATTGGAGTATCACTTGGCCTAAAGCCAAGTATGCTTGTTTCTTCTAAGAGATCTAGTATATACTTTCTATGTGAGATAATGATCCCTTTTTCATTTCTGGCTACCTCCGTACTTAGGAAATACTTTATTTTTCCTAGGTCTTTAACCTAGAATTCTTTATTTAATGCCTTATTGATCTTGTCAATATCTGCTAGATCATTACCTGTGAGAACAATGTCATCAACATATACTGCTAATACCACAATTTTCCCATTTAAATGCCTGAAGAATAGGGTGTGATCACTCTATCCCTGTGTATAGTTTTGAGCTTTGAGTACCGTAGTAAATCTCTCAAATTAAGCTCGATGAGATTGTTTGAAGCTGTACAATGATTTATTTACTATGCATACTTGATTCTCCTTTCTTCTAGGGAATCCTGGAGACATTTTCATGTATACTTTTTCCTTCAATTCCCTACTTAAAAATGCATTTTTGACATCCATTTGGTGTAGAGGCCAGTCTAGATTAGTAGCCAGGGAGAACAAGATCCTGATGGTATTTAGCTTGGCCACTAGTGCAACTGTCTCAGTGTAGTCCATGCCATACTCTTGAGTGAAACCCTTCACCACTAATCTTACTTTATACTTATCAAGGCTTCCATCAGCGCAATATTTTGGGGTGAATACTCATTTGCAACCTATTGCTTTCTTCCCTTTAGGTAGTTCAACTACTTCGCATGTTTTGTTGCTTTCTAGGGCTTTCATTTTTGCCATCACTGCCTTTCTCCATTCAAGACTATCAAGAGCCTCATATATACTTTCTGGTATCCTGACCTAATCAAGATGCGTTATAAAGGCCTTATGTTTTGATGATAAAGTCTAATAAGAGACAAATCTTTCTATAGGGTGTCTAGTGCAGGACCGTTGTTGCTTTCTTATTGCAATAAGGAGATGAAGGTCCTCATTTTGCATTCTATGGTCAAGATCCTCCTCTGATTCAGACTCTTGGGTCGTGTCAGTTGCTTGTGGTGTATTACCTGTTATGTTCATGTTTCTGCTAGGGTAAACTTGATCTCACCTGTTGGCGTCTCCCCCTGAACTAGTATTTTTTTTTTTACTTTCTTAGGCTTCTCATGTGTTGTTTCTTGAAGTATATAGATTCAATATGGTTCATGTTGGGAGTTTGTGGGCTCGATATCGGTTTAGTAGTCTGAGGTTCACTCTAATTCTCCCCTGAACCGATGACGAGGTATAGAAGGGAACATACTCATGGAAGGTGACATCACAAGTGACAGAGGTATTTGGATACTGGATCAAAACATTGGTACCCCTTTTAGTTCCTAGCAGGCCCTAAGTAAATGTATCTAACAGCTTTGGGGTCGATTTTATGGGTATTTGTAGGTGAACAAAGGTAATACAACTAAAAACTCTTAGAGGTAGGGTGTTCTCGAGGTAGGTAAGTTGAAATATTGGTGGAGAACCTGGAGCGGTGTTTGAAAGGACAAAGGCTTGTAAGGCATTCGGTTAATTAGAAAAGTGACAGTGAGAACGGCATCATCCCAATAGTAGGTGGGAACAGAACTACTGAAAAGAAGAGCCCAGGAAGTTTTGAGGAAATATCTATTTTTCTGTTCTGTAATTCCATTTTGTTGGGGGCTATAAGGACAAGTACTCTTATGAGTAATACCCTGAGTTTTGAGAAAATTTGAGAGTGAATGATTAAAGTATTCAGTACCATTATCAGTATGAAGAGTTTGAATTTGGTGTCGAACTGTGTGTGAATCATATGATAAAAATTAATAAATGTTTGACAAACCTCTGTTTTATCCTTTGAGAAGAAAACCCAATTGACATGGGTTTGGTCATCAGTAAGAGTCATAAACTATTTTAAGTGAGTGTGATTGGGAATACGAGATAGACCCTATAAGTCACTATGGACAATGGAGAAAGGTTTTGGAAGGGCTATAAGAGACATTGGGAAAAAAAGTGCAATGATGTTTTGCTAATTCACATGAAGCACAATAAAATTCAGATTTTATTTGAGCAAATAGATGGGAACATCTTACACGTAATGAAAATTGGGATGTCCTAATCTTTGGTGCTATAACTCCAGTTAACTAGTTCTAGAGAGAGACACTTTATTACATGGGCGAGGTACTGGTTGATGACAATCATTCAGGTAATAGAATCCATTAAACTCCTTAGCAACGCCAATCGTCGTCCCTATGAACAGATCTTGAAATACACAATGAGTGGCAAAGAAATTAATATGGCAACATTCTCGTGTAGTTAATTGGCTAACAGATAACAAATTACATCTCAACTTTCGAACATGCAGGACATCATGAACTGAGTGTAGTAGAGATATTAATGGTCCCACTACCAGCTACAAGGGGATCATAGCCATCAGTAATTTTAACTGAGGCGTGACGTAGTAGGAGTATAATTTCAGAACAAGGAGACATCATCAGTCATATGATCTGAAGCAACTAAATCAATGATCCAACAAGGGCCAGTATTCTCACCTTTAATGGTAGCAAGGGCTTTAAATAAATTACCTCGTTGGACTATACTGGCAATAGGTTGTTGTTGACGGGACTAGTTTTCAAGAGCAGTTAATCGGTCCAAAATAATACTTAATGGGTCTAGTGCATGTGCTGGGCCAGGATGGTTTAGGCCTACAAAAAATGAATATGAGCTAGGCAGTGGGCTCCTGTGAACTGGACCTGGACTTGTGTGAATGCTGCCATGAGGTGAGCCTACAAGAACTAGGCTTGCATCTTCTGGACCATGTGCTTCAGTTAGGTGTCCCTTTGATCTCCATTGTTTGGGCTTCCAGTCAGGGAGCTTCCCGTGGAGATCCCAACATTTGTCCTTTATGTGACCAACTTTCTTGCAATGATCACACATTAGAAAATCTCTCTTGGGCCCAGAATCAGAACCACAGGCGGCGAGGGTAGAAGACTTAGTAGACGGTGGGCGAGGATTTCCATGGTCGGGGAGCATGACATGATGTCGAGACTCATCGTCCCGCAGCAAGGCGAATGCTTTAGGGACAAACGGCAGTGGGACACGGCTAAGGAGGCAGCTTCAAACATCATCGTAGATGGAGTTAAGGCCTACCGAGAATTCGAATAATCATTCTTCTTCCATGGCTTGACGGTATTTTGCAATATCTTAAGGGTCTCTCCATATACGGTATTGCAGCAGGTCTAGTTCCTGCCGCAACGCCCTTTTTTCAAGGTAGTATGCATTGATGGGTTGTGAGTTTTGTTTGATGGTCCAAAGGTGAGCTCGCAAGTCGAACAACAGTGCCATTTGGGCTTTCCCGTAGGCATCTTTAATGGCAGCCTAGAAGGCTTTGACGGAGGTGAGAAACATAAAGTTCTTTCGGACTGTAGGAATCATAAAGTTCAGAAGCCACGAGGCAACCAAGGCATTGTATGATTTCCACCGTCGATGGGCATTGGCTTCACTGATGGCAGGCTGATCGCTGTGTATGAAATCAAGTCTATCCCGTTCGTCAAGAGCAAGCAGTATGGACCAGCTCCAATCTAATTAATTGTCACAAGTAAGACGCTCCGGCAGGATGAGGATGGCTAACCCTTCAAAGTCAGTGACTTTGGGCGGGCATGACTCACGTCGGATGAGACAGTGCCATCATACTCAATAGCAGAAGAGTGGACACAATTTGACCCTGATACCATATCGGTTGACATACCAATGCCAGCAAGGGAGATAGCCAGAAAATAATGAGAGGTTCTATATAATATTCTTGCTTGTATTGCTTCACTACTGTATTACATATATGCACATTTGGGATCCCAAAATAGTGTGTAATCCAGGATCAATAAAATCAAATCATAACATAATTAATAAAATCATAATCTCCTATAATCTCTCCTTCTCAATGCCTATGATCTCTCTTATTTAATGCTAATATTTACAACAATCATAATCTCTACTCAATCCCTATGATCTCTCTTATTTAATGCTAATATTTACAACAACATATGATTGATTAGAGAGACTAGGCCACATGCTTTAATGGGTTGTGTTATTCTCTCTAACAGGCCATGTCCCAAGGGGTGTGGCTGCAACAGTCACAAATTTCTGTCATGGAGTAAATGGCACAGATGTTATTAAGGATCCATAGAAAAGAATTTTATTTCCATCTTCAGAACTTATATCAGAAGAGTAAAATGTCCTGTCCAAAACGGGGGAAAATCTTTTCCCTTTTGAATTAATTTTCTGGGGAATTATTTAAAGGATCGATTCCATGCTTATGGGTTTATAGAAGTGTTTACATGTTTAGAAAGAGCGAAAGAAAAGAGGAAATGAAAATATACTTTGTTATAAAAATTGTCATGCATCGCTGGTTCAACTGAAAACCTATGAATCAGCTGCTAGTTTAGTCCATTTAACTATTAAAATTGGACAAAAAGAAAACTGGTAAAAAGAATCATTAAAACCAATCAAAACTAGATAAACTGTTAAAATCAGACTAAACTACAGGCTAACTGGTTAAGAAATAAACCTCGAAAGAACAGACCTGATGAGAGCCCACGGACCTGGCAGGTAGTAGAGGAGTATTAGGGATCTATTTGAAGCTGCGAGACCTTATCCGCTCCCTTGTTTTGGATGATATGGCAACGTGACTTTATCTCTTCTTGCTCATCTGATCTCAATTTACCCACGCCACTCTCCTATTCCCTAGAATTACATTCATGCATGCTTTTCTTTTAATTATAGATATATATTGACTGGTGTAAAGTTTCTTAGTTAAGCTACACGTGCAGTAATATTAAAGAGAAAAAAGAAAAATTTAATCAATGTATTTTGATGCTAAATGTTTCCATGACTTGATCTTTTTCACCGTACGATCTTTCATTATGAATGCCAATCTTCACAAAGCAGAGAAAACAAAGAAAGAAAAGGCCTTTCTCTTGGCCCATCCCTGTCTTTTTCTCTGCCTCGCGAACCTTTAATAATTCCATTCCAGCTTTGATATTATATTACTATTCTCGTGTATATCCCAATGAATATGCATCATCATGTATCTTGAATTATACCTTACATGCCTTTGTTATTGAATTTTTCATATACAACATTTTAATATGTAAAAATTAAAATATATTAATTTAATTATGACCAGTTTTTTTTTGGGGGGGGAGGGGGGGTTGTTGTTGTTAATGTTTAGAATTTGTTTTGCTTAGCAGAGACAGTTTACATCTTGGTAGAAAGCATTTTCCAATTTGAGAAGCAGAAGCAATTTTTCACTACCATTGCTTGTGTTCTCCGCACCCTCCCCACTTTTATGAGTTCAGGCCTTTCTCTTTGTTTCAAAATTAGTTATTAATTATAGATTGGAAAACATCTCTACGTTCTGGCATGCTTTTTGGGTTTATCTTTCACTTTTAAAGTATGTGGTTTAAAAATTTTGCATAAGTTACTTCAATGTGATATGTGCAAGATTCGGAGCTTCTCAACTTAAATTTGATGGGGAAAATTCTCACCCTTTTTCTTTTTTATGAGATATCAGAAGTCTTATTCAGTACTGGTTTTCTGCAGATTTTTGGAGGATCAAAGAATGTGAATGTAAGTCATGCCATCCATGATTTGTCATTTGGCCCCAAATATCCAGGACTTCACAATCCATTGGATGGGACAACGAGAATTCTGCATGATGCGAGTGGGACATTCAAATATTACATTAAGGTTGGAATATTGGTTTCTCTTTTGAATAATGTACAAACCTGGTCTAGATAACATTCTTTTGCTTTCTATTCTCTATATATTTTGGCCCTCGTTGAATGCTCTTTTCTAATAGGTTTGTTCTTTGCAGAATGCCAACTTGTACTTTTTCTCATTTTTTTCCATTGATAAATCTTTATAGAACATTGACACCTAATTTTAGGTCTGTTGACTCCAAGAAACAATACAGTCTGGCCTTACATGGGTAGATTAAAAAGTATAAATATTTTAATCTCAGACACGGCTTGTACACAATTGGCCCCAAAAAAATGGAGAATAAGCCAATATCCCTGTGACTTAGTGGCATAATCTTACTACCATATATGGGTTTGATCCTGCTAAAACTTGTTTATTCTTGCCCCTTGTGCTTAAAAAAAACAACCGGAGAATAATTTGACTAATATAGAGCGCTAGAGCACTAACTTATTATTCAGTAGAATTAGAGAGGAAGTTGAGTAGGGTAAGTGTCGGTGAAGAATGCGAGAGATACCTTACAGGTGATGAGAGAAAAATGTTGTATTTTCTTCTATATCAATTCCATGTACATGGGCACATATATATACAAGTTTGAGATCCCCTTTTTGTGGGATTACAGAATAATTACAGAATAATTTCATTGCGTAAAATCTGGAATTATCTCCTACACAATCAATCCTAATTAATCCTGGTAATCAATCATAGTTATTTCTTATATCCCGATGATTTCTCATAATTATTTCTCATATCTCCTACACTCCCCCTCAAGTTGGAGCATAGATGTTCATCATGTCCAACTTGCCAATGAGATATCTGAATTTATCTCGTGTTAATCCCTTTGTGAGCGCATCAGCTGTCTGTTCATTTGAGGGAATGTATTTGAGCTCAATCGTACCAGCATCAATTTTTTCTCGTATGAAATGTCTGTCTATTTCCACGTGTTTTGTCCTGTCATGTTGGATTGGATTATGTGACATATTGATTGCTGCCATGTTATCTGAGTGAAATCTGATCGGTAAGTTTGTGATCATCTTCAGTTCTTCTAGTACACGTTTCACCCATAAGCCTTCACATATTCCGAGGGCTATAGCTCTAAATTCGGCCTCAGCACTGCTCCTAGCAACTACGCTTTGCTTTTTACTGCGCCATGTGACTAAATTCCCCCATACATAGGTAACATAACCTGTTGTTGATCTTCTGTCTTCATGGTCACCTGCCCAGTCAGCATCTGTGAGTACTTCTACATTTCTCTGGTTAGATTTCTTGAACAGGAGTCCTAGACCAGGTGACCCTTTGAGATATCTGAGAATTCTATATACTTCATTCAGGTGTTTCTGTTTGGGTTTATGGGAGTGTTGACTTATGATACTGACAGCATAGGCAATGTCTGGCCTAGTGTGCGATAGATAAATCAACTTTCCGACCATACGTTGATATCTTCCTATATCAACATCTTTTCCGAGTTCTTCCTTATCACTGATCTTGTCAACTTGGATAGGAGTATCACTAGGTCTACAGCCCAGCATACCAGTTTCTTTCAGGAGGTCAAGTATGTATTTCCTTTGTGAGATGCTTATCCCTTTCTCAGATCTTGCTACTTCCATGCCTAAGAAATACTTCATTTTTCCCAAATCCTTCACCTGGAATTGTTGATTAAGGGCCATCTTTATTCTCTCAATCTCTATTGGATTGTCACCAGTAAGGATGATATCATCAACATATACTGCCAGCACCACGAGTCTTTTATCCATATGTCTGAAGAAGAGAGTATGATCACTTTGTCCCTGTGTGTAGCCTTGGTTTTTTAACACTTTGGTGAATCTTTCAAACCAAGCTCTAGGAGATTGTTTCAGGCCATACAGTGATTTCTTCAGCTTACATACTTGACCTTCCTGTTGTCCAGGGAATCCTGGAGGCATCTTCATGTATACTTCCTCCTTCAATTCTCCATTTAAAAAGGCATTCTTGACATCCATCTGATGTAGAGGCCAATCTAGATTAGCAGCGAGAGATAACAGAATTCTGATAGTGTTCAACTTTGCTACTGGTGCAAATGTTTCAGTGTAATCTAGTCCATAGATTTGAGTGAATCCCTTAGCCACCAGTCTTGCTTTGTACTTCTCGAGGCTTCCATCAGCAAGGTATTTCGGGGTGAATACCCATTTACATCCTACTGCCTTTTTTCCTTTTGGTAACATAGTTACTTCCCATGTTCCATTTTCTTCTAGTGCTTTCATTTCTTCCATCACAGCTTGTCTCCATTCAGAGCTTGCTAAGGCCTCATTTATATTCTCTGGTATCTTAAGCTGATCAAGGTGAGAGATTAAGGCATGATGGTCAGAAGATAAAGCTTGATAAGAGACAAACCTCTCTATGGGATATTGGGTACATGACCTGCGCTGTTTTCGCACTGCTATGGGAAGATCAAGATCATTTTGTACTTGTGGCTGTTCAGAACCTGCACTTGGTTCAGATTCTTGGTGTGCATCTTCTTGAGGAGCATTACCTGTCATGTTTCTCCTAGTGTAGACTTGTCCCCATTTATTAGTGTCTCCCCCTGAACTAATGTGTTCTTCGTATTCCTTGGTTTCCTCTTGTGTTGGCAGATCAATCATATGGCTTCTACTAGCTTCTTGGTGAAGGCACAAGGGTTGGGCCTCCAGTTCAGTTGAAGATTCCTGAGGTTCACTCCAATTCTCCCCCTGAACCGAGGGAAGGGTATAAAAAGGAATAGTCTCATGGAAGGAAACATCACAGGTGATATAGAGACGTCTAGTGATGGGATCAAAACATTTGTACCCTTTCTGGGTTCCTGCGGGTCCCAAAAAAATACACTTGATGGCCTTAGGGTCAAGTTTAGAAGTATGGTGGAGGTGAACAAAAGAGGTGCAACCAAAAACTCTGAGAGGAAGGTTGTTTTCTAGGTAAGGCAGCTGAAAATGTTTGTGGAGGACTTGGAGAGGGGTTTGGAATGATAACGGCTTACATGGCATCCGGTTAATGAGAAAAGTGGCAGTGAGAATAGCATCAGTCCAAAAGAATTTGGGAACGTGGCTACTGAAGAGGAGTGCCCTAGCTGTTTCAAGGATGTGTCTATTTTTTCGCTCAGCAATTCCATTTTGTTGGGGACTATATGGGCATGAACTTTTGTGAGTGATACCACATTGTTTCAGGAAATGGGATAATGAGTGATTAACGTACTCAGTTCCATTATCTGTATGGAGAGTCTGGATTTTTGTCTCAAATTGCGTGAGAACCATGTTATAGAAGTCAACAAATGTCTGGTATACCTCCGTTTTGTCCTTTAAGAGGAAAACCCAACTGACACGAGTATGGTCATCAATGAGGGTCATAAACCACTTGGACTGGGTACGGTTGTAAGCACGGGATGGTCCCCACAGATCGCTATGAATAATCGAGAAGGGCTTAGATGGGCGATATGGGACACTTGGGAAATGAGAACGATGGTGTTTGGCTAGTTCACAAGAATCACAAGAAAAAACAGAGGTTTTATTAGAGCAAATTGAAGGAAACATCTGACACATATATCGAAAATTTGGATGTCCTAGTCGCTTATGCCATAGCTCCAATTCACTAGTATTAGGGGGAGACACTTTATTACATAGATGAGACGTTGAGTGATAGCAGTCATCCAGGTAATATAGCCCATCAAGTTTTCTAGCAACACCAATCGTCGTCCCCGTGAGCAGATCCTGAAAAATGCAGTGAGTAGAAGAGAAATTAGCCTGACATCTTTCATCTCTAGTCAATTGACTCACAGATAATAAATTGCACTGTAGTTTTGGAACATGTAGAACATTATGAAGGGTTAGAGTGGCAGAAACATTTATGGTACCACTCCCAGCAATAAGAGAATCAGAGGCGTCAGCGATTTTGACTGTAAGATGTGATTTTGCTGAAGTATATTTTGAAAACAACGAGGCATCATTGGTCATGTGGTCAGAGGCACCTGAATCTATTATCCAACACGGACCTGTGAGCTTACCTTTAATTGTGGCAAGGGCTTTAAGGAAATTACCTCGCTTTACTATTGTGGCAACAGGTTGCTTACGGGTTTGATTTTCAAGAGCAGCAAGGCGCTCCAAAATAATTGCTAATGGATCTGGACCCTGCACAGGAACATGGGCTGCACCGTATTGGGCTATCACATGTGGCCCACCAGAGTTGTTAATGGCCAAAGATGGATCACCATATTGGGCTGTACCGTATTGGGCTCCATTTGTTTCAGCACTGCATTGGGCTGCAGCTTCATCAGCGTGTGCCTCGGCTAAGTGACTTCTGGGCTTCCTTGGTTTGGGCTTCCAGTCCGCTGGTTTTCCGTGCAAGTCCCAGCATTTCTCCCTGGTGTGCCCTGTCTTCTTACAGTGCTCGCACACGGGGCGTTCCTTCTTGGCGTCTCCTACTCGAGCAGCAAGGGCGGAGGCTTCAACTGTGGCAGGTCGCGACGTCTGGGAGTCCGAGTTCATCACTTGGCGTCGGGCTTCCTCATCTCGTAGGAGGGCAAATGCTTCAGGTACTGACGGGAGTGGTATGCGTCCGAGAAGTCGCCCGCGGATGTCTTCATATACTGGATTCAGGCCAACCAGAAACTCAAACAGCCTTTCTTCCTCCAGGTCTCGTCGGTGTGTGGCTGCATCCTCAGCATCTCTCCACACTCTGTGCTTCAATTGGTCTAACTCTTGCCACAATGTAGTCTTTTCTAGATAATAAGCATTCAAAGGACGATTACCCTGTCGGACTGTCCACAAGCGAGATCGCAGGTCAAAGACGAGAGACGCAGTTGGCCGCTTTCCATATGCTTCCTTCACAGCGTTCCATATATCTTTAGCAGAGGGAATAAACATAAAGCTTCGACGCACCGTGGGGACCATTGCGTTGAGTAGCCACGATGTCACCAGTGCGTTCTCAGTTTTCCATCGTCGGCGAGCAGCGTCATTGATGGACGGCGGGTCATCTTGAATGAACTCAATTCTATCACGGCCGTCGAGTGCCAGAGACATCGACTGGGCCCATTCTACATAATTGTCTCCGGTGAGACGTTCGGGGACAATAATAATGGCAGAGCCTTCGACGCTTGCGACCTTAGGTGCTAGACGCAACCCACCATTGACTACAGTGGAGTCGGCTTCTGCTGAGAATGAAGATTGGGATCCCTGCTTTGATACCATGTCGGTGAAGAATGCGAGAGATACCTTACAGGTGATGAGAGAAAAATGTTGTATTTTCTTCTATATCAATTCCATGTACATGGGCACATATATATACAAGTTTGAGATCCCCTTTTTGTGGGATTACAGAATAATTACAGAATAATTTCATTGCGTAAAATCTGGAATTATCTCCTACACAATCAATCCTAATTAATCCTGGTAATCAATCATAGTTATTTCTTATATCCCGATGATTTCTCATAATTATTTCTCATATCTCCTACAGTAAGGTACCTAAAATATAGGATAGTGCTTATCACCGGAATATCTTTCAGGTGATGGAAAAGGGTAGGGCTGGATCCCCCTTAGAGAACTGAAGGAGCTTTATAGTTTTCACTGAAAAATATAGAAAGAATGAGTTGATGTCGATTAGCATTGTTCTCTCTTTTCTGCCATCTTAGAGAAGAAATGGAGATGCTAGATTACCAGTTGGATTGATTACAAATTTTTATGGTTAAAATATCAAATCACTGAAGTAAATATATTTTTGCAATTGAAGCTGCTCCAAGATACAATATAATTTTTGGCTGTTGTAATGCAGGTTGTTCCAACTGAATACAGGTACATCTCAAAAGAAGTTTTACCTACTAATCAGTTCTCAGTTACAGAATACTTTTCCCCCATGAATGATCATGATCGGACCTGGCCAGGTTGGGCTTGTGTAGTAAGGTTGACTTTATTTACTTCTGACTATTGGGTTCTGACCATCTCTTCCATTTGTTCTCTGCAGCTGTGTACTTCTTGTATGATCTGTCACCTATTACCGTCACAATTAGAGAAGAGCGCCGTAGTTTTCTTCATTTCATTACTCGGCTTTGCGCAGTGCTGGGTGGAACCTTTGCCTTGACAGGTTTTTCTCTTAACCACTCACTGATTATGCTCTGTTTATAAGGGTATTCATAGGCTCGGTTTGGTTTCAAAGACTGATTATGCTCCATTTACTATTTTTGGGAGTTTTCCCTCCCATCTAAACTAGGGTTAAGTTCTGCTCCAGAGTCCAGAGTTATAACTGCAATAACTCCAGAGTCCAGAGTTGTATATTTTGTTGCCCAAAAAGTGACTTGGTCCCTTCACATACTGAAGAAAAATGTTGGGAAATTTTATGGAATATGACTTGACTCAAGATATGACTTAATTATATGTTTATCTCTTATATAATTAATAGGTAAACATACTTTTTTTTATTTAGATGATGTAGACATACTTTCCTTGAAATTAAGAACAATTATCATCTTTTAAATGGCTAAATTTCTTAAACGGAACATCTTAGGAATGCCTTTGTTTCCAATACTTTCGTACTCTCTTTCAAATAATTTTTAAATTTGATTTTTTTTTATTTATACCAATAAGAATACCTTTTATCTTTATAATGTTATAATAATAGATATGGCAGTCCACCTGAAAAAGAAAATAGATATGATTTTATTTCAGTCCAATTAAATTCGGTTATAATTTATTTTTTAGATAGAAAAGTGTATGTATATATTTTTAACATTATTCTCTTTTAAAAATATTTAAATAAGAAAAAGATTAAATGTTTAGATTATTTAAATTTAATTTGGATTTTTTAAATTGCACCTACAGGGATGCTGGACCGTTGGATGTACAGACTTGTGGAAGCGATAACTAAACCAAAGTCCAGAAGTGTATTACGGTAGAATCAGAACCGTTACATTCTTCAAGGAAGTTCAGGCATGAGATTGAAAAATTCAAAGCCACCTTTTTTATTTAAAAAACGGTGGTGAAGTTGAAACGAAGAATTTCCTCTGTTTTTTCGACGAAAAAAATGGATATGTGACGGTCACATCATATAATATAATCCTCTTTTTTGTATTAGCTGACCTCAGTGGATAGCTTCTAATTATGTTCGTTGTGGAAATCGAAGTTACTTGTTTGACGTATATTTGTAGAGGGAAAAGGAAATTTTCTTTAGACTTGAGCCAAACTCAGATTAAGAGACTTTGAAGGAATTATATATAATATTAATTTTGAAACTTCTAGAAAGTAACAAGGTTTGGGCACCAAGTTAGAGAAGTATTCAGTAAGGTAGTGAAAATTGTATCCACATGAAATGGTCGAAGTAATGGTTAAAAAGTGAATACTCTAACTATAGTTGAATTGAGATTAATTTAATTATGATTAAAATAATTTAATTAAATTAATTATGTAAAAATATGTATATATAGCTTTTAAAAAATAATATATAAATAAAAAAGTATTAATTTATAAGTAAAATGAAATATTTATATATAAATTATATACAAGGTTCATTTAGTTTTTGGAGAATAAGTGATTTTGAAGAGCTTATAGAAAAGTTCTTGTAGAGAAGAACTTATTGAAATAAAAATGATTTTAAGTAAAATACTAAAATGAGTTATATGTTTGGTAAATTACCAGTAAAGTTGAAAAAAATTGATAAGTGTGATCGTTGTTCATATCCTCCCCATAGTCATCCCTCATCCACTGTTGACAGCAACAACTTGGCAGAGGAGGATGATGAAAAAGTAGAGAACTGACGGCTGACAGAGATTTGGACGAAGAGAGCAGCCCACGCGATGATGATAGAGCTAGAGAAGATAGAAGGGGACAATGAAGCTCGATGATGACAAGAGAAGATGACATTTCCTCGCTAGTCGTCGTCGACAATGACAAGATGGAGCTGGTAGTCATCGTCTCCTCCTCTGTAGATCTAAAGCCGGGATGGCAATGACCAGGGACGATGACAAACAACAAAGCCATTGACGCTAGGGGAGAAGACTAGAGACGAAGGGAGGAGAGAGAGTAGGAAAATAATATGACAAAATAGTCACTGGACAGCCTATAAGATATTTTCCTCGTCTAGAAGCTATTCCTAGGAGCTTATCAGAAATCATAGTTTGAAACAATAGTTTGGTCCATAAGCTTTTTTAGACAAATTGGGTTGTTTGTTTTGAACTTTTTTCTAAACCATATTTTGGGCCAAAAACCCTTTTAAAACTATCGTTTGAGGGTTACCCAAATACACAGATAATTCAATAAAATATAGTTACCAAAATATAAATCTATCTAACAGTTGTTTTGTAAATTCAAGATGATGTCATTTTAGGCTCATAAAGAAAAAAAAAAGGAAATATAAATCTGATCTGATTAACTTTTTTTAAAAAAATTTACGAAAAATGAGATTAGGTCCCATGGAAGGACTCAAATGCCAAAAAAGTCCTAGGAAATGGCATAATTAATGTCAAGTCCCATGGGACCTCAGATGAATTGTTTCTAATTGTGAAAATATATAATTACCCCTTGCTCATATTCTCTTGGTCAGATTATCCTCAATGTAGGGAAGAGAGAAAGAAAGAGTCGCCACTTCTCGCCATCAACACTCTTCTCCTTACTGCCTTCGTCTTCTGTTCTCTTCGTACCTCTCACCTCCTCACGTTCTTCTTCTTCACCTTAATTTCAAACAAGCTGCACAATTATTTTTCCAAATTGTTCTTCTTCAACACTGACCCAAAACGAGGACCTATTTGGTCTTGAGTCTAGAGACATCCCCGAAGAAATAGACACGAAGGGAAGAAGAACTCAGATACTCACTCTGGTTGCTGTAAAACGTGAATGACACATCATGTTTTGATATGGGAGGGGACATGAGTTGTTATTATAGTAAGCCATAGTTGTTAATATAAGTGATTGAATTGTTAATAATTTAGATCGATAAAACAGCAGTACCTCTTGTTTATGAACTAGCTTTGATTTCCAAAGAAGTGAGCAGTCTATCTTATGGTAATTATGCAACTACAAATTATAAATTTCGTTGAATGAAAAGCAAGTTTGTTCAAGATGTGTATTTTTGTTTTCTTTCTTCAAGAACAATAAAATTTGAGGAATAACATCTCTAACAATGATTTTCAAGGTTGATGCAAAGTCATTATAGCATTTATCAGCTAAATATTTGTTGGAAATCGTGCCATAGGGGCCAATCATTGTCTTATGAACATTATTGATTTATGAATTTATTAATTGTGTTATCATATTATTTGCATGTTTACTGTGATGACCATCCTTGGATAATTCATGATCTTATCCTAAATGTCCCTGGTCAGTCATCTATGCGGGAGCAGAGATGAAATAAGACCAGTATGACTTTGAAGATGTATAGAGATATAAATCAAAGTCATAGGCACATGTAAGAGTACATGGTGTTGGACCGACCCGTTATGAGAGAGCTGCATGGGTTACGTCATAAGCTTCTCTCATATACAAACCATGTTACTATACCCTTTGACCTGAGATCATCATGGATTCCTACATGACAAACGCTCAGCTTTGACCTAGTCAAAAGTCACTTTTGACCGAGTGATCATAAAGACTATGTTCGGGCTTAGTGGTTTTTCATGCGGAGGAATGTGAATGGTCAAGATAGAATTTGTCCCTTACATTCGTAGAGAGATATTACTGGGCCCCTCGATGAGTGAGTCTGAGAAATGTATGGCCATACTGTAATGGAAAGGTAGTTTCATTTCTATAGTCAGACTACTCAGGGATCGAGAAAGTAACAGTTAGGAATAGGAGGATGACATTATCCATGCCTCATCCATGAACAAAATATCGCGTGACAGAAGGGACATGATATGGTTGTATAAAATATTACATCGTTCATCGATCCTCATATGATTTGGGTAGTCGTTATGTCTTGCTAGAGACTACTTGCGACTTGTGGGCCAGTATAACAAATGGCCCACTACCAACTTCATATGGGCCTACAGGGTCGCACACAAAATAGCCCAACACGAGCTATGATGTCTAGATTTATTAAATCTAAGACATATCCAGATTCAATGAATGATCCAGGGTGGATGTATATATTTATTTATATTTATATTCGTATATATATAAATTCGTATATATACATTATATATAAGAGATATATGAGATTTAATTTATAAGGATAAATTAAATATTTATCACGTTTGAATTTGAAATTCAAATTGATGGGATATCTCATAAAAGAGATATTTATAAGATTTAATTTATAAGGATAAATTAAATCTCTATCACGTTTGAATTTAAAATTTAAATTGATAGGATATCTCATATAAGTGATATTTATAAGATTTAATTTATAAGGATAAATTAAATCTCTATCACGTTTGAATTTGAAATTCAAATTGATATGATATCTCAAAGTTGATTTATGAGAATAAATCAAATATAGTTCAGTCTTATCTTTATTTTAAGTTAAATAAATAGGTGAATTAAATCTATGGGACGTATTTGATATAAATATTATTTATTTAATTAGTTTCTTATCAAATTATACAATATATGATATTGTATTAATTTTAGAATTAATATAAGATTAACTCCAAAATCCAATTCGGTAGAGAAAAACGCATAGCATCCTATATATCTGATTTTAGGAGCTATGTTTTGAAAGATATAGAACACAGAAAGGCCGAAGTGGATTTTGTAAAAGGTTTGCAGATAAGAAACTAATGAAATAGAGATGGAAAGGATGAATTCTTGAGAAAGCCTTGGAGGGAGAGGAGATGCTAGGACGTCGTTCGTGGTTGGAACGTTGTTCGTGTGGATGCCAGTAGAGGAAGCTGACCTGAGTCATCGACTTCTTGCGATTGAAAAGGGAGCACGAGCCGCGGAGAGAAGCTGTGAATGTCGTGACCAGAAGCTGTGGAAGTCGTTGAGGAACACTGAGGGTAATGCTTCTTTCCACCTGACTTAAATACATACGATAGATCCTAGCAAGGAATGGAAACAATTTTCAGTTAATTTCCGCTGCGTGTCTTCCAATTCCTTACAATATTGTCCCTTGTTGTCTCCCCATGGTTTACTATTGCAACTGTATTTAGTCCATATGGCAAAGTACTTGCAATTACATAGTAAGTTGTACTTTCCTCCTCTTCCTCCTCCTCCGCCTCCTCCTTTTACTAATTTGAACTCCTTAGTGGTTGAGCTTAATTTTTTGTTTGGCATATGCAATGGTGACCATATCGTAAAGATAATTGATTGGGAAAATGGAAGTTGCTTAAATGTATTAATTGGCCATAGAAGGATTGTAGAATTTCTCTTTCTAATAATAATAATTAATCACTTGAAATCATTTTTATCATAATTGGCTACCAACTAACCATGTTTATAATGAGTTTCTTAATTTCAAAAGAGTTAACCATAATAGAAAAAAGCTTTACAAAGATTCCAAAATGAACACTACCATTGTTATAAAAGATTTTTTTTAATCAACAAATAATTATGATTGAAAATACCAAATTACCCTTCCAACACTATCATAATTATCAATTCTGAACTTCTAAAAGGGGCCTCTGAGCGTTGAACCTGGGTAAACAACTTCAAAACCCATAACATAAACAAAATATTGAATAATACTATTAATATAGTAAAATAGTTACCGTTAATCCATAAATTCACATGCATAACCCTGAGAGGCCTCTAGCCTTCTACTAGCACACAATGTACAGTCTGATCATCAAAATAGTAAATTGTAGAAGTATAAACAAAAGTAAGCCCTACAGTGGCAATTTACATCTATTCAACACATAAACATAAAATATGGTGCCATATAGGTCAAATAGCATCACTATGCCGCTGGCAACTTCTTGTGAGAACCAGCAACTGAACTAACTCTTGAAAAATGTTAATAACCACGAGGTAAGACAAATGTCTCAATAACCAAAAATCATAATTATCAGGCATACTAACATGTGCCTTTGAGGTTCCAAGTGGAACTGTTAATAAAGTACACCAGATAGAAAATAATATATTATCATAATATAATCAAATAAAAATACCACCATAGTTCCTCTCATCAAACCAACTAAACCTCCTTATATCTGCCAACTGAACCCATGGGCTAGTGATAACTACCATATGACTGGCCACTCAAAAAGTTAAACGGTCAAGTGTTATGGATCAACAAAATCTATAGAACACAAGACTAGATTATGTGTTCATTTCCCATCGATAAACTGGTGGGAGTTTCGTAGCCCCTCGATAAACTTCGATAAACTAGTAGGACAAAAGCCAACCATTGAACTCCAATTGATGTTATACCACATGATAAATGTACTACTCTGTCATCACCAATCCCCAATACACAACTCTCAAGATAATTATATTAATTAAAATCTCAATAGCTCAATAATCAATAATATCAATAAATATCACGATATGGTTTTTCTCAATATAATTACTTTCTTCAAATTCTAATACTAAAATATAACAAGTTTTTAATCTCAATCCAACTTTCTAAGTTAAACTTTAAGTCCCACAAGACCGTTTTCAATAAAATCAGCAATCAAGTTTTTTTAATATAGTCATATTATCATCAGTAGATTTATTTATACACTCATAAATATCATATTAGCACATACAATGAATAGAAAGTGGTTACCTCTCTCTAAAGCTAACAAAAATATCACAGATGAGGAGCCACGTGCATAGGTCACATTTCACTAATCAATCTACATAGTTTATATAAATGTCCATCAATAAGTTGTTAATTTGACAATACTCAAATTTCTCTACTAACTTTATTTTATTTAAAAATTATTAATTCAATACCATAACTTAATTTATCTATCACAAGTACACATCTATTTTCCAAATTATCATTCCAATAATAATATTATATTGTCTCAACTTTATTCTACTTATATAAATTCTCCTATAATATCAAACAACCCAAAAATTTCAATGCTCACATTTCATTATCAACCTGGAAAATAATTCATTTAATCCCCAAAACACACTCCAACAAGTTAAAATAGAGTATTGAATTCAAATCTAGCAAACCCAATATCATAATTCATAATTTCCAATCAATCTCTAACTTTAATTTACTTAAATCAACAACTAAATTCCCCAATTATATAAAATCCTTAAACCCCTGAATATATAATTAACACTCAATATACTAAACCATGAGTTTCATCATCAATCAAATTGCTAAACAAATAATCAATTTAATTACACAAGTATAAAGTTCCCAATTTTACCTCTAATTTTTAAATCTCACTCACTAGGGGTGTGCATGGGCCCAGGGAAGCCCCCTACCCGGTGCCCTGTCCAAAAAATGCATAGGCTACATTTTGCAGCCCGGCCCTACCCGGTAAAAGCCTTAACAATTTTAGGTTGGGCATGAGCAGGCTGGGCATACCCAAGTCGTGATGTCATGCTCATGTTGTGAAAAAAATCTGCAATTATGAATTTCTAAAATAATACCATATTCATGTGTCTTCAAGAGTTAAATAATATCTATAATCTATTAAGAATAAGATAACAAAGATAATAATTAAAATCTTGAGATCCATTGTATATAAAAAATAAGCATTGAAATCTACGTAGTTTATAATTATAACTTTGCATCAATCTCCCCAATATTAATAAAAATAAAGCATCTAAAAAAATAAAATAAATAATTATAATTTGTAATGTAATCATATGATAATTAACAAAGTTAATAAAAGAAGAAAAAATTAGTATAGTTATAAATATTAAAATATACAACTTACCTACTTAACTACTTATATTTCTAAAATTATCTTATAGTCACCATTAGTTATTATATTCTCCCTTCTAAGATATAGAAAAAATAAAAAAAGAATAAAAGAATTGGTGCTCATGGGCAAGGCAGGGTAGCCCCTATGCTGGTGCCCAGCCCAAAAAAAGCATGGGTTATATTTTGCAGCCCGATGCCCAGCCTTGCCCTATATTTATTGGGCTGAGCAGGGCATTTTTATTAGGGGCTAGGCAGGACATACCGGGCTGCGGGCTTTGTGCATAGCCCTATCACTCACAATATCCAAATCTTTATTTCAATATTAAATTACATCATTCTTATATTTCAATAACTCATTTTCATTATCAATCAACTCATAATTATTCAATTTGATCAAAATTCTCAATTTCTCCAATTTAGGGTTCTAATAAAAATACTCATTTTCAATTTATAAACTCTAGTAAGAATTTAAACCGATTAAATATCAATGATACCTCCAACAAACATAACACAATCATTAAACTCAAATTTAATTAATAAAATTATCATATTAAATTATCTCTACACTTTAACATTTAAACCCTAACCCCAAATCTCTTAAATAATATAATAGACAAAATTATAAACTGATTAAATACAAGTATTCACTTATCTCTACAATTATATAGTTCTCATTTGTTAAAAATTCACACTTATTTCAAACCCTAATCTTTAAACTTATTTTCTTTCTAACAAAAATTATATTTCTAAAGAACTCACTTGGTATAGAAAATAATTAAGAAATAATTATGATAGTTGAAAGATTTTATGAGAATAAACTGTAAGGAATTGGAAGACACGCAGCGGAAATTAATTTAAAATTTTTTCATTCCTTGCCAGGATCTACCGTATGTGTTTAAGTCAAGTGGGAAGAAGCATTACCCTTAGTGTGCCTCAGCGACTTCCACAGCTTCTCTCGGCGGCTAGTGATCTCTTTTCAATCGTAAGGAGACGTCTACAGCTTCTCTCCGTGGCTCGTGCTCTCCTTTTGATCGCAAGAAGTTGACTCCTCATGTCGTCTTCCTCTACCGGTATCCACATGAACAGCGTTCCAACCACGAACGACGTGAAAGGAATTGGAAGACACACAGCGGAAATTAATTTAAAAATTTTTTCATTCTTTGCCAAGATCTACCGTATGTGTTTAAGTCAAGTGGGAAGAAGCATTACCCTCAGTGTTTCTCAGCGACTTCCACAGCTTCTCTCCGCAGCTCGTGCTCTCTTTTTGATCGCAAGAAGTCGACTCCTCAGGTCGTCTTCCTCTACTGGTATCCACACGAATAGCGTTCCAACCACGAACGACGTGCTAGCGTCTCCTGTCCCTCCAAGGCTTTCTCAAGAGTTCGTCCTCTCCGTCTCTACTTCAGCAGTTTCTTATCTACAAACCTTTTGCAGATTCCGTTCGGCCCCTTTTTTGTTATGTGTTGTGTTCAAAACGTAGCTCCTAAAATCGGATATATAGGATACTATGCGTTTTCTCAACCGAATTGGATTTTAGAATTAATCTATATTAATTCTGAATACAATATCACATATTGTATAATTTGATAAGAAACTAATTAAATAAATAATATTTATATTAAATCCGTCCCACAGATTTAATTCACCTATTTATTTAATTTAAATAAAGATAAGATTGGACTGTATTTGATTTATTCTCATAAATCAAATTTGAGATATCCTATCAATTTGAATTTCAAATTCAAACGTGATAGAGATTTAATTTATCCTTATAAATTAAATCTTGTAAATATCTCTTATATGAGATATCCTATCAATTTGAATTTCAAATTCAAAAGTGATAGAGATTTAATTTATCCTTATAAATTAAATCTTGTAAATATCTCTTATATGAAATATCCTATCAATTTGAATTTCAAATTCAAACGTGATAGAGATTTAATTTATCCTTATAAATTAAATCCTATATATCCCTTATATATAATATATATATACGAATATAAATATAAATAAATATATACATCAACCCTGGATCATTCATTGAATCTAGACACGTCTTAGATTCAATGAATCTGGACATCATAGCTCGTGTTGGGCTATTTTGTGTGCGACCCTGTAGGCCCATATGAAGTTGGCAGTGGGCCATTTGCTATACTGGCCCACAAGTCGCAAGCAGTCTCTAGCAAGACATAACGACTACCCAAATCATATGAGAATCGATAAACGATGTAACATTTTATACAACCATATCATGTCCCTTCTGTCACGCGATATTTTGGTTATGGATGAGGCATGGATAATGTCATCCTCCTATTCCTGACCGTTACTTTCTCGATCCCTGAGTAGTCTGACTATAGAAATGGAACTACCTTTCCATTACAGTATGGCCATATATTTCTCAGACTCACTCATCGATGGGCCCAGTAATATCTCTCTACGAATGTGAGGGACAAATTCCATCTTGACCATTCACATTCCTCCGCATGAAAAACCATTAAGCCCGAACATAGTCTTTATGATCACTCGGTCAAAAGTGACTTTTGACTAGGCCAAAGCTGAGCGTTTATCATGTAGGAATCCATGATGATCTCAGGTCAAAGGGCATAGTGACATGATTTGTATATGAGAGAAGATTATGACGTAACCCATGCAACTCTCTCATAGCGGGTCGGTCCAACACCTTGTACTCTTACATGTGCATATGACTTTGATTTATATCTCTATACATCTTCAAAGTCATACTGGTCTTATTTCATCTCTGTTCCTGCACAGATGACCAATCAGGGACATTTAGGTTAAGATCATGAATTATCCAAGGATGGTCATCACAGTAAACATGCAAATAATATGATAACACAATTAATAAATTCATAAATCAATAATATTCATAAGACAATGATTGGCCCCTAGGGCATGTTTTCCAACATAAACTAGTTCTCAAATAGATCTGATATTCATCAATGGAGGCTCTGGAGAAGTTGGGCGACGAAAATGGTGACGAAGAAGAAAGAAGAAGGAGAAGAAAAGCGCATTTTTTGTGTGTGTTTAACTATTATAAAAAAGTATGGGCCCCACCTTTGTTTTACATTTATTATTCCAACGTCACATGCTTCCCTCTTTTGTTTTTTTTATTTTAATATATATATACCCTGAAAGCCATGGCTTGTTTGTTTTTTTAATCATAAAAAAAATTATTTGTTTATATATATATATATTAGATAAACTCTCTTAACTTAAGTAATTAAATAAAAATTTTATCTATTAGAAATTAATTCCTTCTAATGCTACTTGAACCCTAAAATAAAAATCGGGATGTATCCCCTTGGGTGGTAAGCTTGTCATTGCCTCAATTTCTTGCAGTTAAATTTTATTTCATAGTTTCTCTTATTCATGGTATTGATTACTGTTTCTAGAGGGTGAAACCTTTTTACATCAAGTTTGATGTGATATACTGTCAAAGAAGGGACATTTTCCAAGGTCTTGATTTTATACATATAACAAAGCCCTCTTTCCGGTCATTTATATATGTTAAATGTGTTAGTGTATGGTATTTTTATCTTTTATAGGTTTAAGGTGTTATATTATGTAACGGTAGTTTGATTTCGTGGCTAGTGCATTGAAGTTTTCTTTGAGCATGTGACAAATAGCAAGTTTGTTCAGTCCATTCTGTCATCTTCCCTTTGTTGGTTACATTTATTTGTGTGATTTAATGGACTTTAAACAATTTATGCATTATGCTTTTGGGATAAATTGGTTTGGGGAACTTATGAGTTAGTTATGTTGTGATTTGCAGCATGTTTCATGGTTGAGTTTTCTTTTACTACTTGCCATTGCACCAATGATCCATATGCTGCTAAAGTATCACATTTAACCATGAAAGTTTTTCAGAAGTATCATACCTATTTTAAAACTAAACACAATTGAGTTCTTCTTTAGACTTCTTCTTCATGGCTTGACTTATTTTTATTAAACTATAATTTTCTTATGCAAAAGAATATGAGTTGTTATTAGAGCACGCGATAGTTGTTAATTTGAGTGGTTAAGTTGTTAATAGAATGTGTTTAGTATAGGTTGTTATTACTTATGGTTGAGCTATAAAATCAAACCAAATTTTCTATTGCTATACACTCTCACTTAAACGTACTATTACTTATCTTACTTTGCTTATATATATGTCTAGTTCAACTTCGTGATCTTTTAGAATCCATTAGATATTTTTCTTTAGTGAAAGAGAATATGGTTACTGATCCAATTTACTTTACAATGATATATTGCATCATATTCCTTTCTTTGCTTATATATATGTGTTCTTGCTTTTATGCAACTAATAGCTTCCATTTTTATATTATTGTCCCTATGCATTTTGCATATGATATATTACAAATGACTTGTGACATATCCTTAATTATTCAATCCTGTAAAATAAAAATAATTTCTATAGGTAGCTACCTTTGTATCATGGACAACAACAATAACACTTTTGAGTTGTGAGTATTATTCATGCTACTATTATTGTTTGTTTTTTATTTAAATATTTTGAAAACCTCTTATAGAGCTTTTAAAATGTCATTTATATTATATTTTTGGTTGAACTTTGGTCTTCTCTCATATTATAGTGTGATGAGATTGTGGTTGGCATATGTTACATCAATATAAAAAGATATGAACAACATTTATAGAGGAAGACTTATCAGTAGTATAATTTGATAAAATGTCATTTTAACATACACCAAATATAGTATTTTGCATGGATGATTATTGTGATTATATTTATTCATTGGGTGAAACCATAAAACTCTGAATATATCACAATGTCTTGTGTGTTGATGAGTCTTGGACTTAATCACATCCAAGTACTGTTGATAGACATATAATGAAATACCCCAAAGGGCAAGCACCAAAGAGATCACCTTCAACCCGTTCATTGTGTCATGGAATAAAACCACATAAAAAATTATAGATTTTTAAGTTTTTCTATCTATATCACACTTGATTCAATTTCATATATAGGTTTAATTTTTCAATTCATTGTGTCATTGATAGTCTAATTCACTAGCTTTACTACTATTATGTTTTAACAGAGCATGTTCTGATATGAGAGGGAAATATTAGTTGTTATTCTAGCACACAATAGTTGCTAATATGAGTAGTTGAGTTGTTAATAATTTGTATCTAGTGCAAATTGTCATTACTAATGGCCAGATCGTCTGGAAAGTATTTATTTTGTTATGTTCATATGTGGGATAATTTGAAAAGAATAGATGAGGTCAAACATATGTTGGCGGTTAAGTGAGAAAAAGGATTGAGTCTCAATCTCATAACAAAAAGACTTATCACTGTGGAAGATGCTGAGTCTGGACACACAGTCAAGACTTGTAATAATCTAAATCTGAGCTGAGAAATGGTGCCGGGTTGTATAGTCTTTTTGTGTAAATACAGATCACACTAATTTTTACTTTGTAAATAGTTAAGCAAAACGAGAATGTTATTTTTTTGTAACCTTCATCAAGCTCTACCTTTTGGATGATAGGGTGGATCTTGATACAAATGATTATGTATATTATACTCATTTTACGTTTGCTTCTCATTACTACTGTAACTATAAAGTGCATATATATGAAGTTATATTCTCATCAGAGTAGTGTTAGAAAGTCTTGTGCGAAAGTTGCTATTTTTACACAATAGAGTTGTCATTTGTTATTGGTGGAGTTGTTATTTTTATACACACGATATGTTCTTTCTGGTTCAGTCCAAGTATTATGCTTGCGTCCCCATTTCACTTTATATCTGTTTTAATCCTGAGAAGAATTATAAAGATGCCTTTATTTAGAAGTGGTGGAGTTGTTATTTTTCTATTGTTGGTTTAGTTTTTTTCCAGTTGTAGAGTTGTTATTCCTCTAGTATGGACTTGTTATTTACTAGTAGTGCACTTATAATTTTTTTCAAGTAGTGGAGTTGTTAGTTTTTAGCTATAGGGTAGTTACTTTTCCAATTGGTGAGTTATTATTCCTTCAGCATTGAGTTGTTATTTCCAAGTTGTCAAGTTGTAATTATTGCCCCACAATCAAGTTTTGTTAGGTTCATTTTAGTAGTTAGTATGGCATACAGTCCACATTTGTCATAAGTTGAGTTGGATTCCTGTGTCTTCTGAAATGCTTAGAAGAATTATGTCTATGTTGTTATTCCTTCATTATGGACTTGTTATTAACTAGTGGTGGAGTTATTATTATTTCACACATCTGTTTTCATTTCTTATATTTTAGTTATCAAATTTCCTACATATCTAAGCAATGAAATGACACACCACACCATTGAACATGATAAAATTATTTCATTAACCTTACAATTTTACATTTTCATTACCAAAGGCAAGAGCCTTAATAGCAGCTGCCTTCAACAATCTGTAAAATATTTTCAGTACTCTTTCCAATTTCAATTGTCACCACTCCTATAAGTTCACTGACTACTACAACATCTATAAGTTCATGATCTTTAACCTATAAATACTACTAGGGTTATAAATGAATTTACAAAGTCTGAAACTATAGGTAATGTAATAGTTAGCAGGTAAAAAAATACATAATTTACTATGCATTTGAAGCAAGATATTTTCCATTATAATTCTAAACCTGTTCAATCATCTAGGAAATAACTTGAATAAAAAACTAAAGTTCATAAGATAGACTATTCATTTCTTTGGAAATCAAAGTTAGTTCAGAAATAAAAGTAATTGTTGTTTTATCGATCCAAATTATTAACAACTCAATCACTCATATTAACAACTATCGTGTACTATAATAACAACTCATATCCCCTCCCATATCATAACATGTTCTGTCATTTACATTTTATAGCAACTAGAGTGAGTATTTGAGTTCTTCTTCCTTTCATGTCTGTTTCTTCGAGGATGTCTCTAGACTCAAGATTAAATGGGTCCACGTTCTAGGTCAGTGTTGAAGAAGAAAAGTTTAGAAAAATACATGTGCAGCTTGTTCAAAATTAAGGCAAAGAAGAAGGACACGAGGAGGTGAGAGGTGCGAAGAGAACAGAAGGCAAAGGTTATAAGGAGAAGATCGTCAACTCCTTTCTCTTTTCCTAGCGTTGAGGATAATCTGACCAAGGGAATATGAGCAAGGGGCAATTATGTCTTTTAACAATTGAAAATATATATATATATATATATATGAGATCCCATGGGACTTGACATTAACTATGTCATTTCCCGGGACTTTTTTTGACATTTGATTCCTTCCACAAGATCTAGATATCATTTTTCCTAATTTTTATTGGACCAATAGTTCACTAATTCACTAATTTGACTAGGCGCTTGTAGTTGGACTTTAGATACCATAGTATGTAGTGAACCACATATATATGGTATGTAGTAAACCACGTATATCTGGGCCCCAAAAAGAAAAAAGTACAATTGTCAACTAGGTAGCTGAAGTGGACGTAGTGGGAAAATGGCTATAATGGCAAAGTGGTTCTCTCAAATTGCGGAAAAGTCAGAACATGGAACAAGTGAGAAACACTGAAAGTACGCCTATAAAAGAAGACCAAGAGAGCACAAACAACACCGTGTCTTTCGTCAACTCAACACAACATTTCATTAGACTTTATAATATCACCTAACTTACCTTCCCCTTTTCAACAGCCAATCCCTTTCCCTTTTCAACCCAATGCTTAGGCTTTGCTTTTTTTAAAATGTTTTTGGTACCAATGGTATTTCTTAGTTGAGCATTAATTCTTTTTTATGTATGAAAATCACTTAAATAGGTGTTGTCTTTCTCAACAAGATCTTTTTCATTCACATAACCTTAACATATTGTTTATAGTTCCTTAATGCGGTGCTATCTACACGACCTATTGTTCATAGCATTTTCCTTGCTATGAACATAAACTCCGCCATTTTCCTTGCATTTCTCACTTTGTATTACTTTCTTTAAAAATAGTGTTTAAATTCCTAATAATGTATTCGGCTTCTTGTTTGTATCAAGTTTCATTTCTTCTAAATTCTAAATATTTCAACCCAGGGTTTTCACTGATTCTATGACCTCCTTGAGCTTATGATTAAAATATTTTGACCTATGGTTGCTATCTTCAAACTTATGGTCTACTGTTTAGGTCAACTCATCAAGGTTATGGTCCATATGCTCCCTTTGAGCCCTTCCATAATTGTCAAGATGACTTATCATTGAAGATTTAATGGCAGTAATTTCTTAATCTAATAAGGCTTTGTTTTTCATACAAATTACGAAAGGAGAATTTTTGTAAAGGTTCACGTAAGCAGCTTCTTGTAGTTCTTTCGCTTTTCAACATTCTCAAGCTTTCATTAAGTATTGTCGTTTGGCAAAAACCTTAAAGATGGATAAGCCGCTTAAAGAAATTACGATCAAGTGAAGGGTAGAATTCTTTATAAACCACTTAAATACATAACTAGATATTGAAAGTGTCAGCGTAGTCTTACTACCGCGATGTATTGAAATTTAACCCAAGTCACTCTGATTTGTATCTCCCACCTTAGCTAGTCCAGGTTACCCACAAGTAGGTTTGGGTAAGTTTGTACTTTTTTTTATATAAAAATTTTAAAAAAAGAGTTTCACTCACTCATAATCTAAAAGTAATATGAAGTCTTATTTTTTTATAAATAATATTAATATTAAATATATGAGACGTCAACTACCTTGGAGCCTAGACAAATTTATACTTGCTCACAGTTAAACATGCACAAAGCCTAGCTAGGCCTGCTCATGGAGCGATTGGTTTTACGGACAACGTTGGTCAAGATCTCTAATTGGAATTTGAGAATTCCAAGAATGTTAATGACACGTTATCATATCTTTCTTTTGATTTGAACATTGACAACCTAAAATTATCGTGCCAATCAAAAGTTTAGGATGCCAATTGGATGATTCAGAAAAACTTTGAGGACAAATTGTCCTTTTAACCTTGGCCAAAATTGTTCAACTAATAATCAACATTGGTCAAATGCTACTATAAGGCCACATTGCACCATTCTTAAAATTTGTAAAAAAAAAACATTATATCAACTAAAAGTTAAGAATATCTATCGGACGAAATACTTTTACGAAAAATGTACCCTTTAACCATTTATTATATTAGCAATTGTGCTTATAATACACTAACTATTTTTCATACCACTATCTTGCCCTAAACTTTCTTTTTTTATTTATCAATCAATATCCTGCGTTAATAACAATCAACTAGTCTAGCTGGTAAGAATATAGGTCTAAAAATAGGGGTAACCTCTTTATCTCTAAACTATTATCACAACTACATATCTAGAGCTCAAACATAAACATAAGACCACTGGTTAAGCTTATCCAAATTGTTAGTGGTCATGCACTAAACATTAACATAAGGTTTTTATTGATTGATACAATTTATTATTGTACACAATACTCTTCCTATAAATCTTTGAATTCACGAGTCTATGGAGAAGAAATTCTAAAATAATTCAACTTTTGGTAGGCACCCTATTCCATGTATAATAAATGGAAAAGGGATCTTTTTTGGAGTTAAGGTCTTAAATGTTTCAAAGTTTCTACTGAAGAATATTTAGTACCTGGAATTTTTTTTTGGATATAATATATTTTAAAAAATTTATTTTGTAACGATTTTATCCTGCTCGTTAATCAAAATTAAGTTTGGCTGGAAGTTCTATTTCATACCTTAACCTATTCTCTTGCTGCGCAAATTGGCATGCATTTATAATATATAATATATTATTGTTATAATCTCAATCATAATTATTACATTTAATTATATTTTTCTCATAAATATAAAAATATTTGTTATTTGTAAAATCACTTTCTTAGTTCTATTTTCTATGACAGATATGGGTTGGCCTAGCTGTCGACAATGAGTTGAGTCTAATACACGTGCAGATTATAGCTTACCCAAATGAAAGTGACTTGACTCGTTTTTCATATATACTTTTCTTTTTCTTTTTCTTTCTGTTTTATTTTGAAATTTATACAATAAAACGAAAGAAATTCTAATATAATAGAACCATAAAATCCCTCAAACACGACTTCAAAGGTGTCTTTAAGTAGGATTTTTCATGCTCATGATTGTTGCAGCTACATTAATCTTTTTTAAATTGTAATAAAATCCATTTGTAAATTATTAACATTTACTTCTTATGATTTATTATATTAAAACTGTAATATATATATAAAGAAAGTTACGTATTTGATTTTTTTTTTTAGTTTGATTTTATTTGGCTTGATCATCTTATTAGATTAAACAAAGCCACCGAGCTAAACAAACACGCAACGCCAACCAAATCTTTATATCCGTCATCAATTAATCTGGAATTTGTCGCATTATTTGGCCATAAAAGCTTTTCTAGTGGTAATTTTTACCACATAAGAGAACAAACTCAAAGAACTTTTAATTAAAAGAGAACAAGTGTTGAATTGATTGAAAAAATTGAGCTGAGTTTAATATCAGGGTAATTAACACCTGTCCTTAGACTCATAGTACATGTAGGGGTCATACCAAAAAAAAATAGTACATGTAGGGGTATATACAAGCTAATCACTAATAACAGGGTTCTGACAACAGTGGAATTAATTGTTATTAATGACAAGGTAATGCTATTATTGGTCTAATGGAGGGATCACTGTTTTTCTTAAAACATTGATAATTATATTATTCTTTGAGTTTGATTCTAGGAACTCACTTGGATCAAAGTATTTCTCTCGGCTGAAAAAAAAATTATAAAATACTTACAATTTATCTACCAACAAAATCCTTATATCGACAATATGGTCAACTATCATTAGTCTTAAGATAATGTTATTACCATTTTAATCATAGGTTTGATATTTTTCTAAACAAATTAATAATATTGTTATTTCTCAAATTTAGTCTTAAGAACTGATCAGGATCTAGGTATGCTTCTAGATTCAAAAAGAGCTTACACAATATTAGTAGATTGTTTACCAATATTGTACTTTTATCAACAAGTTGTGATTAGTCTTAAGGTAATTATTACTGATTTAACCATGGGTGTAATGTTTTTCTTTAAAAAATTGATAATACTATTATTCCTGGAATTTGGTCACAGGAATTCAATATATGATCATGGCATATATTTAGACTCACAAATGTACTCACATATTCCACAAAAAGGGTCCTTACATATCACTTATAAAAAAATGCCCCCACATCGGCAATGAGATAAACGGATTTAGTCTTAAGATAATGTTATTACCGATTTAACCGCGTGTTTAACATTTTCTTAAAAAGATTGATAATACTATTATTACTTGAATTTCGATGTGCTGTGTGAAAATAATTAAGTATGGGCTGCTTGAAAGTCACAAGGCCCATCATTATTTGTACGAATGGAGGATACGAGGAACCAAGTCAACTTACGTAAAGGAGCTTATGAATTCTTACAGCCTACTCTTTATTTCCGTCACTTATTATTTCTCTTTTTCAGCTGCTTACATTTAAACGTTTGAAAGTTATCTCTTAAGTCCAAACAAATCCCAAAAATTATTCATGACAGAAATACTACAAAATGGTGATAATTAATTTATTTTATAGGAAAATCCATACAGAATTTTATCTGAGAAAATTAATATAATCTGGCAAAAAAAGAAAGAAAATCAATATAAAATAGAAAACATATGACAATTCTCATTATGCTTAAACGGTAAATAGTGTATTTTATTTTATTAACTCTATACAAAACACAAGGATTTACCAAATAAAATAAAAAATGTACTTATACAATAAAAATTTACCCGATTTATATTATTTATAAGTTATAAATAGTATAATTTATTTATCACATACATAGATTTCTTCTTTTATACAATTAAAAAAATCATATAATATATAATAAAAATTTGTAGTTAATCATATTATTTATTTATTGACTTCATGTAATAAAAAATATAATAAAACATAAAATTAATAATAAAATTTATTATTTATTAACTATAATTTAAGATTTAACTCATTTATCGAGTTTGCATAACGCATGAAAACCATTATTAATATCATTTATAAATTAAAAATAATTATAATGATAATAATTAGTGTGAGAGAATTAGTCTCAGATTTAAAATAGTTTGATGATACCTTAATTAAATTAAAATGCCAATCCTTGATTTGTTTTTGGTACAATCCTTGATTTTTATTTTATTGATAATATATACATTTAAACCAAAACAAAAACACGTTTACAACAAAGGTATATCTAGAAACGTAGCCCGCTATTCACCCAATAAAGAAAACCAATAAAAGAAAAAGAAAAAAAAACAAAGGGAAAAAGAAGTGTGCACTATGTAAATGAATATTTTACAGAGGTTGGTCAACAATTCTCCCTAAGTTAGCACCTAATTGTCTGCTTTATGTCACTCTCATCCATCACCACCAAAGCAAAATGCTTCTCCTTGTTCCCATTGAACCAGACGACGAAACCTAATTAGGGTTTCTCAACAGTAAACTTCATGTTCATCATCATTCATCAGATAAATTTCTTAGAAACGACCTAAGCTCCCGTGATCCATAACAAACCCACCAATACCAAGATCAGTAGCATCATTTGAAGCCCTTTGATTATTATTATTACTGTTACTGCTTAGTCTCTGAAAAAACCTACTCTGATCTCCACCTTCTGTGTTACTACCATGGAATGTGAGGTTTTGCTGCTGAAACATCTGGGGTTGTTGCGGCTGAAGATGGTGGTAGCCTGATGGTGGGCCGACCATGAGCCCTGTTGGGCCTATTTGGGCCTGTCTTGGGCCGAGACCGAAGCCGAAGCCCAAAGTTGCCAAGCCTGATGATGCTGAAGATGATGGGGTTGGTGCAAAGGGTGCACTTGGACCACCGGTGAATTGCTGCACCATGGCGCGGAAGTTGGTGGTGTCTGTGTTGAGGAGAGTGGTGGGAGTTCGCCGGGAAGCCCGGGTGCGACGCCGGATGGGCTTCCCGACTCGGCCCTCGGGGCTGAGGTTGTGGTGGTTGGACGCGGATGCTGATGAGGTGGAATTGAGCATGCTGGGCGGTAGTGGCGGGCTGGAGGCTGTCACACAGGTGGTGACCGCAGTGGCATCGGAGATGGACGACGGAGGCACTCCGCCGTGGAAATCTTGTTGTTGTTGGTAGAATTGGAACCAGTCGTTGGAGGCAGACATGTTGTCACTCATGGTCATGGCCATGAAAGTTGAGAGCGGAGAAAGAAGAGGGGGAGGGGGAGGGGGAGAGAGAGAGAGTTGAATAATGTATTGGGTAAGAAGGAAGGAAATGTGTGTGTTGGGGTATTTATGGATGTTGGTTAAAGGAAGGAAAGCTATGGAAGATCGTGACCGTTGATAAAGGATGAGAAGTGGATTCTAAGGCGGCAGCACGTGATGTGGCACGTGGGGCTGGGGCCCCAATAGAAGAAAATGAAATCAGAAAATTCACAACATATTAAGCTCACAACAAACGTGTAATTCATTTTTTGGTAAAATTATATTGGTTTTATATTACTTACTGAAATTATTCTTAAGCACATCACTAAACAATTAGTTGTAAAAGATATCAATAAAAATTTGTAAGGTAAATTATAATCGAGGATAAAAAACTAAGTATATTTATATTGAATGCCTAAAATCTAAAAAATTATAATAAAGTATACATGACAATAAGTCAGATCTTTTAAAAAGTTTATAAATTTTTCTATTATATTCTTCATTTTAAAATTAGGTTATTACTATATCTTATTTTTTTCTATTAAAAAAACAGATCCAAAATTTCTGATTTAATACTTAAAGCGCAAGTTTTTCAATTTAAATGACGATAAAGGGAATATTCGGGAAAAGATAATTACATAATAAGTCTACAAATATATCCGTACAAGTACAACAGCTTTTAATTTAAACTGCATTATGTTAATGTCAGCTAAAAACTTTAGTAAAAAATTATCTATATGAAAAGGATCCAACTTGAAAGATTTGTATTTCAGAAAATGAAATCCTATATGTATATATAGTAATTTTCTAATGTAGATACTTTATCTTTAGTTCAAAAACTCCAAAACGTGTTCAATTAACCCCACAAAACCACAAAAAATTTAATGTGGTCAACTTTTATTTCTATAATATTATTCTTAAATTATTTATATTAAAAAATTAATTAATTATATTATTTTAAAAAAGTATATTTATTTTTTTAAAATATCTTTTTTAATAATTTATATTATAGAACAACTCTCATGGTAAAAAATATTCTGTTTAGAAAAAAGTTTATAAAATGGTTTATAAAAAAATAAATTTTAGATACTTTTTAAAAAATAATTTTTAGAGAAGAGTTTATGGAAAAAAATAGGTTTTGAATAAATGAGTATTTGAAGTGTTATTACCAGATGGACTTTTGTAATTGAAAAATTATTAGAAAGGGTATGATTTTATTAAAAATATAAGAGATAAGGAGAAGAGATGATGGAAAAGAGGGGAGAAAAGATGTAAACAAAAGTAAAGATAAAATAATAATTAGGTAACCTATAAATTATTTTATTGTTCTAGAAACTAATCTCAATAGTTTATCTAAAATTTTAATTTTAAATTATAATTTAGTCTAAAAACTCTTTTAGGCAAATATAGCTATTTATTTTAAAAAAATTAAATTAAAGTTTAAGCTAAATTTTTTTTTAAAATTATAGTTTTTTGCCTTTCTAAATAGGCATAATATATACCATCAATAAGTAAAATTCAATAAAAAATTATAAATTTAAGATATAAAATAAATTAAAATATTATATTTATAAAAAAAAATTTACTATTAATTTTTATATTTATTAGGATAAGGAATGAGGAGTAGACTATAAAAATAATATATAATTGTCAATTTAGTGATTTGTGATCGTCATACTATTCAAAAAAATAATAATAAGAAACAAAAAGAGGGGGTAGCGTCTTATAGAGAGAGAGAGACTTCTTTTTTTTCGTTTAGCGACATAACAGAGAGAGACTTCTAGAAGCCTTGCTAAAAGCTCATTTGACTGAAACGGTGTCGTTTGGTATGGAGCCAAAGAGGGGATGTATCTCTCCACAGTGCTTCTTGCATGGTTCCAGGAAGCATCCCCAAAGACGCCAGCCAGGTCAAGCTGACGTCACAAAAGGTCGTGGGACACGTCATCATGTGAGGCGTGTGGAAGTAGGTGACTTGGTCTTCCTCCCCAAATACGAATGTGGAATAAGACTTATCAAGATAGAAGAAGCTGCGAGGTACCTTCGCAAGTAAATAGAGAGAATCCGAAGCTACGCTCTGCGATTTTATGGTATTAAAAGTAAGTAATGTGTGGGTTGAAAATTATTTTTATGTGAAAGTGGAGGAAATAATCCATAGTTATTATATCTAGAAGGATTATATAGTATATTGATCTTATTATAAGTGATCAGTATCTTCATTTTATTATACAATTTTATTCATAATTTTTTATATTTAAAAAATAAAATTATATATAAAATTATATTAAATTAAAAATATTATTAGTAAAATTATATTATAAATAAGATTAATATATTAAATATATATAAAAGATAAAATTAAAATATTATGTATTGTAAAATTTTAAAGTTTATATCAATTACACCGGCTAATTGGATCATACTAGTAAATCTAGTAAATTGAGAAACAGTCTTCTTCTGACTAATTGATTATAACTTTTGAATAACTAAAATAGATTTTATATTTTTTCTCAAAAACAGCATCATTTTAAATGAAAAAGTAAAGACTCATCAAATTTATATCTTATAACTTTATTTTATTAGATTATTTGTGGTTTATATATAAAATATTCCATTTATTTGTACATTAATATATTTTTATTTAAATGTTATTTTTTTTGTATAAGATAAAATGATGTTCTTTCTATTCTTAATATAGAATTTAATTATAGAGTTAATTTTAATTTTAAATATATAATCTACTTATTATATTTATCATTTTTTTAAAATTACCTCTACTTCTGGTCTTTAATATAAAATTTATTTAACTAATTTAGATAGATTAATAAAAATAATTAAGTTAGTTATTTATAATGATTGTGTGTTAGTTTCTCTAAAATACCTATTTAATTATGTGTATTTGAATTACTCTTGATAAAAATAATTTTAATATGTGCAACCATATAAAAATATTTTAGAGGAAATATTATAATTTTGGAAAATAAAAGAATTGGGATTTTATAATTAATATCAAAATATATTCTCTATATAATTTTTATATTTAGGACGTGAAGGGTAACTAATAAGAACATAGAACTATAAAATGAAAATAATTATAACAACAAATTTATTTTAATGCAGGTTAAATTATACTAAACAAATTAAAATAAATCTATCTATATTTTAAAAGCAACGCATTTTTTATAAAAAAAAATTAACTAGGCTTATATATAAAATTATTGGATGTAATCACTTTAAAAAAAAGTTAATATTCCATAAATGGTACTACTAGTGAGGCATTTTTTCATGTAATTTTTTTCTACAATTTTCATATGCTTCATATATAAATATATTCAATATTATTTTGATATAATCTTTTTAGACTATATATTTTTTTAAAATTTCTTATCAAACAAAGAAAGTATATATGGAGATAGTAAGTAAAAATTTATTGAAGAGAGATTTTTTTTTTTTTTGCCAAATCAGAGAGATAATATAGAAGCATTTATAACAGAAAGATCAATTTACAATTTTAGACAAAGATTTGTTCCTTATATTTAGAACCACCTTTCTAAGAGAGATTGTGGCTTATGGAGTATTAATATTATCGTCCAAAATTGATGCAAGAGATTATCAATGTTTCTTACAATGACATATCACCGTTTTGCTAGCTATCTACAAGTGCATTTGTATCACATAAATCTTTCTTAAATTTTGCACATATTAGTGTTTGCAAATGCTAATATGCTAATACCATGTGGTTGTTAACATATTCATCTAATTCTGATTATAAAACTTAATTAAAAATTAATATTGATCTTAAATGTAAAAAAAATCAATATTTATCCATATTTTTTTAAATTACTCTTATTAATACTCCCTCAACAATAATTAATTAATAGTAAAAGTGAATGAATTAAAAAAGATGGTTGAAGTATTTGAGGAAAAATATATATTAATTAACTTAACTAACTTTTATAAACTAATCAAATTAATTAAATATATCTTATATTAAAGATTAAAAGAGTCTAAATTTAAATGTTTGTTTTGATTTGCTTTCAATAAATGTTTCTATAAATGGAGACAAAACCCTTACATATCTCGTAAATTATAAAATCACAATTGAAAAATCAAATTGAAACTTCAAATTGACAATCCAAAGAAGTACTAAGTTAGCTCCCTCCATTCCTACCCCCTTGACCCTTAAATCTCTCTTCTTCATGATATGAAGTATTAGTAATCTCCTATCATATGAAGCTTCTTTCATTGTGTTTAATAAACCTAAGTATATAATCCACAATTAGTGCCTTCATCAATCTGCTGTTACTTTGTTTTCTCTGTCCAATATTCTTCTTGTAGCTTTGCTTCCAAATTTGAATTTAAGAAAAAAAAAAAAAAACAAAAGAACTCCCTTGCACTTCGCTCCATACAGAAGTTCAAATCTGAAGTAAGGTGCCTCCAGGATTAATGCAATATTCATTTACTTCCAGGGCGTAAATCATCAAACTTTAGGGATGGAACCAAGCGTTACCTACGTGAGTTGGCATTTGAAGGATTCAGCTTACAAATAAAGAAAAGTACTGTTAAATACTGAGATTCAAACATGAAAGGGAAATATATATATATATATATATATATATATATATATCCAAATAAAAGACAGTTGAATATGTCTATAGTGATGATTCATTGTAATTGTAGGGACCTCCACATCCACCTCCACAGCAAACTTTCTAAACATTTTTGCCAAATCCAGAAATAGCAGGAACCAAATCAGTATCAATCTTCCAACTAAACGCCGAAACTATGTTGAAATACATAAGAAGTTGAGAATAAAGAAGTACCAAGTCATTCTAGAGAATGGTAAAACTGATATGCAGCATTGAAATAATCAGCATAGATGATTTTAGTGTGAGGATAAAACACTTGAAGATCATTAAGTTCAGTTTGAAGTATCTTCTTCTAGTAATAAAAAACGTGTTCAACCATTTAAAGCAGCCAGCTTTGCGATATTGTAATATCGGTGTTGGATAAGATAAAGTATATTTGCCTGTTAAATCACCTTAAGAAAGAAAATTTGCCTGTTAAAACACCTTAAGACAGCAAGGATAAAGGACACTTGCGCATGGGCTATAGGATCATCTGAAGCCATAAAATAAAGTTTGAGTTGATGCTGAACATAAAAGTCATTAAGAAATGCTAAAACTAAATCAAAGTAAAATACAAAACAAAGATCTTGTCCTATAAAAATGCATTGAAATTTAGTAATGCATTACTGCAATAAATATAGTCGCTACCAGCAAAATCATTCTGCTAGCACATACATATTGGTATTGCAACTATTAAACCCAAACACAAATATTTCAATAACTGCAATGGCCAAAACCTTGCAACTATCCTATTAACCATACCAGGGCTTCCTCAACTGTACTTTTCCACAATTAAACAAGTGAACCCAGAAACATGTACACGCATGCGCAAATTTCGTATTCAGCAAATGAAATTACCTTTTCATGTCAGTAAAATTCTATCCATGGGCTGAGAAGTTTGTTTAAGTAAAATTGGCTGCACTGCACACAGATTATATCTTACACTACTACCTCAATCACTTCAAAAATCAAGAGGGAAGAAATATGAGATGAAGTTGAGGGATAAATCTCACCGAATTAGTTAATCATCCAAGAGGAAGGAGCAATCAGTTATAAAATACCTGTACTTGTCAACGGTCAACCACGGTCAATTTAAAAAATTTCTGAACTATGAACGTTTAGAAGTAGTTTGTTTCAAATGTAAAGGTGTCAATTGCATGTTATGTCTGCAGCAAGCTTTTTATATCATTGACTTCATTCATGTACTGTCATATCCATCCCTTTTTATTAAGAGAAGCATTTACTACCTCCGTTTCAAAATATTTATCTTTTGGTTGAGTCAAAATAAATTGTCCTTTTACATTTTGAATGGTGTATTATTTAATTTTGTAACATTTTATCCTTGATTAATAAAAATAGTAGTAGGTGGAGTCTGACATACAAACATACTTTGCAGATATTCTAGCGTAGAACAAATAACAGTCTCATAAACAAGAAAAAAAATTCTCCCAACTTGGTATCGTTGTACCAATTTCAAACTACATGATATGGAGCTCTGAAACCATAGTCCACATTTTATAAATATTTCAATTGCGAGGTTGTTTTTTATCTCAGTTGCAAGAATACTTGCTTGGGCCCAAATGAAACAAAAGCTGCACAAAAAGCAATCAACTTCTATAAGATCCACATTTCATGAGAATTTTCAAAACATTAGATAGAAAACCAATATCCAGTTCTCAATTATAACATTCTAATGAAACATGACAGATGTAAAAACAAAATTGGATACCTTGGATGTCACTAGGTGAATGAGAACCATAAAAACAAGTAATTGTAAGCCTAGATGATCCGGGGTCCAGCATGAAAAACATCACAATCAGTCAAAGGGAATTACAACTTTGGATCTACTTGTGACAAATTATTGCCCCGGAATAATACCTCATCATATTCTCATCTCTAAAACAGAAATGATGAAGAAAGAATACATTAGGTAGCCATGGTAGCTTGCTTCTTGCCTTTTTTCTTCAGCGTGTTCTTCTCAGTTCGCTTGATCATTCTAGATAAAATATCTGCTTGCTTTGTGTAACCCTCCTGATTAAGGCTATTGATCAATTCCTCACAGCTACTCCAATCTGTTGCACGTCCTTTTTCCAGAATTTTACATAAAATGTAATATGCATTGAGGGTCTTTCCTGCTGATAAGAGAGAATCCAAAACCTTATCATAACTTGAGAAGTCTATAATACAGTCTCTCTCAAGACCAAAATCTAACAGCTTCAAAGCAGCAGTTGTCTTTCCTTTCTCACAAAGAATAGATAAAAGGTTATCAAAGTCAGGTGTATGCCCATTAAGCATGAGCAAATCTATTCGACCCAAGGCTTCCTCAACATGACCTCTCATTAGAAGAGCTTCCATGATCTTACCAACCAAGTCCATGTTCTCCATCACCCCTTTCTCTACCATACTTTTCATTACTCTGCTTGCAGTTTGGACCCTACCATCATCAAACAAACTATTCATAACTGACCTATAAAGGGATGAATCTGGCAGGTGCCCACTTTCAAGCATGCTATCCAAAGCTGTTTTAGCATCAGCTAGTTCACCTTTCCTCAAGAAGCTCTCAATAAGCAGCCGGTAAGAATCTGCTTCTCTAGGAACTCCTCTCCTATCCATGATCTTAATAATTTCAAAAGCTGATTCAGGGCTGCCTTCTTTTGAGTGACCACAGATCAAATTATTAAAAGGAACTGAATCCTGGACACCCTTTTTCATTAGCTGCCGGAAAAAAATTTCTGCCTTTAAAGTCTGCCCATTATTGCACAGATACTCGATCATTGGGTTATAAGCACGAGGTTCCATTTCTAAAGAACTCTGTGGCCTCAAGATGATTTCCTTCTCGACTAACTTATCTAATAATTTTACTGCCCTATCATATGCATTGGCCTTGCAAAAATTCTCAATTAAAATGCCATAATGGCCAGCTTCTGTGGGAATGCTCAATCGAATCATTGCTTTTAGTACATCAGAAGCTGCATCCAATTCACCAGACTTACACTGGCAAGTCAGCAATTTCTGGAAGATAGAATTATCCTTAGGACTAATATATCTATCCACCATCTCCTTCAAAGCATTTTGAGCATCCATAAATTTTTCTGCATCACAAAGCCCAGGAAGCAAGGTAGTGAACGTGACAGCATTTGGCTTAATACCAGATGACTTCATCTCTTCAAAGATCGTAACTGCATTGTCCATTTGCCCTGTTGCAACATACCCTTTTAACATGGTAGTATAAGTTATCACATTAGGCACTAGGTTCCTTCCCTTCATCTCTGTAAATAATTTCTCCGCCTCCTCCACCTTCTTAAACCGATAATACCCACTAATCACAGTGTTATATGTTACCACATCTGGCGAAATGCCTCTACTTTTCATGTCTTCAAAGAAACGAAGAGCAGTCTCCAGCTTCAAAGACAAGAACATACCCCAGAGCATGATATTATATGTATGACGAGTGGGCTGTATTCCCTCCCTCAACATTGCATTAAAATATCTTTTCCCCATCATATACCGTCCCCTCCTTAGAATCACTTTAAACAAAGCATCATAAGATTTAACGGTTCTTTCTACACCCAATTCATTCATTTTGTGGAAGATTTTAACAGCCTCCTGAACTATCCCAGCTTTACCATAACTGTCAATCAACACAACAAACAAATCCTCATCCCACTCAACACCATTCTTGGGCATATCAAACAGAATGCACCGAGCATGGTTCAGCTTCGAAGAGCGACCTAAAATCTGAATCATTTTCAAAGTGGTGTCTCGGTCATGGTTAAAAAGACCAGCACGCTCAACCCACCTGTAAAACTGTAACGCATGCTCCATTTTCTTAGCACCGTGCAACACATTATAAACAAGGGAATGGTCGAATTCCGGAACCAAGTTACGGATCGAATTCTGCAACCGGTTAGTCCAAGCACGGTTCGCCATCATTCTGCAGATAACGTCCTCTAATTTTTCTGGGTTTTGATGCTTACCTCTTGGCCGTCTCTGGTTCATATTCCGTTCTTGATCTGCAGCCTTCTGGAATCTGGGTTCGGGCTGTGGATTGGACGCAACTGGTCCATCATCTTGGACAGCAGTTCCATCAAAGGACGACGAATCCTCAGTGGAACAGAAGAAGCGAAGGGGATCAAGGCTGGAAGAGATTGAAACTTTGGGGATAGCGAGTTGAATACTGGGTCTGCATCGCAGAAGCTTGTAGTTGGAGACGAAAGCCATGAGAAGCAGACAACAAATACGTCGTGCTCGTCGAACGCCGCTAGTGTGTTAGTGTTGCATAAGAGCTAGCGATGAGGAACATTTCAATGCGTCACCTCTCATGCAGAAGCAGTCCTGAACGGCTGCCATATGAAGCATGCCTAACGCCCAACTCCTCAGTTCTTTACCTTCTTTTCCCTTTTTTTTTTTTTTTTTTTTTGGCTGGACACCGTTTTCCCTCTTAGCTATATTTTTGTATTCAAAGAGAAACATAAAAATACCTATTACAATTACAAATCCAAATTTACTAAATGGAAATGACTTATTTAATGTAGGGCTGTACATAAAATTCGCGACTCAATATGCCCTGCCTAGCTCGTAATAAAAATATCCAGCTCAACCCGATAAATATAGGGTAGGGCTGGGCATCGGGTTGCAAAATATAACCTATGCATTTTTTGGACTGGACACTAGGCATAGGGGCTGCCTTGCCCATGAGTACCGCTTCTCTTATTTTTTTTTTATTTTTTTCTCTATCTTAGAAGGGAGAATATGATAGCTACTAGTGACTATAAGGTAATTTTAGAAATATAAATAGTTAAGTAAGTAAGTTGTATCTTTTAATATTTATAACTATACTAATTTTTTCTTCTTTTTTTAACTTTGTTAATTATCATATGATTATATTATAAATTATAATTATTTATTTTATTTTTTTAGATGCTTTATCTTTGTCAATATTGGGGAGATTGATATAAAGTTATAATTACAAACTATTTAGATTTCAACGCTTATTTTTTATATGCAATGGATGATTTTAATTATTATCTTTATTCTCTTATTTTTAATGGATTATAGATATTATTTAACTCTTGAAGACACATGAATATGATATTATTTTAGAAGTTTATAATTACAGATTTTTTTCACAACATGAGCATTATATCACAACTTGGGCATGCCCAACCCGCCCATGCCCAACCCGCTCATGCCCAACCCAAAATTATTAGGACTTTTACCAGACAGGGTCAGGTATCAGACTGTAAAATATAACCCATATATTTTTTGAACAGGGCACCGGGCAGGGGGTTGCCCTGCCCATGCACACCCTTAATTCAATGTGATGTTTTTAGGGATAAATTTGAAAAAATAAATTTATAATAAAATTACCTAAATGACTAATTTATAATCTAAAAAATGAAACTAGAACGACTATAATTTAATAAGTAATAATTTTAACTTATCAAATAACAAAAATAATTAAAGTAGATAACTAAATTTATTGAGGACAACTAGGGCATCTCATTGAATAAGTCATTTAATTAAAATATTAATATAATTAATTATTTAATTAAAATAATTTATTTTTTAAAATTAGAGAGAAAGATATTAAAAATTAGATTCTAAGGTAGATTAATAATTTTATATTTTTAACAGAAATTTTGATTAATTAAAAGAATTTGGAATCTTTAACGAATTATTTTTAATAATATCAAAAAGTGATGGATTGAAGTGATAAAAGAATTATTCTTCCCTAACAAAGTTATTGTTGAGATTTGGGCACACGCCATTGGTTTAAAATTGGCTTAGAATTTTATATTAACTTATTTTAATTGACTTTCCGATATATAAGGTAAATATGGGGGAAATTTTTTTTTCTCAGATTGTGCGAGAATCACTTTTTTAATTGATTATAGATGTTTCCCAAATTGTCAACCTACTAAAACATGGTTGAGTTCTAGTCGCTCTTATTGCCAATACTAGATCTTTCTTTGAAGTTTGAATGTAATTAGGAATTATCTCCATATTAGAAGAGATGCTAACAAAGTATCAACTTATAATTATATCTTACAGAGAGGGGTTAATCCCTCATAATATAATAAACTAAGATTTAAATCTTTCTATTACAAGAAATGACTATATTTAATGTTAGATAATATCTTAAATATAATTGTTTCTAATAAGATAATATATATTTTCAAAAAAAAAAAATGCATACTATTTAAGTTGCGGATCTCCTTAGGGAGAGAGCTTTCGCTTGTGTTATAGGGATGATTCATTCCTTTATTAGTAAGGTCCGCCACTCAGCCTAGTGTGTAGATTGAGTTCTTTTTTTGCCGCATATAAAAAAGAAAAAAATAATAATAATAAAAATGGTCCTCCTTAAACACACTATTATCATATACTATTTATTATACATTTTCTTATACTGCAATTTCTGAAATTTGGTTGGTTATTCTTATTGTGTATATATAAGCACTTTATTAAAAACAGGGCATCGAATTGGAGAAGCCGAGAAGGACTGGATAAAAGCCATGACTATAATTTAGTGCTTCTTTACCAATCCAGGAAAAGAATAAATTGAAGAAAAAAAATCATTAAAATTTTTGCCAATTTTCGCTTTTAAAAGAAAAAACAAAACTAACGTATTTTTTACCTTCAGGAGTCTTACGAATCGTCGAGGATGCTAAAACAATGCCTAAGAGTCAAATACACATAATTTTAACTACAATAATAACAAAACAGAGGTATCAAATAACAGTGTCACCATCTAATAATATTTGCAACACTCTGTAACCTTAATCACAAGCACTAGTTCAACACAAGTGCTGGGGCCAAAAATGTAAAAAAAAAATACATTTCCTTGTACGCCAGAATTGGACGCCGAAAATTTTCATTTGATCACATTGACATGAAAAGTTTTTAATTATCAGCTATTATATGCCTAACTAGAACTTTAAATTTCAACTTTCAGTACAAATATTGGCAGAAAATCTGTCCCAGGACCCAGCAACTCAGTCCAAGTATAACAACACTACTGCTTTTTCGCATCTTCCTCGTCATTCCGAGGATTGAGCTCTTCATCATCATAATATTCCTCTTCACTATCCTCCTCATCATAATAATACCCATTGTCGTCGTCGTCTTCTTCCTTACCATCCTTGCCATTTTGTAGACGATACTGACCTCTTAGCCTCTCTTGAATTCGATCCCTGATAGCTGTTCCCTGAAATAGACGCGAAGGTAACAATAAAAAACACATCAAATGATAAGTGAACTGATACTGCGTCTGTATATCAACAGTTTAATAATTCTATCTGCATAAAATTAACTCACCATCTTATGGCAACCTTCTTCAAACATCTCTAAAAATCCAGCAACCCAACGATCAGCATTTTCCACCCATTCATTTCGATGTATGCCAGCAGTCTTCGCAACAATTTGGATCTGGAAGTCCAAAAAGGAATATATGTATTCATCACATCCAGAAACGCAATTGCAAGCTATCATAAAGTATTCTGAGCTTTAAACTTTAAAACACATCTACGACGGGAAAATTATGATCTCCATATCACCACAATTATTGCTTATTATTATGATATGACAGGAAATATCTCCATAATTGATTGCCCTGTCTAGTGTCTATATCATCATCAAAGCTATGCAAAAGCAGAAACCTTAACTTGGTCACCATTTTTCAAAAGAAGAGCAATGCACTACAATTTATTATTGCTGCTGCCTCCTACGGTATGAGTCATACCCAAGTCTACATTTTAGGAAGCTTATTCTTCAGCTTAATGTAGATTTCACTTCTTAAAAAAGCCACTTAACAGATATCTTCAAAATATCTACTGACAGAGTCACATACACACAGACCTAATATGATCTTACACTTCTTACTACATGACACGTGCAAATGTCACAACCTAAGGTATGGGCCACGGCCACCTCACAAGAATTCTTGATCTGGCAGGTTTTCAACCCCGCTCTCCCCAAAAAAGAACACACAAGAAAATAAAGCCTTTTTTCAACCATGCATCAATGATTCCTGTGTTAGATGTTGTTCAGCCAGATTTTTGGGGGCTTCTAGATGTAGGCACAGGAGATTCCAAAGAAAATGGGCTGTCTACACATATCTCAAGAATACACCAGAGAAAAGGGTCTAACAGGCAGTTTTACAGCATCAAAAGTTTCAAAAAAGAGGGAATAGAACACAATTTCACAGATTTAACAGTCGATTGTTATGACTGGGATGAAGCTCTCCCCCAATCGTCTAGTTTAAGAGGGGCCAGATATCATCACTTCTAACTATTTAGCTTAGTCCAACGGGTGGTTTCAATAACTTTCCTCGAGTCCAAGCAGGGGTTTCAATCACTTTCCACAAGTCCAAGCGGTGGTTTCAATAACTTTCCTCAAGTCCAAGCGGCAGTCTCAACAACTTTTCCTTAAACAAGGTAAGAAATTCACGATCGAGAAGCCTCTAGACTCCTGAAAACCTGCTATCGTTTTCAACTGCTATGCTAGAATTAATGAGGATGGCATAAGTGCGGTTTTTTTTTTTTTTTTGAAAAAAAGAGAACAAAAAAACAAAGACATGCCAATGTGAAAGCGTGATTAATTAACACTGTTTTCAGAGTAATCCTAACCAACGGTTAGAATGTATCTAAAATTAATATGAAATCTCACGTTAATTAAGAATGCTAAAACCACTCAAGTTACCCTCAATCCATTTATCCATCACAGATACCATAGGCGGATTCCGCTGTCAACAGCATATTTTAAAAGATGTGATAGAGAAAAAGGTCTAACAAGCAGCTTTCCAAAATCTAAACAGACCAGAAGCTCTAGAGGGAATCAAACCAAGTTTCACAGATGTCAGAGTCAACAGTTATGGCTGTGGTGCAGCTACCGCCCCACCTTCATCTTCCAGTTAGAGCAAAGGCCGTGGTATCATCACTTCAAACAAGTTAGCTTAGTCCAAGCAGAGGTTTTATAACTTTCCTTAAATTCTGTACGAATCAATGGAGAAGCCCCTAGACTCCTGAAATCCTGCAAGGGCTATTTTTTCAGCAATAGGAATGATCATCTCTATAGAAACATTATCCTGATCACTGCGGGTACTGGATTACAGAAATCCCACATGCAAGGAGAAACAAATAATTGCTTCCCAGACCAACCGGTGGTTGGCACGAGGAACACCCTGGCTCTCTTGGAAGGCAAATTTGCCCACGATCTGCAATGGCTGAGCAGTAGCTCATGCAACTCGTGAATTCCATTGAGTTTTGGTTTCACAAAATTATTTTCCTTCTAAGAAAGCCAGGGTATATCCCGTCCGACCACCTGGTTGGTCTGAGAAGCAACAATTTTTTTTGCAAGAGGGAAACGCCCATCTAAGACCAAAATTCATAGGGTGATGCACAAGTTATACCTTGCACGCTCTAGAGCTACTGCTTGCTCATCATGATGCCATAGGCAAATTGGGATGCACAAACGCACAAGAGAAAAGGAGAAGCCTCTAGAATGTTTAGAAACAGCTGACAAGCCTCTAGACTTCAGAAAACCTGCCATCTTTTTTTCACTGTTACGCTAGAATAAATGAGATTAACATAATCAGGGTCTTTTTTCCCCCAAAAAAGGTGCATTTGTGCAAGTGAAGGGGGAATGCATTGATACCACTGTCAAAATAATCATATTTTTTTATATTTATCCACCAGTATCTAATGCTATTAACAACCGACTAGTCCAATTTACAGGAATATAGGCCCACAATCAAAGTAGTCATATTTGACCGATCCTAGCTGTACATTTTGTTTTATCTACAACTATAATATAATGGTTAAAATGTATCTAAAATTATCATGAAATCTCACATTAATTGAGAAAATAAAAGCATTTAAACTGCATCAATCTAATTAATAATTCCTTCTCATACATCATTGATAAAGCTCATTATTTCTATATATTTATATGTTTAAATCTTTAGCTTTTAGCATCCTTAATTGATTAATAGGGCATAATTAGGGACAAATGTGCATCAAGGGTAGTGAAGTCAATTTAGGGATTTTACATGCTAATTTGCCGTCTTCATTATATTTTAATTCCATATGATTTTTCACCTTGGACTAGTTGATGCTATTTTAATTACTTTTACAGGTGAGTTTGGAAGGAAAACCTTTTCCAAGGGAATTATTTTTCCATGGAATTGTGATTCCTTTCCCTTCATTAAAGGAAAGAGATTTCCACTTGAGGAAGGAAAGCTAGATCTTGGACAGTTCCAACCTTGACTTCACGATCAGATTTGGAAGAGAATCACACGAGTGGCACCTTGAAGACTCAGTCACATTCATCACTAATCATTCCATTCTCAAATCTCACTTCTCCATCATCATCTCCGTCTCATTCTCTCCGTCAGCTCCATTCTCCATCACTCAATCACATGACTCCATCTCTGTTCCAGGTTCCGTCCAATCATCTCTACCTCTGCGAAGCTATCATGACCAAACTCTATTCAGATCTCAGGGTAGCTGTATCTTGTGCCATGTGTAGCTAAACTCTCCAAACCTTGATGAAGATGAAGCTAGCTGCAGTTCTTGTGCCAGAATAGGGAGCTTTATTATTCTTTACAGTTTCTGATGGATTGTGACTTCCGGTTGGATTTGTCATTGTCTTAACTTTGATTGTAAGTTTCTCTGGTTGAGATACTAAAGATTGTGATTTGCATTGGATGAGTTGCTGCTTTGTATCTCTATTTCTTCTTCAATTCATATGTGCTTGATGTTAAAGGTATTGTGCATTTTGAATATACGTGAATTGGATTCTCAATTGGCTTGCTAGGCTAGTGGCTGATTGGAATAGGGATGATTTGGTAATTGTTCAGTGCATAATAGGTATTATTAAGTGATATCAATGACCTATGGAATAAGGTAGTGTTTGGAGAGTTGGTAGCACTCACTTAGAGGGTCTCTAGATGCATCATAACCTAATAGAGGAAGGAACTCAACCTAAATGCAACTAGGATAGCTAGTGGATTCACTCATCAAGGATAACCATCACTATTGCATCTCATTCCATTAATTGCTTCGAAAAACTCATAAACAAGTAGTTGTGTTAGAGAATAGTTCTTGTCACTGAACAACTTTTGCTTAACTTGTATTCCACTGTCTAAGTGATTACTAAGTAGAATTAACATTTGTCCCCTAAGAGGAATTCGACATAGGTTGTCCCTATACGATAGGGTTAGTCTAGCATATACAAAATGCACATCAATCATCTGTCTTTACTATTTCTGTTTCAGATTTAACTTTCAATTAGTTATCTCTCTCTTTTTCATCTCAATATATATCACCCAACATATACATAATGTAGGTGTGCACTGAGCCACATCAGAAATGGCATAGGTGATTTTATGAAGGAGTTAAAAATAGACAGGTAAAGTGGTTGTTGCAGTCCTAATTCTTCATCAATCTTCAATTGATTCAAATCATAGCTAGATATTAAGAAAACTAATGATAAACACATAGTTCTAACCTAGTTAAACTAGATAAAATCCCAAAGAGACAAGAGATTCAACTCTATAGATGATGCTATGGCAGCTAAAATGTATAGTGATAGACAGAAGTGTCACATAGAAAACATTATTAGAGAAGTAGTACCCCGGTAATAAGAACATCTGTAGTACTGACCACTAGGTTCAGATGCTCAACACTTATTTCAGTCATTTTCACAAAAAGCATAGAATTGATCTTTTCAGATGCTCAAGATCTGTGGTTCTCGCAGAGATTTTTATCAATTGGTATTAAAGATTTTCACTGCATCACGTTTGCAATCATGTAGCATATAAGTTGTGTTACTTGTATTGCAGCGTTAGCCCAAGGCTAGAAAGCCAGCAGAATGCCAGACTTTGTAACTGTCATGCACGGAACCAAATTTCAGTCACACATTGGAAGTATGGGATTCTAATGCGCAGGGCTTGCAGGGGACCTTGAGCTCCCCAACTTCAGGAGCTAGAATTTCAGGTGTAGTTCTTCATGTTCCTACCATGATCCTTCAAGGGAATTTTTCATTTTAATGATTCTACACAATTGAGAAACCAAATGGATTCCCAAAACTTCACGCAAAACTTCATTTTCCTCAAAAATATTGCAGAACCAAGTGAATAATCCCTAAATTAACCTCATAAGGTCTGTCCATAATGTATCGAACTATCTAAACATCTATGATTACCTTACTAATTAACCATTCATAAAAATTATTATCAACTTACTCTGATGGAATGGCCTTATATCTCTACAACGATGATGGAAGTAATGCAGGCTGCTGAAATGGAGAAAGATATGCAAAAGGAGAAATACATCTACAATAGAAAGTATAAGAATATATATAGAGAAATAAATCATTTAGTAGGAATATATCCCCCTTAAGACATATTGCATACTAAATTTACAGAATTTTAATCATTAGACATACACAAAACCAATGGCTTACAATTGGTGAAACAGTTTTGCAGGATCATTTCTCATTAACAGTTAAAAAGCATATATACTTAAGAACATGCATTATGTCACTTCTTATCTTTTGGGATTAGTATTTTGTGCTGCATCATCCTAATTCAAAATTGACATGAAGCGGAATATATGGAAAACAAATTAATCAGAAAAAGGCCAACGACAAGGAGCAATATTGGACAGAAGATACCCTATGATTGGAACAGACCAATTGCTACAAAAGAAAGAGTTATAATAAAGCAGTAAGCAACAATGGAGTACCAGGATCATGATGGTGGTAACAAGCCATCCAACTACAACAGTTAGTGCTAATATGAGACTGCAATGCACAATGCCCAAGAATGAAAGTCTAGAAATACATGAGAAGTTATGAGCCAATTCTCAGTTGCAACTAAGCTTCCGCCTCCCCCCCCCCCCCCCCAACAAACATAATGTCATTAGAAATACAGATTTAAAAACAAAAAAGGGATGGAAGTCCACTATCCCATCATACTAACTTTTGAGTCATTATTCGTTCCTGCAATGAAACTCCTCAAACTTAGTTCACAGGCATTCTCAAATTCCACCTCTACCACATTAAAATTTGTTTTTCTTTTAAACTATCCTTGATTCACTATCCCTTGTAATTTACAATACCTTTCCTGTGCAGGAGTATTAATTCAAATTAATTAAATTGAATGAGATGTTGTAACAGTAGTGATACCTTTTCACCAACTTTTTCTTGATGTTCTTTCACTTTCTCCTGTAAAGTTTTCAACCTCCTATTCACCCTTAGTCGTTTTTCCTGTTTATAAATAGGGAAGACAAGATTAATTTCAATATGAAAGAAAAAATTCAGTTTATCAGCTATCCTATTTAAATTTACATTATAATAAGGGTGAAAATGGCAAAGTCATGCCTTCACATAGCTGACGCCAAGTTCTTTCCTTGAGTACCCACGATCCAAGTTCCGTAGAACATATTGGTTGTAATCTTTAACAATCCTCATTATAAGGTCTGATGTAGATATTCCTTCAGTACGCTTAGTTTCCTTGAATCTGCCGATGGCCTTAACCTACATAAAAACTTCATTACATTATTCATCTGACAGAACAATGTAACAATAAAATAAAATCGCACACAGAAAGTAAATAATCTCTACATACAAATTCATAAACATCATTCCCAGCCCCACTTGCATCAGCATAACTGTTGAAATTCGTTGACAAGTGCAAAAAGTTAATATTAATGAAGTTAAAAGGCTTCAACACAAGTTAAAATTAGTGTGTGTGTGTGTGTATACACTCAGTTAAAAAATCATACGAGCATTAAAAGCTCAGTGGAGTTAAAAAACTAAATGTATACGTTGAGAGAAATGTTATGGAAATTATTCTTACGGAAGAGAGTCATGAGCCACATAGTCAATATTATGCTTGTCAAGAAACTCTTGATTGATAACCCAAGGTGCATCAGGAATGACTTCGTCCACCCACCTGCTCTCGAAATCTATGATTAATTCACTCGATTTACTAAGAATCACACTTTCTTTTTATGCACCAAGAACCAAAAAAAAAAAAACACGAAAGCAGAATCCAATAACATTGGCAAACACATTATCAAAAGAGAACGTCATTAAAATATTCACTTATAATAATGCTAAATCCAACACCATACAGAAAATATTGCATAAGCAGAGAATATCATACTTGCAGTGCCGCAAGGATTCATATCGTTCATCCTCTGTCATTACGGTTTTCCCTTTGTATTTGTGAGTGACTTTATCACCGCAAACCCCAACGAGCAAGTAGGTATTTGGAAATCTAAGATTTGCAAATCAATATAAAAATATAAGAACTTTTATGATAGACCATGAAACTAAACAAACACAAGAATATTACCAAAAAGGAAATGCATATGAATACCAACTATCTGGACCCCAATTGCATCAGAAAGTAACGAAAACCAGATTGAACAAATCAGAGCTTAACATTTAGCATATAATGTCGACGATTCCAATTTAACTGCCGGGACATAAAACAGGAATTAATTAAAATAGAAATAAAAAAACAAATGGCGTAATTCTCAAAAGTAACTACAGCCTTTGATATACACACACAAGTGGCACAAAAGAAATTGTATTGTGAAATCGTACATATCATAAAAAGCGACCCTAACAGTACAGAAATCAAAACCGAAGCTAGGAATTGCAAAAGAAATTTTATCAAAAGAGAAAGGTTACAAATTTAAAACCAAACAATTATGACCCCAATTGATTGTATCAGAGAGTAAATGGGACCTAAGATTGTATTAGTGCTGCACAACATTGGGCATAAGACATATAACAGAAATTAGATTGATGTTAAAATCAAAGTAAATAGACGACACAATTCGAACAAGTATCAATACTCAGGGATACACAGATAATAATACACACAAAAGGAACTGCAAAAGCGCATCATCACATGAGTAAGTAGATCAAAAACCATCTTGACAGCAATTGCAACACCCAGGAAGTGAGGATAGTAAGATATTCAAAAGGAATCAAATTGATGTTGAAATCAAAGAAAACAGATGGCACAACTCGAACAAGTAACAATAACATCTGATAAATGGATAACAAATAATACCCCCCCCCCAAAAGGAACGGTCAAAAAAGCATCATCATGACCAAAAGCATGAATTACAAACGAATATAGAAGAATGAGGACAGGCATACGATTTCTTGGCTTGCTCAAGAGAACGAGCATGGCCGAAGTGGAAGAGATCGTAGATCCCATCGGCATAGACTCGAACAGGACGATCTTGATGAGGAGGAGAAGGCTCAGGATGCTTAGAGCTGGAATAGAGAGTGTTGCTGTTGCTGTTGGCATCGTTGAGAACAGCTTCTTCCATAGAAATTGGAATCTTTACGATTCTTTCTCTCTGCTTAAGATGAAGTTTATGACTTCCTCCTCTCTCTGTTCACTTCCATTTGTTTCTAGACACTCCAAGAGCAAGCCGACTCACTACTAAGCGTCATTTACGGGTGTTAATTACTTTTCTTTTTACTCTTAAAATTTGATTTTTTTTATCGACGTTGACCGCAAGGACAATCCAAGGACCCTTACCGTTTAAGGCCATTTTTATACATACATACATTCATATATAAATGGATATAACATTATAGATGTATGTATATAAAGTGTAAACATATATATTCCCACTTAGGAGTAATTCTGAATATTATTTTATTAATTAGAAAAATTAATTTATTAGTGTTTATATTTTTACTTAATTTTTAATTAGGTTCTTGTACTTATTTTATTTGTATTCATATGTAGTAGGAAACTCAGTCTAAATTAACTAAATAGCCTCTATAGAATTACTTCTCAAAACTAAGTCCCTCAAACCATAGTCATATTCTATTATTATGCATTCTTGAAGTTCAATTGTAAGGTGGTTACCCCCTTCTATTATGAGTTAGAAACCTACAACTAGGAAGGAAGTGTCATTTCTCAATACATTACAATAGGCAGCTTTGTCGATGAAGTAAGAGTAGGCACTATCAACGTGCCTGTAAGTTATCACAAAATACAAAAGAAAAAGAAATTTGTTTTTTTAAAAAATAAAATAATGAAATAAAATTTATTTACTATCAACATAAAAATAAATAAAATATATGATATTCATAATCGTCTCCTAGTTAATGTTAATTTATTTAGATCCATATTATAAAGTTAATATTTTGATATACATATCAATTAAAATATAGAGCTAATCATTCAAGTTATATTTTTTTTTAAAAAAAAAAAGTATATCTTTAATTATTGTGTATCTGTTTTCCTCCTTTACATAATTCTAATTTTTATTATTATAAGAAAGGAAAAGATACTCAATAAACATATAAAATAGTATATATGCCCTTTTTTTTTCAAAAGTATATATGCCAATTGGATGCAAACATTATATCCTTATTGATAGCGCCGGGCCCAATTCTCATATGGGGTTAATTTTTAGATTCTTCTTATCAAATTTTAATGATCAAGATTAAGTTAACCATTTATTTTTAATGATATATTTTTTATAAAATATTAAATATGAATCATGCACATTTAATTTAATAGTCAGAATATTTAGCGTTTATCTATTAGAGTAAACAGAAAGCGCATGCCATTGTTTGAGTTAATTAACCTAAATAATGAACAAATAAATGGCACATATAGATCCAAACGATATAATAAGGAATAAAAGCACTAAATCAAGAAACATCGAAGAGCATAAACACATATAAGCTTTGAGATCAAATCCTATTATTATTATGAAAATATCATTAGTAAATGCTCTATAAAAACCGTTGTAAATATAAGTTATATTATTCATACGCATTCTACTATAGATAAATTTTACATCTTATTATTGGTCTCTTCTCAATAATTTGTCATGGGAATGAGCATGCTAAAGGTGTAGAGCTCAAAAAGTTGAAATAATCTTATTTCCAAGATTATATGTGATTGAGGTCATTTATCACGATTTTCTCCAAGTGCAAAGAAATATATGTCGTAAATATGGATCAAGAAGTTGAATTAAATGATGAAAATAGTTGTAGAATGCATGTGTGATAATGTAGCTAAAATATATAGATTGCTAAAACGCTTTTAGCTTAATGGCATGAATGTTTTTCTAGTTATGTGTATGATCAGTAGAACTTGATATGAATGTGTGCGTGTGTGATGCAAAAAATAAAAAAAAAATACATTTTCTCTATCCTTAAATATAATACAAAAGTTTTTGTTTTTTTAATAATAGATAATTCAAAAAATTTATCAAAAGAATACATTAGAGATCATATCCTTTAAATCGCCACTAAATATACATGAAGTAATGACATACGGGTGTTATTAAGTTTCTATCTTATGTTATTAATCTTCACACGTCACTCCTCCCCAACTCATATATCCCAACCCCACTATGTGTTTATTGTGCATCAAAGATTGTAAACATGGATGAATACAGTGGGGGTATTTTAGATATTCCGTTCCATTTTCCTATGAAGCATCACCAGTTCACTTAGGCATTGTTTGGTATGAGGAATTTAGAGAGGAGGAAAGAGAAAGGAAGGAATTTTGCTCCCTTCCCCTTATTTGGCTCAATAAAATAAAAAAAATTTCCCTCCCCCAATTTACCTCCCCTCCAAATTTGGGAGAATTTGGAGGGGAGGTATGAAATTATTATTTTATAATATTAATATACCCATAATTTTTCTAATATCTCAATATTATCCCTATATTATATTTTATTAAAATATTCTATAAAATAATATAAGATAAATTTATTTATATAAAAATATTTTCCCTTATTTTCTTTCCTGAATAAAACAAGGTAATATAAAAATCTCCCCTCCCCTCCCCTCCCTTAATCTTAATCCAAACAAGGTAATAATAAAATCCCTCTCTTTCCCTTCCTTCCATTTCCCTTTATTAAAATCATTTCCTTCCTTTTCCCTCTTCTCTATTAAGTCAAACATAGCCTTAGGCCCTATTTGGTACGAGGCACTAGGAGGGTTGAGATTGGCATTAGTATTGGAATAATACTTGCTAATATGTTTGGTATGAGGCATTAAACTATATTAGGGATTGCGTAATACCACCTAAATGAGATTGCCCAATGCCACCCCCACCCTTGGTATTGGAAAATCAGTTCTAGCATTGACAATTTTTAGACTAAATTGCCCCTCACCTCGTCTCCTCTCTCTCTCGTTTCTCCCTTTACTGTCAATCCCCTGCTCTCGTTCTACAATCAAGCTCCCTCTTCCTCATCTTTCCAAAGCACTCCATTCCAGATCTGATTTTCCGTTTAAGTTCATTATAGAGTTCTTGAGTTCGCAACCAGATCTTCTCCTCCCTAACCACAAGTTTGCGGGTCCAAGTCCCTTCATGAGTTCAGAAATTTGCATATCTAGTTCTTTATTCTCCTTCCTGTTCATCTTAGTAATGCACTTCATTCCAGATCTAGTTTGTCATCACTTCTTCTTTGTCGCTCTCCTTCTCTTCAGTCGTCAAACTCTGACAATGATGGGTCATGAACAACTAATCTGATTTGTCACTCCGCTTGGTTTGGATTGGTCATGGACTCATGGGTACAAAAGATAGCCATTGGTTTAGTTTTTCTCAATAATTATCCATTTAGAATGCGACCTGTAGAATATTGCCATATTCTTATTTGTCCATATTGAGAAATATAGAAGGGAAGGAGATGTTTTTATTTATTTTATCAGTATTTAAGCTACATTTTTGTTTCAAATTAGGCTGAATTTTTTTTGCTTTTGTTTATGCTTTACAAAAGATGCTGCTGGGAGCATTTCAAATGACGATGGAGATAGAGGTGGGAGGAAGGGAGGGGATTGTTATGATTTGTTTTTTATTTATTATGAGGGGTATTATAGTCATTTCATAATTCAAATTGATTATAAAATAAAATTAATATAATTATTCCTTTCAAATATTATTTCATATCAAACATAATTTTAAAATATCATTCTCACTTTTAGTTCTACTCCCAATTCTAATTCTAATCCCTTAAAATTCAAACTTCCGCATCAAACTGGGCCTTAATACTTGAAAATTGTTTCTCATGAAATACCTTTTCAATGTATCAAATCAAAGGTAATCTTGATGTATGAAATTGAACTAAAAGTTCTATACAAGACATGGGTTTTCTTACATCTTGGATTGAAAACAACTCCCCTTAAATGTTTGAAAATTGCTTCTCATAAAACACCTTTTCCACGTACCTAATGGCTCAATCAAAGGGCAAATGCCATTTTCCTTTTCCTTCAGCTTATTTTCATGGTACCAAACAAGATGTAAGGTGCAATAAATGATATAGAGCTAATGAGTTGAATGCTAAACAATAGGTCTGTTTGGATGCATGGTTACAAAATTAATTTTGGGTAAAATCTCGATTTGAAAAATTTAAAATAAATAGCAATTTTTGTCCAAAATTTATTTTGGCCAAAACCTTAGTTTGAAAAAATTTGAAACAAACAGCCATTTTTTTTCCAGAATTGATTTTGGCCAAAACCTCAGTTTGAAATCATAATTTTGAATAAGCTACTAAAAATATATTTTATAACAGTAAAAGAGTTTATGAGCTATTCAATTACTATTTTATCCTTATTTTTTCTTATACCATCTCTCCTCTCTCTTCTCTTCTCTCTATTCTCTCTCATCTCTCATCTCTCTTCTTCACCATATCTCTTCTCTGCACTCTCTCCTCTCTCCTATTTCTTCTCTACCCTCTCTCTCCTCTCTCATACTTTAATCAAATCATACCATTTTTGGTAATTTATCAATATAAAAAGTGATTATACTACTAACCATCCAAACATCTCTATTTTCAAAATCTATTATTATTCCCAAAATCTATTCTCTATAATCTATTCTTCTTAAAATCTATTCTCCAAAATCTATTCTTCCTAAAATCTATTCTCTAAAAGTTAATCCAAACACACCCTGAATTGAGGGTGGGGGTATATTGAAAGTAGTGGTGCGTTTGATTGGATAGTTCTTAAGCTGACGGGTTCACATTTAATGTTCATTGTTTTGATGAAATATATCGATCATCAAAATTTAATTTCGACAATTTAAATTTAAAATTTTTAAATAATAAATTTATATTATTTTTAGATTTAATATTCATAATATATTAAAATAAAAAGTTATTTAAAATACAAAAATCAAATCAAGATAGTTCAAGTGGTCAATAAGCACCCATGTTAATTAATCTCATGTAATATAGGAGTGCGTTTTTCTAAGTTTCATTGAACTTCTATATATCACTTTGTCTTTATTAAAAGTTTATTGTGAAAGAAAATTTCAATCTTAAATATAAATATACCTAAAGAATTATTAATTATTATTTTATAATTTTACCTTATTAAATAGGGAAAGAGGTAAGAGAAAATATATAACATATTTTTTTAATACACATTATTTAATAAAAGAAAATTTTAAAATATTTTATAAATTTAAGATATATTTAATGGCTTAATTATTTTTTTTAATATTTAAGAATTAATTGAAATTGATTTATAATAAGGATAGTATATAATTAGGGCATGTTTGGTTTCCATATTTGGAATGCGAGAAGTCCTTTTGAGAAGATCTCAAAGTCAAAAGTTCCCTAGAAAAATCTGCACAAATATTTCCTTCTCTATCTACATAGATGTTGAATCTTAATTACTATACAAGTTTCTTATATTCAATAGGATCAAAATTGGATGAAAAAGTTATTTCTTCATTCTTTAATATATGATATATTTATCTAATTTAATTAGATTAATGAAATAATTAAATTAGTTAATATGATATATTATTTTTAAAACACCTTAATTATACTTCTTAATTACCTCCCTTCCTCTTCCTCTCTTACTTATTAATTATTATTAAGGAACTATTAATAGGAGATATTTTAGAAAATATTGATAAATATAAAAAATATATCTTATATTTAAGATAAAGAGAAACTACTCAATTCGATTATATATTAAGAATCGAAATAGTAATAATTACTTTATAAATAATTTATATTTAAAATTAATTTTTTTAAAATAATTTATATATAGAAATAGAGTGGTACGGGCAACATCATGCCACAATCTGCTCAAATTCTTGCACACTTATGAATCAGGCGTTTTTTTGGTTATGCATATTGCTCTTAGATCAATATTTCTCCCATTATTTGTAGTTTGTACTAAAAAAAAAAAAATTCTCCCATACTTGCCTATTTAGAACCAGAGAGCACTAATTGTTTGGCTTAGAGATGCAGGCTTTTCCAAAAAAACACAATTTTGATAACTTTATACATTCATTTATTGTTTGGCTTAGAGATGCAGGCTTTTCCTAAAAAACACAATTTTGACAGTAACTTTATACATTCATTTTCTAGAGATCTTAGACCTTATCTTCCATGGCAGATCATAGCCTATCAATTGCCTCTACTCATTTCATTAATTGTTTCGTGCTTTCCATGTTCTAATTCCACGTCTCCTTTTGTCTTTACTCATTAGATGTAGACTTCCCTTCCCTAGGGTAAATTTAATATAATTAAAAAGTTTTAGATAAAAATAAAAATAAAAATAAAATTATGTTAAAAATAAGTTTTAAAAATTTATTTGGTATAATAGAAATAAATATAGAATTTATATATATTTTTTTATAACTTAAGATAAAATGATGTAAAATATTTTTTTATAATTTATGAAGGGTTAAAGTTATTTAAGAATTTTATAATTTAGGATAAAATATTTTAAAATATTTTATTTCTACTTCTATCATCTCATTTCCTAAATTTTTTATAGAACTGAAATGGTTTAAAATATTAAAATTTAAAATTAAAATGATTTCCATTATACTAAATAAAGGAAATAAAAAATTTTATTTTTACTTCTACTTCAATTATACCAAATATGCCTATAGACTTTATGAGGAGAGATCCTATCTTTTTTATGGAAATATTTAATATTTAATAGCTTTTTAAATAAAATTATTTATAATAAAAAGATATAAATGCTCATAAAAAGAGATATTTCATCTTTCTTTTACATCCTTTTTCCCTCTTATTTTTTTAATTAGATTAACATTTTTTTTAATGGTCCATATTTAATCACTTATATAATATTTTTTAAAAATTTTTCTTTAGCCCAATATTAAACTGTAGAAACTAAATTTTAGTAGTTTGTATTGTATTATTTATTTATTTTATAATTTAAAATTTTAATAATAATTTTAAAATAATTAAAATATGAACTGTTAAAATATACTAATCTAACAGTTAGGAAAGGAGGATGATGTGATGGGTCCTCTCCAATTTTTAGCCTATATATATCAACATCCCAAACTTTGAAGCTCGTACATTTATCTAACACACTATTGCATTGCAATGGGCAAATACTAGCATTAAATGATGGCGGAATATCTTTTTAAATGAAATGAGAAAAATATAAAGGGACTATATCATTATAATATTTAAATCCTTAAATTTTGACAATATTTTAAATAAAATTATTTTTAATAAGAGAATATCTATATTTTAAAAAAACGATGATGGAATATCTTTTTAAATGAAATGAGAAAAATACAAATTTACACATATTATATCATGGCTTTTATGATTGTAAAATATTTGACTATGTTCGGTAGTTTATTATTTCTTTCTAGAAGAAAAATAAATATGATAGCATTTGTTACAAAGTCAGGTAGAAAAATGTTTCAAATAAAACAATTAATGATAAGTCTACCAAAGAATAAATTTTAAATATTTCAATATTTCAAATGAATTAGAAGAACAATATTCATTTGATTTTTTTAGTTATTTTTTCATTGCTCTTATTCAACTAAACGCATAAATAAAATCCATTGTTTATATTGATAAAATCCACTTATTTATTCTCTATCTCTCAAAAGGATTGATTATTGATTATTGTTGGAGAATACTCTTCATACACAAAAAACTGTATAATTTATTATAACAAATTAAATTCTAAATTATACAAACTCTCTTAAATTTTAGGACAGTTATATACAACATTCTTAGTCTTCTATTATTTTATTATCAATTCTTTATCGTTAATTTGTAGTTATCTTTTTAATGGAAATTGCCATATGAGATTAATACAAAACACCTCACATCCTACGTACAGGCTAACTTACATGACATTTTATATAAACTAATTATGTTATAATAATCAAACCATTTTTATATAAGGGTTAACATATCACTTTATCATCTTAAGGGGAAAAAAACTCCCTCACTCTCTTTCTTTTCCCTGTCCAGGTGCCCCTTCTCTCTTTTCTTGTCTTATGTCATAGATCAATCAGAGATCCATGCTCTGATCGTAGGAAGCCAATACAATAATGGCCATTTCATGTTCGATTTTATGGTTTTGTAAGGTGGAATTGAGGTGGTCAAGGAGATGCAACGAAGATTAGGGTTTTTATCAATGATAAAGTGATATTTTAACCCTTGATTACCATCAAAATTATTAATTTACTTAAATGCCATGTAAGATATTATATAGTATGTGAGGTGTCTTATATTAGTTTATCAATTTTTGTTAGAAAGATAATAAAATAATAGAAAATTAGGGAGGTTATATTTAAATTTTAAAATATTTTTTTCAATACCAACCGCTGTTGTTCTTTCATTATATTCGTAGTGAGAGGAGATAGTTTAGTTTGAATTATTATAAATATAAACAATATTTTTAGTAGTGCTATTTATAATTAAACTTGACAATATTAATATAAATCAGTTCAGATATCAATAAAAAAAGAACTATTTTTTTATCTTAAGCCAATGATTTAATAAGTAAATAAAAAACAGCTAACAAATATTAATTAAGTTAATAAAAAATTAACTTGTAGCTTACAATGTCACGTCAAATTCTATTTATGATGTGAAGACTTTAATAAATGGTGATCTGTAAGTGTCCCTTAAGTGAGAAGATATGCCTTACCGTGGTAAGGACTCAACTTATTTCATTTTTTTTGCAATAAAAAGGAAAATAAATAAAAAAATAAAAACCAAAATAAGAAATAAAGACCGAAATCAGAAAATTTGATGATTTACGCCTTTTCAACATGGACATTTTCTTTGCCGACTTTTTGTCGGTCTAAAAAGTTTAGCCCAGAAAAAAGCAAGTCAAATTTGCGTTCATCAATTCTTGGCCGACATTTCCTTGGAGGCTTCAGGCTTGGACTGTGCATCTTTTCCATTATCAGTATTACTAGTTTGACATTTGAGAGGACTATTTTATACATTTTTTATTTGAGTGAACAAAAAAATGACATTTGTTGTAAATATTAGCAATTTATTTTTGGATCCACGTGGTCTCATAAAATTTAAACAACCATATATTGTAGACAAAAAAATGAGGGTGAATTACTAAAAAATCCTATTAAATTATCAAATAATTAAATAATCTCAATAGATAGGGATAATAAATTTAATTTGTATAATTATCAATTTATCTTTATACACAAATAACGAGATACTAAAAACATGATAATAATTTAAAATAATACAAATGATAACTAGGGGCATAGGATGACTTCCAGTTATCATTTATATCACTTTAAGTTATTAACGTCTACCCTAGTTATCATTTATATTATTTCAAATTGTTACCGAGTATCAAAAAAATTTATTATTTATGTATAATGATAACTTATTAATTGTACAAATCAAATTTATTATCCTAAATCTCTTGGGACTATTTAACTATTTGATAATTTTATAGTATTATTTTATAATAAATTCTCTAGACATTTGAATAATTCTCTCAAGAAATTATTATTTTCAAGAATCGTGCTATCTTTGCTCTTTATCTTGATCTCAATCATGAATCCATGTCATCACATACAAGAACATTAACATACACCAAATATATTAATGGTCCAATTTGTTCGATTCTATAAAAAGGATTACCTGTAATTCTGATGTATCTCCAGATGTTCGCTATTTAGTTGATACAATATAATGTAATGGGCATATTTTTCTTTTTACTAAAATGGGCATTACATAATAGCATAATGATTCCCTTAAAATCCGTAATAGGGGTTACATAAAAAACAGTATGTAATCCCCGTTCTTATTTGTAATTTACTATTTTTCTCAAATGTCTCTCAATCTTTTTGTCCTCGTCTTCTTCCTTCTCCTCCAATGTCGACAAAGCATCTTCTCTGACCAACTCCGGCGAATGTCTTTCCCATTGACTCTAGTGAATGTCTCTACCATTGACTCCATGTTAGCATCTTCCCCAATACCCCACTTAAGGGACTAAACTAAAGCTTGATATAAATTTATAGGACAAAACATATATTTTTACACTTTTACCATTAGAGAAGATTAGAGAAAAAACTGAAAGAAAATTAGAGAGAACGTGCACGATGAAAAACTTTTCTCTTAGATATTTCTATGAGAAAACTGAGACAAAAAATAGAAATTGAACTTCATAGTTATGATAGCTATGGTAGTTCATAGTTACGTTAATTATGAAATCGGCAAATATAGGTGTCTATATATTGGTGAGAATACAAGATAATCATAAATGAGAATAAAAAGGGATAAGTTGAGTGTAACACCGATGAAAATAAACCTTTTGTTCTGATAAAAATTCAAAACTTTTGAAAGCCCGTTCGATTAAAACATGACACATATGTTAATGCTGACAAGCTGATCTTTGGTTCTATATTGGTAATGAGTTTAACTGTACAGTAGAGTTTAATCTAACCGGTCTTCATCACAATATACAGGCTGGCATAGATTATGCAAAGCAAAATGGTGCGTTTCTTGCTTCTAGTATTGTTTCATCAGGGGGATATGATGATGAGTTGGACTATACACGCACTTTGATTTATACCGGGCAAGGCTGGAATGTGATATACAGTAACAAACAACTGGGAGACCAGAAGCTTGAGAGGGGTTATCTTGCTTTGGAGAATAGTGGTGAGAAAAAGAATCATGTTAGAGGGATACGTGGTGCTTTCTTTGGAGCTAGAAATCATAGGAGATTTGTGTATTATGAATTGTATAAATTTCAAACATATTGGCAAGAAAGGGGGCTACATGGCAAGATAATTTTCAAGTTTCAGCTACAAAGAATCCCAAATGAACCCGTGCTGCCTTGGATTGAAATGTAGAATTAAAGGAAGTTCACGTTAAGGAAAGGTTTATGTGCTGTTGACATCTTACATAGTAAGGTGGCTTTACCAATTCGTGCTGTGAATAATATAGACAATAACACCATCATTTAAATATATTACTAGCAAGATATATCCTAATTGGTTTCATCCAACACCTGCTTAGTGATGTAACTGTCCTAGTAGATTCTCTGACCTAACATGATGTTCTTGTGCTGTTAATAATGAAGGAATCACATTCAATCACATATAGGGCTGGTGTGTGAGATCTCTACGCGCCATCCCTTCTGGAGATTCTGTATGCTAATACATAAGAGAGTTGCTTGAAGAAAAGGAAGCCGAACAAATAACTAGTCATGAGAAGCATCTGTTTGTTATAGGTAATGACTGGTCAATAATGGTATACTTCCTGATGGAGTCTCTAGGCTTGAAGTCTCCGAGCATGTTGGCGGCTGCTTCATCATTGATTCAACTCAATATGGTAATCTGGGCAGATTTTTCAACCTAAGTGCGCCCGTATTATGTATGCACAAGATGGTCTGTATGATCATGGCGACCACAAGATTCCTCACATAATATTGTTTGATGCCGACAACATTCCTCCCTTAAAAAAGCTGACTTATGATTACAATTACTCAAAAGATAAAATCTTTGATTCTGATGGCAACATAAAGAAGAAGGATTGCTATTGTGGCTCTCTGGGGTGCACTAGAAGGATGTATTGAGGTCATTAGAGGTTTGTTGTGGAGAAGAGGTAGTAGTGGTTAATTTTTTTCACTTGGTTTTATATACATTTCTGGTGTGTGTAACTTTCTTTGTTTGTTCTGCGCTAATCTAACTCTGATGGTATGTAGGAGAGATGTTGACTTGATTTGCTTCATTTACATATGAAGGAAAAATACTTTACTTCTCTCAGTTTAGTTTTTTTTTTCTTTTTTTGGATTTTTCTTATGGTATCTTTGGACACGCTATCTTTCAAGCATAACAACAGCCCCAGACTAATTTGGATCAGGAATTGAAAGACCCTTTCGGGAGTTACTCTAACACCTGTATTACTGCGTACTCAAGTCTCAAACTCAAGACCCTTATTTAAGTTAGACTAACCCCTTAACTAGCTAGTTTAAATAGCCAGTGATTTTATCAACTTAGTTTTGGAATATAGTCTTACCAAAAGAAGGATCAAACTATGTCAGTTCAGTTTTGGTACATAATTTGATCCTTCATTTGGTAAGAGTGTCCTTATATAAATATATACAAGGAAGATTTATTGGTAAGGTTTTTTGTTGTAGACTACTGTTCCTAATAATACACCTATACATAGAAGTAATATAATTTTAAATAGTACTTTGATATGTTTTACTTCCCTTTGCTATATATTATTTAGGGGATATTCATTTGCGTTTGTGATGGAAACATTTGATTATCCCTAATATCAAATGCTAATTAAGTGTCAATAGTTTTTGTTAGTTTTACTTCTGTAAGCTTTTGAGAAAGATATTACACGATATGGGAGTGAATAGGAAAACTCATGGGTTATTAATACTTTGTTGTAAGTATATAGTTGTCAAGCTGCTAATCAATATATATGATATAAAATATATAAAATCATATATTATTCATTCATGACCCAAAACAAGGTTAATGTCCTTTTTCTTCTGTTTCTAATTCTCTTGCTTTTGGGGCTACATGATATTTTGAGAAAAATATTACACGACTCATGTCGTTAATGTAGGATATAATTTGCGAGTTGATATTAATTATAAAGTTAAGATCTATTTCCCATTTTTTTTTAAATTTTCTCAAATTACCTCTAGAGATATTTCTCTTAACAATAATCAAGTGAGAGTATGAGGGAATTAAGGAAGGTGATTAAGGTATTTTTGAAAAAATATTGTATTTGTTAGATTTAGGTAGATAGGCTGATCACCTAAGAGGGGTGAATTGGGTAAACGATAACTTTTAATACTTTTTGAAACTCTTTTGATTGATTAGTGAAATAAATTAATTTAAAAACTTTGATCAGATATTGGAAATATATTACTGAAAAATAAAGAGTTAAAGAAGAGAGAAATTGTATGATAGATTTATCCTGATTGTGTCTTTCCTTGACCTACATTTAGTCTTCAGTTTCCCACTGAAATTTTCCAATTCATTAGATACCAAGATTACAACGAGCTCTTGGTAGCCTTTACAACTTTATTTTTTTTGGCTAATTGAGAACCACCTCAATCCTAAGGTTACAACACATTTTCGGTGGCAACACTCCCCCTTAAATAGATATGAGCAACTCCTAACCTTGATTCCTTGATTCCAAAATTTTGCTCTCACATTGATGAAAGATGAAGGGTGAAACTAACTCTCAGAAAGAGTGGATATATAGACATTGTAGCTTTGAACATTTTCTCTCTCAAAACATAATGATACATAATGAACTGAGAGTTGAATTCTTTCTGCTAAAGATGATTATTTATTCATAGCTCTTTTGTTGTTGTTGTCTCTCTTAGTCATCAACCTCATAACTTTGAATGCTATTCAATTTTTAGTTGATCTTGTGATCGTTTAGAATTATTTCGTTGACGCTTTCTTTCGTTGAGTTTACTTTCTGTTGAAAATATTACCGTTGAACTAGCCGTTATAACTGTTGATGTTTTTGTCTTTTTGTCATTGAAAGTCCGTTGGCTTTGATCTTGATGTAATATCTGGTTTAGCTTTGATCGTAACAGAATCTGAACTCTAGACATTGATCCTGTAAACAAAAATGATGTGAAGTGATGATTGATGAATTTAAACTTAATTGGATTTAACAAAAATGATATGAAAATAATATATACTCAATCATATGAATTAATACTTGATAGTTATGTCAATGATTAATTTAGTTATAAATACTACAAGATCATATAAATATTCTGCTTATTTTTAAAGATTATTCTATATTAATCGATTATCCAATTGATTAATTAAAATTAACGTGTAAAACATAAAACAGAGCATCATACCGAATAGATTATTCAATCATATATAATGTAATATTATAAATATAAGTTTCTTAAAAGAATTATCATGAAGATTAATGAGAAACATAGGCAAGATATCACTTGGACCAATTATATGGAATAGGAAATCAGTTTGTAACTTAAAACAGAGTTATCTTTGAAGTTTTTGAGGTTTTTTAAGTTAATCGAATTCCTAATCGATTAATATATCTAGAGAAGTTGAATTAGAAAGTATTTCAACACAAATTAATTGAATATTTAATCTATTAATAAAGATTAATTGATTAACTAATCAATTAATTATTTTATATTTAAATTTCATAAAATTAAAATTTCACTGATTAATCAAACAGTTAACAGATTAATATAAATTAATTAATAGTAATATATTTGTTCAAAAGAAAATATGTTCTTAATAAATTAATCAATTAACCAATCGATTAACTTACTTTCAGAAAATCAATTCTCGACATTAATCGATTAACTAATGGATTAATAGTCACCCAGAATGATGCCTTTACATTATTAATATATCATATAATCAACTAATTGATATTAATCGATTAACAATAGATTAATGATTAATAATTGAATATTTAATCGATTAACTCTATTAACTTCTTTTAATTTCTTTTGATTACAAATTCATTTTTATTACTTCAAAAATACTTTTTCACATCATAAACAACTTAATTCTCTATTCTCTTTCAACATCATCAAAATATATATAATCTAATAATATTAACTAATTTTTTTAGTCTAATTAAATTAATTAAATAAATTTTATATTAAGGAATAGAGGAGGATAATTTATGTGAGTGAATGTACAAACTTTGTGTTATCAATACTAATATTGTTGTAAGCATGTAGTTGCCATGCTAATCATCAATATACTCCCTCCGATCATTTTTATTAAGATACAAATAATCAAATTACACTATTTAAGAAATCTGTGAAAATTAATTAAAAGTAATAAATATATAAAAAATATATCTTTTTTTTTTTTTCAAATATGCCATTATTTATAAGAGGGTAGGTGAAAAAGATAGAAAAATAGTGAAAAAAAGATGAGAGAGATTGTATGGGAAAAAGTTAATGTGAGATAATATAGGCAAAGAAAGATAATAAAATTAATAAAATATATTTATTTAATATTAAGACAACCCTAAGTTAAATCTTATAAAAGGGACTGGATCAATTCAAAATATTGGATTTTATAAAAAGGATTGAAGGGAGTATATGATATAAATTCTATAAAAGTTTATATTATTCATCGGTCAAGAACAAGGTTAGCGTCCTTCTTCTTCGGCAATGTAGCTATAATGCAATCATAAGTCATAACAGTTAAATTCATACAATAATTAGGAGGTTCATATTTTGGAGAGATGTCTATATTTAATACGTGACAGTATTTCAAATAAGATAATCTTCAATAAGAAAATACTTATTCTTAGAAAACAAATTTTTAGGAGGCTCATGTTTTAATATGTATGCATATGTGCATAATTATAACCATGGTTTGGGGGCAACGTTGCCAAACATGAACTTAGCGTATGTTAGGAAACCTGTTGAAAACAGACTATTGCAGCTTTGGAGACAAGTCACATATTACTTTGATCAAAACCATATTTATTAGTATCTAGAAAACATAATAAAATTCAATAATATGGAAGAACTAGACCAAATGCCAAATTGATGAAACCACATATCCAGTGATCTATTATGGGCGTTGCATGTGAAGCCATATTATTTTAATGATAAAATCATCTAATGGGACCGATCAATTTTAAAGAAACTTAAATTAAATATTATATGGGGAGAGACATGAGAAAGTTCTTGACCCTTGATTGGTTCAAATCTTAGAATGGGATTGATTTTAAAAGGTTTTGTTTGACTTAATTATATACTCTTTTAATTTTATTTATAAGTCACTTATAACATATTTTATTAAAATTAAGAAAAATTTTAAATCTCGTTAACTATATATTAAAATTTAATTTTTTTTGACTTAACTCTTATTTAATATACACTCTATTATAAAAATACATCTATACAATAATAAATAAAGAGTAAAATTATATATTAATATACAAAGTTTAATGATATAATTTATAAATAAAAAAAATTATTTTTTTACTTTATAAATATAACCAGCTAAGTTGGTGGTTATTTGTTTGGTAGGAGAAAGAGATGAGAAGTTTTGGTTAAATATTTTAATTAATTCTCATTCATGTATAGTCATTCTATTTTCCCCTTGAGTGGAATGCTCAATACTTCTCCGTTTTATCCCCTTTTTATTAATTTTATTCCTATTTTTATTTTCTGTTTTTTAATTGAGAGCCTTTTAATTTTCTTAAGGTGGGAAAAGGGATACTTAAGAGAATTTACTAATCAAGGTAATCCTTGAAAATGATAAATTATCTTATCCTAATAACAGTAGGGCGGCATTATTATATTTTTGAAAATTTTCAAGTGACATTGAGCCACCAAAAGTTTCTGAATACCCAACACTTTTAAATTAAAATTTTTAAGATAAATTTGCACCTTAAACCTATCCTACATGGCAAAACAATAATATCTTACATAGCAAACCATCTTAGCATAAGTCAACAAATTTGACCATTTGAATTTGTTAAAATAGGCCATTGCTATGTTTTTATTACATTGGAGATGACACTGTTCAAAAAAAAGAATTCTAGGTATGCACAATCTTTTTGCATAAACTTTCAGGGCAAAAATACTATTTAACCCTTTGTATATTCTTCTATTTATATTTAATGTGATTTAAGAGATCACAATGATATTTGATGTGATGTGATATCTAGAATTTAAAATTTAATCTCACTTTATATGTGATCAATAACACTAAGAATGACAATTGTTTCATAGTTAGCATGAAAATTCCCTTCTACTTTCACTTATAACTTCAAATTGTTAGTGTTTATCTTTTTAATTAAAGGATTAAGGTGTAAATATGCTCATAAACCTTTCTCAAATGTGCCTATGACACCATAAACTTTTATTGGGTGCAAAAATGCACAAGAAAATTTCAAAAGGTTCCAAAAATGCCATGGCTATTATTATTACAATGTTGACTATTTGTTTGACTAAAGACTATGATATGGTTTAGAAGCTTTAATAAAAAAAATATAAATGTACAAATATACCTATGAACTTTTTCTAAATATGCGCTTGACAAGATAAACAAACCGCGGGGGCAAAAATACCTATGATCAAAAGTTTATGAAGTTAGTTTATGGTGTCAGACAACTATAGCATTTTAGTTCCCTTTTTTGAATGATCATAGGTATTTTTCCACTTGAGGCTTGTTTATGGTGTCAGAGCCACATTTGGACACTTTTATATTTATAGTTATATATATATTTACATTTGGACACTTTTAACATAGCAATAATTAACAGTTGTAGCATTTTTGCAACCTTATGAAAATTGTATGTACATTTTTACACCCAATAAAAGTTTATGGTACTATACGCGCATTTGAAAAAATTCATAAATATAGTCATACCTTAACCCTTAATTCAAAAAAAGTAAACTTTCTTTTGATCACTATACATCTAACTAGTTTTAATTTTTTATTCCTATATTTTGTTTTTTGTGCATATACTTTATGTCGTTCAAACTATTTGCCCCTGTAATTTCATAAGAATTTGGATGAGTTTAAAGTCAATTGGGCACAATGAAACTTGGCATTATAGCATGTTTTCTTCTTACCAAAGTAAACACAGATTTTCGCATCATCTACACTAGGATTATATGAGAAAGGGAAAAACTGAGCCTACATTAGGCACCTTATTTTTCAGGAATTTTTATGAATTCTTCAAGGCTGATAAAGGATCATTTGTTGTTGCCAAGATAACAGTATCTGAAGCATTTGGCAAATAATAATACTTCCCTGCAATAATATGAATTTGATAGATATCACTGTTTCCTTTCAATCGGGGTAACTTGATGCTTATATAAAGACAAAACCCTTTTTTGATCTTCAAAAAGTTAGGGTCATCGATAGTTCCATACTTCACATTCTTTTTGCTTCAATATGACAAAACCTTTTATAATTTTGGTCCCAACTATAGGGATTTTTTTCTTTAGCTAAAGTATACATTTAGTCATTTATATTTATATCAAATTTCAACTTAGTCCCATTTAATTTATAAAGTATATTTATATTCTTTAATTTTAACACTGTTTAGTCTTATTTAACTAAAAATGCTGACTAAACATATTTAAATGATAACTTTACAATTAAATGCTTATAAAACATACTTATAATCATTTTCACATTTTAAAATTAAAATAAACCTGTAAATCAGCGGGCTCATTTTAATTTTAATTCTTATAGGTTTATTTTTATTTTATTGTAGCAGATAATTATAATTATGTTTTGTCAGCATTTAATTGTAGAGTTTATGAAGTCAAGATTTTCTATTAAATGACTAAAAATACATTTTATAAATTTAAATAATTAAACTGAAATTTGATCTAAAATTAGAGGACCAAATACATATTTTAGCCTTTTTCTTTTTTTTAATCGTAATCTCGAATGATAAAGTAACACAAAAATTCTAACCAGTGGGATATCCAATTGACAATGGCAGCATATATCACGAACCATCAGATATTTTGTTTCAAACAAAGTTTTATTACCCAAACCTTGGGCAACTCTCGCAATCTCCTTGGCAAAACCCGTTGAGACAAACTTATTTTCTGTGTCGATGACTAGAAGCGACATTCCAGCTTTATATATCTTACCAGCCACCTCAAGGATTTCATCCTTCAAAAAAATGAAGCAAACAATCAGTTTCACAATGAAGATGATTTAGACCTAAAGCAGTACACAGATTTCAGAATAATTTATGGATTGGGATAGTTAAAGAGTTCATTGAACATTTTACATATAAATTATGTAGAGAAATATTGCAAAATGTTTGGTTTTTATAAGAATCAAGGAAACAGGAAATAGTCCAACGATTTATGACAAACTAGTTCATCCTCTTGATAAATGGGTATATGGGACAATTGGGCATTGAGACGACTAATGTGATTCTAATAATCAGAAAGGGAACTAGCATTCTTAAACTTGCATAGTGAGCAGAATAAAATGATTTCTTGAAGATTTTAGACGTCAGTAAATTTCCTTCTAGGGAAAATAAATTTCCTTCTAGGCGCAATATCTACCTATGAAGTGTTAAAAAATGTGCACTTGGCATCATAAAATTTCTTTGGGTGCAAAAATGCACGAGGGCTCCAAAATAGGGTGAAAATGCCACAGCTGTGAACGTCCATTAATTTTTGTGTGGGCCCCAGACATTAAGTCATATTAACAGTCATGGCAATTTTGCACCATTTTTGAAACTTTATATGCACTTTTGCACCATTTTGAAACTTTATATGCACTTTTGCACCCAAGGGAACTTTATGGTGCCAAGTGCACATTTGTGAATACTTCATAGGTACATTTACACCTTAATCCTAAATTTAAAAAAATTCTAAATATACCCACACGGATGATTTATGACAGTTAAGAATTCTAAAGAACTTGCCTTGGCTAGAAGTATACAATTATACAGGAGAACAATACCTTCAATTCCTGAGATGAAGGTCTAGGAGCATCAGCATTAGTAGTTTCAGGGTCAGTTGACCTTTTTAGTGATATATTGGCTCTACCATTAGTGATTGCAACAATCATCACTTGTCTAATATCACCACTTTTCTCTATGTTTAAACCAACCCTGACAACCTGATTTAGTCATTAAAAATAGTTAGCTTAAGAATTTTGAATAACTATTATGATAAACTCTACATCCAGCAATCATTCAGAGGAAATAGTCTAGATCCGACCTAGGACACAAAATGTAGGCAAGATATAAAATTTAAGAAAATTTACAGTCTAGAAAACACTACATGACCAAAAATGAAACTTCCCACTCTTTCACCTTCTACATAAGACATGGCCATCATTTCATATAGCCACAAAACTTTTCCATTACAATGCCATTAGATGCTATTAACATTACTAACAAACAGGTTTAGCTTCAAACACACACATGCACACATACACGCACATATTTGACAAGTTAAACTCCTTGTCCTTGAAATAGAAGACTGTCATAAGAATGAGAGAAACGTTCTGCTTACCGTGGTAAGACCATGAGCCAGGGTGACCCTCCACCACAAGGAAGTCTCTCAAGACGTTTCCTTGCCATTGCAATTGATCTAGAAGGAGGCAGAAGAACTTCTGCAGCATCCCCTCGGAATGTAATAATAGATACCTGTTTATAATTACCATTAATTATTCACATTGAAATTATTATTTCATCATAAGGGTTCACCTATACTCAGAAATATCACATTTTTATTTGCTGTATGGCATATCACCAATTGTGCTCTTATGAATATAAATACATTATTAAGGAACCCAATCTTCGACCATAAAAAGAAAAAAGGAAGAACCCAATTCTCACACAAAAAATTCAGGAAATAAGAAATTGCAATTATAATGTACAAGTTCTGGTTGTAAATAAAGATGGATATGCAATCCCTGAAGATTATCAAGTACCTGAGTTTACAAATCCAAGGAAGTAATGAATAATTATACATTTCCTGAGATCTCATTATAACAGAAATAAAGTGGCATCAGTTCTCCATTATTTTGGCACATGTGCACCATGAGTCATGACTAATTTTGTTATCCAAATTGTAGAACATACAAATCTCCTTGTATGTCACATGAGCTAACGACCAATTTCTCATTGTTACCATGACTATTTCAATCCAAAAGTATTAGGTAAGAGCCTATGAATCGCACAAAAGGCTTTTGGGCTTCAAAAGTGGGCAAAGCACAAGCCCAATATACCTTATGCTAAGACTTCTTGACCAATTGATCATATAGTTTAGACATTGTTTGACTTCAATTTAAACTTATGTTATTAGGTAAAGGACCATAAACAATTTTATTATAATTTCCAACACCTATCACCACATCCTTCACGTTATCTTCATTCTCTTAACGCATTCATAATGTTATGCAGCTCTCCAACTATAGGCAGCTGAGTTACCTCTTGGTCCTTGAGATCCTTTGCTGTAACTAAATTTCTTAAGATTTATAATAAATTATAACCAGTATTGGGAATGAAGATAACCAGAAACTGGTATTCAATTGCAAATTCCAAAAACACAAGAATCAATTTCGATAGGATATTAACTAGAACATTTATAGAGACATGTCGAATATCTCCCTTAAGAAACCAGAAGGGTGGACAGGCAAAGACAAATGCTTAATATTCATAAGGCATATAATTAGAGAAATTCCTCAGATGCTGAATAAATGTGTGGCCTAGTCACCTGATCCCTGCTTGTATAGCTTTCTGCCAGTAACTTAAGTGCTGCACCTTTTGCATTCTGCATCCTGTTCAATGCCAAGCTTCCACTTGCGTCAACCACAGATATAACCTGAGATTATCAATTCTTCAACTCAAGGACATTGGCATATAAACACAAACAATTAACTAATAGTAACCACAAAAAATCTGAATTCTGAAGAATAAATCAAAGTTGAGGTTCAATTTATATTCTCTGGGTTAATGTAGTCTAGTACTAAGAACTTCAAAATTAGTTGTTTGCTCCAGTTGGATACTGTCACGGTAATACAAATTTTATTGTTAAAAATGGTTCCATGAGAAAAAAAATATTATCTATAAATAAATGACAGATATTGCCAGTAACTGTTAACAATTTGCGGATCAATGACATCAGGAATTTACTGTTTTCAGATTGATGTACTTCTAAATAAAGTAACGATTCAGAGAGCATATATACCAAAGCTCCTGCTTTTCGTGCCTTTCTCTTGGCTCTCATCTAACAAATACTTTCCTACTGTTTTGGGAATCCCTCGCCCTCCTCAACTTCTGATATGGTGTAGCTGCTCTAAGGGTAGCATCAACTGCTAATCTCTTCACAGGGCCCTACAAACAACTATAGTATTTGGATGTAATAGCAAGTAGAATTTATACTTGTATTTGAAGCAAACCTTTTCTATGCAGAGACCTAACTTATCTGTAACTCACTCCATCAATCTATAAGCAAGATAGTTCAGGTGACTGCATGAGTAAGTGCTTATTTGGATTGGCGATTTGAAGCCTCAATCTGGCTTTTCAATTGTGATTTTATGAAAGGAGTTTTGTCTTGGCTTGTGTGAACCTGCTTATTGAAAACAAATTCAAACAAGAGATAAACCAAAGATCCCATTGAGATTTCCATTTCTTTTTTATTATTTGATTAGATGGTCCTCAAGTCTCTTTGAAACATCTATCCACCTAACTATTAACCGTAATAATAGAACAGAAAAACCTAGCATAAGTAGCAAGTCAGGTCAATCAAGTCATCTATGGAAGTGTCTGATGGTTAAGAGCTTGAATGAAGGAGGGTATATCATATTTGTAGTTTTTTGCAACTTTTGTATTGGTTGCATTTTTCAGGGCAAATGTTCAGCTGTGGCTGTTACAGACCCTAGGTATATGATTGTTGTTGAGATTGAGCTTTTCTTTTTTTGTCATTTGTTGATGATGTTCAGTACAATAGTGGTATTCCTATCTTTTCCTCATGGTCTGGGTATTGTTTTGGCACTTGAAAGTCATTTTTTATGCTTTGGAACTATCGAATAGATAAGATTAGAGAAGGTTAAAGTGAAAACATCAGGACAGGTGTAGGCAACATCATCAGAGGTTAAGATCGTTCTAATGAAAAACGAGAAATTTACTGGATATAACTCAATTCCAAACCTCTCAAATCTCACATTCTTCATTCCCTGCCACATTTTCTAAATTATGTAATGACACTGCTTTTATTTCTCCCTCCTCTCATTGGTGGGTCAGAGATTTCAATGCCACTGATTATATTCAATGAGGATTAGGCATTCTATTTGCTTTTGACTCATTTCGATTGTATTCTAATGTTACCTTTGCCAATAAACTTGTCGATAAGGTTACAAGGAGGGGAAGTGTATTGACCCTTCTTTACTAACATTATATTTTTGTTTTATATTTGCTCAATTTCCTTTCAATTGACTTTCTATAGGGTCAACTTAACCATATTGTGAAATGCATAACATTTCTTAATATTTCTTTCAAGGTCTTTCCCTGAAAAAGATTATTGATAAAGATGTATATTTGATAGATTGAATATGCTTGGATGAAGCTATATAAGATATTCAAAATTAAAGGGGAGTGATTATAGGAATTAATTAAATATGATTACAGGAGGATATGGGGGAATAGAATTATATTGTATTATTAAACTGTATCCCATGATTTACGCCTATAATATGCGGCTCTAATTGTGTAGCCTAGAGTATATATGTGTATGTTCCAATCTAGATGAATATAAGACATAATTACCTCATCTCTCTGCTCTCTAACCAATAAATATGTGGCCTACTCCAACATGGTATTAGAGCAGGCCACAAGATCACAGTCTATGTCCTCCACCGAAGTTGATACAGCCACATCTGATGGCATGATGCGTCAACCCACCAAATCGCCAACGTTGAAGGTTCTACTGTCGTCATTGTGCCTGAACGACTCACTAGAGATAATTATAGAGAGTGGGCATAGTCTATGATTCTTGCACTTGATGGCCGTGATTGACTAGATTTGATTTAGCAGGAACCTCTGCTCACTGATGATGCCAATACTCATCATTGGTAGAAGACAGAGAAATCGCTAGTGGCGTCATGGCTCCTCAATGCAATGGTCCCTACTGTTTGTTGAAGCTTTATGTTTATTTTGACTGCCAAAGAGATCTGGCAAGGCGTGAGAGAAGCTTACAATAAAAGGCTGACAGCGTCTTTGATCTTCGACCTACGCTCACGGTTGTGGACTGTGCGACAAGGTGATAGACCCCTTAATATATACTACCTGGAGAAGAAAATTTTATGGCAAGAACTGGATCAATTGAAGCACCAAATCAAGTACGGTGACAAAACCATTGAAAACCTGAGTTAAAATAAAATGGGTTTTGGGTTTGATTGATTTTTGATACAATAAAATAAGGGTTCAGTAAAGTAAATATTTTTGTATTTTTTATTAAGATGGAAAATGAGTAGATTTTGAAAGAAATATGTTAAGAAAGACTCTTGATGATGAAAACCTATCTATCCTTTTAATTTGATATGGGAATTTTAAAATAATTAAGTCTTAAATAAACTCTCGATTAATCGATTGTGTCCAGAACATCAACATTCCTTAAACTCCTTTGATCAAAACTATTAATGCGCTATTAAAAACCACTTAGTGTGTAATTAAATTAGATGATAAAAATAGCCTTAAATGATCATCGATCGATAACCATAGATTTCAAGGAATCGAATTAGTTAGCATCGATTGTTTATAACAGCCCAATCATCCATAAATCAAAACTAAAATATTCATATTAAAATCAACATTCAAATCATCCAAATTCAATTACAAAACCTAATATCAGAATAATTGATTGATATTCAATCCCTACTCATACAATGAAAACCCTATATCTAGGAATTCCAAAACATGAAATGGTGGAGATTAAAACAGAAAACTCCCCAGTACAGTGCAGTCCATAAGCTCAATATATGTTATCCATCACCAAGAGATTAAATATTTAACCTCTCATTACTCCTATTGTGCTATAATTGCTGCTCAGGTATGATGTCATTAAGAAAGCAGAAAAAAGGTGATGGAAAGATAAGTGATGGAAGATATGTGTGTAAGTTATGGAGAGAATGTCGAGAGAATGGTTGAGTACTGTTTCTTAGCCGTATTAGGTAAAAACCAGCATTCCTTTATGTCTGTGGCTTATCTCCCCTTTTAAAGCCAGAATGACCTAATAAAAAATGCGCAGCTTAACTGATTATCTTCTTTGGTCGTGACCTGTGAACGCAGGAAAACTTTCCAGAAGAAGTGAAGTCGCGACCTGTGGACACTTTAGTCGTGACTAAATAGCATAGAAGCTACATTCCTTAATTTGATTCTCTTTGTCTTGTGATTTCTTTTCTGTTCACATTAGTCCTTAGTTCTCCTCCAAAATACCTACAATTCAAAATTAAAGTTCACTGTAAAAGTCCAACCAGTGACTAAAGAATGACATATATGCAGTTTGGAGGAGTTAATTTACCATTTTACCTTAAATCAGAATATTGCCAAGGACAATCATGTATTACTACAAAAGCACATTTGTAGGCATAAAATGAATGGTAAAGTTGTCATAAACCTCTTAAAATATTATAGAAATCATACACAATTTGTGTCCTATCAATTGCCCCACATTTGAACCTTTGTACTCTTGAACAAAGAAATGAAGTATACCTAAGCTAACGCAATTAAATCTAATGCAACAACATAATCCATAGTGACACCTTAAAACAATTAATGCATTATCTTTTGGGAATGCAAAAGTGATAATATGAGCAATGCCAAGTAATCAACTACTAAATGAAATCAACCTTAACTATATGAGCGCAATAGATTCTCTCTAAAGATGTAAGCGTTTAGCTCTCTATATCCTCTCATTGTTAAGGTTCTTTCACTCATATTCAAATTGGAAAGTATCCTATCATATGCTTGCAATGGTTCAAAATTTTATCAACTATACAACACTTTGCAAAGAATCAATAGGTCTTTTAAGGGTGAAATAATAGAGATATGCCACGTGAAATAGAATATGAGGGATAGAAAGTACCATATGCATTCAATAATAAATATAGCATGAATTCATGTCTTTAGAGATATAAAGGTAGTAATTGTGCTAATAGGAGTTGATAATAGTGCTTAATTTATTTCTCTTTTTTTTTCTTCAATTTTTCTTGCACTATCTCTCCCCTTTTTTTTATTTGGCACCTTATACATAGAAAATGTAGCACAACATCACAATAATAATGATTTTTTTTCTTTTTGACATGAATAAAAATGATATTATAGCATATATGACTTTCTATAAAAAATGATGGAAAGAAAAAGTGATAGGGTCAAGGGGTGACTATGGATATGATATGTGTGGGCTTGTGTTTAGGATAAAAGGGTTTAGAAATAATACCTCTATCATATTCAATAACATAAATACACAAGTAATTTTCAACTCAGAGCTAAGACAAGTTCTAGAAGATATAAACCAATTGAATAACCACTCAATATAGAAATTTAGGCCGAGAATCCTTCTAACCAAGGCTTTCTTCTAAATCGCTCATAAGCTAAAGTTTTAAACAATGCTCATCATTCACTAGGCATTACAACACTTTCACAATTGAAAACCCTTTTCAATGACAAATTAAAAGTTCCAAAGTAATCACTCATAATCATGTAATAATCCCAAATCTAACAGTAAAAACTTAAGTGTTTCCAATTCAATTTCCATTTTAAAAAATTCAAGTGTGATAATGGTTTCTATAAACTATTTATGCAAAAGGTTAAAAATAACATGGCAATGAATCATTTATAAAAAGATATAGCTCAAAAGGAATTCTTCTATACATCATTGCACAAAGTAAAGAGAAGGTAAATGAATTTCACACTTAGGTCGAGACTGAAAGCAGTGAAGATCACGACCAAATTTCACAGTAAGTACTTGCTTTGAACTTACAACAACTAGTTGCGACTAGGAAAGATTTAGTTGTGACCCAAATACATAGAGAGATATTGTCGTGACCTAATGCACTCATGTCACGACTTATTTTCATAAAGAGCATATTAAGTCCAAAATTCCATATCAGGTCGTGACCATACAACACATAGGTCACGACGAAAGACCACAAAGACTACCACTTGATAGTTTTCAAAGCCTAAAACATCATTTTCACTAAAACCTTTTTATCTAACAATAAAACAGTTTAAAGTGGGGATCCAATTTTTAGCAATTCATCACATAGTAAGATCAAAAACCAAAATTTTGTGATGAAATATTGGATTAATTGAATTTTATATTAATTAGCATAGAAACAAGAACATATTCCTCACACTTAAACTTGATAGTGTCCTCACTATCAGCAGAATTATAGACACCACATCGCTATATAAGATCAATTCACAATAGTTAAACATATCACTCAATACAAATTCACAGTGAAGCTCGCAGTCATATTCAAATCATACATCATAATACAAGGAAAGCAAATATAACAAGATGGGTGCTTTAAAAGCATGCAATTGAGTGTGATACAACTCAGAGAACCAATAATATGTAAACAACACAGGGCAACGCAGGGGTATTATTTAAAATAGAAACAAACTAAAATTAAAAACTATCCTATTGAATCATCAAGCAAAAAAATTAACTCCTACTTTTACTGGTTCATTCCTTTCTAATCATCAAACCAACATGTCAAACATACATCACATTAGAAAAACTTGTAAAAGGTAAGAGATAGGAAAGGGACAACCTGGCCTCAAGGCAGCAGAGCAGATTTCTCATAAAGTTTAGAGAGGTGGCTATTTACCTGGAGGATTTTGCCCATTGCCTCCTCCTTTAATTCAATAATCCCAAACTTGTGGGCTTTAACAACTATGTAAGATCAATCCCAGCTAGTTTTAAATTTACCATGTTTGAACTTGAACCTAACTTGGTGCCTTAACACACTATCACCTTCCTTAAACCTTTTTCTCAAAATATGAGAATCATGGATTACTTGTCTTTAGCTTATAAATTTCAAAGCTACTATAGGCATCCAATCTAACTCTTCTAGTTCTTGAATCTACAACAACCTCTCTGAACTAGCTTCTATAAGGTACTCATTATAAGCTTTCACTACCCAAAATATCTTATGCTATATTTCCATAAGCATGTGACAAGCCTTCCCAAAAATCATCTTATACGGGGACATGCCTAGAGGGGTTTTAAAAGTGTTCTATATGCCCATAAGCATCATCAAGTTTTAAATTTCAATCCTTATTAGATGGCTTAACAATCTTTTATAGAATGTGCTTTATTTCCCTATTAGAAACCTCTGCTAGACCATTAGTTTGAGGTGGTATGGGGTTGAGATTTTTTGGGTGACACCATATTTTTCTAATAAGTTATTGATTAACTTATTGCAGAAATGAGTATCTTGATCACTGATTAATGCTTTCGATACTCTAAATCTACTAAAGATATTAGACCTTAGAAACTTGGAGACCATTTGGGTATCATCTAGTCTTGTAGGAATGACCTCTACCCACCTAGATAAATAGTTTACAGCCAATAAAATGTAATGAAATCCCACTGAAGGTGAAAAAGGTCCCATGAAATCTATTCCCCAAATATCAAAAATCTCACAAAATATAATAGGTTGTTGTGGCATCTCATACCATTTACTAATCCTCCCAAATCTTTGGCACCTATCATAGGCTCTACAAAACTCAAAATCATCTTTAAAAAGGGAAAGCCAATAAAAACCAGATTAAATGGCCCTACATGCAGCCTTTTCCCCCCAAAATGATAACCATAAACCCATGAATAGCAAGCTTCCAAAACTGATTTGTGATCTTGGTGTAGGACGTATTGTCTTAATACTTGATCTGAGCACAGCTTCCACTGAAAAGGTTTGTCCCAAATAAAGTACTTAGATTCACTCTTAAGCTTTTAGGCCTGAAATTTAGACAAATGAAATGGGATTAGGCCAATTTCAATGAAATTAACTAAATGAGCATACCAAGGTTCTATAACAGCAACCAAACAAATAGATTGGTCAGGGAAAGAATCACAAATAAGATCAGAACTAAGTACTCCCCTTGTCTTTGTTGGTAATCTGCTTAGATAATTTGCAATGTAGTTCACATTTCCAGCTTCATCGCTCACTTCTATATTGAACTCTTGAAACGGTAGCATCCATCATAGAAGTCTTGTCTTGAATTGAGGTTAATGGAACAAGTACTTGACTACTGTATGTTCTATGTAAACAACTCTAGAGTTAATAATATATGCTTTGAATTTATCCAAAGCCATTACAATTGCAAACAGTTCTTTCTCAGTAGTGGTATAATTAATTTGAGTAGCATCAAGTGTTTTTGAGGTATAAGAAATCACTCTAGATAGCTTACCTTCCTTTTGTCCTATCATAGCTCCCACAACATAATTGGAGGCATCACATGATAGTTTAAAAGGAAGATCCCAATATGGTGAAGTTAGAATCGGTGGAGAAACCAATATATCCTTCAATTTTTCAAATGCCTCTTTGCAATCAATAGAAAAAACAAATTCAGTGTCTTTTTGAAGAAGTTTTGGAAGTGACAAAGCAATTTTACTGAAATCTTTGATAAATCTTCTATAAAATCCGATGTGCCCCCAAAAAGATCGAAGTTCTTTTAAAGTTGTGGGGTAGGGTAACAGGAAATGACTTCAATTTTTGCTTTATCCACCTCAATTCCCTTGCTAGATATAAGATGTTCAATACTATTCCATGATCAACTATGAAATGACACTTTTCAAAGTTAAAAACTAATTTTTTTCTCAATATATCTAGCAATAATACTATCAAGGCTCTCTAGACACTCATCAAAAGAATTGCCATATACGGTAAAATATCCATGAACATATCCATGCATTTTTTAATGAAATTAGCAAATATAGAAAGCATACAACTCTAAAATGTGCTCGGAGCATTATACAAACCAAATGGCATTCTTTTATAGGCATATGGACCAAAGAAACATGTAAATGTGGTCTTTTCTTAGTCCCTCGGATCTATTGGAATCTGGAAATATTCTGAATACTGATCTAGGAAACAATAATGGATTTTCCCTGCTAATCTCTCAAGCATTTGGTTAATAAAAGGTAAGGGAAAATGATCTTTCATAGTAGAATCATTCAACTTCCAATAATCAATATAAACCCTCCATGAATTTTATACTCTAGTAGGTATCAATTTATTATTCTCATTCTTTACTACTATTAGTCCACTATTTTTAAGCACCACATGCACAGGAGATACCCATTCACTATCTAAAATAGCATATATGATTCTTGCCTTTAACAATTTACTAATCTCCTTCCTAACCACATCAGAGATCAATGGATTTAATCTTCTTTAGGGTTGTTTAATTGGCTTGAAATATTCATTCAGCAAAATCCTATGAGTGTAAATAGTGGCATCTATCCCTTTTATATCAGTGAATTGCTAACCCAAAGCTTCTCTATTCTTTATAAGCATACTTAATAACCTAGACTCTTCACTAACAGTTAAAGAACTAGAAATTATTACTAGCAATTTGGAGTTTGGCTCAAGGTAAGTATACTTTAGGTTAGAAGTAAATCTTGTAACTCTAATTCTAGGGGTTGAACAATAGAAGGGATCAAATGGGGGAAACATTTAAATTAGAAATATTCCTTTTTGTAGATCCTTGGAGGTTGTTCATATTTAGCTCATTAGGACATTCTATCTTGCTTGTAATCTCTTCAGGAGTTGCACCAAGTTTAAGTTGGTCTACAGCTGTAATATAATTGAGATCAGTCTCTTTTATTCCTGTATCATTATTTGAGATAAAATCACTTAAGAATCTTAAAGTATGAGAGGTAATTGTTGAATACGAGTATGGATAAGTAGAGTCAGAGCATATTGGCCCTTTAACCAAAATAGTGAAATGTGGAACTAAAGGAATTTGAAATTTATTAGTTGTATTTGCCATTTCTAGTCGCGACCTCTCAGGTTTATCTTCAACTTCTCGTTGCGACTCTAACTAATAGTGAGTGTCTATGAAATGTTTGGTCATGACATAATTGTCTTTTAGTCCCAACTTGGGATCATAAAGAGGCTATCCCTCAACACCTTGATATTGTAAGGAATTGGAAGACACGCAGCGGAAATAAACTTTAAAATTTTTCCATTCCTTGCCAGGATCTGCCGTATGTGTTTAAGTCAAGTGGAAAGAATCCTTACCCTTAGTGTTGCTCAGCGAATTTCACAGCTTCTCTACGTGGGTGGTGATCTCTTTCTGATCGCAAGAAATCGACGGAGTGTTCCTCAGCGACCTTCACAGATTCTCTCCGCGGACGGTGGTCTCTTTCCGATCACAAGAAGTCGACGCCTCAGGTCGGCTTCCTCTACTGGTATCCACACGAACAGCGTTCCAACCACGAACGACGTGCTAGCGTCTCCTGTCCCTCCAAGGCTTTCACAAGTCTCCGTCTCTATTTCGGGAGTTTCTTGTCTGCAAACCTTTTGCAGATTCCGTTCGGCCTTTTGTGTTCTATGTTATTTTCAAACGTAGCTCCTCCAATCAGATATAGAGGATGCTATGCGTTTTTCCACCTGACCTAATTGGATTTTGGAGTTAATCTTATATTAATTCCGAATTGATACAATATCATATATTGTATAATTTTATAAGAAACTAATTAAATAAAATAATATTAAATCCGTCCCACAGATTTAATTACTTATTTATTTAACTTTAAATAAAGATGAGACTGAGTTATATTTGATTTATTCCCATAAATCAAATTTGAGATATCCTATCAATTTAAATTTCGAATTTCAAACGTGATAGAGATTTAATTTATCCTTATAAATTAAATCTTATAAATATCTCTTATATGAGATATCCTATCAATTTGAATTTCGAATTTCAAACGTGATAGAGATTTAATTTATCCTTATAAATTAAATCTTATAAATATCTCTTATATGAGATATCCTATCAATTTGAATTTCGAATTTCAAACGTGATAGAGATTTAATTTATCCTTATAAATTAAATCTTATAAATATCTCTTATATGAGATATCCTATCAATTTGAATTTCGAATTCAAACATGATAGGGATTTAATTTATCCTTATAAATTAAATCTCATATATCTCATATATATAATATATATATATATACGAATTTATATATATACGAATATAAATATAAATAAATATATATATATACATTCACCTGGATCTTTCATTGAATCTGGACATGTCTTAGATTCAATGAATCTGGACATCATAGCTCGTGTTGGGCTATTTTGTGTGCGACCCTGTAGGCCCATATGAAGTTGGCAGTGGGCCATTTGCTATACTAGCCCACAAGTCGCAAGCGGTCTCTAGCAAGACATAACAACTACCCAAATCATATGAGGATCGATAAACGATGTAACCTTTTATACAACCATATCATGTCCCTTCTGTCACGCGATATTTTGGTCATGGATGAGGCATGGATAATGTCATCCTCCTATTCCCGACCGTTACTTTCTCGATCCCTGAGTAGTCTGACTATAGAAATGGAACTACCTTTCCATTACAGTATGGCCATACATTTCTCAGACTCACTCATCGAGGGGCCCAGTAATATCTCTCCACGAATGTGAGGGACAAATTCCATCTTGACCATTCACATTCCTCCGCATGAAAAACCACTAAGCCCAAACATAGTCTTTATGATCACTCGGTCAAAAGTGACTTTTGACTAGGTCAAAGCTGAGCGTTTTGTCATGTAGGAATCCATGATGATCTCAGGTCAAAGGGCATATTGACATGGTTTGTATATGAGAGAAGCTTATGACGTTACCCATGCAGTTCTCTCATAGCGGGTCGGTCCAACACCCTGTACTCTTACATGTGCTTATGACTTTGATTTATATCTCTATACATCTTCAAAGTCATACTGGTCTTATTTCATCTGTGCTCCCACATAGATGATCGACCAGGGACATTTAGGATAATATCATGAATTATCCAAGGATGGTCATCATAGTAAACATGCAAATAATATGATAACTCAATTAATAAATTCATAAATCAATAATGTTCATAAGACAATGATTGGCCCCTAGGGCACGATTTCCAACAGATATATAGTAGCAACTTCATCATCCTCGCGTTGCGACTGGACGTCTCAGTTTATGGTCACAACTCCATTACACAGAGAGTCTCTCCCTCATCAAGTTCATATATAGTCACAACTTTGAGGTCTTTACGTCACAACTTGGGATCATATAAGCTCGACCACTCTTTGTTTGTTCCACTTCTAGCTTCCATAATGTCTTATATTCCCGTAAAATCATTCATAAATTCCTTTCCAAAAATATTATCATTGGAGAATGATAAAATTGTATCAAAGTTAGATGGGAATGAAAAATCTTTAGAAACTGAAAGCATGCTATTTACATAAAAACAATTAAAACATGATGCATTGCTTTAACAAGAGAAAGGAAAAGAATAAACAGAAGAAAGAGATTCAAAATAGTTATCATAAGCATTCAAAGATGAATTTGAATCCACATGCTCTTGAAATACTTCATGGGGATTTTGGGAATTATGTAGTAGAGAATCATACCCATCATGCAAACTCAATTTATGCTCATCCTTAGTTTCTTCAATGCATAATCAATGGCTTTCAACCGAGCAAAATTAGAATTATCAAAAGGATATTTCATTACTTCGTTCATATTGAAAGTCACTACATGTCCTTTAACTTCCATTGTAATGGAACTATGCTTCATACTGATAATTGTCTTGAAGTTTTAAGGAAATATCTTCCTAGGATCAAAGTGCTCTCATTCACTAGTTCATTGGACATATCCAGAACATAGAAATCAGCTGGGAATACTAAATCCTTAACCTACACTAGAATATCCTCAAGAATTCCCTTAAAATACCTAATTGATCAATCAGTTAATTTGAGCACTATACTTGTGTCTCTAAGATTATTAATGCCTAAGGCTAAGTATACCGACCAAGGCATTATATTAATGGTAGCCCCTAGATCTAATAATGTTCCCTTAATATGAATCTTTCCTATAGTGCATAGGATTTGTAAGATCCTAGGTCTTGGCACTTAACCGGTAATTTAGCCTTAAAAAAAGTGATGACACATTAACACTCATCTGAATTCTCTCAAGAGGCCTAAATTTTTTCTTATCAGCACACAATTCTTTTAAAAATTTAGCATACTTGGGTTTCTTTTGAGGAATTTAACTATAAAAATGTTTATTTCTAACTTATTGAAGAGATTGAAAGTATCTTTTACAAATTCAAAATCAATCTTTTTCTTTCCAGCAAAATAAGCTTTTGGAAAAGGGAGATCCTTCATACTTACCTCCTTACCTGTATGCATAGAGGCTCCTTGCTTGCTCGACTCTGCCTTCTCCTTAGTTTGTTTTCCCTGTATGCGGTACTTGGTATTATCACTTCCTTTTCTTGCTTCTCTTGTATTTCCTCTTATGCTTGTGAGTTCTCCTCTTGAGTTGCCTTCTTGATCATAAGTTGCTGTTCTTTAATACTCTCTGATTTTCCATTCTTCATCTATGATAGTGATGTATTTTTAGCTTCAAGGTATTTCATATCCTCCCTTGGTGCATCATCTTCCTTAAAGTGAACTTTTCTCCCACTTTTGAGTGATATAACATTCAAACACTTCAGATTAATAACAGTATTTAAAGGTATAATGCCACTGCTCTTCATTTGGACGTCACTCACTTTATTGAAAAATTGAGTTAAATGACTTGTAATATTAGCATTCTTAGAACATAACTCCTCAAGTTTCCTGTGTATATCTGCATTATCCTTCTGCATACTTTGAAGAATTAAAGCTATGAAGGTAAATTGACCATCATTCTCTTTGAGCTTGTTATCTATATTAGTCATTCTACTGTTTATGTTATTCATTTATATTGCCATACTCTTCAATAATTGATAAGTCTCATATGGTCTGGATACTACTAAAGTATTAGGGTAGTTGGAACTATAGACCTTACATTATTTTGGTAGTTGTTTGATGAAGCACCACCTCCTTGAAATTGGTTTGATCTATTTTTCCCCACTCCCCCATTTAAAATTTGGGTGGTCTCTCCAACCAGGATTGCATATATTAGAGTATGGGTCTCTCTTCTAGTATTGATTATCTCTCTCTTGGTACATTGCTGCTACTTCTTCATACTGTATGTCACATGTACTGGTAGCATGCATCATTGAACCACATAACTCACCCTGTAACTAATGCTTGTGAGATTTCCACTGCATGAACTTGCTTTGTAGAATGCAGCTCTCTTTAAAGTAAAGTTGTTCTCTTTTCCATTCGGTTTGCTAAAGCTGCTATTTCTGCCTAAATCTCGTTTGAATTACCCAAAGATGATGTAAGCATTCTTCTTGGATCCTCACTATGATGATCTTCATTAGTCATTTTATGGAATAACTCCCAACTTACTTGTGGAGTTTTATCTCTCAAAGATCCATTTACTGTTGCATTCAGAGATACCTTATTGTGAGGAAGTAGACCATAAAAGAAAATGTCTACTAGATCAGCCTTTGTCATGTTGTGATATGGACATCGAGCCAATAAGTTGATAAATCTTGTCCAATATTCATGTAATACTCTTAATCCTGTTGCAAAATACTTGTACTCTCCTTATTCATCCAAGTTGTCTTAGAGGTCGAGAAGAAATGTTCTAAATATGTTGACTTCAATTGATCCCATGTAAGAGTTGAGAAATAAGTTAGTAGATTGTATAACTATTCCTTAGCCTTCTCTTCCATAGTGAAATGGAAACACCTCCTTAAGATATCATCCAATGCAGTCATTGGAGGCTTCATTGAAGAGTAGATTATATGCATGGTTTGTAAGTGCCGGTGTGGGCATTCTCCTGTAAAACCATAAAATTTAGGTAAGGATGCAATCAAAGCTCCTTTAATTTTAAAATTAGACTCTTTAGTGTAAAAACCATAAAGCTCATAATTCACATGTGAATGATTTATTTCCCTCGCACTTCTATTATATTTTGCATTAATTAGCATTTCATTTTCTCCTTGTCTATTATGTCTATTATACCCATTAGGATTAATCTTAGCCATGTTAGAAATTTCTAATGGAATATCTAAATTTAAGTTCAATTTCAAATTTAGGGACACTAGAGGATGAATTAGATTCTGTTGATCCTGTCTCTTCTCTAAATTCTTTCCTTAGTTTCCTAAGTTGTTTCTCAATTTCAGGTTCAAAAGGCACTAATAATTTAGTTCTTTTATGCATGCAACACATGAACAATAAAAAATAACAAAAAAAGCAATCTAAATCAGACATAGAAATTTCACAGTAGAAAAGTTCAACTTGTCACGACACAATTACACAGAGCGTAAAAGTTCTTAAAAATGGATTTTAAGTAGCGACTAAATTGTGTTTTGGTCGCAACTAAATATCATAGAGATTAAATTTTCCAACACAGTTGCAACTGGAGTTCACAGAGAGTAATCAAATACCACATAAAAGCAATTCGGTCATGACCCAATTATGTGTGGCTTCGACTCAAAGGTATAGAGAGAAAATTAGTAGAAACTTGGAAAAAATAAATGCAGAATGCTATGCAATGAAAACAACAAAAAATAAAATCCAAACAAAAAAATTACTCATGTAAATAAGGAAATAGACAACCAATTGCTAATGAACCAATTACTTGACTCCTAGCAATGGCTCCATTAATTTTGGCTTGGATTGTAGTCATCTGACCCATCAAAATAAAAATAATTACATCCCTATTAACGTAGTATAAGGCACAATCCTATTGTTCTTCTCAAGGAGCCCTTTTTATTGGAATCCAAGTAAATCGATGACAAAACCATTGAAAACCTAAGTCAAAGTAAAATAGCTTTTGGTTTAATTGATTTTTGATGTAATAAAATAAGGGTGCAGTAAAGTAAATATTTTTGTATTTTTTATTAAGATGGAAAATGAGTGGATTATGAAAGAAATATGTTAAGAAAGACTCTTGATGATGGAAACCTATCTATCCTTACTCTTAATTTGATATGGAAATTTTAAAATCACTAAGTCTTAAATAAACCCTCAATCGATCAATTGAGTACAGAACATTAACATTCCTTAAACTCTTTTGATTAAAGCTAGCTCAAGAACTGTTAATGCGCTGTTAAAAACCACTTAGTGTGTAATTAAATCAGACGATGAAAATGCCCTCAAATGATCATTGAACGATAACCATAGGTTTCAAGCAATCGAATTAGTTAGCAACGATCGTTGATAACATCCCAATTATCCAGAAATCAAAACTAAAATATTTATATTAAAATAAACGTTCAAATCATCCAAATTCAATTATAAAACTTAATCTTAAAATAATCGATCGATATTCAATCTCTACTCATACAATGAAAACCCTAGATCTAGGAATTCCAAAACATGAAAAAGGTGGAGATTAAAATAGAAAACTCCACAGTGCAGTGTAGTCCATTAGCTCAAGATATACAATCCATCCACAATAGACTAAAGATTTAGCCTCTCATGACTCCTACTATGCTACAATCGCTACTAAGATATGATGCCATTAAGAAAGCAGAAAAAAGGTTATGGAAAGATGAATGATGGAAGATATGTGTGTAGGTTGTAGAGAGAGTGTTGAGAGAATGGTTGAGTACTGTGTCTTCTCTCCCCTTTTAAAGCCAGAATGACTTAATAAAAAATGTGCAGCTTCACTGATTCTCTTCTTTGGTCGCAACCAGATCCTATTTTTGGTCACGACCTGTGAACGCAGGAAAACTTCCCAAAAGAAGTGAACGCGCGACCTGTGGACACTTTGGTTGTGAATAAAGAGCACAGAAGCTGCCTTCTTTGATTTGATTCTATTTGTCTTGTGATTTCTTTTCTGTTCACATTAGTCCTTAGTTCTCCTCCAAAATACTTCCAATTTGAAATCAAAGTTCACTATAAAAGTCCAACCAGTTACTAAAGAATGACATATATGCAGTTTAGAAGAGTTAATTTACCATTTTACTCTTAAATTAGATATTGCCAAGAACAATCATGTATTACCACAAAAGCACAATTACAAACATAAAATGAATGGTAAAGTTGTCATAAAACTCTTAAAATGTCACAAAACTATACATAATTTGTGTCCTATCAGTACTCATTTTCCCAACACCGTATATCGTCCATCTAAGCCCTTCTCCATTATTCACAGTGATTTATGGGGACCCTCCCAAGTATTAAATCGTACCCAGTCTAAATAGTTTATGACACTAATCGATGATCATACCCATGTCAGTTTGATCTTCCTCTTAAGGATAAAACTGAAGTGTATCAAACTTTCATTGACTTTTATAAAAATATCCTCACTCAGTTGGATATAAAAATTCAAACTCTTCATACTGACAATGGCATTGAGTACTTTAACCAGCTCCTATTTGATTTTCTTCGAGAACATGGCATTGTCCATAAAAGTTACTGTCCCTACAACCCTAACAAAATGGCATTACTGAACAGAAAAATAGACATCTCTTAGAAATTGCTAGGGCCCTTTTTTTCAGCAGTAATGTCCCTAGTTTCTACTGGACCAATGCTATTCTCCTAGCCACCTTCTTAGTCAACCGAATGCCATGCAGACCTTTGTCTTTCTGAACCCCTCTCCAAGTTCTTCAAGACGACTTCTATCTGCCCTACCTTAAAAACACCCTTCCTCTTAAGGTTTTTGGGTGCACAACCTTTGTTTATCTCCATACCTTCAAACTTGACCCCAAGGCTATCAAATGTATTTTCCTAAGACCTACTAGCACACAAAAAGGATACAAATAATTTGACCCTTTATCTAAGCGTCTTTATATCACTTATAATGTTACATTCCATAAAACTATTCCTTTCAATATCACCTCTTCAGTTTAGGGGAAGACTTGGTAAAGCATCTTTTGGATTAACACTTCGATAAATTTAATTGATTTTTGAAAAGAACTTCAAACCAGACTTTGACAAATTTTGATATTTAGATCTAAATCATTATGAACAATTTGTTATATGCTTAAACTCTATGTATATCTTTATGAAACATATTTTCATATCATTTCCACGCAGAAAGAAGATCAAAGGAAGAAGTTCATCAAAAAGCAAAAATATATCAGAATGCATTAATGCGTCAATCGTCAGCAACCAACAACTTTATTTTATCAATAGTAACATTCAACGTGCCTAATGGAATTTTGAAGAAATCAAATGTAATCTGAACTGAATGTTGGAGTTAAGAAACTCACTAATCGCAATCAAACTATAATTACTCAAGCATTAATTCTCGCATTCAATATCCTATGTTTTACCTTGTTTTACATTTTATAAACAGAGAAAATTTCTTTTGAGAGAAACATCGAGATATTCTGTTCTTCAGTACTTAGCATAATCACTCTAGTGAAGAGAGAGATAAAAGGTTTTATTTATTATCTGAGATACTCAAGAGTGAGACTCTTGAGAGAGATTGTTACCTTACTGGTAGTAAGGGGGAGCGAGAGAAATACTTTTGATTGGTGTACTAACGCACCAAGAGCCTAGAGAATCTTGAAAGATTAGTGAAATACTTAGAGAGATTTTAAGGATTGGATGTAGGCTAAGTGGTTGGGCTGAATTAATATAAACTGACTGTGCAATTATCTTCTATCTTCTTCTATCGGTAAAATCATTCCTTACTTAATCTTTGTGATTTCATTTATAGTTTTAAATTTTTAATATCACCCATTTCAACCCCTCTCTTGGGCGAAACTACTATACTAACATTTGGTATAAGATCATGTCTCTTGAAAAGACTTAACAGTCTCAAAAGAAGATCTATAGTAGGATTTAGTGACAATGTTCTACCCAAAGGAAGCTCAACAACAAAGCCATTAGGATTCAACATAGAAAATTTCACATTCTTCAAGATGAGTATTCATCAAAACTTCAGAGTATAGATTATGAGACATAATCCAAGAAGGGAACTACATTCCGATAAAGAGTGTTGATGGTTAAAAGATTCCAAAAACTCTAAATAAGTTTGATGATGATGACAAGAAGTAGTTCATGATGAATAACAAAGCTGCCATTATACTCACCTATGCTCTAAATAAAAAAGAGTACTTCATAGTATCTAATCTGGAGACAATGAAGGAAATATGGGAAGCAATGGAGATTGCACACGAACGCTCATTTGGAGTGAAGTAAAGTTAGAGTCAACACTTTGACCACTGAGTTTAAGCTATTTCAAATGAACTCAGGCACACAAATATTTGGAGTGAAGTAAAGTAGAGTCAACTCTTTGACCACTGAGTTTAATCTGTTTCAAATGAACTCGGGAGAAAATATTAGAGACATAGAAGTTCGATTCTTTCATCTCATGAACCACTTGATTGCACTTGGCAAGAGATAGAAGATCAAGTGAGAAAGATTCTTGATGGTCTTACTAAAGAGTAGGAGCCAAAAGTAATAGTTATCGAAGAATCTAAATGAGAGTCAATGCGATCAATTGTTGTACTCTTTGGAACTTTGTTAGAGTATGAAAGCAAGCAGAAGTACAAGAAAGAGCTAAAAGAGAAGAATCATAAAGGGATTGCTCTCAAAGCTTAAAAAGCGAAGAAGAGGATGAGGAGATAGAAGATGATGAAATGAGTCTTGTAGTTAAAATATTCTAAAAATTCTACAAGAATAGAGTTAGAAGAAAATTTCAATCAAAACATAATTTTTTTCTACTTCAGAAACAATGGATCAACTCATGTGCTTTGAATGCAAGAAGTTTGGTCACATCAAAGACCATTGTCCTTAACTTTTAAAGAATGACAAAGAAAAGAAGAAGGACAAGTATCAAAGGAGAAAGGCTTTGATTACATCTATCTAGGGAGATAGCTCATCATCAGACAATGAGGACAATGACAAAGAAGTGGCCAACATCTCTCTTGTTGCCTAAGAATAAGAAGGTTTGAAGTTGACGAGGTAATCAATCTTGAACTAACCTATGAACTCCTTTCTGAATATAATAATTTACGATGTCAATTACTTAGAATAGCTAAGAAGTAGGTGGGCTCCAAAAAGAGAATGAAAGCATTAGAAAATAAATTGAAAATAACCCTCAATCTGTTCAATCCGTATCAGCACAACCTTGTACTAAATGTGAAGTAGCAGAGAAAAAGATTCAAGAGTTAACTAAAACTCTTGAAAGATTCACTAAAGGTAGTGAAATGCTTAAAGTAATTTTAGGGAGTCAAAGATGCATTTATGACAAATCTACAATTGGATATGATCCAACTTTAGACAAAAGGAAAGGGAAGAAGAAGAAGATTGGAAATAAATCATATCTAACTTACTTTAGAAGCTCTGTCTAATCTTCTAATCCTTTTGCTAAATGTACATACTATAACTGTAAGGGTCACATTATTTCTTCTTGTTATCACAAGAGGAAAGGAACCTATGGGACATTAAGATAGGTACCTAAAGGTATTTATGAGCCTAAAGTTATTCGAACTAACTAATCAGGACCCAAGAAGATATGGCCACCTAAAACAAGATTATCTTTTTATAGGTATGTCTCAAGGCATCCAAGACTACTAAATGGTACATTTATAGTGGATGCTCAAGACACATGAATGGAGATGCTAACAAGTTCTTCAAGCTTACTCATAAACATGGAGGAAAAGTCAGTTTTAGAGAAAATAAATAAGGAATGAGTGCTAGAATCGGTGAAATTGGAAGCAAAGATGGTATAAAGATTTAATATATTTACTATGTGGATAGATTATGGCATAACTTGCTGAGTGTGAGTCAAAGTACAGTTAAAGACAACTGGGTGATCTTTAATTCAGAAGAATGCATGATCATCGACAAGAAATACTTTCCATTCAACAAAGATGAATTAAAGAAAAAACTCTGAGCACCAAGGGATGGTAACTGCTATACTATTTTTATTAATTCAAATCCTTCTCAAAATTGCTTTGTGGGTAAAATTAATGAAAGTTATCTTTGACATAAAAGATAGCTCATGTTAATATGGGCCAAATTTCAAAATTTATTAGAAAAGAATTAGTAGTTGGTTTACCCAAAATTAAGTTTGAAAATGATGTTTGTGATGCCTATCAAAAGGGGAAACAAAGTCTTCTTTCAAATTAAACAAAATAGTCTCAACTGAAAGACCACTCTAAATGCTTCATATGGATTTGGTTAGTCCAGCAAGAGTCAAAAGTTTCAGAGGAAACTTGTATACTCTTGTGAAAGTGGATGACTATTCTAGATTTACTTGGACTTTATTTCTTTCTACTAAAGATGAAACATTTGAAGCATTTATATTTGCCAAGAAGGTCCAAAATGAGAAAGGTATCTATTATGTCTATTAATTCATGAACTATGAATTTGCTAACTTCTGTGAGGAGCATGGAATCAATCACAACTTCTTAGCTCTATATACACCTAAACAAAATAGAGTTGTAAGGAGAATGAATAGAGTCTTCACTGACAAGCCAGAGCTATGCTCAACGAGAAAGGGATATCTGAAGTCTTATGTGCAAAGGCTATGAGCACATCTTGTTATATATCCAATATATCCTACATCAGAAGCTTGCTTGAGAAGACTTCCTACAAGCTGTACAAAAGAAGAAGTCAAACATAACTCATCTGACGATCTTTAGAAGCAAATATTTCATCCACAACAACAAACAAAGACAGCTTGGGTAAATTCGATCCTAAATCCAATAAATGTTTATTTCTAGGTTATTCTAATTCTAGTAAAGCATATAGAGTTTTCAACAAAATAACTTTTACCATAAAAGAGTCAGTACATGTTTTTGTTGAAACAATAACAATTGGATAACAAATTCTTGGTTCAGACTTATAGAAATACTCATCGAGAAAATATTTTTTAAAATGTTTATCCCATATTTGATCTTGTTTTTGTCTATAATTGATCTATAAATATGTTGTATAAATGATATATAAAAGAGCTTAAGGATAGATCAATTAATTCATAACATTTTGGATTGAAACACCAAAAGCTGTCAAAGTCTAGTTTGAAAATACTTTCAAAGAATAGTTAGATTTATTAAAGTATTTATCGAAAATAGCTTTAATAAATATCAAATATTTTGTATTGAAACATATTGACTCTTATCGAATAATACTTCAATGACTAGCCTTATCGAAATGTCTTTCAAAAAATAACCTTTTGGTAACAAAGGCTTGGTTCAAACTTATGGAAATACTCATCGAGCAAACTCTTTTGAAAACATTTATCCTATGGGCAGAATAGCCAATTTATCGAGGTGTTCTTCGATAAACAATATTTTTCAAGATGATTTTTTAAAACAATATTTCAGAACTTTTGTTTAAAATTGAATCTCCTCTATTTGTTATGGAAAACTAAAAAAATTTGTTGTTACCAGTTATAAAGACTTGATCACTTGAGCATGACCTATACGAATGGATTTTAAAATGAACGTGGCCATTCTAGATTCATGATTGAAGGTTGAGATAGGTGGTGAGATTCCCCTTAAATCTATAAGATCATGTAAATTTCCCAATTTCTAGCTACAAACACCTGATCATCCTCCTGTGACCCATTTGGATAAATTTCATAAAAAAGTGGGCATTCTAAAATCCTCATTGAAAGTTGAGACGGGTGGTGATTTTTCACTCTATTCTAAAATAATGTGAAACTTCGCTATGTTTGCCTTAAACAAGCTAAAACATTGGATCCTCACCTATACGGATCAGTTGATCAACGATTGTGACCATTGTAGAATCTTCATTGGCAGTTGAGGTTAGATGTGAACTTTCACTTGATTCAAGAATGGTGTGGAAGTTCGCAATTACTAGCGATGAACACTCAATGAAGAAGGTTAATTTTCCTTCAATTTCAAGATTGTGTGAAAGTTCTTCATCCTTATCCTGAAACACTCGATCACTTGTTTTTGACCTATATAGATAAACTTTGCAATGAGTGTTAGCACGCCAAAATCTAGGTTAAAACTTGGGGTAGGTGGTGAGTGTTCAGTAGATTATGGATAAGTGTCAAAACTTCACTATTGCTTGCTACAATCCCCTTTGAATGTTAAGGTGGGTGGAGGGTTTCACTATGTTATGGAAAACTAAATATTTTTTTGCTATTACCAGCTATAAAGACTCAGCCACTTGTGTGTGACCCATATGAATGGATTTCAAAATGAACATGGGAATTCTAGAGTCACGATTGAAGGTTTAGATAGGTTGGAAGATTCCACTTAGATCCGTAAGATTGTAATAATTTCCTAATTTCTTGTTACAAACACTTGATCACCCTCCCTTGATCCATTTGGGTGAATTTCATACCAAAAGTGGGCATTCTAGAATCCACATTGAAAGTTGAGATGGGTGATGATTTTCACTCCATTCCATAATACAGTGAAACTTTGCTATGTTTTCCTTAAACAAGCTAAAAACACTGGATCTTCACCTATATGGATAAGATGAGCTATGATTGTGACCACTCTAGAATCTACACTAGCAATTGAGGTTGGATGTGAATTTGCAATTGATTCTAGAATGGTGTGAAAGTTCACGATTACTATCTAAGAACACTCAATGCCGAGTGTCCATTTTCCTTTAATTTTAGGATGGTGTGAAAGTTCACGATCCTTGTCCTAAAATACTCGATCACTTATTTGTGACCTATATGGATTAACTTCACAATGAGAGTTTGCACTTGAGAATCCACTTTGAAAGTTGAGGTAGGCGGTGAGTTTTTAGTAGATTGCGGATAAGTGTCAAAACTTCACTATTACTCGCCATAAAAGTGGGCATTTTATAATCCCCTTTGGTTGTTGAGGTAGGTGGAGAGACGTTATTGTGTTATTGAAAACTCAGAAACTTTCGATGTTACCAGCGATGAAGACTCGGTCCCTTGTGTGTGATCGATACGAATGGGTTTTAAAATGAATCTAGGCTTTCTAAAGTAATGATTGAAGGTTGGAAGGGGTGGGGAGATTCCACTTGGATCCTCAATATTGTGAAATTTTCCCAATTTCTAGCTACAAGCTCCTGTTCACCCTCCCATGACCTATTTGGGTTAATTTCATACCTAAAGTGGGCATTCTATCATCCACGTTAGAAGTTGAGATAGGTGGGGAGTTTTCACTCTAATTCGAATCCTGTGAAACTTCACTACATTTTCCTTAAACAAGCTAAAAATATTGGATCCTCACCTATACGGTTATACAATGATTGTGAGCATTCTAGAATCCACATTGGTAGTTGAGGTTGGATGTAAGGTTTCACTCGATTCCATAATGGTGTGAAAGTTTGTGATTACTGGCTAAGAATACTCAATCCATAGTGTGTTTTCATTTAATTTTGGGATGGCGTCAAAGTTCACGATTGTTGTCCAGAAACACTCGAGCACGCGTTTATGACATATATAAATCAAATTCGTGTAACACCATACTTTTGTACGTCTCAAGGACTATTTGGTAGCATTTAGAACCACTTACATGACCTTTAAAATCCATTAGCTAAATTTAGAATTTCACTCTTCACAAGTTACTATTTATATAGTATTCCAGATTTGCCGATGAACTTCAAAAAATCATAATTAATTCTAGAAAAATAGAAATGAAGCGGTTCAAAAAGATACATGAAGCTAACATCTTAAAATTTAAAGAAAAAGTACTTCCTCAGACCAATTGTCTAGTCAACTGAGACAACTTTGACATCAAATTGTACTGTTTATTTGGTCAACAATTTTGAATATAAATTCTGGTCCTTGACTGGAAAATTCGTTCTCTTTGTATAGACATCGAAATAAGTCATACTTAGTATCAAAATGAATCTTGACATGCTAACTAAATGTCTATAAAATTTTATACATTTATTCCATCATTTACTATTTTTTGTTACATCATAAACATCGTTGTTCAAACTGATCATATAACATTATTATATACAACAATTTATACATTTATACTATCAAATTCCTAACTTTTCTTCATCTTCTTTCATCATTCATGAACTTATTGAGATTGTGATTACATGGAGTGGTGAGATTTCTGGGGAAATCTCAGTAGCAAACGGTACTAAATAATGTATGTATTAATGTAAATACTTGTGCTAGCTTGTGAAAGTGTCAACATTGTGTAATATGCATGCTTCCATGTAACATATGAAATATAATTCGCCAAAGCAATCATAAAAATATAGCTTCAATTATATACACAAATGCAACACAATTCAACATAGCCATAGCACAACCAAGCATAACATCTAATATATATAAGTTTATGATAATTTACTACCTTACTTGCTTGACTTTCCTTACTTTATCTTTGCCTTTTGCTTTTTACTTCTCCTTGATGTGTGGCTTCCCTCTTTTGAGCACACAATTCAAATCCTAACATCACATTATCATCCATTTATCACAATCTAACTTTTCTTGAACATTGAGCTTACTTAACTAAAATAACTTTCCTTAATCTTTACTAATTGATCTAGTCTTTGAACCAATTGATGTCTTAACCTTAACCTACATAATTTGGCCTTCTAAATTCATTTATAAAGTCAGAATTTTCAAATTCCAACAGCTACACACTATTCTGGATAGAACCAAAACATGTCCTCTTTGTTTCCAAAATTTCTCATTTTAATTCCAATGCTTCCAATACTTGTTTCTCTACTTTATCCTATACAATTTTTCATTTTAAAATCATTGGAAGCATCAAAATCATGAAGTTTCAATAATTGTTCATCCTATGAATAGTACAGATAAGACTTACAAATTATAACTTTCAATTCCAATGCTTCCAAGGTTTTAAATCTATCCAATCTTACATAAAATCATTATATAAATTTAATGGAAGAATTGATCATTGAAATTCTATTTCTTTCTATCTAAAACAACCTTGGCCGAAATGCCTCGTCCATGATAAAATTAAGAATATTAACTTGATTTAATAGCCAATAATCTAAATTAACTTATCTAAAATTAATCTCATAGTTCTAACTTTATTTCCTTCTTCCTTCCTCAACTTAACATTTTGGACAGCATGCATATTCTAGGTTTAATAGAATTTCAAACCACTAAAACATAAGTTTTACCCTTCCAAAACACTTACAATTAAATTAGGAAAGATCATGTAACTTATGCTTAACTACCTTGATCTCTAAGTGCCTTGAATTGCCTTTGTCTTAGCTTGAGATTTTATTTGGCCATAGTTTCTCCAAAGGTAATTTTGCAAGGAAATAGAGGGGTATTTATAACCAAATTTCCAGGCTCAAGGGATCAAAATATCCCTCCTTCAACTAATTATTATAATTCCTTAATCTTTAATCTTATTGGTTGCTTGATTGATTAATTATCTTTAATCATCATTAACTTAATTCCTATATTATTTTATTACATTTTAGCACATGGGATAACCTTTCTTTCTTCTTCTTGGAGCTATGTGTGAAGCATGTAGTCCCACAAGACACCTCACATGCTACCTTGCACCTTCTTGAATTTTTTTGAACTCTTATCTTTTAAAAATTTATAAAATCCATATAAAGTCCATTTAATCGCATGATAATTTCTTAAAGCATGTGATATGAGATGTTGACTAAATTCTGAATGTAAATCTTATGCTATTGTTTATGATTTTAGGTATTTATGATGATGAAATGTATCAATGACAAGTGTATTCCCTTAGAGATTACCTTACCTTCATTATCCACAGAATATTTGGAGTTAATTAGTTGAATTAAAATATGTTAGCTAATAACTCGCTAGCTAAAATCTCAATCAAATCTATAACTCGCTGACATTGGATAGAAAAATAAGAATCATTCAACTCAAAAGATAAAAGAAGATGAATTAAACAGATACAACTATACTCTATTTTAGAATTGCTTTAATTAACTACAACCATGTCCAACTCGTCCCAAGGATGAAAATCAATCAAAGCATTAATTATGCAAAAATAGAAAATCCAACTCAGTTCCCTAATTATTAATCATCTACTAACTATAATTGAATCAATAATTTCATAATTAACTATATCAACTTGATACAATCAAATCTAGATTAAAGACACAATAAACTCCCTGTTCAGCTCAAGGATTCTGGTTTAGCATCATCTCTAAGAGAGCACAGAAACTTCTAGCCTTCTATTGATGTCAAGACTTTAGCAGCAGTAGTAAAGCTAGCAGCGTCATGGTAAATGTAAAGGAAAAGATGAAGATAAAGAATGAACTTTTCTCTAGTTCTATTGCCTAGAATAGAAGAAAGTTACAGATAGAAAGAGAAAAAAAATAGAGATAGAGAGAGGGAGAATTGCATGAGGTGTGGTGATATTAGAATGATGGTTGATGTACGTGTGAGAATGGAGGGAGATTGGGAGAGATGGAGTGAATGATGGATGGAATGTGTAAGTGAATGGAATGCGCAGAAGTTGAATCTCTGTTGTGTCTTGCAAGAGCTCTATATGTAGTATGGATGAGTGAAGTGGAATGAATCTCAGGTTGAGTGTAGCTGTGCTGTATGCATGATTGGATCTCTTCCATGTGCCAACACATGCATTCAACCAACTGCAGCCCACTTATTCCTATTACATGTGTTTAATCTGTTATCAACTTCTTAAGTCCAACACATGCCTAATCTCTTTCTGCCTAGCTATCAAAACCCATCTAAATGATTCTCATTCTATTATATCAGCAGGTTGACTTGGTGCTTTAATGAATATTTTCCTAAAATGGAAAATTAAAATAAACATATTATTTATCCAATTATTCACTAAAATACATCAATTAATTCTCAACTATTTCAATTTTATTTTATTAATTAATTGCTTATCATATTGGTAAATGGGAATAAAAATCAATAATAAAACTCTCTTTAAATACACTAAAATCAATACAAATATGAGTTTATCAATTCCCCCATACTTAGCTTTGCACTCAGAGCAAAATTATAGATCAAAATTGAAATTTAAGCACATATGTTCAGCAAATTTGGCAACAGATTTAGCATAAGTACTTGCAATCATCAATCTTTTCCTTTCAGTTGTCAACAATCTAAACTAATCTCATATCAATCAAATAATATAACACATGTAATTAAATCATAGTGATTAACTGGGTGAGATTTCCTCACAAGGTGTAGTGTTTCACTCATTCTCTTATTAAGGTAATTTCACTCAACCATCTAACTTAGGCTTCCCATAGGCTTATAACCATCTTACATTTCCACCACTGCATACCACATGGGTTGTGAATAAAGGGTCTTTATTAGGTTGTATTGTTAGAAAAGCTAAGTGATGAAATGGAAATACATGTCAATGATTAATGAAATACTGCACATGATCTTACTTCTTCAAGCTATTTCAATATTTAATTACAATTTGAACTATTCAATTATAGAAAATAAGCTAACATCCTTTCATTCAAGTTGAATATCACATCTTGTCAATTGGTTTATCTTTTTCTCTTTTCTTTCTTCTCCTTTTTGTTTCTTTCCTCTGTACTCTTTCTTTGTGCTTTTCTATCCTTTCAACTATTGAACCAAATAGCAAATATATTGAAGTTTAGATATCCAATAAGTGATGCAACTTATTAGTTCTTTCTCAATTAAAGACTTACTATAGCAACAAATATCTTATACATCATTCATTAATCAATAATAGAATTTTAAAAGAAAGTGAAGGTCTCAAAGGGGTGTAAGCAAATGATTTAATTTTTATATGGCTACTATTTGGTCAAAAAGGGTGTTAAAAGAAATTCCCTTATCATATTCATAATTCCAAGAAGCTAATGTAGTTTTGAATCAAGGATTGAGACAAGTTCTGTAAAGTTACCAAACTAGATCGTATCATACAATATAAATAAGTATTTGTTGGAGGCTCAAAATCCTTACATCTAGCTTGCTCACCCTAATCAACTAACTATGACAATATTGCATGAAATTAACTATATACATGAGATAAATCATTCATGATGCACAATATCCAGTAGTAAATCAATGAAACAATTAACTCATACTTCATCAAGCTTGCCAATGTTCTAAAGTATATGTTCAAAATTCAATTTTAAATCTAATTTTAAATCCATGACAGTAAGTTCCATTAAACCAAGCAATAATAATATGAAATAGAAGAATTTTCAGCAAAGGAATAATTTGTAGTCGCGACAAAGTGGACTTTAGGTTGCGCCTGTATAACAAAGAGAAGAAATTTTCAGAAAACAATAAATATTGGTCGTGACATACATGAACACTGGTCGTGCAACCCAAGTGTCAATCCAGTCACGACCAAAATTCACAGAGTTACAGTCACGACAAAGATAAGCACAAATCATGACTGCACATCACATATAGGTAAACATAAAAAAAATATGAACTCATGGTCACGACAAAAATGAGCATTGGTTGCTACTAGTTCTCACAGAGAAAACATTTGACATACTCGCACACATTAGTCACGACAAAAACAACACAAAGTCATAACCTGAATATAGAATCACAACAATTATCTGATTTTATTTACCCATTTCACACACTATTCCCCCATAATTTCTATATTATCCTCAATGTGAAGAAGTAATAAAACATATGTAAAGGTTGACATAATGAGGAGGATAAAACTGAACCAGAATCCAAGATGAATTTATTATCCCTACTAACTTGGTCTCTTCTCTCACACTTAATAAAAAAATAATAGCTCAAGTATATAAGTAAACTGATTAAAGCAAACTATTGTAAGGGGAAAAATAAGGAAGGAGACAACATGAGTATCATGGGGGTTTGAAGTTCTCTTTGTATAGCTTCAATAAGTAGACATTAACCTAAAATGCTATACCATCTACTTCATCCTTTCTTGTTGGTATAGCATCTACCCATCTTAAGATATCCACAGTTAATAGAATATAGGCATAGCCAACAGATAGTGGAAATGGTCTTGTTAATGTAACTGTTGTATTATCCAGATTTGTCCTTGCTATGAAATTCTGTTGATGTTGGATAATATCTTTTAATTTTTGCAGCCCTAAAATGTCTAAAAATTCTAAATTGAAGCCCTCATTAATAGGGTTAGAATGTAGGATATTATAATTATTGGATTAAAAACTCCCTAGCTTAGTGATTCAAGCTCCTTGTCTCTTAAAGTCTGCTATATTATCCTTGTCTGACAACTCTGTTAAATCTACCATAGACCTTTTTGGAAGTTTTTTATCACTTGAAATAGTATGGTTAGTTCTAATGGAAGAAATAGTAGATGAAGAATAATCCTCACACTTATTTTCAAGTGATGCATCAATCATATTAAGTCCAGAGAGAGGATAATCCTGATGTGGGTATCTATATATGTTAAACTAAATTATGTGCCCACTAATTTCTATTTTAATAATTCTATCTTTCATGCAAATTATGGTATTAGATGTCTTCAAGAATGACCTTCCTAGAATATGAGTACTATCATCAAGAGATTTATTTGACATATCAAAAATATAAAAGTCCATAGGAAAAATAAGTTTCTTAACTTGAACTAAAATGTCTTTTAAAATTCCCTTAGGATTTATAATTCTCTTATCATCCAATTGAGTTAACACACTAGTTGGTTTAATTAGATTTACTCTTAAAGCATGATAAATGGAACTTGGCATCACATTAATAGCAGCACCTAAATCTAATAATGCTCTAGGAACAGTTTGTTGGAAAATGTGCCCTAGGGGCCAATCATTGTCTTATAAACATTATTGATTTATGAGTTTATCAATTGTGTTATCATATTATTTGCATGTTTACTGTGATGACCATCCTTAGATAATTCATGATCTTATCCTAAATGTCCCTGGTCGGTCATCTGTACGGGAGCAGAGATGAAATAAGACCAGTATGACTTTGAAGATGTATAGAGATATAAATCAAAGTCATAGGCACATTTAAGAGTACAAGGTGTTGGACCGACCCGCTATGAGAGAGTTGCATGGGTTACGTCATAAGCTTTTCTCATATACAAACCATGTCACTATGCCCTTTGACCTGAGATCATCATGGATTCCTACATGACAAATGCTCAGCTTTGACCTAGTCAAAAGTCACTTTTGACCGAGTGATCATAAAGACTATGTTCGAGCTTAGTGATTTTTCATGCGGAGAAATGTGAATGGTCAAGATGGAATTTGTCCCTCACATTTGTAGAGAGATATTATTGGGCCCCCTCGATGAGTGAGTCTATGGCCATACTGTAATGGAAAGGTAGTTCCATTTCTATAGTTAGACTACTCAGGGATCGAGAAAGTAACAGTCAGGAATAGGAGGATGACATTATCCATGCCTCATCCATGATTAAAATATCGCGTCACATAAGGGACATGATATGGTTGTACAAAAGGTTACATCGTTTATCGATCCTCATATGATTTGGGTAGTCGTTATGTCTTGCTAGAGACCGCTTGCGACTTGTGGGCCAGTATAGCAAATGGCCCACTGCCAACTTCATATGGGCCTACAGGGTCGCACACAAAATAGCCTAACACGAGCTATGATGTCCAGATTCATTGAATCTAAGATGTGTCTAGATTCAATGAATGATCCAGGGTTAATGTATATATTTATTTATATTTATATTCATATATATATATATAAATTCGTATATATATATTATATATAAGGGATATAAGGATAAATTAAATCTCTATCACGTTTGAATTTGAAATTCAAATTGATAGGATATCTCATATAAGAGATATTTACAAGATTTAATTTATAAGGATAAATTAAATCTCTATCACGTTTGAATTTGAAATTCAAATTGATAGGATATCTCATATAAGAGATATTTACAAGATTTAATTTATAAGGATAAATTAAATCTCTATCATGTTTGAATTTGAAATTCAAATTGATAGGATATCTTAAATTTGATTTATGAGAATAAATCAAATATAGTCCAATCTTATCTTTATTTAAATTAAATAAATAGGTGAATTAAATCTGTGGGACAGATTTAATATAAACATTATTTATTTAATTAGTTTCTTATCAAATTATACAATATGTGATATTGTATTAATTTTGGAATTAATATAGATTAATTCCAAGATCCAATTCGATTGAGGAAAACGCAGAGCATCCTATATATCTGATTTTAGGAGCTATGTTTTTTGACACACGACATACAACACACAACACACAACACAAAAGGCCGAACGGAATCTGTAAAAGGTTTGCAAATAAGAAACTGCTGAAGTAGAGACGGAGAGGACAAATTCTTGAGAGAGCCTTGGAGGGACAGGAGACGCTAGCATGTCGTTCGTGGTTGGAACGCTGTTCGTGTGGGCACCAGTAGAGGAAGCTGACTTGAGGCATCGACTTCTTGCGATCAGAAAGAGAGCACAAGCCGCGGAGAGAAGCTGTGGACAACTTATTGAGATCGGAAAGAGATCACCAGTCGCGGAGAGAAGCTGTGGAAGTCGCTGAGGAACACCAAGGGTAATGCTTCTTTCCACTTGACTTAAACACATACGGTAGATCCTGGCAAGGAATGAGAAAAAAATTTAAATTAATTTCCACTGCGTGTCTTCCAATTCCTTTCACAGTTATCTTGCCAATTTTACAAGGAATAGAAAATGTACTTGGATCTTGACACTTTACTGGAAGTTGAGAGTTAAAAAGTGCATAAGCTTTAGGTCCTACTTGTACTTGTGTATGCACTATTCTTTAAACACTTTGTATATTCTGGCACTCTTTTAACTCTCTCTAGCATAGGCATATTTACTTTAATATTGCTGAAAATATCAATCACTTTCTTGTTATGCTCCTCTAAGGCTTTCTTCTTGCTACTCATGAATTCCCTTGGGACAGGTAAATCCTTCAGATTCACCTCTTTCTCAGTTAAACCAGAAGTTGTTTCTTGCTGCTTGAGCTCTGAATTTACTGCTGATTATGTTTCTTCAGTTATGTCCACTCTAGGATTTCTTACATCAGGATCCATAGCCTTAAGTAGATCAGTTTCCTTGTTATTTGACTGTCTACAACCTTCTAAATCTTGTGTAGAATCGATTTGACTTTTTGCAACCTTTTTCTCCTCAAGGAGTTATGCTTCTTTCTTATTTTTAGACTTCTCAATGATATTTATCATTAGATTGCTTGAATAAGTGTCTACCTCACATTCTTCTTCACCTTTAGCATCTGTAACTTGTTCTCTAACTTGCTTTTCACTTATCAAACTTATAGCATTAACAGATTTGGGGTTAACAACTGTATTTGAAGGTAGCTTTGCATTGATTCTTGCCTAAACATCACTTATTGAATTGGATAGTTGTGATACATAGCCATTATGTTAGAAGCTTTTGTTTTCTACTATTCCATTTTACTCTCCAAGGCAGCAAACTAAGAATATGTCATTGCTAAGTTGTTCTCCACAGTAGATCTCAGGTCCTTGAAGTTAGAGCTAAAATTTGTGTTTATGGAGTTTATATTTACATCATCACATTAATGCTCTTGATTATCTTAGATATACCATCATCTTTTATAGCAGTAGGTAATTCTATAGCTCTAGAAGATTTAGCTACTTGTCTATCATTGTTGAATCTGTTTTGTCCAAAATTCCTGTTTATACCTCCATTCCTCCATCTAAGATTAGGATAATCTCTCCATCCTTCATTATGTGTTAGAGTATGGATTCCTTTGAGGATACTGGTTTGGTTTGCCTTGATAGATGGCTGATATATCTGTACAGTGTGTAGGACAATTGATAGTGGTGTGTATAGGAGAATAACAAAGCTGAGAACTATGAGCAATTAGAGCTTGAGAATATAGTCTTTGAACATATGAATTGCTCAATTGAGTAGCTAAATTATTGATCTAAGTATTCATAACAACAACTTGAGAAGATAAGCTATTATAATCTTGAGAAGGCTTTGAACATGTGAATTACTCAGTTGAGCAGCTAGATTGTTGATCTGAGAATTCATAGCAGCAACTTGTGAAGATAAGCTATTATAATCTTGAGAAAGCCTTGCAGAAACCTCATGGACTTGTCTAGCATTATAGCCCCCATATTGTTGGTCCTTGATTGCTATCTTCTCAATCAAGTTTCATGCTTCATCTGGAGTTAAATCATCAATGGAACCTTTAGCAGCTGCATCCAAATTCTTTTTGCATGCATAGTGCAATCCTGAATGAAAATACTGTACCAAATGCTCGCTTGGAATATGGTATTATAGACATCTAGTTAGAACCTCTTGAAACCTTTTCCAAAACTCATAGAAAGACTCTTGATCATATTGTTTTATAGCAAACATCTCCTTTCTCAATGTAGCAATTTTAGAAGTAGGGAAGTATCTCTCTAAGAAAGCAGTCCTCAAGTTATTCTAAGAGTCCAAGGCTTGAGGTGTATGATGTGGCAGCATATAAAATCAGTCCTTTACCTTTCATTCAAATGTAAAATGGAATACTTGTCTCTATATAGCATCCATGTTAGCACATACAGGTTTCATGGATGAGCAAACCCACTGCATAGTCTTCAAATGCTTGAAATGATCCTCACCTGCCAATCCATCAACTTTGATAAGTTACTTAATAGAGGACCTTTCAACTCAAAATTAACATCTAAAGTAGGACAAGTGCAAAAATGATCAAAGTTTGTATAAGAAGAAGTGAGTTCTCTTATGCTCTTACGGGCTTTTCTATTATTCATGTTATTCTCTTCATGTTGCTTATTTTGATTATTCTAATTATGAGTTTGACCTTCTCCCTCATTAACTTGCTCCATGGAAAATGATTATCTAAGATATCACCTTATACAAATTCAGTTTTAGTTGCAATAAATTCATAAGAAGAACTAAGTTCAACAACAGATGCAACACTAGCTTGAATTAAGATTTTATTTTTCTTAATTTGCCTAAGTATTCTATTGATTTCTTTGTCCAAAGGAAAGAATTTAGAGCTTCTAGTCATGCAAATTAAACTCAACAAGTATGCAGGACATCAAGTTTAACATAGATGCAGCAATTTCAGAAATTGAGATTAAGTAATTAATAAACTCATATTTGTAGTGATTTTTAGTGTGTTTAAAGTGAGTTTTATAACTAATTTTATCCCCATTTAACTAATATGATGAGTAATTAATTAATAAAATTAAAATAGAGCAAGTAGAAATTAATTGATTTGACTTTAGTGATCAATTTGATAACTAATCTATTAAATTTCCACTTTGCAGGGACAAATTCGCATGTTAATTGATAGCTAGATATTAAAGCATGTGCTGGAGAAGATGCTAACAGAATCACATGGAACATTTGTTGCAACAGATTAAACATGTGTTGTATCCAGATCTAATAACAGATTGCAAGTGGGAGATCAAGCATGTGTTGTAATAGAACATAATTCCACATATCTGGCACTATCCATGCACACACCTGATCTAAACAGAATCACACATTTTAGCAGTAGCTCATGTACTCCACACATCATTCACACCATATCAGCTGACAATCACACCATTCTTCTATATAACACACACATCATCACATTTAGTGGGAGTCACGCACAGTTCTAGGAGCAGACACATACTTGACTCTTCTTTTGCTGATCACATTCAATTCCATACACACACCATTCCATACGCCATTCTTCATGTCTCCTACCCCATCTCCATTTTCATTCTCTAATCTACAACTTTCCTCTATTCTAGACAATAGAACCAGAGGAAAGTTCAGTCTTCATCTTCTTCTATCATTTTCACCATGACTGCTGCTGTGTGTTTCTATTGCTGCTAAAGTTCATATGGCAATGCAAGGCTAAGCTGTCGTGTTCTCTTGAAGATGATGCTGAACCAGAATCCTTGTGCTGAACAAGGAGTTTATCGTGTTTTTAATTTAGTGTTAAATGTATCGAGTTGATATAGTTAATTATGTAATTACTGATGCAATTACAGTAGATGACAAAGAAGTAGGGAACCGAGTTGGATTTCTTATTTCTGCATAACTAACCTTTGATTGATTCTCATCTGTGATCGAGTTGAACATAGTTGTGATTAATTGAAGTAATTCTATAACAGAGTACATTTGTATCTATTTAATTTATATTTTGCTATCTCTAAGTTGAATGATTCATAATCTATTTTAATGTCTGTGAGTTTATCTTTGATTGAGATTTAGCTAGCGAGTTGTTAGCTAACATATTCTAATTCAGCTGATTAACTTCTCATATTCTGTAGATAATGAAGGCAAGGTAATCTCCAAGGGAACACACTTGTCATTTATTCATCTCATCATCATAAACATTTAAAAGCATAAATAATAGCATAGGATTTGCTTTCTATAGTTAGATTAAAACTCATCAAACACTATCTCTTTAACTTGTTAATTTGTGGCTCATTAGATTAATTAGGAACTTCTATATCCACTTAGGCCCCTTATGAATCGACCTAGGTTAGCCTCCATTTTACTATTGATTAGTTTTATTTTGTTTGATAATTAAAATGACAGTTATCAAAATGGCATCGTTACTGGGGAGCCTTATTGTTAAGGTTTCCTAAGCAATCTCTTGGGCCTAAAAATCATAAAAAGTATATAGGTGTTTCAGTTTTTCTTTGTATTTAGTCTTTTGTCTTGTTGAGTCATGACCAATTGCCTTTCTAGTCTCGACAAAAGTGTTTAAAATTGATTTTTGAGCATCTCTGTGAACTTTAGTCGTGACTAGAAGCACATTTGGTTGCAACTAAAAATTTATTTTCAACTCGTTTTGCTCTGTTACTGTTAGTTGTGACCTTAATGCTTTGTGGTCACAATAAAAAATATTTTTCATTCAATTTTATTCTCTGTGATTTCCAGTCGCAACCAAATTGACACTTAGTCGCTACCATATCTCTCTATGTTTGTGAGTCGTGACTGGCATGACATTTGGTCACCACAAAAAACTTAAAATTTCAAAGGCATAGTTCTCTGTGACTATCAGTCACAACGTGAAGTACACTGTTATCGCGACCTATGTTCTCTGTGCATACTAGTCATGACCTTGTGAACTTTAAGTCGCGACTAGACTATTTTGAAATGTGATTACTTCATCTGAATTCCTGGAATTATTGCATCTATGATATATTTGATATTCTACATCATTGTTGAGTGTGATTTGCATGACCAGAAGCTCTGAATTCTTTCCTTTGGATAGAGAAATCAATAGAACACTTAGGCAAATTAAGAAGGATAAGATTTTAAATCAAACTAGTATTGCATCTTTTGTTGAGCCTAGTTCTTCTGGTAAATCTATTGTAGCTGAGACTGATTTTGTATCTAGTGCTATATTAGATAATTATTTTGTCATAGAGCATGTTAATGAACCTGAAACTCATACTTATAATCAGAATATTCAAAATGAGTAACATGGAGAGAATAACATGAATAATAGAAGAGCACGTAGGAGCATAAGAGAATTGACTTTTTCTAATGCAAACTTTGATCCTTTCCGCACTTGTCCTGCTTTGGATGTTAATTTTGAGTTGAAAGGTCCTTTGTTAAGTAAATTACCAAAATTTTATGGATTGGCAGGTGAAGATCCTTTCAAGCACTTGAAGACTATGCAGTGGGTTTGCTCATCCATGAAACCTATAGGTACTGACATGTATACTGTGTAAAGACAAGTATTCCACTTTACACTTGAAGGAAATGCAAAGGAATAGTTTTATATGCTGCCATATCATACACCTCAAGCATTGGATTCCTGAAACAATTTGAGGGCTGCTTTTCTAGAGAGATACTTCCCTACTTCAAAGACAGCTATATTGAGGAAGGAGATTTTTGCTGCAAAACAGTATGATCAAGAATCTTTTCATGAGTTTTGGAGAAGATTTCAAGAGCTACTAGCTAGACGTCAATACCACCATATTCTAAGTGAGCATTTGGTGCAGTATTTCCATTCAAGATTGCGTTGTGCATGCAGAAAGAATTTAGATGCAACTGCTGGAGGATCCATTGATGATTTAACTCCATATGAAGTATGGAACCTGATTGAGAAAATAACAAGCAATGACCAGCAGTATGGGGGCTATGATGCTAGGCAGGTCCATGAGGTTTCTACAAGGCCTTCTCAAGATTATAATTGTTTATCCTCCTAAGTTGCAGCCATGAATGCTCAGATCAATAACCTAACTACTCAATTGGGCAATTCACATGTTCAAAGCCCATACTCTAAAGCTCTTGTTGCTCCTAGTTATCAACTTTTTTATCTCCTATGCACACCACTATCAATTATCCTACACACTGTGAAGATGTATCAGCTATCTATTAAGGCAAACAAAATTAGTATCCACAAAGCAATCCATACTCTAACACATATAATGAAGGATGGAGAGATCATCCTAATTTCAGATGGTGGGATGGAGGTGGAGACAGGAATTTTGGGCAGAATAGATTCAACAATGATAAGCAAGTAACTGAATCTTCTAGAGCTATAGAATTACCTTCAACTGCAAAGGATAATGGAATATCTGAGATAATGAAGAGCATTAATATGTTGAATTCAAATATAAACTCCATTAACATAAACTTCTGCTCTAACTTCAAGGACTTGAGATCTACTGTGGAGAACAACCAAGTAATGACATAGTCCAAGTTTTCTACCTTGGAGAATAGAATAGAGTAGTGGGAAACTAAAATTTCTAACATGAATGGTTATTTTTCACAACTAGCCAATTTAATTAATGATTCAGGCAATAATCAATAGATATATACCTTCAAATACAGTTGTTAACCTCAAATCTGTGAATGTTATAAGTTTGATAAGTGAAGAACAAGTTGGGGATCAAGTTACAGTTGTTAAAGGTGAAGAGAAATGTGAGGTAGACACTGATTATAACAGTAGAATTGAGAAGTCTGAGAATACAAAAGAAACATAACCACTTGGGAAGGAAAAGTTAGAGGGTTAAATCAATTATGCCCTAGATTCAAAAGGTTATAGATAGATTAACAGCAAGGAAACTGTGCTACCTGAAGCTATGGATTTTGATTTAAGGAAACTTAGAGTGAACATAATTAATGAAACATAACCAGCAGTAAATTCAGAGCTCAAGCAGCAAGAAATAACCTCTAGTGTAGCTGAGAAAAAGGTGCATCTGAAGGAACTACCTATCCCAAGGGAATTTATGAGCAACAAGAAGAAGGCCTTAGAGGAACAGAACAAGGAAGTGATTAATCTTTTCAGCAAGATTTAAGTGAATGTCCTATACTAGAGAGAATTCAAAGAGTGTCAGAATATGCAAAATGTTTAACAAACAGTTGCACACAAAAGGAAAGACATAAACCTAATGAATTGATGTAAGTGGGACCTAAAGCTTCTGTACTTTTTAACTCTCAACTTCCAATGAAGTGTAAAGATCCACGTGCATTTTCTATTCCTTGTACAATTGACAAGATAACTATTCTTAAAGCATTGCTAGATTTAGGTACTGCTATTAATGTTATGCCAAGTTCCATTTATCATGCCTTATGAGTAAATCTGATCAAACCAACTAGTATGTTAGCTCAATTGGCTGATAAGAGAATTATAAATCCTAAGGGAATTTTAGAAAACATTTTAGTTCAAGTTAAAGAACTTGCTTTTCCTGTGGACTTCTATATTATAGATATGTCAAATAAGTCTCTTGATGATATTATTATTATTCTATGAAGGCTATTCTTGAAGACATCTAATACCATAATTTGCATGAAAAATAGAATTATTAAAATGAAATTTAGTGGGTACATAATTCAGTTTAACATGTATAGACACCCACATCAGGATCATTCTCTCCTAGGACTTAACATGGTTAGTGCATCATTTGGAAATGAGTGTGATAATATTCATGAGCTTGAAAATGGAAGAATCTTCCATTTCTAACTCCTCCACTGATTTCTCTACTTTTTCTTCATCCAATGGTGATGTGTTATGCATTAATTCTAAAGTTGATGGCTGGCTTACCACTATGGGCAATTTTCTTCATCTTCATCTAATTATTTTTCTATTGGAACTAACCTCACTATTTTAAGTGATGAACAATATCCAAGAAGGTTTGTAGCAGATTTAACAGAGTTGCAGAACAAGGATTATGCATCATACTTTGAGATACAAGGAATTAGAACCTCTGAGCTAGGGAGTTTTCAATCTAATAATTATATACTGCATTTTAACCCTATTCATGAGAGCTTCAAATTGAATTTTTTAGACATTTCAAAACTGCAACAATTGAAGGATATGATCCAACATCAACAGAATTGCATGGCAAGTACAAAAGTGGATAATGTAGTAGTTACATCATCAAGGCCATTTCCACTGTCTTTTGGTTATGCCTATATTCTGCTAGTTGTGGATTATCTCTTAAGATGGATAAAGGCTATACCAACAAGAAAGGATAGAGCAGATGATACAGTATTTCAGATCAATGGACAATTATTTAAGCTGTACAAGGAGAACTTCAAACCCCCATGATACTTAGGTTGTCTCCTTCCTTGTTTCCTCACTTATAGTAGTTTGTTTTACATTGTTTTACTTATATACTTGAGCTTATTTTTGTGATTAAGTGTGGGGGAGTAGACCAAGTCAGTAGGGGTAGAGATAAATTAATAAGTTCATCTTGGATTATGGTTTTCCTTGTCTTTATCACTTCAGCCTTTGCATGTTCTATATTATGGTCGTGACCTTATGCTGTTCTTGTTGCGACTAATGTACGTATATATGTTAAGTTTATTCTCTGTGAAAATTAGTCATGACCTTTGCATATCTTTACCATGACCTTTTCTCTCTGTGAAAGGTAGTCGCGACTTATGATAGTTTCAGTTGTGACCAGGATTTCATATTTTCTGATATTTACCTCTCTGTGATGTGTAGTCGTGATTTGTACTTATCTTTCTGGCGACTGTTACATTCTGTGAATGTTGGTTGTGACTGGATTGACACATGGGTCGCGACCTAAGCCTGTATATTTGGCAGGATTATTCTCTGTGATCATGAGTCGCAACTAATGACCATTTATGTCACCACCGATATTCCATCTTTTTCTAAAAATTTCTTCTCTGTGTAACATAGTCGCGACCTGAAATCCCTTTTATCGCGACTGGACTTGATTTTCTGTTGAAAAGTTCTTCCATTTAATCTGATTGTTGCTTGGTCTAATGGAACTTATTGACATAGATTTAAAATTGAATTTTGAACACATACTTTTGAACATTGGCAAGCTTGGTGAAATATGAGTTGCTTGTTTTATTGATTTACTACTGGAAATTGTGCAGCATGAATGATTGATCTCATGTATTTTGTTTAATATTCATGCAATCTTGTCATAGTGAGTGGATTAGGGTGAGTAAGCCAGATGGAAGGAATTTAAGCCTTCAACAAATACTCATTACATTGTGTGACACTATCTAGTTTGGTAACTTTACAAAACTTGTCTCAATCCTTGATTTAAAACCACATTAGCTTCTTGGAATTGTGGAAATGATAAGGGCACTTCTTTATAAACCCTCTTTACCAAACACTAGCCCCATAGAAATTAAATCTTTTGCTTAACCCTTTGAGACATTCACTTTCTTTCAATATTTCATCCTTTTTAATGAATGCTGTATAGGATTTTTGCTGCTATAGTAAGCCTTAAATTGTGAAATAACTGATAAATTGCACTACTTGTTGGATATATGAATTTCAATATATGTGCTATCTGGTTCAATAGTGACAAAAAGAGAAAAGTAAAAATAAAGAAGATATAGACTAGATAAAAAGATGTGATATTCAACTTGTATGAAAGGAAATATTTGGTGACTTGGATATTTTCTGCAGTTGTGAGTTCAAATTATGAAAAAAAAAGTGTTGAAATAGCTTGAAGAAGTCAGATCATGTGTAGTATTTCATTAATCAATGACATTTATTTCCATTTCATCACTTAGATTTTTCAACATTACAACCTAATAAAGACCCTTTGATTCACAAACCTTGTAGCATTTAGTGGTGGAAATGTAGGATAGTTACAAGCCTATGGAAAGCCTAAGTTAGATGATTGAGTAAAATTACCTTAATAAGAGAGTGAGAGAAATACTATACCTTGTGAGAAAATCTCGACATAGTTGTTTACTATGATTTTGATTCTTTGATTGATATGAGATTAGTTTGAACTGAAAGGAATTGGAAGACACGCAGCGGAAATTAATTTAAAAATTTTTCCATTCCTTGCCAGAATCTACCGTATGTGTTTAAGTCAAGTGGAAAGAAGCATTACACTTAGTGTGCCTCAGCTACTTCCATAGCTTTTGGTCATGACGTTCACAGCTTTTTTCTGAGGCTCGTGCTCCCTTTCGATCGCAAGAAGTCGATGACTCAGGTTGGCTTCCTTTACTGGTATCCACACGAACAGCGTTCCAACCACGAACGACGTGCTAGCGTCTCTTGTCCCTCTAGGGCTTTCTCAAGAGTTCGTCCTCTCCGTCTCTATTTCAACAGTTTCTTATCTGCAAACCCTTTGCTCAGTCCCCTTCGACCTTTCTGTGTTCTATGTATATCTCTATGCAAAACGTAGCTCCTAATATCAGATATATAGGATGCTCTACGTTTTCTTCTACCGAATTGGATTTTAGGAGTTAATCTTATATTAATTCCAAAATTAATACAATATCATATATTGTATAATTTTATAAGAAACTAATTAAATAAATAATATTAAATCCGTCCCACAGATTTAATTCACCTATTTATTTAACTTAAAATAAAGCTAAGACTGAACTGTATTTAATTTATTCTCATAAATCAAATTTGAGATATCATATCAATTTGAATTTCAAATTTAAATGTAATAGAGATTTAATTTATCCTTATAAATTAAATTTTATAAATATCTCTTATATGAGATATCCTATCAATTTGAATTTCAAATTCAAGCGTGATAGAGATTTAATTTATCCTTATAAATTAAATCTCATATATCTCTTATATATAATGTATATATATACGAATTTATATATATATGAATATAAATATAAATAAATATATATACATCTATCCTGGATCATTAATTGAATCTGGACATGTCTTAGATTCAATGAATCTAGACATCATAGCTCGTGTTGGGCTATTTTGTGTGCGACCCTGTAGGCCCATATGAAGTTGGGCTATTTTAGTCATGGATGAGGCATGGATAATGTCATCCTCCTATTCCTGACTGTTACTTTCTCGATCCCTGAGTAGTCTGACTATAGAAATGGAACTACCTTTCCATTACAGTATGGCCATATATTTCTCAAACTCACTCATCGAGGGGCCCAGTAATATCTCTCTACGAATGTGAGGGACAAATTCCATCTTGACCATTCACATTCCTCCGCATGAAAAACCACTAAGCCCGAACATAGTCTTTATGATCACTCTGTCAAAAGTGACTTTTGACTAGGTCAAAGCTGAGCGTTTGTCATGTAGGAATCCATGATGATCTCAGGTCAAAGGGCATATTGACATGGTTTGTATATGAGAGAAGCTTATGACATTACCCATGCAGTTCTCTCATAGCGGGTCGATTTAATACCTTGTACTCTTACATGTGCCTATGATTTTGATTTATATCTCTATACATCTTCAAAGTCATATTAGTCTTATTTCATTTGTGCTCCCGCAGAGATGACCGACCAGGGACATTTAGGATAAGATCATGAATTATCCAAGGATGGTCATCACAATAAACATGCAAATAATATGGTAACACAATTAATAAATTCATAAATCAATAATGTTCATAAGATAATGATTGGCCCCTAGGGCACGATTTCCAACAACTTCCCACTTGCACTAGGTACAATCATAAATTTGACTAATTCCCATTGACCTAACATGACGCTCATGCTTTGCCTGCACAAGCGGCTTTGTTAGAGGACCAGCAACATTATCTTCTCTTGCTACTTTGCATATTATTATATCACCTCTATCGTTAATTTCTCTAATGAGATGAAATCGCCTGAGTATATGCTTGGTCCTTTGATGTGACCTAGGCTCTTTGGCCTGTGCAATGGCACCGTTATTTTCACAGAGCAAAGTTATTAGATCTGAGATAGTAGGTATCACCCCTAGTTCTGTGATGAACTTCCTAATCCAAACAGCTTCCTTAGCTGCATCAGATGCTGCTATATACTCAGCTTCAATTGCAAAATCTGCTACAATGCCCTGCTTAGAGCTCTTCCAGCTTACTGCTCCATTATTGAGGAGGAATATATATCCAGACTGCGATTTTTGGTCATCTTGGTCAGTTTGGAAACTTGCATCTGTGTAACTAGTTACATAGAGTTGGTCATCCAATCCACCATAGACTAAGAATAAGTCCTTAGTCCTTCTTAAGTACTTAAGGATATTCTTGACAATAGTCCAATGGCCCTCACCAGGGTCCTATTGATATCTTCTAGTTATACTCATGGTAAACGAGACATCCGGTCGAGTACATAACATGGCGTACATGATAGATCCTATGGTCGAGGTATATGGAACTTTACTCATGCGACCTCGCTGATCAGATATACTAGGATACAGATCTTTGCTGAGGTGAATACCATGAGACATGGTTATGAAACCCCTCTTTAATTCGTGCATACTAAACCTATGCAGTATTTTATCTATGTATGTACTCTGACTAAGTCCTAGAAGTCTTTTAGATCTATCTCTATAGATTCTGATTCCTAGGATGTAGGTGGCTTCACCCAAGTCTTTCATCGAGAAAGATTTTCCTAACCAAGACTTGACAATCTGCAAGGTAGGAATGTCATTCCCAATAAGTAGGATGTCATCGACATAAAGTACCAAAAATACAACTGTGCTCCCACTAACCTTCTTGTACACACAAGGTTCATCAATGTTTTGAAGAAATCCAAACTCTTTGACTACTTCATCAAAACGATGATTCCAACTCCGAGAGGCTTGCTTCAGTCCATAAATGGACCTTTAAAGCTTGCACACTTTACCAGAGTCCTTAGAACGCACAAACCCTTCAGGTTGTGTCATGTACACATCCTCAAGGAGTTTTCTATTAAGGAAGGCTGTCTTGACGTCCATCTGCCATATTTCATAGTCATAATATGCTGCTATGGCAAAGAGGATTCTGATTGATTTGGCCATTACAACTGGGGAAAAGGTCTCATCATAGTCCACACCATGAGTTTGAGTAAATCCTTTTGCAACCAGTCGTGCCTTGAAGGTATTTACATTGCCATCCATGTCAGTTTTCTCCTTAAAAACCCACTTGCAGCCGACAGTTTTTACACCTTCAGGCGGGTCGACTAAGGTCCAAACCTTATTGTCGTACATAGATTGCATCTCAGACTTCATGGCATTAAGCCATTTTTCAGAGTTTGGTTCTACTATAGCTTCTCGATAGGTAGTCGGCTCATTATGCTCAATGAGCAACACATCACGACTATCAGAAATCAGAAATCCATATCTCTGAGGCTGAAGTCGTGTCCTATTAGGTTTTCGTGGACCTTGCGTTACTTGAGGAGTCTCAACAACTTGTTGTGAGTCTTCTCTATTTTCTATCTGTAGTTCTATTGTGTCTTGTGGCTCTCAAACTTCTTTGAGGTGTACCTTACTCCCACTGGTTCTTTTAGAGATAAATTCTCGTTCGAGAAAGATACCATTTCTGATAACAAACACTTTGTTATCAGCAGGGTTGTAGACATAATATCCCTTGGTTTCCTTAGGATATCCCACAAAAAGGAACCTTGAGGATTTGGGCGCTAATTTGTCTGAGGCTTGTTGCTTAACATAGACCTCACATCCCCAAATCTTGAGGAAAGATAAACTAGGCATCCTCCCAGTCCATATCTCATACGGAGTCTTTTCAATTGCCTTAGATGGAACACGATTGAGTGTGAACGCAGCTGTTTCTAGGGCATGGCCCCAAAAGGAGGGCAAAAGATCTGTTTGACTCATCATGGATCGAACCATATCTAATAGTGTTCGATTTCTCCATTCAGAAACACCATTCCATTGTGGTGTCCCTGGAGGAGTCAATTGTGAGACTATCCAACAACTCCTAAGATGATCTATGAACTCTTGGCTCAAATATTCACCACCCCGATCAGATCGAAGGGCTTTAATTGTTTTGCCAAGTTGGTTTTGTACTTCATTTTGAAATATTTTGAACTTTTCAAAAGACTCAGATTTATGTTTCATCAGATAGATATGCCCATATCTGCTAAAATCATCTATGAATGTGATGAAGTACAAATAACGTCCTCTGACATTTGTGTTCATCGGTCCACACACATCTGTATGTATGAGGCCCAATAAATCAGTGGCCCTCTCACTGTGCCCAGTGAAAGGTGACTTTGTCATCTTTCCTAATAAGCAAGACTCGCAAGTGTCATATGATTCAAAATCAAATGAGTTTAGAAATCCATCTTGATGGAGTTTAGAAATACGTTTCTCATTTATGTGGCCCAGACGACAGTGCCAGAGGTATGTGGGATTCCAATCGTTTGGTTTGACCCTTTTGGCGGTTATGTTATAGATATTTCCATGATTGGGTTGTTCCAAATTTAATATGTAACAATCAACATGCAAAGCACCATGAGCATAGAAAACATCATTACGATAAATAGAACATCTACTATTCCCAGCAACGGAAGTGAAACCTTCCTTATCCAAATAAGAAAGTGAAATAATGTTACTACTTAAAGCAGGAACATAATAGCAATTGTTCAAAACTAACAAAAGTCCAGTGGGTAGAACTAATTCATAAGTGCCTACAGCTAACGCAGCAACCCTTGCTCTGTTTCCAACTCGTAGGTCAACCTCGCCCTTTTTCAGCTTCCTACTGTCCTTTAGTCCCTGCACATTTGTACACATGTGAGAACCACACATAGTATCTAATACCCATGAAGTGGAAGTAGAAAGATGAATATCTATAACATAAATACCTAAAGCGATAGCCCTGCTATCCTTCTTGTTGTTTTTCATATCTTCGATGTAGAGTTTGCAATTCCTCTTCCAATGACCAGGTTCATTGCAGAAGAAGCAAACTCCTTCCTTTGGAGGCTTTGCCTTCATTGGTACAGGCTTGGTTTTGGGCTTGCCTGACTCTTTGGTCTTACCTGATAAGCCATGACCCTTCCCCTTGCCTTTGCCTTTCTTTTTCATACCTTTTCCTTTCTTAACCTTCAAAATACCACTGGGATTCTTCTTAAGACTCGACTTAGCAGTTTTAAGCATCCCATGCAGTTCAGAAATAGATTTCTCCATGTTGTTCATGTTGTAGTTCATGACAAACTGGTCATAACTTTTGGGGAGTGAGTTTAAGATCAAATATGTAGCTAACTCCTGGCTGATGGGAAATCCAAGCCTCTCAAGGTGATCAATGTACCCCTTCATCTTTAAGACATGAGTACTGACTAATACACCTTCAGCCATCTTGTAGGAATATAAGGCCTTAGTGGTCTCATACCTCTCTTGCCAGAACATTTCCTTGAGATGCACAATCATCTCATAAGCCTCCATGTGTTCTAGATCTCTTTGGAGCTCCGGAACCATGGTGGCTAGCATCAAGTATCCCATATTGACAGAGTCTTCCTTATGCTTCATGTAAGCATCTCTCTTAGCTCTATGAGCATTGGCCGCTGGCTCCTCGGGAATGGGTTGATCTAGGACATGCGCCTTTCTTTCCTGCTTGAGAACAATTCTCAAGTTCCTAAACCAGTCAAAAAAGTTTGTCCCATTGAGTTTGTCCTTCTCAAGGACAGATCACAGCGATAATGTAGCAGTATTACTAGTCGTCATGATTCTACAATTAAAATATGCAATTTAATTAGTAATCTCCCACTAAATAAACAACCCTCAATACAATAGTTAGTGGGCTAAGATCCATATTTGGCTCAAACTTAAGTCCGCTTTGGCAGGACGCTTAAATTAAGTTATTTAGGTAGGTAACACCTTTACCAATTACATCAAATGTAACTCTTAGATGTTCATGGGATCCTATCATCATATGATCTAGCATGTTTTTAATCCCATCTAATGCCTTGAGACCCAAAACCGTTTTGTTAATCTCAATTAAGTCAAACAATAATAAACATGTGAAAGTAGCACCATTACTCTTGCTTATCTCCCTAAGATAACTCAAAAACACCCACTTTAGCGGAGTTGACAATTGAGCGATCGAGGTTTTGACAAGTGTTTATAAATTGATGGCATTATGACTTAAGATTTCATTTAGAGGGCTTAATTTAACTATCTGGTTTATGTCTTAGTTTTTATCTCATACAAGTAATATGCATGTGCTGATATAATCATAAGATGCATAATTTAAATGTGATACAATATGGCTCACCTATCCTAAGTCCACTCAAGCCAATGAGAGGAGCTCTCTAGTAAGAAAAGGGAAATTACATATAGAAACCTCTTTTAACATTCGAGGGGAGTGAGATGAGAAGAGAAGGTACATTGAGAGTATATATATAGGAAGGCACGACACGTAGGCCATATTTAAAAAATTACAACACTTGCAATCTAGAGCAATATTGTTCACCATACCCAAGCATTCAAGAATCAACATTTAGATTTAATGGCAGGGCAATTGATGTTTCAAATCTAAAACATTCATAAAATAACATATGTTACGGTTATGTTGTGTTACAAACAGGTAGCCACGGTGGTCCCGCTAGCCAGTTAGTGGGCGGGGTCTGGGGGCAGCGCCCCGAGAAAAAAACATTTGCTTTATAAATAATCACGAATCTGAATTCGGTTTTCTTGGACCCCATCTACGTTAATTGATCAAATCAAAGCGTATCACCACCGATTTCAATTCCCTTTTAAATTCCTTTTATGTCATACATAATACAGATCCCTTATATGTCACACATAAAACACATATTATATAATCGGCTACGACTAACACATACCATATGAATCAATAATCAAGCCTAACTTAAACACAAAACGTCATGGCTCTGATACCACTGAAAGGAATTGGAAGACATGCAACGGAAATTAATTTAAAATTTTTTCCATTCCTTGCCAGGATCTACCGTATGTGTTTAAGTCAAGTGGGAAGAAGCATTACCCTTAGTGTGCCTCAGCGACTTCCACAGCTTTTGGTCACGACGTTCACAGCTTCTTTCCGCGGCTCGTGCTCCCTTTCGATCACAAGAAGTCGACGACTTAGGTCGGCTTCCTCTACTGGAACCACACGAATAGCGTTCCAACCACGAACGACATGCTAGCGTCTCTTGTCCCTCTAGGGCTTTCTCAAGAGTTTGTCCTCTCCATCTTTATTTCAATAATTTCTTATCTGCAAACCCTTTGCTTAGTCCCCTTCGGCCTTTCTGTGTTCTATGTATATCTCTATGCAAAACGTAGCTCCTAATATCAGATATATAGGATGCTCTGTGTTTTCTTCTATCGAATTGGATTTTAGGAGTTAATCTTATATTAATTCTGAAATTAATACAATATCATATATTGTATAATTTGATAAGAAACTAATTAAATAAATAATATTAAATTCATTCCACATATTTAATTCACCTATTTATTTAACTTAAAATAAAGTTAAGACTGAACTGTATTTGATTTATTCTCATAAATCAAATTTGAAATATCATATCAATTTGAATTTCAAAATCAAATGTGATAGAGATTTAATTTATCCTTATAAATTAAATCTTATAAATATCTCTTATATGAGATATCCTATCAATTTAAATTTCAAATTCAATCGTGATAGAGATTTAATTTATCCTTATAAATTAAATCTTATAAATATCTCTTATATGAGATATCCTATCAATTTGAATTTCAAATTCAAACGTGATAGAGATTTAATTTATCCTTATAAATTAAATCTCATATATCTCTTATATATAATGTATATATACAAATTTATATATATATACGAATATAAATATATATACATCTATCCTGGATCATTCATTGAAACTGGACATGTCTTAGATTCAATGAATCTGGACATCATAGCTCGTGTTGGACTATTTTGTGTGCGACCCTGTAGGCCCATATGAAGCTGGCAGTGGGCCATTTGTTATACTAGCCCACAAGTCGCAAGCGGTCTCTAGCAAGACATAACGACTATCCAAATCATATGAGGATCGTTAAACGATGTAACCTTTTATACAACCATATCATGTCCCTTCTGTCACGCGATATTTTGGTCATGGTTGAGGCATGGATAATGTCATCCTCCTATTCCTGACCGTTACTTTCTCGATCCCTAAGTAGTCTGACTATAGAAATGGAACTACCTTTCCATTACAGTATGGCCATACATTTCTCAGACTCACTCATCGAGGGGCCCAGTAATATCTCTCTACGAATGTGAGGGACAAATTCCATCTTGACCATTCACATTCCTCCGCATGAAAAACCACTAAGCCCAAACATAGTCTTTATGATCACTCTGTCAAAAGTGACTTTTGACTAGGTCAAAGCTAAGCGTTTTTCATGTAGGAATCCATGATGATCTCAGGTCAAAGGGCATAGTGACATGGTTTGTATATGAGAAAAGCTTATGACGTAACCCATGCAACTCTCTCATAGCGAGTCGGTCCAACACCTTGTACTCTTACATGTGCCTATGACTTTGATTTATATCTCTATACATCTTCAAAGTCATACTGGTTTTATTTCATCTGTGCTCCCGCAGAGATGACCGACCAGGAACATTTAGGATAAGATCGTGAATTATCCAAGGATGGTCATCACAATAAACATGCAAATAATATGATAACACAATTAATAAATTCATAAATCAATAATGTTTATAAGACAATGATTAGCCCCTAGGGCACGATTTCCAACATGAACAGCTGCCAATTGAAAGAAAAAGATTGATGATTGCAAGTGCTCATGTTGAATCTGTTTTGCCAAATATGCTGAACATGTGTGTTTTAATTTCAATTTTGATCCATAATTTTGCTCAGAGTGCAAAAGCTAAATGTAAGGGAGTTGATAAACTCATATTTGTAGTGATTTTTAGTGTGTTTAAAATGAGTTTTATAACTGATTTTATCCCCATTTACTAATATGATGAGTAATTAATTAATAAAATTAAAATAGAGCAAGGGAAAATTAATTGATTTGATTTTAGTGATTAATTGATAAATAATCTATTAAATTTCCACTTTGAAGTGACAAGTCAGCATGTTAATTGAAAGCTGGATATTAAAGTATGTGCTTCGAAGATGCTTACAGAATCACATGGAACATTTGATGCAACAGATTGAACATGTGTTGTATCTAGATTTGATAACAGATTGTAAGTGGGAGATCAAGCATGTGCTGTAACAAAATAGAATTCCACATATCTGTACTGTTCACGCACACGCACCTGATCTGAACAGAATCACACATTTCAGCAGTAGCTATGCACTCCACACATCATTCACACCATTTTAGCTGACATCACACCATTCTTCTATATAACACACATTAGCACATTCAATGGGAGTCACACACAATTCCAGGAGCAGACACACACACTTGACTCTTCTTTTGCTGATCACATTCTATTCCATATACACACCATTCCATACGCCATGCTTCATATCTCCTACTCCATCTCCATTTCCATTCTCTGATATGCAACTTTCCTCTGTTGTAGACAATAGAACCAGAGGAAAGTTCAGTCTTTATCTTCTTCTATCATTTTCACCATGACTACTATTATGTTTTCTATTGCTGTTGAAGTTCAGATGGCAATGTAAGGCTAAGATATTGTGTTCTCTTAAAGATGATGCTGAACTAGAATCCTTGAGTTGAATAGGGAGTTCATTGTGTTTATTCAGAGTTAAATGTATCGAGTTGATGTAGTTAATTCTGTAATTACTGATGTAATTAGAGTAGTAGATGACAAAAAAGTAGGAAACGAGTTAGATTTCTTATTTTTGCATAACTGAACTTTGATTGATTATCATCTGTGATCGAGTTGAATATAGTTATGATTAATTGAAGTATTCTATACTAGAGTACAGTTGTATCTGTTTAATTTATATTCTACTATCTCTAAGTTGAATGATTCATAATCTCTTTTAATGTCTGCGAGTTGTAGCTTTGATTGAGATTTAGCTAGTGAGTTGTTAGCTAACATATTCTAATTCAGGTGATTAACTTCTTATATTCTATGGATAATGAAGGTAAGGTAATCTCCAAGGAAACACACTTGTCATTCATTCATCTCATCATCATAAACACTTAAAAGCATAAACAATAGCATATGATTTGCTTTCAGTATTTAGATTAAAACTCATCAAACACTATCTCTTTAACTTGTTAATCTGTGGCTCATTAGATTAATTAGGAACTTCTACATCCACTTAGGCTCCTTGTGCATCGATCTAGGTTAGCCTCCATTTTACTATTGGTTAGTATCAGTAATTACAATTTAAATCACTTAGGTCACCACTAACAATCATAGAGAATAGAGATCGCGGCAAAAATGAACTTCATGTCGCGACTGTCAGTCATAGAGAGCAAAATTTTTGAACCAGGAGATGAAAAATCATAGAGAGCAATTGTTTGGGATTTGAAGTTTTTGGTTGTGACCAAATGTCAGTCCTGTTGTGACTAAAAACCATAGAGAGTAAATCTGATTTGAACACTAATTTTTGGTTGTGACCAAATATCAATTTGGTTGCGATTAGAAATCAAAGAGAAGAAAACTTGATGGATAAAGATTTTTGGTGGTGACCACAAAGCACTACGGTCACGACAAAAAGTAACAGAGAGCAAAATGAGTTAAAACAAATTTTTTGGTTACGACCAAAGGTGTGTCTGGTCATGACTAAAATTCACAAAGACTCTCATAAATCAATTTTTGCACTTTAATTGCGACTAGAAAAGAAAATGGTCACGATTCAACAAGACAAAACACTAAATTCATAGAAAAAACTAAAATACCTATATACTTTTAATGTTTTTTAGGCTCAGGAGATTGCTTAGGAAATTTTAACAAGTAAAGCTCCCGACAACGATGCCATTTTGATAACTGTTATTTTAATTATCAAACAAACTAAGCTAACCAGTAGTAGAGTGAAGCTAACCTAGGTCCATTTACAAGGAACCTAGATGGATGCTAAATTTTCTATTTAATCTAATGAGCCATAAATTAACAAATTAATCAGATAGTTTGTGATATGAGATGTTGACTAAATTCTGAATGTAAATCCTATACTATTGTTTATGAGTTTAGGTGTTTATGATGATGAAATGTATCAATGACAAGTGTGTTACCTTCAAATTACCTTACGTTCATTATCCACAGAATATTTGGAGTTAATTAGTTGAATTAGAATATATTAGCTAACAACTCACTAGCTAAAATCTCAATCAAAGCTACAACTCAAACATTGAATAGAGAAATAAGAATAATTTGACTCAAGAGATAGAAGAAGATGAATTAAACATATACAACTGTACTATATTTTAGAATTGCTTTAATTAACTACAACCATGTTCAACTCGATCCAAGGATGAAAATCAATCAAAGCATCAATTATGCAAAAATAGGAAATCCAACTTGGTTCCCTAATCATTAATCATCTACTAATTCTAAATGAATCAATAATTTTATAAATAACTATATCAACTTGATACAATCAAATATAGATTAAAGATATAATAAACTCCCTATATAGCTCAAGGATTATGGTTCAGCATCATCTCTAAGAGAGCATAGTAACTTTTAGACTTCCATTGCTATCAAGACTTCAACAGCAGCAATAAAACCAGTAGTAGTCATGGTAAATGTAGATAGAAAAGATGAAGATGGAGACTGAACTTTCCTCTGGTTCTATTGCCTATAACAGAGGAAAGTTGCAGATGGAAAGGGAAAGAAAATAGAGATGAAGAGAGAGGGAGAATGCCATGAGGTGTGGTGATATTAGAATGATGGTTGATGTGTGTGACATAATAGAGGGAGATTGGGAGAGATAGAGTGAATGATAGATGGAATACGTAAGTGAATGGAATGGACAGAAGTTAAATATCTCTGTTGTGTCTTGCGTGAGCTCTATATAGAGGTGTGGATGAGTGAAGTGGAATGAATCTCAGGTTAAGTGGAGCTGTTCTTTATGTGTGATTGGATCTCTTCCATATGCCAACACATGCATTAAACCAACTGCAGCCACTTATTCGTATTAGCCATGTGCTTAATCTGTTATCAACTTCTTTAGTCTAGAAACACTCGATCACTCATTTGTGACCTATATGGATAAACTTCACAATGATAGTAGTATGCTAGATTGCCCGTTAAAAGTTGATGTGGGCGGTAAGTTCAAATTTAATTATGGATAAGCGTCAAAACATCGCTATTACTCTCAATATACTCCTGGTCACTCTTTTATGATGCACATGGATGAATTTCGCAATGGAAGTGGGTATTGCAGAATTCCCTTTAAATTTGAGGTAGGTAGAGAGATTTTATTCTATTCTGGAAAACTCAAAAACATTCGATGTTACCAGTAATAAAGACTCAGTCACTTGTGTGTGACCTATACTAATAGATTTTAAATTGAATGTGGCTAATATAGAGTCATGATTTAAGGTTGAGATGGGTGGGGAGATTCTATTTTGATCCACAGGATCATGAAAATTTCCCAATTTCTAGTTACAAACACCTGCTCACCCTCCTATGGCCCATCTGTGTGAATTCCATACCTAAAGTGGGCATTTTAGAATCCACTTTGAAAGTTAAGATGGGTGGGGAGTTTTCACTCCAATTTGAATCCTGTGAAACTTTGTTACATTTACCTTAAACAAGCTAAAAACACTGGATCCTCACCTATACTACTATTGCATAATAATTGTGAGCAGTCTATAATCCATAATGGTAGTTGAGGTTGGATGTGAGGTTTCACTTGATTCTGGAATGGTGTGGAAGTTCATGATTACTAGCTAAGAACACTCGATACAGAGTGTGTTTTCCTTCAATTTTGGGATAGGATGAAAGTTCACGATTGTTGTCTAGAAACACTCGATCATTTTTTGGGACCTATATGGATCAACTTCGCAAGGAGAGTTAGCATGCTAGAATTCACGTTGAAAGTTGAGATGGGCAGTAAGTTTAAATTAAATTACTGATAAGTGTCAAAACTTTGCTATTACTCGCAACAAACTCCCGATCACTCATTTTTTACACATGGGGATGAATTTCACAAAGGAAATGGGTATTTTATAATCCCCTTTAAATGTTGAGGCTGGTAGAGAGATTTTATTCTATTATGGAAAACTCAAAAACTTTCGATGTTACCATCCATAAAGCCTCAGTCACTTGTGTATAACACATACAAATGGATTTTAAAATGAATGTGAGCATTCTAGAATCATGATTGAGGGTTGAGATGGTTGGGGAGATCCTACTTAGATCCGCAAGATCATGAATTTTTCCTAATTTCTAGCTAGAAACACCCTCTCACCCCTCCCATGACCAATATGGGTCAGTGTCATACCTAAAGTGGGCATTCTAGAATCCACATTGGCGTTGAAGTTGGATGTGAGGTTTCACTCAATTCCAGAATGGTTTGGAAGTTCACAATAACTAGCTAAGAATACCCAATGTAGAGTGTGTTTTCCTTCAATTTTGGGATGGGATGAAAGTTGACGATCATTGTCCAGAAATACTCAATCACGTGTTTGTGGCATATATAGATGCTAGAATGCACCTTGAAAGTTGAGGTGGGAGGTAAGTTTAAATGTAATTGTAGATAAGCGTCAAAATATTGCCATTACTCGCAATATAATCCCTATAACTCCTTTTTGACGGGTGGGGATGAATTTCACAATGGAAGTGGGTATTTTAGAATCCCTTCTAAATGTTGAGGTAGTTGGTGAGATTTTATTATGTTCTACAAAACTCAAACTTTTGATGTTACCAGCGATAAAGACTAAGTCACTTGTGTGTGGACCCATACGAATGGATTTTAAAATGAATATGGGCATTCTAGAGTCATGATTGAAGGTTGAGATGGGAGGGGAGATCTCACTTAGATACTTTCCTAATTTATAGTTAGAAACACCCGCTCACCCTCCCATGACTGGTATGGGTCAATGTCATACCTAAGTAGGCATTCTAGAATCCATATTGGAGTTGAGACGGGAGGTGAATTTTCACGTCAATCTGAATCCTATGAAACTTCGCTATATTTGCCTTGAACAAGCTAAAAACACTAGATCCTCACCTATACAGTTGTGCAATGATTGTGAGCATTCTAGAATCCACAATGGTAGTTGAGGTTGGATGTGAGGTTTCACTTGATTCTGGAATGGTGTGGAAGTTTACAATTACTAGCTAAGAACACTCAATACAGAGTGTGTTTTCCTTAAATTTTGGGATGGTGAGAAAGTTCATGATTATTGTCCAGAAACACTCGATCACTCATTGATAACCATCATTTTAATTATCAAACAAAAAACTAAGCTAACCAATAGTAAAGTAAAGCTAATCTATGTCAATTCACAAGAAGCTCAAATGGATGGTAAGTACCTAATTAATCTAATGGGCAACAAATTAACAAATTAATACAATGATCTGTGAGATGAGATGTTTGAACAATTCTGTATGTAAATCCTATTCTACTATTTATGAATTTAGGTGTTTATGAAAATGAAATGTATCAATGATAAGTGTGTTCCTTTGGAGATTACTTTACCTTCATTATCCACATAATATTTGGAGTTAATTAGTTGAATTAGAATGTGTTAGCTAACAACTCGCCAGGTAAATCTCAATCAAAGCTACAACTCGCAGACATTGAATCAATAAATATGAATCATTTAACTCAAGTGATAGAAGAAGATGGATTAAATATATACAACTGTACTATGTTATGGAATTACTGTAATTAACCACAACTAAGTCAAATTAGTTCAAGGATGATGATCAATCAAATCTCAACTAAACATAATTATGAAATATAGGAGAAGTGTGAATGGTGTGATAGATCTGAATTGGACTCCCTCCACCTATCAGCACATGTGTAAATCTCCCACTTGCTTCTGTTATCAACTCCTTAATTCTTAGATCCAACACATGGTCAATCTGTTAGCAACTCTGTTAAATCTACCTTCTAGGTGTCAAATCCATCAAATTATATTCTAACTAATTCTCCTTCTCATTCTGTTACAGCAGCAAGTTAACTTGGTGATTAATGAATATTTTTTTGAAATATGAAATTAAAAGATACAAATTATTTATCTAATGGGATAATATTCCAATATATGACTAAAATTATATCAATTAAGTTCCAACTATTCTAATTTTATATTATCAATTAGTTGCTCAACATATTGATAAATGGGGCACAAAAAATAAAACTCTCTTTAAACACACTAAATTAATACAATAAGAGTTTATCACTCGTTTGTGACCTATATGGATCAATTTCACAACGAGAGTTAGCATGCTAGAATGTCCGTTGAAAGTTGAGGTGGGTGCTAAGTTTAAATTTAATTGCAAATAAGTGTCAAAACATTGCTATTACTCGCTATATACTCCCGATCACACCTTTCTTACACATGAGGATGAATTTAGCACCGGAATGGTGTATTTTAGAATCCACTTTGATTGTTCAGTTGTGTGGAGATATTTTATTCTGTTCTGGAAAACTCAGAAACTTTCAATGTTATCAACAATAAAGACTCTGGCACGTGTGTATGACCCATACAAATGGATTTTAAAATCAACGTAAGCATTTTAGAGTCACGATTAAAGGTTGAGATGGGTGGGGAAATCCCACTTAGATATGCAGGATTGTGAAAATTTCTCAATTTCTAGCTAGAAACACCCGCTCACCCTCCCGTGACCGATATGGGTTAATATCATACCTAAAGTGGGCATTGTAAAATCCACGTTGGAGTTGAGATGGGTGGTGAGTTTTCACTCTAATCCGAATCCTATGAAACTTCGCTATATTTGCCTTGAACAAGCTAAAAACACTATATCCTCACCTATACGATTGTGCAATGATTGTGAACATTCTAGAATCCACAATGGTAGTTGAAGTTGGATGTGAGGTTTTAGTCAATTATTGAATGGTGTGAAAGTTTGCCATTATTGGCTAAGAACACTTGATGCAGATTGTGTGTTTTCCTTCAACTTTGGGATGGTGAGAAAGTTCAAGATTATTGTCTAGAAATACTCGATCACTCGTTTGTGACCTATATGGATCAACTTCATAATGAGAGTTGGCATTTTAGATGCCAGTTAAAAGTTGAGGTGGGCGGTAAGTTTAAATTTAATTGCAGATAAGAGTCAAAACATCACTGCTAGTCCTTTATGATGCACGGGGATGAATTGCACAATGGAAGTATATAATTTATAATCCCCTTTAAATGTTGAGGTGGATGGAGAGATTTTATTTTGTTCTAGAAAAATCAGAAACTTTCATTGTTACTAGCGATAAAGACTTGTTCGCTTGTGTGTGACCCATAAGAATAGATTTTAAAACAAATGTGGCCATTCTAGAGTCACAATTGAAGGTTGAGATAGATAGGGAGATTACACATTTTGATCCACAAGATCATGAAAATTTCCCAATTTCTAGCTACGAACACCCGATCACCCTCCTACGTCCCATTTGTGTGAATTTCTTACTAAAGTAGGAATTCTAGAATCCACTTTGGAAGTTGAGATGGGTGGGGAGTTTTCACTGCAATCTGAATAATGTGAAACTTCGTTACATTTGCCTTAAGCTGAAAACAATGGATCCTCACCTATACTATGGTTGTGCAATGATTATGAGGATTCTAGAATCTACAATGGTAGTTAAGGTTTCACTTGATTCTGGAATGGTATGGAAATTAGCTATTACTGGCTAAGAATACTCGGTGAAGAGTTGTTTTCCTTCAATTTTGGGATGTGGTAAAAGTTCATGATTGTTGACCAGAAACACTTGATCAGCTTTTGTGACCTATATGGATCAACTTCACAAAGAGAGTTAGCATGCGAGAATGTACATTGAAAGTTGAGGTGGGCGGTAAGTTTAAATTAGATTACGGATAAGTGTCAAAACTTTGCTATTACTTGCAACAAATTCCCTCTCACTCGTTTCTGACGTACGGGGATGAATTTCGCAATGGAAGTGGGCATTTTAGAATCCCTTTTAAATGTTGAGGCTGGTGGAAAACTCAAAATCTTTTGATGTTACTATCGATAAAGACTCGATCAATTGTGTGTACCCATATGAATGAATTTTAAAATGAATGTGGGCATTCTAGAGTCACGATTGAAGGTTGAGATGGGTGGGAAGATCCCACTTAGATCTATAGGATCACAAAAATTTCTCAATTTCAAGCTACAAACACCCGCCACCCTCTCATGACCAATTTGGGTCAATGTCATACATAAAGTAGGAATTCTAGAATCCACATTTCAGTTGAGACGTGTGGTTAGTTTTTACTCTAATATGAATCTATTGAAACTTCACTACATTTTCCTTGAACAAGCTAAAAACATTGGATCCTCACTTATACGGTTGAATAATGATTGTGACCATTCTAGAATCCTTAATGGTAGTTTAGGTTGGATGTGAGGTTTCACTCGATTCTGGAATGGTGTGGAAGTTCACTATTACTAGCTAAGAACATTCGATGCGGAGTGTGTTTTTTCCTTCAATTATGGGATAGCGTGAAAGTTCACGATTATTGTCCAAAATCACTCGATCACTCATTGATAACCATCGTTTTAATTATCAAACAAGAAACTAAGCTAACCAATAGTAAAGTGAAGCTAACCTAGGTCAATTCACAAGCCTAAATGGATAAGTACCTAATTAATCTAATGAGCCATAAATTAACAAATTAATACAATGATCTGTGAGATGAGATGTTTGATCAAATTTTGAATAAAAATCCTATGCTACTGTTTATGAATTCATGTGTTCAAGAAAATAAAATGTATCAATGACAAATGTATTCCCTTGGAGATTACTTTACCTTTATTATCTACAGAACATTTAGAGTTAATTAGTTTAATTATAATGTGTTAGCTAACAACTCGCTAGTTTCATTCTAACTGATATCTCGACTAACAATCACAGAGAGTAGATATTGAGGCAAAAATGAACTTCAAGACACAATTGTTAGCCACATAGAGCAAAACTTTTTTATCAGGATTTTTTGGTTGCGACTAAAAATCACAAAGAGCAAATGCTTGAAGTTAGAAGTTTCTAGTTGTGACCAAATGTCACTCTAGTTGTGAGTAAAAATCAGAGAGTAATTCTAAATTAAACACTGATTTTTGATAGTGACTAAGTGTCAATTTGGTTGCGACTAGAAAGCATAGAAAAAAAATTGATGGATAAAGTTTTTTGGTTGTGACCACAAAGTACTCTGGCTGTAACTAAAAGTTATAGAGAGCAAATCTGAGTTAAAAATTAATTTCATGTTGCGACCATTCAAAACTAAAAATCACAGACTCTTAAAAATTAATTTTTGCACTATAGTCGCGACTAAATAGGCAATTGGTCGTGACTCAAAAAGATGAAGTACTAAATTCACAGAAAAACTAAAAAACTATATTCTTTTATGTTTTTGAGGCCTAGAAGATTGCTTAGGAAACCTTAACAAGTAAGGCTCCCCTGCAATGACGCCATTTTAATAATTGTCATTTTAATTATCAAAGAAGAAACTAAGCTAACCAATAGTAGGGTGAAGCTAACCTAAGTCAATTCCTAAGGATAAATGGATGGTAAAGTTCCTAATTAATCCCATGAGCCATAAATTAACAAATTAATAAGATGAATTGTGAGATGAGATAGTGAATAACTTCTTAATGTAAATCCTATGCTATTTATTATTTTAGGTGTTTATGATTATGAAATGAATCAATAACAAATGTGTTCCCTTAGAGATTACCTTACCTTCAATATCCACAGAGTATGAGGAGTTAATTACTTGAATTAGAATGTGTTAACTAACAACTTGCTAGCTAAATCTCAATCAAAACTATAACTCGTAGACATTAAAAAGATAAATATGAATAATTCAAACTAAGAGGTAGAAGAAGATGAATTAAATAGATGCAATTGTACTCTATTATAGAATTGCTCTAATTAACCATAGCTATGCCCAACTAGTTCAAGGATGAAGATCAATTAAAGCTCAATTATGTAGAAATATGAAATCTAACTCAGTTTCCTAATCATTAATCATCTACTAGGTCTAATTGAATCAGTAATACTAGAATTAACTACATCAAATCGATACAATTAAATCTGAATTAAAGACACAATTGAAACTCCCTATTTCAGATCAAGGATTCTAGTTCAACATTATCTCCAAAAGAGTATAGCAACTCTAGCCTTCTATTACTGTTAGAACTTTAGTAGCAATAGTAAGTCCAATAGCAGTCATGGTGAATATAGGATGAGAAGATGAAGATAGAAGTAGTATGTTCCTCTTGTTCTCCTGCCCAAAACAGAGAAGAGTGCAGATGATGAGAGGATCGAGATAGAGGAAGACTGGAGATGGATGGCATGAGGATCAAGGGATGATGTCTGTGTATGGATACATGATGATCTGATGTGGAATGAGAGTGTGAAATATAGGAGAAGTGTGTGAATGGTGTGACAGATGTGAAGTGGATGAAATGAATGAATCATATTGTTATGGTAGAGATGATGTGTCCATGTGAATCAGTGCATGAAGTATCCTCTCCAGTGCTAGCACATGCTTCCCATCATATGTTAGCCCACTTATTTCTATTAGCTCCCTCTCTATGTGATTCTGTTAGCCAATGTTAATTCCTTGGATCCAGCTATCCAATTGCCTTATATTATGTTCTAACTAATGTCTTCCACTTCAGCAAGTTGACTTGAGCATTTTCTTGAAAAGAGAATTTAAAAGATACAATTTATTTATCTAGCAAAATAATATTATAATATATGGCCAAAATTATATCAATTAATTCCCATTGTTCTCATTCCATTTTATTTGTTAATTGCTCATCATAATAGTAAATGGGGACAAAAATCAATAATAAAACTCTATTTAAACACACTAAAATCAATACAAATAAGAGTTTATCACACACCAATTTGAATCCTGGGAAACTTCCCTACATTTGCCTTCAAAAACTTAAAAACACTAGATCTTCACCTATATAGCTACGCAATGATTGTGAGCATTCAAGAATCTGTAATGGTAGTTGAGGTTGGATATGAGGTTTCACTCAATTCCAGTATGGTGTGAAAGTTTGTGATTACTGACTAAGAACACTCAATGCAGAGTGTGTTTTCCTTCAATTTTGGGATAGTGAGAAAGTTCAAGATTATTGTCTCGAAATACTCGATCACTCGTTTGTGACCTATATGGATCAACTTCACAACAAGAGTTAGAATGCTTGAAATTACAGATAAACGTCAAAACTTCGCCATTACTCATAATAAACTCCCTGTTACTTATTACTAACTCACGTGGATGGATTTTGCAATGGAAGTGGGTATTTTAGAATCCACTTTAAATGTTGAGGTAGGTGGACATATTTCATTCTGTAATGAAAAACTCTCAAACTTTCAGTGTTGCTAGCGATAAAGACTTGTTCGTCTATCTATGACCCATAGAATGAATTTTAAAATGAATGTGGGCATTTTAGAGTCACGATTGAAGGTTGAGATGGGTGGGGACGTCCAACTTAGATCCATAGGATCATGAAAATTTCCCAATTTCTACCTACAAACACCCGATCATCCTCCCGTGGTCCATTTGGATCAATGTCAAACCAAAAGTGGGCATTCTTGAATCCACATGTTGGAGTTGAGGCGGGGGTGAGTTTTAAGTCTAGTCTGAATCCTACGAAACTTTGCTGCATTTGCCTTGAACAAGCTAAACACAATGGATTCTCACTTATATGGTTGTGCAATGATTGTGAGTATTCTAGAATACACAATGGTAGTTGAGTTTGGATGTGAGGTTTAGCTCGATTCTAGTATGGTGCGGAAGTTTGCGATTACTAGCTAAAAACACTCGATGTAGAGTGTGTTTTCCTTCAATTTTGGGTTGGTGAGAAAGTTTATGATTATTATCCAGAAACACTTGATCACGCTTTTGTGACATATACACTGATAACTGTCATTTTAATTATAAAATAAAACTAAACTTACCAATAGTAAAGTGAAGCTAACCTAAGTCGATTCACAATGAGCTTAAATGGATACAAAGGTACCTAATTAATCTAAAGAGCCACAAATTAATCAGATGAATTGTGAGATAAGGTGTTTGAACTAATTCTGAATGTAAATCCTATGCTATTGTTTATGATTTTGAGTGTTTATGATGATGAGATGAATCAATGACAAGTGTGTTCCTTGGAGATTACATTACCTTTATTATCCACATAATATTTTGAGTTAATTAGTTGAATTAAAATATGTTAGCTAACAATTCGCCAGCTAATGTCTCAACCAAAGCTACAACTCGCAGACATTGAATAGAGAAATAAGAATCATTCAACTTGAGATAGAAGACAATAAAGTAAACAGATGTAACTGTATTCTATTTTATGATTACTCTAATTAACTACAGCCATATCCAACTCGGTCCAAGGAGAGAATCAATCAAAGCATCAATTATGTAGAAATAGGAAATTCAATACGGTTCCTTACTCATTAATCATCAACTAACTCTAATTGCATATGTAATTACAGAAATAACTACATCATCTCGATACAATTAAATCTAAATTAAAGACATAATGAACTCCCTATTCAGCTCAAGGATTCTGGTTTAGCATCATCCCCAAGAGAGCACAATGGATCTATCCTTCTATGGCTATCAAGACTTTAACAGCAACAGTAAACAAATTAGCAGTCATGGTGAATGTCAAAGAAGTAGATGAGGATGAAGACTGACTGAACTTTCCTCTAGTTCTATTGTCTAAAAAGAGGAAAGTTCCAGATGAGAGAGATGGAGAAGGCGTGTAGAATATGAGGTAATCCTTATAGTATGCGTGAATGACATGAATATATAGGAGAAATGTGTAATGAGTGTGACAGAGCTGAAGTGATGAGCTGTGTGAAATATGTCATGACAACATGTGCATGAATTTGGTACATAACATGTGCTAAATCTCCCACTTGTTATCAGTTCCTACTAGAATGTGATCTTGTTAACCCACTTGTTCAATCCAGCACATGCTTCTCTTGTCCAGCTTGTCAATTATTTCTGTTTCATTCTCACAGCAGCAAGTTGTCTGGTAATTAATTAGCATTTTCCTGAAATAGGAAATTAAAAGAAGCTGATGTTTTATCCAATTAATCACTAAAATCACATCAATTAATTCCTAACTGCTCCAACTTAATTTTATTAATTAATTGCTCATCATATTAGTAAATGTGGATAAAATCAATAATAATAATCTCTTTAAACATATTAAAAATCACTACAAATTAGAGTTTATCATATCAACTTCTCAATGAGAGTTAGCATGGTAATGAATTTTGCAATGGAAGTGGGTATTTTGGAATCTACATTAAATGTTGAGGTGGGTGGAGAGATTTCATTATCTACTAGAAAACTCAAAAACTTTCAATGTTACCAGAAATGAAGACTCATTCCTTTGCCTGTGACCCATAGGAACGGATTTTAAAAAGAATGTGGGCATTCTAGAGTCACGATTGAAGGTTGAGATGGGTGAGGAGATCCCACTTAGATTTATAGGATCATGAAAAATTCCTGACTTCTAGCTATAAACACCCGATCACCCTCCTGTGGCCCATTTGGATTAATGTCATACCTAAAGTAGGCATTCTAGAATCCACACATTGGAGTTGAGATGGCTGATAAGTTTTCAATCCAGTCCAAATCTTGTGAAACTTGGCTACATTTTCCTTGAACAAGCTAAAAATACTGGATCCTCACTTATACTGTTATGCAATGATTGTGAGCATTCTAGAATCCATAATGGTAGTGGGCATTGGATGTGAGGTTTCACTTGATTCTGGTATGGTAAGGAACTTAGTGATTACTGACCAAGAACACTCTAAGCAGAGTGTGTTTTCCTTCAATTTTGGGATGGCAAGAAAGTTAATGATTATATTCCAGAAACACTCAATCACTCGATCGAGACCTATATGGATCAACTAGCCAGGAGCACTCAATACAGAGTGTGTGCTTTCCTCCAACTCTGGGAATGGGCGAGAGTTCACTACTATTGTCCAAAAACATTCGATTACCAGAGTTAGCAAGCTACAATGCAGAGCGTGTTCTCCTTCAACTTTGGGATAGCGATAAAGTTCAAGATTGTTGCCTAGAAATGCTCGATCACTCGTCTGTGACTTATACGGGTCTACTTTACAATGGGAGTTACCATGCCAGAGTGCGCCTTAAAAGTTGGGGTGGGCAGTAAGTTCAAATTTAGTTACGGATGAGCATCAAAACTTCGCTATTACTCACAAAAAGACACCCCGTCCCTCATTTCTGTCGCACGAGGATGAATTACGCGAGGAAAGCGGGTATCTTAGAATCCGCGCCAAATATTGAGATGGGCGGAGGGATTTCATTATGTGCTGGACAACTCTAAAGCTTGTAATGTTACCAGCGAGCAAGACTCGGCCACTTGCGTGTGACCCATTTGAATGGATTCAAAAATGAACGCGGGCATTCTGGAGTCAGGATTGAAGGTTCAGATGGGTGGGGACATCACGCTCAGATCCATAAGATCGTGAAAATCTCCCAATTTCTAGCAGCGAACACCCGATCACCCCCCCGGTGGCCTATTTGGCTTAGTGTCATAACTGAAGTGGGCAATCTAGAATCCACGTCAGAGTTGAGACGGGTGGTGAGTTTTCACTCAGGTCCGAATCCTTCGAAACTCCGTCTCATTTGCCTTGAACAAGCTAAAAACAATGGATCCTCACCTATACGGACGCGCAATGATTGTGAGCATCGTAGAATCCACAATGGTAGTAGCTGAGGTTGGATGTGAGGTTTGACTCCACTCCGGTATGGCTGGCGTGGAAGTTCGTGATTGCTGGCCAAGGACACTCGACGCGAGCTGCGTGTTTTCCTTCAATTTTAGGATAGGGAGAAAGTTCACGGTTCTTGTCCAGAAATACTCGATCTCGCTTTTATGACCTATATGGATCAACCCATTATTGAGAGTTAGCGCACTAGAATGCTAGTTGAAAGTTGAGATGGGAAGTAAGTTTCAATTTAGTTACGGATAAGCGTCTAAACTTTGCTATTACTCGTTATATACTCCTGGTTACACCCTCCCGACGCACGGGGAACAATTTCACAATAGAGGTGGGCATTATAGAATCCCCTTCGAATGATGGGGCCGGTGGAGAGATTCTATTCTGTTATGGAAACTTAGAAATGTTGATGTCACTAGCGATAAAGGCTCGCTCATTTGTGTGTGACCCATACGAATGGTTTCTAAAATGAATGTGGGCATCCTAGAGTCACGGTTGATGGTTAAGACGGATGCGGATATCCCACTTAGATCCACAGGACCGTGAAAATTTCCCACTCTCTAGCTACGAACACCCGACCACCCTCCCGTGGCCCAGTTAAGCCAGTGCCATACCTAAGGCGGACAATCTAGAATCCTCGTGGGGATTGAGACTAGCTTGGGAGGTTTCGCCCCAATGCGAATCCAGTGAAACTTCGCTACATTCGCAACAACATGCCAGGAATGCTGGGTCCTCAACTATATGGTTGCACATCGATTGTGAGCATTCTAGAATCCACAATGGTAGTTGAGGTTTCACTCGATTCCGGTATGCTGTGGAAGTTCACGATTATTAGCCTGGAGCACTCAATACAGAGCGTGTACTTTCCTCCAACTCTAGGAAGGGGCGAGAGTTCACTATTATTGTCCAGAAACATTTGATTACCAGAGTTAGCAAGCTACAATGTAGAGCGTGTTCTCCTTCAACTTTGGGATAGCGATAAAGTTCAAGATTGTTGCCTAGAAATGCTCGATCACTCGTCTGTAACCTATACGGGTCTACTTTACAATGGGAGTTAGCACGCTAGAGTGCGCCTTGAAAGTTGGGGTAGGCAGTAAGTTCAAATTTAGTTACGGATAAGCGTCAAAACTTCGCTATTACTCGCAAAAAGATACCCCGTCCCTCATTTCTGTCGCACGGGGATGTATTGCGTAAGGGAAGCGGGTATCTTAGAATCCGCGCCAAATGTTGAGATGGGCGGAGGGATTTCATTATGTGCTGGACAACTCTGAAGCTTGTAATGTTACCAGGGAGCAAGACTCGGCCACTTGCGTGTAACCTATTTCAACGGATTCAAAAATGAATGCGGGCATTCTGGAGTCAGGATTAAAGGTTCAGATGGGTGGGGACATCACGCTCAGATCCACAAGATCGTGAAAATCTCCCAATTTCTAGCAGCGAACACCCGATCACCCCCCGGTGGCCTATTTGGCTTAGTGTCATAACTGAAGTGGGCAATCTAGAATCCACGTCAGAGTTGAGACGGGTGGTGAGTTTTCACTCAGGTCCGAATCCTTCGAAACTCCGTCTCATTTGCCTTGAACAAGCTAAAAACAATAGATCCTCACCTATACGGACGCGCAATGATTGTGAGCATCGTAGAATCCATAATGGTAGTAGCTGAGGTTTGATGTGAGGTTTCACTCGACTTCAGTATGGCTGGCGTGGAAGTTCGTGATTACTGGCCAAGGACACTGAAGCGAGCTATGTGTTTTCCTTCAATTTTGGGATAGGGAAAAAGTTCACGAGTATTGTCCAGAAACACTCGATCTCGCTTTTATGACCTATACGGATCAACCCCTTAATGAGAGTTAGCGTGGTAGAACGTCGGTTGAAAGTTGAGGCTGGCAGTAAGTTTCAATTTAGTTACGGATAAGCGTATAAACTTTGCTATTACTCGCTATATACTCCCAGTTACACCCTCCCGACGCACAGGGAACAATTTCGCAACAAAGGCGGGCGTTATAGAATCCCCTTCGAATGATGGGGCATGTGGAGAGATTCTATTATGTTATGGAAACTCAGAAATGTCGATGTTTGAGAAATCAATTCTTCATATAGTAATTTTAATAAAATAGCATACTTGATTATTTTGAAGATAATTTTAATAGAAAGTGAAAGTTTTATATATTTGTTCATATTTTACAAGATTATTTTTTTCTCTCATCAAACTTTATTCACTAAAATTTATATGTTTTGATGATGAGTTGGCTTTAAATGATTTTATATTTATTTTTTAAAAAAAGTTAATAACCATTGTCTAAGAGAAAAAGAAATTTGGATTTATAACAGGAGAATATGGAGATATCTTAATAAACTACAATGGCGTATCAAGACTGAGGTAGTAGAGGAAATGATCATTGCAAATACAAGATGCTGCTCAAAGAGGGAAAGGAAAATGAGTCAATACATCAAGCAGCAAAAAATTTTTGAATAAGTTTCCTAAGAAAGCAGACTATTGATTTTGGTGGTGTTGAATCCTACAAATATGAATAATCAGTAAGCAGCCCACAGAAATCAAGTATGCACCAGAAAAAGAACAATAATGGTAAAATATGTGCTTATCCTTGTGTTTATTGAATCAAGTTATAAGTGAGTAATAAATACTGTTCTTAGTTAGATTCCATTAGTAATAATCTTATCAAAGATTTTCCAAAACTTTTATTGCTAACAGGATTGCTGAATGATTTATACATATTTTATAAACATTATGAATATCAATTGATTTCCAAAAATGTATTTCATTGCTTCCAAAAATTTCAAACTTATGTACCAAATTTTAAACATTGCTCATTGCATATAAATGTATTTGAAAATATTTTATTCTTGAAATATGAAGACATCAATGACTGGAGATTAATAATACATTTAAAGGAAATGTCAAATTTCCAAATGTGTTGTTCAATTGCTGTTAATATTTGTCTCCATTCACTTGATTCTTAAATATGTTTGAGAAATCAATTCTTCATATAGTAATTTTAATAAAATAGCATACTTGATTATTTTGAAGATAATTTTAACAAAAAGTGAAGGTTTTATATATTTGGTCATATTTTACAAGATTATTTTTTCTCATCAAACTTTATTCACTAAAATTTATATGTTTTGATGATGAGTTGGCTTTAAATGATTTCATATTTATTTTTAAAAAAGTTAATAACCATTCTCTAAGAGGAAAAGAAATTTGGATTTATGATAGGAGAATATGGAGATATCTTAATAAACTATAATGGCATATCAAAACTGAGATAGCAAAGGAAATGATCATTACGGATACAAGATGCTGCTCGAGGGAAAGGAAAATGAGTCAATACATCAAGCAGCAAAAAATTTGAATAAGCTTTCTTCAAACTTCTCTTTACATTGAAAATATGTTTATAGAATTTTTAATATTAATTTGTTGTTCATGACATGATATGTATATCTCTATAGTTTAAAATGTCTCTTGTGTGAATATATTTTTAAAAAGTTCATAAAAAAAAAGGGGAGGAGTTATTATCTTTTTAATTGATTGATGATTTGAGTAAATGATATTTGAATCTTTATTTAAAATGGTTTTACTTTGATAATAATTGATTAAATACTTGATTAATGTCAATTAATCGAACATCTAATCGATTAATCATAGTTAAAAATTCATTCAAAGTGTTTTATGTTGAAATTATTCGATTAAGAGGTCTATTAATAAATATTAATTGAACAGGTAGTCGATTAATATGTTAAAAGATGGTTATTTAGAAGATTAATCCATTGATTAATCGATTAATGAGTGTTAATAAAAAATCTAATCGATTAATTAGTATCAATTTGTGTTTAAATATTATTTTGTTCACAATTAATCGAATATCTAATAGATTAATTAATGAAATTAATCGATTAATATCAGGTTTTAACAGTTATTAGTCATGACTCTTCACTATTCAACATCAATCCTAATCGATTATTCTCCAAATTCTCTCAACTCCAATCTCCAAAATCCCACAAATTTCTTTGGGGGAAAGATTGCACACCAACTTATGATCAAAACCCAACCAAAAATACCTTCAAATTCCTTCATTTCACCGATCAAATTTGCCAAAAAAAAAAGTAGAGTATGGTGCAAACCAAAACTACCATGTGTACGGATCTGAGCAACATCCTTCCAAATCAGTTTCAAACATGTATCAAGCATCCTAACAAAAGAAGAGAAGAAGAAATTTTAGCCCAATGTGGCCAAAGAAGGGCCAGAAGTTCCAAAGGGTAAAGGGAAGGCACTGGCAAGCAAGGCGCCGATGGGGAAGGGGAAAGGTCCATCTCCTCAATTTAAAAGGAAGGCTAAGTCACAGAAGGCAGACTCTGACACTGATATTAAGATCTATATTTCAATGAGAAACTTGAAAGGTCGATCAAGTTGAAAGGAATTGGAAGACACGCAGCGGAAATTAACTTAAAAATTTTTCCATTCCTTGCCAGGATCTACCGTATGTGTTTAAGTCAAGTGGGAAGAAGCATTACCCTCAATGTTCCTCTGCGACTTCCACAGCTCCTCTCCGCGGCTGGTGATCTCCTTTCGATTGCAAGAAGTTGACGGAGTATTCCTCAGCGACCTCCACATCTTCTCTCCGCGGCTCGTGCTCTCTTTCCGATTGCAAGAAGTCGACGCCTCAGGTCAGCTTCCTCTACTAGTATCTACACGAACAGCGTTCCAATCACGAACGACATGCTAGCGTCTCCTGTCCCTCCAAGGCTTTTTCAACAATTCATCCTCTATATAGGATATATAGGATGCTCTGCATTTTCTTCAACCGAATTGGATTTTAGAATTAATCTATATTAATTCTGAAAATAATACAATATCACATATTGTATAATTTAATAAGAAACTAATTAAATAAATAATATTTATATTAAATCCGTCCCACAGATTTAATTCACCTATTTATTTAATTTAAATAAAGATAAGATTGGACTATATTTGATTTATTCTCATAAATCGAATTTGGGATATCCTATCAATTTGAATTTCAAATTCAAACGTGATAGAGATTTAATTTATCCTTATAAATTAAATCTTATAAATATCTCTTATATGAGATATCCTATCAATTTGAATTTCAAATTCAATCGTGATAGAGATTTAACTTATCCTTATAAATTAAATCTTGTAAATATCTCTTATATGAGATATCCTATCATTTTGAATTTCAAATTCAAACGTGATAGAGATTTAATTTATCCTTATAAATTAAATACTATATATCCCTTATATATAATGTATATATACGAATTTATACATATACGAATATAAATATAAATAAATATATACATCAACCATGGATCATTCATTGAATCTAGAGACGTCTTAGATTCAATGAATATGCACATCATAGCTCATGTTGGGCTATTTTGTGTGTGACCCTATAGGCCTATATGAAGTTGGCAGTGGGCTATTTGCTATACTGGCCCACAAGTTGCAAGTAGTCTCTAGCAAAATATAACGACTACCCAAATCATATGAGGATCGATAAACGATGTAACCTTTTATACAACCATATCATGTCCCTTCTATCACGCGATATTTTGGTCATGGATGAGGCATGGATAATGTCATCCTCCTATTCCTGACCGTTACTTTCTCGATCCCTGAGTAGTCTGACTATAGAAATAGAACTACCTTTCCATTACAGTATGGCCATACATTTCTCAGACTCATTCATCGAGGGGCCCAGTAATATCTCTCTACGAATATGAGGGACAAATTCCATCTTAACCATTCACATTCCTCCGCATGAAAAACCACTAAACCCAAACAAAGTCTTTATGATCACTCGGTCAAAAGTGACTTTTGACTAGGTCAAAGATGAGCATTTGTCATGTAGGAATCCATGATGATCTCAGGTCAAAGGGCATAATGACATGGTTTGTATATGAGAGAAGCTTATGATGTAACCCATACAGCTTTCTCATAGCGGGTCGGTCCAACACCTTGTACTCTTACATGTGCCTATGACTTTGATTTATATCTCTATACATCTTCAAAGTCATACTGGTCTTATTTCATCTCTGCTCCCGCACAGATGATCGACCAGGGACATTTAGGATAAGATCATGAATTATCCAAGGATGGTCATCACAGTAACATGCAAATAATATGATAACTCAATTAATAAATTCATAAATCAATAATGTTCATAAGACAATGATTGGCCGCTAGGGCATGTTTTCCAACACAAGTCTACTACTGCGTCTCTAGGAAAGAAACAGAAGCCTACTACCTCTTTAGTTCCTTTAGAGACCATCATTAGGACTTATATTTCTTCAAGGTAACATCAATCTAGATGTAGACATGGCTAGGTTCAACTTAGAATTTAGGGAAAGGAAATATTACCCAATAGTATATGTTGACATATCAGCCCTGAAGTTAGACCATAAGGTAAACCTAGATCTTATTGAGCCTTTACATCATTATGAGAGCTGGCTAAGCATTCATGAGCCATATAGTCTTGAGGTAGTTAGAATTTTATTATAACATGGAGATAGTCGACATTGTGGATGATGATGATGAGACTATGATTGATAGTTACCTAATTATTAGGATTAAGGGTAGAGAGATCAAACTAGACTTTAGTGTGATCAACCACATGATAGGAGCCCTTCCCTCTGATATAATGAGGCCTTTGGATAAGGATCAGGCATATATCACATTCTTCTCCAGACGAACAAGCCTTATCCAGGATCACTCACTTTCACCCTTAGTCAGATGTGCGATCATTACCACATTATTTACTATATCTACTCCTGGCGTATGATTATCAAGTCCTCAAGCTTTAGCTATATCAATCAGTAGGACTACATCACTCTGGTAAGAATCAACAGTAGAGAAAATCTCAACATAGGAGCTTCATCTATAACCAGATGAGGGACTTTTGCCTAAGGGGATGAAGACTACTTTAATGCCTTTCCCACAGCTTGTATCCTTCATCCTTAAGCATTACAATATTCATCATCTAGAGGGAAGGAAGAATAAAGAGATAAGCACCTTATGGAAGACGCAACTGAACAAGATGAAGATCAAACTGCCTAGCAAGTCTCCCAAAGATCCTCAGGCCAAGTAACCCTCTGCCAGTGCTTCTCTTCATCAGGATGAAGGACATTCCTCTGTCAGACCATAAGTTTCTACAGCTCCATCCTTTCTAGAAGCATCTATTCAGAGGTACCTTTAGAGAAAGTTTATAGAGTTAGAGAGCAGACTCAGATTATAGGAAGAAAGCTGACTTGGATCGAGAGAAAGGTAGCTATGGGATCTAGACTATACTTGAAGCTCATATACAGGATTTCCAAGCTTTTAAGGAAGAGGTCAGAGAGCGACACAAGGCTTTAGTCATTCCTTCCCATCAGCTCAGCATCAACCTTACTACTACCACAATTTCCTTTAGTAATTCCTTCATCCCTTGCCCTGACCTTTTTAGATGATGTCAAAATAGGGGAGAGAAGTGAAGAGAAGAAGGAATCCTCATCCACGGAGTCACTTGACTGATGACTGATGATTGTTTTTATCTGTGTTTATGTGTATTTTTGTTTTTCATCCATTGTAAAACTTTTAAAGCATTAATGATAATATTATCCATGCACTATTCATATCCTCCTATCTTGTCTTGTTTTATTCCAAGTAATGAAATTGAATTTAAAAAGTTTTTCAAATTAACTTCACTTTTACAAGTTTTTCCATCATAAGAAAAGGGGAGAATGTTAGTATGTATATGTTTTGATGATGTCAAAAGAGAAAGAGAGAATGAAGTTAATTAATGTTGTGAAAAATTGTTTTTGAAGTAATGAAAATGATTTTGGAATCAAATGAAGCTAAAAGAAGAAGTTAATCGATTAAATGTCAGATTAATTGAAAGGAACCTTCTGTTTTTAAAAAGAAAATTAATTAATCGATTAATGTCGACTAACTTGCCTTTTATATTTGAACTGAAAAGCCAATTAATCAATTGGTTAATCAATTAACTAAAATTAATCACTTAATACATTATATTTTCTCTTGAACAAAGATATTGTTATCAGTCGATTAATTTATATTAATCTGTTAACTGTTTGCTTAATCAGTAAAGTTACAATTTTGTGAGATTCAAATATAAACCGATTAATCGATTAATATACATTAATAGATTAACTATTTGATTAATATTAGTTGAATTAATTTTTCTAAACACATTGATTGACTAGTCATTCGAGTAACTTATCTTAATCGATTGACCCCAAAAACTTTTGGAATTTGAAATATAGCTCTATTCTACGATACAAATTCATTTCATACTTCAAATGATTGATTTAAGTAACAATTTGCAAATGTTCTCCATTATTCTTCATGACAAATCTCTTGATAAATTTATCTTTGTAAGAATACATCATATATGTCTAGAAAATCAAATCTCTATAATACTCTATTTTTTGTTTCATTCATTAAATTTAATTAATCGATTGGGTAATCGATTAATATAACATTATCTTTAAAAACAAAATAGTCTTCACATGACTTGAAAGTGCTTATAACATAATTGATTTTATGCTCTTGATCATTAATTAGATTAATCAAAAATTCATTCATTTGATTAAGCATACTTTATACTTGTATCATTTTGGTTTGATTAAATTTATTCAAATTCAATATTAGAAATTCAAATCCTCACTTCATGTATTTATATACTAACAATTAATTTTGAAGTGTTCACAGGATTAACATCAAAGAGATCAGATTCCATTACAATCAAAGCTAAATCAGATATTAGACCAAGAGTAAAGCCAACATACTTTTAATGGCAAAAAGATAAAAGCCTCAACAGTTATAATAGCTAGTTTAATGGTCACATTTCCAACAGACAGAAAACTCAATAGAAGAGAACCTTAACATAAACAACACTCAACGGTTATAAAGATCAACTATAAAAAGAAGTGCATTCAAAGTAATGAGGTTGGTGATAATGAATGATAATAGGATGATAAGATATCAATACTCAGTCATGAAAGCATCAAATAGCCAATGACCTAGAAAATATTCCACCTCTCCAATCTTCATGTATTATTCTGAGAGAGATTTTCAGTGAGCTTCAATGTATATGTACTCACTCTTTCTAAGAGTTAGATTCATCCTTTATTTCTTCAACTATTTGATAACAAAACCTGGGAATCAGAGGATTAGAGGTTAGGAATTATTCGTACCAGTTTAAGGGGAAGCGTGGCCACCGGAGTGTGGTGTAACCTCAAGTTTGAGGTGGTTCTCAATTAGCCATTAAAATTAAGGTTGCAAAGGTTCCCAAGAGACCATTGTAATATTGTGCTTATAGTGGATTGAAAAATCTCAGGGGGAAACTGAGGATTAGACGTAGGTCAAGGAAAGACTGAACTAGGATAAATTATCTATGCAAATTCTTCTTCCTCAACTCTTTGATTTCCAATAGTTTGTTTTCAAGAAAATTTTCAAATCATAATGTTTTATTCATCAGATTCTAAAAGAGTTTTCAAAGATTTTTAAAAGTCAACATTCACCTAACTCACCCCCTCTTGGATGATCTAGCCTATCTACCTGAAACTAACAAAATCAAGCACTGATTCTATTCACAATGGTAGAGTCAAAAGAATTTCTCCTTTGTGACATCTTGATTATTGCAACCATAGTCTCTTGTCCCTATATGAGAAGTGTTGAAACTATTTTGCTCACCAAGAATTCTGTTGCTCGAGATTCTGTGCGAATCCATGCCTTCTTATTCTACTATAGGGATTCTTGCTGCTCAAAGTATTCCTTTCATTAATTCTCTATTTCTTTCCTACAGTATTGGAAGAAGCTTTGACTTCCATGGTAGTAGGTATAGGTTCTACTGACTTCAGTACTTCTGCCTTAAATTTTACACATCCCCTTTATCTTCATCCAAATGACATGTAAGGAACCCTTATAGTCTAGCAAATTTTGACTTGTAGTGAGAACTATGTGATTTGGAGCAAAGCTATGTGTATTGCTCTAAAAGGCAAGCATAAACTCGGGTTCATTGATGGCTCTTGCAAGAAGGAGACCCAAGAAGAACATCTCCATGATTAGTGTGAGAGGTGTAATGCTGTGGTGCTATCCTGGATTCTAAACTCTATATCAAAAGAACTTGCAAATGGTATGGTGTATTTCTAATTGGTATCTAATGTATGGGAAAACCTAAAAGAAAGGTTTGATAAAGTCACTAGTTGCTCAAGCAAGGGTCAATTACTATGTCAGGATATTACTCCCATCTGAAGCAACTATGGGAAAAACAAAGTTCACTAATTGCCATTCCTTCTTGCAAGTGTGATACCCCAAAAGAGTATTCTAATATGCTTTAGTAGCAAAAGTTGCTGCAATTCCTTTTAGGGCTGAATAAGACATTCAGCCAGGCCAGAGGATAAATTCTTTTAATGACTCCTCTACCATCTGTCAAGCAAGCTTACGCAATGGTGCTGGAGGATAAAACAAAGAAGAACATTGCAAGCTCTACGTCTTCTTCACGATTGTAAGGGTTGTAATGATGGGATGAGGTAGAAGACATAGAAGGGGATGGGGCCATGGAGGTACCCTCCAGAGTGTGGGCATTGTCATAAAAAGAGTCACACAAGAATAATTATTATCAACTTATTGGATACCTACCAGATTTTAAAGGAAATAAGGGAAAGCAGAACCAAGAAACCAATTCAAGCTGGAATTAGTCCATCATAAGAAGAAAAAGTAATGAAGCATCTCTAAGTTTCACCCTAGAGCATTATGAGCGCCTCCTTATTTTCTAAAGAGAGATACAAAAGCTAGTGCTCATGCCCTTACTGATACAAGTTTGATAAACTATTCCTTTTATTATGGTATGTATATTCCATGGGTCATATATTCAGGTGCTGTGACCCATATGATAGGAGGCTTGTCCTTACTTAATAGCTATAACCCTTATAGAGGACCTATTAGTTTCATTAAAATACCAAATGGACAACATATACCAATAACTCACGTAGGAATAATAAAATTTCTAAATGGAATTGAACTAAAAGATGTTTTATATGCTATATAACTTAAATTTAACTTAATCTCAGTATCTAGGTTTAATAAGGATATTTGTTGTATGGTTGCTTTCCTTCCTAATGAATGTTTGATACAGGACCTTCAGGGTGCCAAGATGAGGGGGACTAGCAAGTTGGTAGAAGGTCTATAAAATACATGAGAAATGTGGTTTTGTCAATTCTATGAATACTGTAAATACTGCACAAGATTAAGATAAACCTAAAAATTTGTGGTTATTACATCAAAGATTAGGCCATGCTCCATTTTCTGTATTGATACATGTTAATCTTGTACCCAATAAGAACATGATGATGAATAAAGATTGTGATATGTGCATTCAACCAAAGCAAATGAAATTGCCTTTTTCTCCTAGTTGCATTAAAACTTATACCTACTTTTAGCTCTTGCATATGGATGTTTGGGGGCCATATAAAACCCTAGCTCATTCTGGACATCAATATTTGTATTTCCTCACTATAGTTGATAACTATTCTAGGGAAACATGGATATTTCAATGAAACATAAATCTTGGACAACATTAAATGTCAGACACTTCATTGCATATATATTTACTCAATTTTCGATGTTAGTTAAAAGAGTGAGAAGTGGTAATAAAAAAGAGTTTGTTAATTAAGAACTTGTGGACTATTTTAAGGAAAAATTAATTGTATATGAGACATCTCTTCCACACACACTTGAACAAAATAAAATAGTAGAAAGGAAACATAGAACCTTAATACAAATAGATAGAGAGCTAATGTTACAATCTGGCAACCTATGGAATATTGGGGAGAATGTGTCAAAATGGCTACATATTTGTTATAGAATACATTCACAAATATTGGGGTTTAAGACACCATATGAGAGGGTGTTTGGAACAAAACTAGATTACACTCACTTATAGGTATTTGGGTCCTTAGCATACATGACAGATATTGTTAATACAAATAAATTCAAACTTAGGTCACTGCCATGTGTGTTCTTAGGGTATCCTAATAATCAAAAGGGATATATTTTACTTGATCTAGAGAGTAATACGCTCTTAGTTAGTAGGCATATGCATTTTGTTGAAAATAGATTCCTATTTAAGGAGAACAAGAAAGTTGCTTAAGAGGGAATGCCAATCATGTTAAAGAACTTTTTTGGTTTGATATTGGAAGATAACTGATAATGAACAACTTACAAATGAATAATTTAAAATAAATGAACAGCTAAGACAAGGGACAAATATTGATCATGACACTTTACCTACTAAACCAATTATCATGACACGTTACCTCCTTTGGCACCTAGTATATCTCTCGTAGGAAGAGATAGGAGACCACCAATATGGGCAAAAGACTATGTATGTAATGCTATAATTAAGGAAAAAGGTGGAAAGAGAAATAATTGCATATATCCAATAGAAAATTATATCTCCTATGATAACATTTCTGCTTCTTATATGGGTTTCCTATGTTCAATTGATTTTGTTTATGAACCATGATCTTATAATGAGGCTATAAAGGACCCAAACTGGATAAAGGCAATGGAACTAGAGATTCATTCTTTAGAAGATAATAAGACATGGGACATTGTTCCTTTACCGAAAGGAAAGAAGCCTATAGGTTGTAAATGGGTTTTCAAAATCAAATATACACCTATGGGGGAAATAGATAAATATAAAGTTAGGTTGGTTACAAAGGGTTATACCTAAAGAGAAGGAATTAACTATCTGAAACCTTTTCTCCTATTATGAAGATGATAACTATAAGAATAGTACTTAAAATTGCAGCACTCAATGACTCTATTTTATATCAAATAGATGTCCATAATGCTTTCTTGTGTGGTGATCTAAATGAAGATGTATACATGAACATATCCTAAGGTTTTGAGGGCAAGGGGAGAATATGGTTTGTAGACTAAAGAAGTCATTGTATGAGCTTAAACAAGCCTCAAGAAAATAGAATTTAAAGCTATCCATGGCCTTAATAAGAGAAGGTTTCAAGCAGAGTAAGCATGATTACTCTTTGTATGTAAAGGGATATAATGATGGCATGGTTCTAATACTAGTATATGTGGATGATTTACTTATCACTAGAAATTTTGAACAAAGAATTAAAAAAGTAAAAGGCTTTCTTCATGACAATTTTAAAATCAAGGATTTAGGTCTAATAAAATATATTTTGGGAATTGAGGTAGCTAAATCCAAGAAGGAGATTATCCTTTCACAAAGGAAATATATACTTGATTTACTTGCTGATATAGGGATGAGTGGTTATAAACCCTTAATAGTACCAATGCCACAACATCTAAAACTCTTGGCTTATGAAGAAGGAAGAGATCGAAAGGAGGATTTGTTGAGGGATCCAGAGAGATATAGAAGGCTGGTAGGTAGATTAATATACCTTATAGTTATTGGAAATTGTGCCTTAAGGGCCAATCATTGTCTTATGAACATTGTTGATTTATGAATTTATTAATTGTGTTATCATATTATTTGCATGTTTACTGTGATGATCATCCTTAGATAACTCATGATCTTATCCTAAATGTCCCTGGTCGGTCATCTATGCGGGAGCAGAGATGAAATAAGACTAGTATAACTTTGAAGATTTATAGAGATATAAATCAAAGTCATAGGCACATGTAAGAGTACAAGGTGTTGGACTGACCCGCTATGAGAGAGTTGTATGGGTTAAGTCATAAGCTTCTCTCATATACAAACCATGTCACTATGCCCTTTGACCTGAGATCATCATGGATTCCTATATGACAAACACTCAGCTTTGACCTAGTCAAAAGTCACTTTTGACTGAGTGATCATAAAGACTATGTTCGGGCTTAGTCGTTTTCCGTGCGGAGGAATGTGAATGGTCAAGATGGAATTTATCCCTCACATTCATAGAGAGATATTACTGGGCCCCTCGATGAGTGAGTCTGAGAAATGTATGGCCATACTGTAATGGAAAGGTAGTTCCATTTCTATAGTCAGACTACTCAAGGATCGAGAAAGTAACGGTCAGGAATAGGAGGATGACATTCTCCATGCCTCATCCATGACCAAAACATCATGTGACAAAAGGGACATGATATAGTTGTATAAAAGGTTACATCGTTCATCGATCCTCATATGATTTGGGTAGTCGTGATGTCTTGCTAGAGACCGCTCGTGACTTGTGAGTCAGTATAGTAAATGGCCCACTGCCAACTTCATATGGGCCTACAGGGTCACACACAAAATAGCCTAACAGGAGTTATGATGTCCAGATTCATTAAATATAAGACATGTCCAGATTCAATGAATGATCCATATCATATCCTTACTTTTAACCTCAATTATACTTGATTAGAAGTGATTGGAACCAATTACATGATCATTTGCTTTGAAAACATCCATTTCCAAAAGATTTGCTCTCGGTACTGTTCACTTTTACTGTTCATTTGGTAATTCCAGAACATGTACCCTACTTTGAAAATTCATAATTAATTGTACAAAAATTGAAATAACATGGTTCCAATTTCTAATGAAAGATATTTCACATATCTTTGAGGGAAAAATATGAAACTGAGGTTTTCTTGTCCCAATGAAATCAGTTTAATCGTTGAAAATCACTGTTCATTTGGTAAAATCTGGAAGTTCCAGTTTCTTTGCTTAACTTCAAAAATTCATTTCTCTTTGGTTACTTATCCAAATGAACTGTGTTACCTATGGATTTGAAGCTTTAGACGTTATCTTTAAGCTCATAAAATTTCGTAGAAAAATGCGTTCATTTGGTATATGAAATCTTTGTGTAACCGTCACTGCCTCTCAGCACTCGTTTTACTCAATTCCAGATCTTACTTCCAACTTTGGAAAATCATAACAATTCAGATACTTATCCAAATGAGGCTTTCTTGGTGTTCATTTAAATCTCTGTGTCTTAAATTTAAGCAGGCCAAGTTTCAGATTAAAACTCGTTGATTTAGATGCCAAAAACATTGTCAAATCACCATGGCCTCAAAACAGGACTAGAGAAACATACACCATGCATACTAGCATATCATCCCATAGTGTCATGTAAGTCATGTAGCTTATTATACAAACTTATTCATCAACATTTAATCTCATCCCATGAAAAGATCCAGCACCTAAAACATAGTTATGCATGTGGAAGGAATGAGATTTCATGGAAATCCCAATAGCAAGTTACACAAACTATAATATCATGCATGGATCATTGTATGCTTAACATGTTATCATGAGATGTGAGCTACTTCATAATGGTACATAAGCAAACTCTAACATGCATATTGTCATGATATAACTTGCAAGGAGTTGCAATCATTCATACTTCATCATAACATGATGACATAAGCTCAAGCTCAACCAAACACCATAATCAACAAGCAAGCAAAACAATTAAACAAACATGAGTTATAGTTAGGTATCCTTGCTACCTATTAGCTATCTTGGTCAAGACCTTCTTGGGAGGATTTCCTTCCTTCACAAATGTCAAAACCTAGCCATTACAAAATAATATCAAGTTACACCTCAACTTGAAACCAAATCCAAGACTAGGTTTTCACTAGCTCCCTTTCTTTCTCTATTTTATGTTTCCTACTTCCATCTTTTCAAAATAAATTCTCATGGTTCATTTCCACATAATTTTTCATGTCGAATCCAAATATGAAATCAGAATTTCCAAAATCAAAAGATATCAATTGCTACAGTGCCAAACCGAAATGCATGCTCTTGATTTCCAAAAATTCTCATTTTGATTCCAATGCTTCCAATACTTGTTCTCCTACTTTATCCCCACACAACTTTCCATTTTAAACTCATTGGAAGCATCAAAATCATGAAATTCCATCATATGAACAGTACCACATACAGTACCAGCAAGAACACAAAACCCTAAATCCAAACATACTTGAATTCACAAGCTTATACCACTTGATTCTAGCTTGTTTAAACTTGTCTAAACTACCCATAACATAAAACTCATATTTTAACCACATATGAGCAGCACTTCCAGCAGCAACCATAAGGGAAATATATCATGAAAACCCTTAAAACCATGAGCTAACTTGCTAGAACAAAGCTCAAGATCAAGGGAGATGATTACCTTGCTTGTTACTTCACTTTGGTTGCTTCTTTCTTGGTTGAATGGAAATTTTGCAAGAGTTTCCCTATGGTTCACCATGCATGCCAAAGTGTTCTGATTAGGGGGGTATTTATAGAGAAATTTGGGTTGAAATGGTTGGCCAAGATTGATTTGGTTACTATTTGATCTAAAGGCTCACATTTAATCTTGAATTTTACTTTTTCTAAAAAGAATAATTATTACATCATGTGGGACAGCTCATGGGACACCTAAGAGGGTTAGGTGGCGTGCTTCCCATGTCAAGAAGGTTCTGGAAAAATTCCAGTCCAATCCGGTACCGATTGGAGCAGTTTCACAACAACCGGACTGTTTTCTGTTCTGAATTTTTTTTTATAATATACCAGGATATGTATTATGTCCTGGAAATCAATATATAGGCTTCTCATATCATTGAAAATGATATATTGAATATTTATCTGCCATCCATTCCTTGAAAAATAACCAAAATACTCTTAGTGTCCTTTCCTGCGCTGTACTAACCCTAAGGGCAAAATCGTCATTTCACACCTCTTTACACTGCCTCAGGGCATATATTGGCTCTATATAATCATATTTATACTATGTCCTACGTTTTTGGCCTATCCATAATGACCAAAATAACCTCCATCCATCACTGGTACAGTATAGGCATCCAGGGGCATTTTCGTAATTTTACACTTTTCCTGGACTGCTCTGGCCTGTGGCCCATATAACTGTCCAGTCACTTTAATGGGCTCATGATGGTGTCATTTGGGCCTTATTATGGGCTTATTGCCTATATTGCCTTTATGGCCCAATTCACTGTACAACTCTCCCGATCATATTTATCGAGTATTTTATTTCACTGTAAAATCCTGTATGGCTTCTACAGGATTCATTTTCTAATTCTGTCAATTTTATAAATTATGTACAACTCTCATTTTGGTCCCTATTCTTTCCTTAGTTATTAATCATTCCCTTTCCTTTCACAATCTGATACAGTTTATTCCAAGAATCTTATATCCATTGCAGATAAACTGTACAGGTACATCAGGTCAAAAAATTGGGGATATGACATTTCTCTCCCCCTTAAAATAAATTTTGTCCTTGAAATTTACATTACATATACATTAAAAAAATAGTTCAGGGTATATCTCTCTCATCCTTTCCTCTGCTTCCCAGGTAGCTTCATTCTCTGTTAATCTTTTCCAGACCACCTTAACTAGAGGGATCTGCTTATTTCGCAACTGCTTGACCTTTCTATCTACTATATGTACTGGTCCAACTTCATAAGTCAAGTCATCTCACAGTGCAATATCATCCTGCTCAATCACATGTGATGGATCTGGAACATACTTCTTTAACTGGGAAACATGGAATACATCATGAATCTTACTGAGATGTGGAGAAAGAGCTAATTTATAAGCCACTGATCCTACTCTTGAGAGGATCTGAAATGGACCAATGTATCTAGGATGCAGCTTCTTCACTTTGATTGATCGTCCAGCTCCTGTCGTTGGAGTTAACTTAAGGAATACATGCTCTCCTTCTTCAAACTCCAACGACTTCCTTCTAACATCAGCATAACTCTTCTGTCTGCTTTGAGCTGTTAATAGCCTTTTTCTAATCTTATCAATCTGTACTACTGTCTGGTCTACTAGATCAGGACCAAACATCCTCCTTTCGCTCAATTCCACCCAGCACAAGGGAGATCTACACTTTCATCCATAAAGTGCCTCAAACAGAGCCATCTGTATGCTAGCCTGATAACTGTTGTTATAGGCAAACTCTATCAACGGTAGATGGGCATCCCAACTCCCTTTGAAATCTAAAACACAAGCTCTTAGCATATCCTCAAGCGTCTGGATTATTCTCTCGGACAGACCATCTGTTTGAGGATGGTAAGCTATACTAAATCTAAGAGTAGTGTCTATTTCTTTATGTAGAGCTCGCTAAAAGTTTGACGTAAATCGCGGATCTCTGTCAGATATGATACTACTGGGAATACCATGTAGTCTAATAATCTCTTTTACATACAGTTTCGCCAGCTTCTCAAGAGAATCCTTTTTATTGATTGCCAGGAAATGAGCTGACTTTGTTAATCGGTCAATTACCACCCATATAGCATCATGCTTAGTAGGAGTCATGGGTAATCCTTCAACAAAATCCATGGCAATGCTATCCCATTTTCACTCAGGTATCTCTAATGGTTGTAATTTCCCTGCTGGCTTTTGGTGCTCAACTTTCACCTTTTGACATGTCAAGCATTTGGACACATAATCTACAACATCTTTCTTCAATCCAGGCCACCAAAATAAACCTTTAACATCATGGTACATCTTGGTCATACCTGGATGTACTGTATACTTGCTTTTATGTGCCTCTTCTAAGATCTTTTCTCTTAATCCCATTACATTGGGAATATATGGTCATCCCCTAAATCGTAGTAACCAATCTTGGGACATATCAAAATTTTTAGTTTCCCCTCTTTCCAGCTTACCTTTAAAAATCTCAGCGAGTCTATCTTGCTCTTGAGCTTCTTTTATCTCATCCTCTATGAAAGCTTTAATCTGCGTTCCTCTATAAGAACTTTATGCTGTCTGCATTTGATACAAACGACTCCAATCTCGAACATCTTTTATCAGTTTTAGCTCTTTGATCATAAGACTAGCAACTTGCACCACCTTTCTGCTCAATGCATCGGCCACTACGTTAGCTTTTCCTGGATGGTATTTGATCTGGAAATCATAATCCTTCAAAAATTCCATCCATCTCCGTTGCCTCATGTTTAATTCTTTCTGATCCTGCAGATACTTCAGGCTTTTATGATCACAGTACAGTTCTATGGTGGCTCCATACAGGTAGTGCCTCCATATCTTGAGAGCATAAACTATCGCCGCAAGCTCCAGATCATGAGTGGGATAATTCTCTTCATGTGGCTTTAACTGTCGAGAAGCATAGGCTACCACTCGTCCTTGCTGCATCAACACACATCCCAACCCCTACTTGCTAGCATTAGTGTAGACTACATAAGTCTGAGTTAGGTCTGGAATAATCAGCACAGGAGTCGTGGTTAATCTCTGCTTTAGTTCATGAAAACTGGCCTCACACTTCTCATCCCACTTGAATTGCTGATTCTTTCTTGTCAGCTTGGTTAACGGTAGAGCAATTCGAGAAAAGTCCTTAATAAATCTTCTATAATACCCTGCTAAGCCCAGAAAACTTCTGATCTCCATCACTATCCTTGGCTATTCCCAGCTTAGCACTGATTCAACTTTGCTAGGATCTACAGCTACCCCTTAATGGGATATGACATGACCGAGAAATTTGACTTCTTGAAGCCAAAACTCACATTTACTAAGCTTAGCATAAAGTTGTTTCTCTTTAAGAGTACTAAGAACAATCCTCAAATGCTCTTCATGCTCTGCAGCCGATTTGGAGTACACTAAGATATCATCAATAAAGACTACCACAAACTGATCTAGATAAGGCCTGAAGATTCTGTTCATGTAATCCATGAAAATTGCAGGTGCATTCATCAGACCAAAGGGCATCACTAGAAATTCAAAATGACCATATCGAGTCCTGAATGTAGTCTTTGAAATATCATCTGCTTTGATTCTGAGTTGGTGATAACCTGATCTCAGATCAATCTTAGAGAATAAGCTTGCTCCAACCAACTGGTCTAGCAAATCATCAATTCGGGGAAGAGGGTACTTATTCTTAACAGTAATCTTATTCAACTCCCGCTAGTCAATGCACAATCTGAGACTGCCATCCTTCTTCTTGACGAATAACACTGGAGCACCCCATGGAGAAACACTGGGTCAGATGAAACCCTTCTCTAATAGCTCCTCTATCTGCTTCTTAAGTTCAATCATCTCATTGGGAGCCATATGATATGGGGCTTTAGATACTGGTCCAGGTCCAGGTACGATGTCAATTGTAAACTCCACTTCTCGTTCTGGAGGCAATCCCTGAATCTCCTTTGGAAAGACTTCAGGAAATTCTTTAACCACTGGAATTGCTTCAATTCCTTCTTCTACTTCTACTTGAACAGAAAAGAAGACCATATATCCCTGATGTAACATCCTTACTTCTATACGTATTAGGGACCATTCAGCAGCATTTAGAACCACTTACAAGACCATGGAAGTCCATTAGCCAAATCTGGAATTTTATTCTTTCTTGGGTTACTGTTCATATGGTATTCCAGATTACACAATGAACTTCAAAAAATCATAATTAATTCTATAAAACTCAAAATGAGGTGGTTCAAAAAGCTACATGAATATAACATCTTAAAATTTAAGGGAAAAATAATTTTCAGACCAAATGATTCGCCAATTGATACAGTTTATTCGTTGAAGTTTACTGTTTATTTGGTCAAAAACTCTGGAAACAGATTCTGGTCCCTTACTTTGGAAATTCATTTCTCTTGATATACACATCCAAATGAAACATTCCACCTATGAATTTAAAGCTATGGATGTGTTCTACATGCTCATAAAATTTCGTGAACTAATTCCTTCATTTGCTAGGTCAAACTGAAGCCACAACAAAACTGCTTCAGGACCTACGTTTTTACCATTTCAGTTTCTTTTCTTTCATTTCCCATAATTGTTTCAGCATGCACAAGCCATCAAATAAGCTTCTTAACATTCATATACATCATGTACATATGCCATAAGTATTACAATAGTTTCATCACATAAATGGACACCTTACATGGCATTTACAGACATGGACAATTTATAGTATATGCTAAAATCTCAATACTTCACTTCCTTTCTTCCATTCTTTAGCTCTTCTCCATGCATACCTTTTCTTCATGCTTGACCTAAATTGGTTGGTTATGGGAGAGTGAGATTCTAGGGAATCTCAGTAGCAAACATTACCACTTAAATATGCAAGATGGATGCTAATGCATGATATGTAATTTCATTAACTTTCTTTGATTAGTGACATGCCATCATGCTATATACTTTTACATAAAGTGCATGGCCATGGAAACATGTTATTCACAATACATTCAACATCATTTATCATGTCACAACATCATTCAAATAACATGTACATGTCAACACATAAGCATACCACATCAAGCACATAAAGAGGTATGTTCACTACCTTGCACTTAAGCTTTTCTCTTGATCTTTAGCATTTGCTCTCTAGCTTTCCAACCAATAAGCCTTTATGTCAATCACCTCCCAACATGTTCTTGTATGTTTCAAGGTCCTAAACACATTCATATTCATCACATAATTCATTAGGACTCATGAACTCCAACCATGTTCAAGATTAACTTTGTTACACTCTTTATTGTCATAACTTTCCCTAATATTCACTAATCCACTTGGCTATTGAATCAATTGATGTCTTGACTTTACCCTACACAATTTCATATTTTGAATCCATTTATGAGCTTAGAATCATGAAATTCCAGCTCCTTCATGGCATGCTGTACAGAATTGAACATAAGCACACAATTATTTCAAAAATTCTCATTTTGATTTTAATGCTTCCCATACTTGTTTCTCCACTTTACCCCACACAACTTTTCATTTTAAAACCATTGGAACCATCAAAATCATGAAATTCCAATCACTGTTCATGCGAGTGAACAGTAACATTAAGGAATCTCAAAGACTACAACCTTGAGATTTTAATGTTTCCAAGGTTCAAAACCTCTCCAATCCTACACAAAATCATCATACAAACTCAATGGAAGCATTAAATCATTGAAATTCAATTTCCTTTCCTCACGAACAGTGCAGACTGAACAGGGCACACCATGGCAAAGTCAAGAATATCAATTTGATTCAACCACCAATCTCTTAACTAGCTTGTTTAAGCATCAATCATAAGTTTCTAACTTTAATTTCTTCTTTCCCCTTTCATCTATGGATTTTGGACAGCACCTTCCCTTAGAGAAAACTCAACTTTTCCCCATGAAAACCCTAAGTTCAAGCTCCCAAATCAAAGGAGAATAAGCTAGGAAAGATTGCTTACCTTTAATCTCTAGCTTGCTTGAACTTTAGAACCTTGAATCTTCTTTGTCTTGACTTGAGTTTTCATTTTGCAAGAGTTTCCCCAAGGGTCCATGAAGCTACGGTTTGCTTCAGAATGAGGGGGTATTTATAGCCAAAATCCAAGAAAAATGAATGGCCAAGATTGATTTGGTTACTATTTGATCTAAAGGCCCACATTTAATCTTGGATTTAACTTTTTCATAAAATAATAATTATGACATCATGTGGGACAGCTCATGGGACACCTAAGGGGCTTAGGTGGCGTGCTGCCCATGCAAGGAACCTTCTGGAGAAATTCCAGTCTAATCCAGTACCGATCAGTGTAGTTTCACAACAACCGGACTGTTTTCTGTTCTGAATTTTTCTATAATATACCAGGATATGTATTATATCCTGGAAATCAATGTCTAGGCTTCCCACACCATTGACATACTTGTACTGACCACAACTTAATTACAGATCTCTTGGGAAATGACCAAAATACCCTTCGTGTCTTTTCTTGCACTATATTGACCCTAGGGGCATAATTGTCATTTCACCCCTCTTTGTACTTCCTCAGGGCATATATTGGCTCAAATAATCATATTTATACCATGTGTCACGTTTTTAACCTGTCCCAGATGACCAAAATGTCCTTCATCCATCTCTGGTACAATCTGGGCATCTAAGGGCATTTTCGTAATTTCACACTTTTTCTGGCACTGGCCTCTTCTACTGATAGACTGGTACCCTAGGTTTTGGGCCTTTCTTGGCATCATTATGGGCCTATATATAAGGTCATCTGATCTCATTCTATCCAGGCTTACATACCGATAAGTTCCATTATCGGATCACGGGTGTTAACAAACTCCCGTCAAAATTCACTGATATGTGAATAACTTTTTATACAGAACTTCTTCTGGAGTTCTGTCAAATCCAGGACATCTGACACTGTAGGGCACAATTTCCTGTAATTTGTCCACTTATATCTGAAGTCCATGAAATCTGATAAAATTTCAGATAACTTTTAGACTATCAGATAATTTTCTAGTGTCTGGAGCCCTAATAAAATTTCTGTATCATGCCAGATTAACTCGCATGACTTTCTCATTTACTTATGGAATATGGGACTGAAATACTTACAGGCATTTCTAAGCCTTTTCTGGCTGAACTTTTCCATAATTACATTTATGTCCCTGACTTTTTGCTTAATTACATTTATATCCCTAACATTTTGCATATTTACATTTAGGTCCCTAAACTTTTAGAAATTACCACTTTTGGCCCAACATTTATTTCTACTTTAACTTTTGGCCTTTAACCTTTTCCAATTTGCGTTTAGGTCCCTCTCTTTCTTTAAGACTTATCTAACCTTTATTATTTCGTCTGATCCTTGTCATAATCCTTTCTAAGCATCTTCCCACTATCAGTACTATACAGATAGGGAAAAATTAGGATATGACATTTCTACCCCCTTAAAATAAATTTTGTCCTCGAAATTTACTTAGCACCTTAGTCTGTAATCTTAGATAGATATCCTTGTCTTCTTTTTGACTAAGGATTGGGGTATCTATCTCTTATCTTTTATCTTGACATCTTAGCAGAGTACTTTTCATATCCGCAATTCTTCATATCTTTGCTATTATCACTTTCTCTTATTCTGAATCAACTCAATAAGAGTTGAACTCCAGTTAATTCTATTACTTTCTTGCTATGCATTTATCTGTATATGGACTTCTCACTATGCTAGACTTGTGAGTAGTGTCCATTTCTTTCATGTCAAACTCCCTCGAATACTGCTATATTCTGGAGCTTCTACCAACTCTTCATCATATTTTTTAGTGCAATCACTTATTTATCATTTGAGTATCTAGTGGAATTCTCTGAATATCCGCAAACTTTAACTCTCATTCTCATATCATCATACATTCTTATCATCTTTAAAAACTCATCATAATACAGAGAGAGGACTTATATCATTATTCTTTCTTTCATTGCTCTACGGCTAAATAGGAGCACGTAGGAGCATATAGGAGCACATACTTTAACATGCATAATGCCTGGACAACATGCTGCAGGACTACATACCTGCTCACAAATGCAAAGCTCTAACATCGGAGCTCAAGCATTCCATCTCTTAATATGCATAGCTCTAACACTCGGAGCTTGCACAGCTTTATCATATAAAGCTTGCACTGCTCTAACATTCGGAGCTTTAGCATATTTTACAAACATAACATAACATAACATAACATAACATAATGCCTGGAACTTTATGCAAGGAGTGAAAGCTCTCATTTGCTCTTTCACATGTGGCTTAACATTTAAATATCTTATCTCTTTCAAAAAGGGAACCTCTCTATCTGTTTATAAGGCTAGCCATATCGCTACTTTATATCGTACTTCTCATTACATACTTCTCATAACATATCTCATTTTGTATCTTTTATATCATAACATGACATATCTAGCCACATCTGGCTATATCATAGTCTATCTTTCAAATCCATTTTATTTGGATTTAACATAAGGGTTCTAGTCTCTTATTATTCATAACCCTTTTTAGCTTTTCATAGCTCTTTCTATCATCTTACATAGCTCTGTGCATATATGCCAATTTCTTATGGCATTCACATTTTTTTTCATCACTTCCCAGGGGGTCACCCATCATTGGACTACCCTTGCCTGAGCACGCTTAACTAAAATGTGCAGATAAAAATCTAAAGCACTGGTGCTGATAGGCTCTAACCCTGGTACTTTACTATCTTATACCCATCTTATACTATCTCTCTTGGGTCTATCTGGCCTTCTAATCTCTTTGTCCTCATCTGGAGGATCTACTTACCTTTATTTTTAGTCTTTGTAATATCATCGTAAGGATCTCTTTATTCTCATTTGACCCTTTCTCATATCTTATGAAATATTCTCATAAATCCTTTGAACTCAGGATTAACAGCTTTAACTTTGACCACTTAGTTCCTGTTACGTGTAAGAAGATTCTGAATTCAGTCCCTGATAGTAATAAGGCTATCTGAAACTAGCATCATGGGTACTCTCTCTGTTATGAGTTAACCAACTTGTGAAGCTTCTATACCTTAACTTTTCCTTGGTATTTGTCCTTCCAAAGAAATACTATACTTATGGCTCATTACTTTCTTGCTCTAGGCTTGGTCTACTGCGACCCTCGGGATCTACTGCGATCAACCGTAAGCCATTTCAGGATCTAACTGCGACCCTGTGAGCCATACTAGGATCTAACTGCAATCCTCCGGAATCTACTACGATTCTGTTGTACTGTATTCTCATCTCTGGAAGACCTAAACCAACAGACAAAGTAACAAGGTTAGTCACTTCCACATAGTTGTTAACTCCACAGATAATTCCCCAAAAACGGTCACAGAAGCCAATATTATCTATCAAGACTTCACTCATTTCCTCTATCACTCAGGAGCTTCTCATATCATTCTCATACTTTATAACTTACTAGATCCATCACTGCAAAGAGCTACATAGGCTCTACCATGCACATATCTATCATCATCTATTTATTCATCTCATCAGAGGGACTTTACTCTATTGCAAGAGCAATCTAGCTCTATTGCAAAAACATTAACTTATATTACTTAAAAACTGCTCTTTCTTAGAGCCATATCATCTTTCATAACTGCGTCTCATTTCCTTTCATCTATCTTATCCCTACTAAAGGGATATGTCCTGAGTATCATAATCATTTATCTGTAGGCTCACTACTAATCTTCACCTTTAATCTCATTCTCTATCCCATTGACTATCATAGTCTAATCATAAATTCTCTTTCTATCTTATGAGAATCAAGTAGCTAACTTTCTAGTTTAGCACTTTACTATTGCTTCATTATTGCTAAGTTGAATTATTTAATTGCATGTCATAGGGCATGGGAGCAACATAACTTTCTCATCTGGTATACTCTACCCTGCATGTAATGTAAAGGGGAGTATTCATTTATCATAGCATACTTAACTTGTATAATATGCAAGGAGATGCAATCCTTTAAACATTCTCTAACATGTGTGTCATCATATGACAATTGCAATGAGATGCAATTTCTTATTATAACTTATGGCAACATAAGCTATACCACTATCACATACATCTGCTCAACCATCCCTTATACTCACATTGCAATTAAATAATTAACCAAGTAGACTTTAAAGTATTCTGTTCCTTCATTACCTTAATCACTAGGTCCTGATCATTTATTCAGGAACCTAAATCATTTACTTGTTTCACTTAGGTTGCCAATTTACCCTCTTATTAGGGTATAGACTCAACCCTTATTTACTCTTTCTTACATAAGGAATAGGGGAGTCACTTCATCTTTGAATCTATGGCTACCTTACTAGGCCATATTTATTCTATCATATCATCCCTTATTGCCTGTAAGATTTCTATGTCTCTAGCCTGAAGGATTTATGTGTCCTTGGCCTCACAACAATCCATACCTGAGTCAGCTGTCTTCTTTTAGCTAACTGAGGAAAGGTCAGGCTCACATCTCTATGCTATTCAAACTTTTAAGTTTTCCCTAATCCTCCTGGATTACTAACAGGCGAGAAAGTATCTCTTATTAAGCCTCAAGGTTCATATGAATGAACTCAATTAAGTATCCATCAAAAGAGTTCTCTTCCCTTAACTCTAACCCTTAACTTCATGTTCACCTTTCTCTAATTGAGAGGAATGCTTCTTTTGAACTTTTTGAGAAAAACTTCTCAAGTGAGCGGATAATTCTCCATCTCATATGGAGTAACTTTTGTGCCTCTCTGTATCTCTTAACTCTTTCTGTCTATCAATCTCAGTCTACTCTAGACTAGATTTTGATTCTTTTCTAGTCTGCCTCTAGATCCTGACCAATTCAGGTCACTTGGATCTCATTCATCACTTAACATTACTATTTATGTTCTCTAGGTCTCTACCCCTAGATGTGCTAGGTTACTGTCTCTTCGTGATGGAATCCCTCTGTATTAGGAACATTAACTTTCTATCTATTCTCCATCACAACTTTAACCTTAGGCCATGTATTAGATTATTCTTAGGCAAGTCTCATTCTAACTTCTCATTATTCTTTTCCATAAAGACTAGCTGCACAAAGTCTTTCGTACTGTAGATCAACTCCTGATGATCATACGGAGGATCTACTATTAAACATCTTCTTAAACTAATCTTCTGTATCTTAGTGCTTCGTACTGTTTAACTTGCCTATACTCTGTGCTAAACCTCTAACTGATAGACTTTAGTGAGGTTAGCATCTTTAGTCTCATGACTCTTGACTTACTATTATCTCATACTAGTCCTCTAAAGGATATTAGGTTAATGCCCTCTACTGGATGTCTGTTTATCATTCCTGCTACGGCATTGAGGAACTGCAGATAACTAACTGTTCTTAATCTCTACTTTTGTCCATCCCTTGACCTAGACTGAGTAATTCACTTTCCATAGCTTTCATCAGACCAATATGGTCAACACTATCTGTCTTTAATGAAGAAGGCTGGGGTTGACTAGGATTAGGAACATCACACTGATCTTTCTTTATAAAGTCACATATTCTTGGACTTTGGGAATGGACAAGAACTATCATAAGCACTGAATAGATATCTGAATTAGGAGACTGTGGTATCTTACTCATAGTAACTTTATCCTCAAACTCTAATGGAGGAGGAATAATATCTGGTCTACCCATAATCCAGTATCAGTACTCAGCTTCCTCAGCCATAATTTGTCCTCTCATCAGAGAAATAGAACTTACATCAGGGCTAGAGGGCACTTCAACAACCTCATACTGTGTAGAGTTAGTAGACTCAGCATCATCTAGTGCATACATGGCTTCAGGCTACATCTCTACATGACATCCAGACTGCAGGCTTGAGTCTACAGAAACATCTATGGGGTAATCTACTGTAGGGTTTCCTGACTGATCCCCCATACTCTCCTCTGAACTCTCGTCACTATTTGAAGGATCAAAGTCCAGTTAACCATCATCTTCATATATCACTACTGGACGGGGGTTTCCCTTATTAACTGAAGCCTCTGACTTAACCTTATGGAATCTCATATCTATTTCTGCAACATTTGCTTAATTAAGCAATGTTAACTATCCCATAACATACCCTAACTTAATAAAATACTTACTGGTTAGGGTTAGGGTCTGGGTATAATCTCATATCAGTCCATAAATAATCTATTCAGAGCATTTCTTAAGCCAGAATCCTTTTCTCTGATACCAAAATGTAACATCCTTACTTCTATATGTATTAGGGACCATTCAGCAGCATTTAGAACCACTTACAAGACCATGGAAGTCCATTAGCCAAATATGGAATTTTATTCTTTCTCAGGTTACTGTTCATATGGTATTCCAGATTACACAATGAACTTCAAAAAATCATAATTAATTCTATAAAACTCAAAATGAGGTGGTTCAAAAAGCTACATGAAGATAACATCTTAAATTTTAAGGGAAAAATAATTTTCAGACCAAATGATTCTCCAATTGATACAGTTTATTCGTTGAAGTTTACTGTTCATTTGGTCAAAAACTCTGGAAACAGATTCTGGTCCCTTACTTTGGAAATTCATTTCTCTTGATATACACATCCAAATGAAACGTTCGACCTATGAATTTGAAGCTATGGATGTGTTCTACATGCTCATAAAATTTCATGAACTAATTCCTTCATTTGCTAGGTCAAACTGAAGCCACAACAAAACTGCTTCAGGACCTACGTTTTTACCATTTCAGTTTCTTTTCTTTCATTTCCCATAATTGTTTCAGCATGCACAAGCCATCAAATAATCTTCTTAACATTCATATACATCATGTACATATGCCATAAGTACTACAATAGTTTCATCACATAAATGGACACCTTACATGGCATTTACATACATGGACAATTTATAGTATATGCTAAAATCTCAATACTTCACTTCCTTTCTTCCATTCTTTAGCTCTTCTCCATGCATACCTTTTCTTCATGCTTGACCTAAATTGGTTGGTTATGGGAGAGTGAGATTCTAGGGAATCTCAGTAGCAAACATTACCACTTAAATATGCAAGATGGATGCTAATGCATGATATGTAATTTCATTAACTTTCTTTGATTAGTGACATGCCATCATGCTATATACTTTTATATAAAGTGCATGGCCATGGAAACATGTTATTCACAATACATTCAACATCATTTATCATGTCACAACATCATTCAAATAACATGTACATGTCAACACATAAGCATACCACATCAAGCACATAAAGAGGTAAGTTCACTACCTTGCACTTAAGCTTTTCTCTTGATCTTTAGCATTTGCTCTCTAGCTTTCCAACCAATAAGCCTTTATGTCAATCACCTCCCAACATGTTATTGCATGTTTCAAGGTCCTAAACACATTCATATTCATCACATAATTCATTAGGACTCATGAACTCCAACCATGTTCAAGATTAACTTTGTTACACTCTTTATTGTCATAACTTTCCCTAATATTCACTAATCCACTTGGCTATTGAATCAATTGATGTCTTGACTTTACCCTACACAATTTCATATTTTGAATCCATTTATGAGCTTAGAATCATGAAATTCCAGCTCCTTCATGGCATGCTGTACAGAATTGAACATAAGCACACAATTATTTCAAAAATTCTCATTTTGATTTTAATGCTTCCCATACTTGTTTCTCCACTTTACCCCACACAACTTTTCATTTTAAAACCATTGGAACCATCAAAATCATGAAATTCCAATCACTGTTCATGCGAGTGAACAGTAACATTAAGGAATCTCAAAGACTACAACCTTGAGATTTTAATGTTTCCAAGGTTCAAAACCTCTCCAATCCTACACAAAATCATCATACAAACTCAATGGAAGCATTAAATCATTGAAATTCAATTTCCTTTCCTCACAAACAGTGCAGACTGAACAGGGCACACCATGGCAAAGTCAAGAATATCAATTTGATTCAACCACCAATCTCTTAACTAGCTTGTTTAAGCATCAATCATAAGTTTCTAACTTTAATTTCTTCTTTCCCCTTTCATCTATGGATTTTGGACAGCACCTCCCCTTAGAGAAAACTCAACTTTTCCCCATGAAAACCCTAAGTTCAAGCTCCCAAATCAAAGGAGAATAAGCTAGGAAAGATTGCTTACCTTTAATCTCTAGCTTGCTTGAACTTTAGAACCTTGAATCTTCTTTGTCTTGACTTGAGTTTTCATTTTGCAAGAGTTTCCCCAAGGGTCCATGAAGCTACGGTTTGCTTCAGAATGAGGGGGTATTTATAGCCAAAATCCAAGAAAAATGAATGGCCAAGATTGATTTGGTTACTATTTGATCTAAAGGCCCACATTTAATCTTGGATTTAACTTTTTCATAAAATAATAATTATGACATCATGTGGGACAGCTCATGGGACACCTAAGGGGCTTAGGTGGCGTGCTGCCCATGCAAGGAACCTTCTGGAGAAATTCCAGTCCAATCCAGTACCGATCAGTGTAGTTTCACAACAACCGGACTGTTTTCTGTTCTGAATTTTTCTATAATATACCAAGATATGTATTATGTCCTGGAAATCAATTTTTGGACTGCTTGGGGACAATTTTTGAAAAAATGTTCAAGCTGGCCACATGTGTAACAGACGTTCTGCCCCATCAAGCATAGTCTGTCTCCATGGTTCTTCCCGCATTTGTTGTATACTCTAGACCTCTGGTCTCTATTATTTGGGTTACCCCTGTAATTCCCTCTGTTAGGCTTTCAGTTCTGCTGCCACTGCCTTTTCCTCTTCTTGTTATAGCCACTATCACTGGCTGCATTTCTATTCTGGTTTGGTCTCTCAGGAGCAGCAGTCTCTCTGTTTACTGGTCTCATCAGCATCCGGTGATTCAGACTATTCTCAATAATTCTGCAGGCCTCTACTGCTTTATTGAACTGATGGTATTGTTGAGGGGTCATCTTATCTTTTAGAGTAGTATTCAATCCCCTGATCATCCTCTCCATCATCCACCGCTCATCGTCCACCTGTCGTAGATAAGTGGAATACTGGGAAAGACGGATGAATTTTGCTAAGTATTCGTCAAAGGATTCTTTTTCTCCTTGTCTTAGCACAAGGAATTCTACTTCTCATTCATCTCGTACAGACTGGGGAAAATACTTCTCATAAAACTGTTCAAGGAATACTTCCCATGTGATAGGAATATGTCTGGCCTGCAATACTAGCTCTGTGTTCTTCCACCATCTGTCCGCATCCCTTTCTAGCTGGTAGATTGCCATCTGTGCTTTACTCTCAGACGGACAACCTAGTACCTTAAAGATCTTCTCTAATCTGCTGATCCAATCCTCCGCTTTCTATACATCGAACGTTCCCTCAAATGTCGGAGGACTATGCTTACAAAATTTAGTCATCCATTGTTGAATACTAGTAGGATCTACTGTTTGTCCTGTCTATCTCGGTAGTTCTGTTGTCTGTTGAACCATCTCTGGTTCTATATTAGCTGTACCTGCAGACTCTGGGTGTCTGAGGTTCTCCACTGCTTCAGCTACAGCTGCTGCTATAGCAGCATCCCTTTCCTGCTCACTCCTTGCTTGAGCAGCTTTTACTTCCTCTATCAGCTTCTGCTACTGCTCCAGCCATTCTAGAATCAGCTGATTAATATCTCTGGCGTTTTGGGATTCACCCGAAGCACTAGCTCTTCTGGTTCTTACCATTTTGTTTTACTATCGTAATAGGAAATAGGAAAGGAATATTATAATTAACATACTTTATATTTCATTCAAAACATAGCATACAACAGGTTTAACATCATTACATAAACTCTTCATAACAGACACACATACATGTATTATGTCATTACTAGTCAAAAGTACATAGATTACAACAACATTCATACATACAGCTATTACACTATATTTTCTCATAATGGATCCTAATAAATTCCCCTACCATTAGATCCAATCATGGATATCCTCAAAGGGTCCCTCTTAAAAGTACTGATCTAACCCTTTTCTCCATGTTGCTGTAAGAGGCAAAATATCATCCATGATGTTAACCTAATCAGTAAGGGTAAGAGTATTTGGATCATATACCTGATAGGCCTCCCTTACTCTTGCTATGAAATCTTTGTAAACTCTATAGTCTTGATCCATATCTCTAATCAACATCCTTCCTATCCCATATAGCTGCTTTGTGAGTTCCACAGCTCTCCTAAAATGTTCTTCATCCATATCCTTCCTAGGGATTAACTCAATTATCTGATGGTTACCCAGGTATAGTTGTACTACTATCTTTTTGGTTCCACTTGGACCTGGAATATCTGTAGGGTCTGGCCTCTGACTAGGTCAAGGTATATCATCTACATGACTAGGAGCAGGTATATTAGCTGTATGGCTGGGTCCAGGTATATCAACTGGTTTAGGTACCTGACTCGGTCCAGGAACATCTACCTTATCAGCCTTCCTAGGCACAGGGTCTGTTGCACCCCTAACATAAGAGTAACCCACATCAGATTGTTCCTCTTGAGGGTCTATCATTTCTTTATCATCTATCTGACCTGCATCTCTTTCTAGTACAATATTCATGGGTGGGGCTGGGTTAGGTTCCTCAAGTTCATTATCTTCTGATGGTATATCCTCATATGATATTTCCTCTTCTTCATCATCATCCTCATCCATCTCATTTGATCCCACCGAAGAATTATCTAACCTGCCCAATTCTGATTCACTACTGGAATCCTGGATATTGATCACTGGGGGAAGACTAAACTCTGGATCATGTATGAAAGCATCTATCTCTTCTGAGTTCCACCCTGATCTATCAGAAATATAGACTACGGGTATAGGGTCCCCCTGGTTTACTGTAGTCTCTGATGTTCTAGACTCAGTCATTGCTATCCTGCAATAATTAACTTAGGGTCAATTATGCAAATCTTTACTTATGTTTCAGTATATAAATAATGTAATCAGAGCATTTCCTAAGCCAGAATCCTTTACTCTAATACCAAAATGTCATATCCTTACTTTTAACCTCAATTATACTTGATTAGAAGTGATTGGAACCAATTACATGATCATTTGCTTTGAAAACATCTATTTCCAAAAGATTTGCTCTCGGGTACTGTTCACTTTTACTGTTCATTTGGTAATTCCAGAACATGTACCCTACTTTGAAAATTCATAATTAATTGTAGAAAAATCGAAATAACATGTTTCCAATTTCTAATGAAATATCTTTCACATATCTTTGAGGGAAAAATATGAAACTGAGGTTTTTTTGTCCCAATGAAATCAGTTTAATCGTTGAAAATCACTGTTCATTTGGTAAAATCTGGAAGTTCCAGTTTCTTTGCTTAAATTCACAAATTCATTTCTCTTTGGTTACTTATCCAAATGAACTTTGTTACCTATGGATTTGAAGCTTTAGACGTTATCTTTAAGCTCATAAAATTTCGTAGAAAAACACATTCATTTGGTATATGAAATCTTTGTGTAACCGTCACTGCCTCTCAGCACTCGTTTTACTCAATTCCAGATCTTACTTCCAACTTTGGAAAATCATAACAATTCAGATACTTATCCAAATGAGGCTTTATTGGTGTTCATTTAAATCTCTGTGTCTTAAATTTAAGCAGGCCAAGTTTCAGATTAAAACTCGTTGATTTAGATGCCAAAAACATTGTCAAATCACCACGGCCTCAAAACAGAACTAGAGAAACATACACCATGCATACTAGCATATCATCCCATAGTGTCATGTAAGTCATGTAGCTTATTATACAAACTTATTCATCAACATTTAATCTCATCCCATGAAAAGATCCAGCACCTAAAACATAGTTATGCGTGTAGAAGGAATGAGATTTCATGGAAATCCCAATAGCAAGTTACACAAACTATAATATCATGCATGGATAATTGTATGCTTAACATGTTATCATGAGATGGGAGCTACTTCATAATGGTACATAAGCAAACTCTAACATGCATATTGTCATGACATAACTTGCAAGGAGTTGCAATCATTCATACTTCATCATAACATGATGACATAAGCTCAAGCTCAACCAAACACCATAATCAACAAGCAAGCAAAACAATTAAACAAACATGAGTTATAGTTAGGTATCCTTGCTACCTATTAGCTATCTTGGTCAAGACCTTCTTGGGAGGATTTCCTTCCTTCACAAATGTCAAAACCTAGCCATTACAAAATAATATCAAGTTACAATTCAACTTGAAACCAAATCTAAGACTAGGTTTTCACTAGCTCCCTTTCTTTCTCTATTTTATGTTTCCTACTTCCATCTTTTCAAAATAAATTCTCATGGTTCATTTCCACATAATTTTTCATGTCGAATCCAAATATGAAATCAGAATTTCCAAAATCAAAAGATATCAATTGCTACAGTGCCAAACCGAAATGCATGCTCTTGATTTCCAAAAATTCTCATTTTGATTCCAATGCTTCCAATACTTATTCTCCTACTTTATCCCCACACAACTTTCCATTTTAAACTCATTGGAAGCATCAAAATCATGAAATTCCATCATATGAACAGTACCATATACAGTACCAGCAAGAACACAAGACCCTAAATCCAAACATACTTGAATTCACAAGCTTATACCACTTGATTCTAGCTTGTTTAAACTTGTCTAAACTATCCATAACATAAAACTCATATTTTAACCACATATGAGCAGAACTTCCAGCAGCAACCATAAGGGAAATATAGCATGAAAACCCTTAAAACCATGAGCTAACTTGCTAGAACAAAGCTCAAGATCAAGGGAGATGATTACCTTGCTTGTTACTTCACTTTGGTTGCTTCTTTCTTAGTTGAATGGAAATTTTGCAAGAGTTTCCCTATGGTTCACCATGCATGCCGAAGTGTTCTGAATAGGGGGTATTTATAGAGAAATTTGGGTTGAAATGGATGGCCAAGATTGATTTGGTTACTATTTGATCTAAAGGCTCATATTTAATCTTGGATTTTACTTTTTCTAAAAAGAATAATTATTACATCATGTGGGACAGCTCATGGGACACCTAAGAGGGTTACGTGGCATGCTGCCCATGTCAAGAAGGTTCTGGAAAAATTCCAATCCAATCCGGTACCGATCGGAGCAGTTTCACAATAACCGGACTGTTTTCTGTTCTGAATTTTTTTTTATAATATACCAGGATATGTATTATGTCTTGGAAATCAATATATAGGCTTCTCATATCATTGAAAATGATATATTGAATATTTATCTGCCATCTATTCCTTGAAAAATAACCAAAATACTCTTAGTGTCCTTTCCTGCGATGTACTAACCCTAAGGGCAAAATCGTCATTTCACACCTCTTTACACTGCCTCAGGGCATATATTGACTCTATATAATCATATTTATACTATGTCCCACGTTTTTGGCCTATCCATAATGACCAAAATGACCTCCATCCATCACTGGTACAGTATAGGCATCCAGGGGCATTTTCGTAATTTTGCACTTTTCCTGGACTGCTCTGGCCTGTGGCCCATATAATTGTCCAGTCACGTTAATGGGATCATGATGGTGTCATTTGGGCCTTATTATGGGCTTATTGCCTATATTGCCTTTATGGCCCAATTCACTGTACAACTCTCCCGATCATATTTATCAGGTATTTTATTTCACTGTAAAATCCCGTATGGCTTCTACAGGATTCCTTTTCTGATTCTATCAATTTTATAAATTCATATATTAAATATATGAATTTTCTATAAAGTCTCATCTAATTATGAGATCTCGCAATAATTCCTTCTGACTTCAGGAATTTATATCAATTAATCGGGACCTCAAATCAAAATCTGTGTTACGTTAAACTGACCGGAATATTTTTGTCTATCTACTGGTAAAATTTGGGTCTGATCTGATTCTGGGCATTTTTGGCCTGTTTTGGCTCAACTTTTCCATATTTACATTTAGGTCCCTTAACTTTTGAATAATTACACTTTAGTCCCTGAACTTTTCATTAATTGCATTTAGGTCCCTCCTTTTTCTTCTACTTTCACTTTTCACCTTCAAACTTTTAAATTTTCATTTTGGTCCCTATTCTTTCCTTAGTTATTAATCCTTTCCTTTCCTTTCATAATCTGATACAGTTTATTCCAAGAATCTTATATCAATTGCAGATAAACTGTACAGGTACATCAGGTCAAAAAATTGGGGATATGACAATCCAGGGTGGATGTATATATTTATTTATATTTATATTCATATATATATATAAATTCATATATATATATATTATATATAAGAGATATTTATAAGATTTAATTTATAAGGATAAATTAAATCTCTATCACATTTGAATTTAAAATTCAAATTGATATGATATCTCATATAAGAGATATTTACAAGATTTAATTTATAAGGATAAAATTAAATCTCTATCACGTTTGAATTTGAAATTCAAATTGATATGATATCTCAAATTTGATTTATGAGAATAAATAAAATGTAATTCCGTCTTATCTTTATTTTAAATTAAATAAATGGGTGAATTAAATCTGTGGGGTGAATTTAATACAAATACTATTTATTTAATTAGTTTCTTATCAAATTATACAATATATGATATTGTATGAATTTCAGAATTAATATAAGATTAATTCCAAAAATCCAAGTTTGTGGTAACATGCATAGCATCCTATATATCTGATATTTAGGAGCTACGGTTGGGATAGAAGAAAAGTGTGAACGGGAATCTGCAAAAGGTTTGCAGATAAGAAATTGCAAAAATAGAGACGGAGAGGATGAATTCTTGAGTAAGCCCTGGAGGGACAGGAGGCGCTAGCACGTCGTTCGTGGTTAGAACGTTATTCGTGTGGATACCAGTAGAGGAAGCTGACCTGAGTCGTCGACTTCTCGTGATCAAAAAGTGATCACGAGCTGCGGAGAAAAGCTGTGGGCGTTGCAACCAGAAGCTGAGAAAGTCACAACTGAATACTGAGGGTAATACTTCTTTCCACTTGACTTAAACACATACGGTAGATCCTGGCAGGGAATGGAAAATTTTTTAAGTTAATTTATGCTGCGTGTCTTCCAATTCCTTACAGTTGTATCAGAGCCATACCGTTTGTATTTAAGTTAGGCTTGATTGTTAATTCATATGATATGTGTTAGTCATAGCCAATCATGTGATAACATGCATTTTATGTGTGACATATAAGGAATCTATTTTATGTATGACATATAAGGAATATGAAAGGGAATTGAAATCGGTGGTGCATGCATTTTGATTTGATCAATTAATATTGATGGGGTCTAAGAAAAATGAATTCAGATTCATGATTATTTATGAAATAAAAAAAATCTCGAGCCGCTGCCCCAGACCCCACCCACTAACCGGCTAGCGGGACCGCCGTGGCTACCTATTTGTAGCGCAACATAACCGTAACATATACTATTTTGTGAATGTTTTAGTTTTGAAACATTAATTGCCCTTCAATTAAATATGAATATTGATTCTTGAATGTTTGGGTATGGTGAACAATATGGCTCTAGATTGCATGTGTTGTAATTTTTAAATATGGCCTGCGTGTTGTGCCTTCCTCTATATACTCTTAATGTAGCTTCTCTTCTCATCTCACTCCACTCGAATGTTAAAAGAGGTTTCTATATGTAATTTCCCTTTTTTTACTAGAGAGCTCCTCTCATTAGCTTGAGTGGACTTAGGATATGTGAGCCATATTGTATCACGTTTAAATTATGCATCTTATGATTATATCAGCACATGCATATTACTTGTATGAGATAAAAACTGAGAAACATGCATTCTTATAAACCAGATAGTTAAATTAAGCCCTCTAAATGAAATCTTAAATCATAATGTCGTCAATTTATGAACACTTGTCAAAACCTCGATCGCTCAATTGTGGACTCCGCCAAAGTGGGTGCATTTGAGTTATCTTGGGGAGATAACCAAGAGTAATGGTGCTACTCTCACATGTTTAGTATTGTTTGACTTAATTGAGATTAACAAAACAGTTTTAGGTCTGAAGGCATTAGATGGGATTAAAAACATGCCAGATCATATGATGATAGAATCCCATGAACATCTAAGAGTTATATTTGATATAATTGGTAAAGGTGTTACCTACCTAAATAACTTAATTTAAGCATCCTGCCAAAGTGGACTTAACTTTGAGCCAAATATGGATCTTAGCCCACTAACTATTGCATTGAGGGTTATTTATTTAGTGGGAGATTGCTAATTCAATTGCATATCTTAGCCCACTAACTGCAAGATGGCTGAAGGTGCATCAGTCATTACTCATGTCTTAAAGATGAAAGGGTACATTGATCACCTTGAAAGGCTTGGATTTCCCATGGGCCAGGAGTTAGCTACAGATTTGGTCCTGAACTCACTCTCGGAAAGTTATGACCAGTTTGTCATGAACTACAACATGAACAACATGGAGAAATCTATTTCTGAACTGCATGGGATGCTTAAAACTACTGAGCCAAGTCTTAAGAAGAAGCCCAATACTGTTTTGATGGTTCAGAAAGGAAAGGGTATGAAAAAGAAAGACAAAGGCAAGGGGAAGGGTCATGGCTCATCAGGTAAGACCAAAGAGTCAGGCAAGCCCAAAACCAAGCCTGCACCAAAGAAGGCAAAGCCTCCGAAGGAAGGAGTCTACTTCTACAATGAACCTGGTCATTAGAAGAGGAATTGCAAACTCTACCTCGAAGATCTAAAAAAGAACAAGAAGGATAGCGGGGCTATCGCTTCAGGTATTTATGTTATAGACATTCATCTTTCTACTTCCACCACATGGGTATTAGATACTGCATGAGATTCTCACATTTATACAAATGTGCAGGGACTAAAGGACAGTAGGAAGCTGAAAAAGGGTGAAGTTAACCTGCGAGTTAGAAACAGAGCAAGGGTTGTTGCGTTAGCTGTAGGCACTTATGAATTAGTTCTGCTTACTGGGCTTTTGTTAGTTTTGAACAATTGCTATTATGTTCCTGCTTTAAGTAGTAACATAGTTTCACTTTCTTATTTGGATAAGGAAGGTTTTACTTCCATTGCTGGGAATAGTAGATGTTCTATTTATCGTAATGATGTTTTCTATGCTCATGGTGATTTGCATGTTGATCATTACATATTAAATTTGGAACAACCCAATCATGGAAATATCTATAACATAACCGCCAAAAGGGTTAAACCAAATGATTTGAATCCGACATACCTCTGGCACTATCGTCTGGGCCACATAAATGACAAACGCATTTCCAAACTCCATCAAGATGGATTTCTCAACTCATTTGATTTTGAATCATATAACACTTGTGAGTCTTGCTTGTTAGAAAAGATGACAAAGTCAACTTTTACTGGGCACAGTGAGAGGGCCACTGATTTATTGGGCCTCATACATACAGATGTGGTGGACTGATGAACACAAATGCCAGAGGAGGTTATTCGTACTTCATAACATTCATAGATGATTTTAGCATATATGGGTACATCTATCTGATAAATTATAAATCCGAATCTTTTGAAATGTTCAAAATATTTCAAAATGAAGTACAAAACCAGCTTGGCAAAACAATTAAAGCCCTTCGATCTGATCGGGGTGGTGAATATTTGAGCCAACAGTTCATTGATCATCTTAAGAGTTGTGGGATAGTCTCACAATTGACTCCTCCAGGGACACCACAATGGAATGGCATTTCTGAACGGAGGAATCGAACACTATTAGATATGGTTTGATCTATGATAAGTCAAACAGATCTTCCACCCTCCTTTTGGGGCCATGCCCTAGAGACAGCTGCGTTCACACTCAATCGTATTCCATCTAAGGCAATTGAAAAGACTCCATATGAGATATGGGCTGGGAGGACACCTAGTTTATCTTTCCTCAAGATATGGGGATGCGAGGTCTATGTTAAGCAACAAGCCTCAGACAAATTAGTGCCCAAATCCTCAAAGTACCTTTTTGTGGGATATCATAAGGAAACCAATGGATACTATGTCTACAACCCTGCTAATAACAAAGTGTTTGTTATCAGAAATGGTATCTTTCTCGAACGAGAATTTATCTCTAAAAGAACCAGTGGGAGTAAGGTACACCTCGAAGAAGTTCGAGAGCCACAAGACACAATAGAACTGCAGATAGAAAATAGAGAAGACTCATAACAAGTTGTTGAAACTCCTCAAGTCACGCAAGGTCCACAAAAATCTAATAGGACACGACTTCAGCCTTAGAGATATGGATTTTTTATTTCTGATAGTCGTGATATGTTGCTCAATGAGCATAATGAGCCGACTACCTATCGAGAAGCTATAGTGGGACCAAACTCTGAAAAATGGCTTAATGCCATGAAGTCTGAGATGCAATCCATGTACGACAATCAGGTTTGGACCTTAGTCGACCCACCTGAAGGTGTAAAAACTGTCAGGTGCAAGTGGGTTTTTAAGGAGAAAACTGATATGGATGGCAATGTAAATGTCTTCAAGGCACGACTGGTTGCAAAAGGATTTACTCAAACTCATGGTGTGGACTATGATAAGACCTTTTCCCTAGTTGCAATGGCCAAATCAATCAGAATCCTCTTTGCCATAACAGCATATTATGACTATGAAATATGGCAGATGGATGTCAAGACAACCTTCCTTAATAGAAAGCTCCTTGAGGATGTGTACATGACACAACCTGAAGGGTTTGTGCGTTCCAAGGACTCTGGTAAAGTGTGCAAGCTTCAAAGGTCCATTTATGGACTGAAGCAAGCCTCTCGGAGTTGGAATCATCGTTTTGATGAAGTAGTCAAAGAGTTTGGATTTCTTCAAAATATTGATGAACCTTGTGTGTACAAGAAGGTTAGTGAGAGCACAGTTGTGTTTTTGGTACTCTATGTCGATGACATCCTACTTATTGGAAATGACATTCCCACCTTGCAGATTGTCAAGTCTTGGTTAGGAAAGTCTTTTTCGATGAAAGACTTGGGTAAAGCCACCTACATCCTAGGAATCAGGATCTATAGAGATAGATCTAAAAGACTTCTAGGACTCAGTCAGAGTACATACATAGACAAAATACTGCATAGGTTTAGTATGCACGAATCAAAGAGGGGTTTCATACCCATGTCTCATGGTATTCACCTTAGCAAAGATATGTGTCCTAGTACATCTAATCAGCGAGGTTGCATGAGTAAAGTTTCATATGCCTCGGCCATAGGATCTATCATGTACGCCATGTTGTGTACTCGACCGGATGTCTCGTTTGCCTTAAGTATGACTAGCAGATATCAACAGGACCCTGGTGAGGGCCATTGGACTGCTGTCAAGAATATCGTTAAGTACTTAAGAAGAACTAAGGACTTATTTTTGGTCTATGGTGGATTGGATGACGAACTCTGTGTAACTGGTTACACAGATATGAGTTTCTAAACTGACCAGGATGACCAAAAATCACAGTCTGGATATATATTCCTCCTCAATAATAGAGTAGTAAGCTAGAAAAGCTCTAAGCATGGCACTATAGCAGATTCTGCAATAGAAGTTGAGTATATAGCAGCATCTGATGTAGCTAAGGAAGCCGTTTAGATCAGGAAGTTCATCACGAAACTAGGGGTGATACCTACCATCTCAGATCCAATAACTTTGCTCTGTGACAATAGCGGTGCCATTATACAGGCCAAAGAGCCTAGGTCACATCAAAGGACCAAGTATATACTCAGGCGATTTCATCTCATCAGAGAAATTAACGATAGAGGTGATATAAAAATATGCAAAGTAGCAGGAGAAGATAATGTTGCTGATCCTCTAACAAAGCCGCTTGTGCAAGCAAAGCATGAGCGTCATGTTAGGTCAATGGAAATTAGTCAAATTAATTATTGTAGCTAGTGCAAGTGGGAGGTTATTGGAAATTGTGCCCTAGGGGCTAATCATTGTCTTATGAATATTGTTGATTTATGAATTTATTAATTGTGTTATCATATTATTTGCATGTTTACTGTGATGACCATCATTAGATAACTCATGATCTTATCCTAAATGTCCCTGGTCGGTCATCTATGCGGGAGCAGAGATGAAATAAGACCAGTATGACTTTGAAGATGTATAGAGATATAAATCAAAGTCATAGGCACATGTAAGAGTACAAGGTGTTGGACCGACCCGCTATGAGAGAGCTGCATGGGTTAAGTCATAAGCTTCTCTCATATACAAACCATGTCACTATGCCCTTTGACCTGAGATCATCATGAATTCTTACATGACAAATGGTCAGCTTTGACCTAGTCAAAAGTCACTTTTGACTGAGTGATCATAAAGACTATGTTCGGGCTTAGTGGTTTTCCGTGCAGAGGAATATGAATGGTCAAGATGGAATTTGTCCCTCACATTCGTAGAGAGATATTACTGGGCCCCTCGATGAGTGAGTGTGAGAAATGTATGGCCATACTGTAATGGAAAGGTAGTTCCATTTCTATAGTCAGACTACTTAGGGATCGAGAAAATAATGGTCAGGAATAGGAGGATGACATTCTCCATGCCTCATCCATGACCAAAATATCGTGTGACAAAAGGGACATGATATGGTTGTATAAAAGGTTACGTCGTTCATCGATCGTCATATGATTTGGGTAGTCGTGATGTCTTGCTAGAGACCGCTTGCGACTTGTGAGCCAGTATAGTAAATGGCCTACTGCCAACTTCATATGTGCCTACAGGGTCGCACATAAAATAGCCCAACACTAGCTATGATGTCCAGATTCATCGAATCTAAGACATGTCCAGATTCAATGAATGATCCAAGGTGGATGTATATATTTATTTATATTTATATTCGTATATATATAAATTCGTATATATATATTATATATAAGAGATATTTACAAGATTTAATTTATAAGGATAAATTAAATCTCTATCACGTTTGAATTTGAAATTCAAATTGATATGGTATCTCATATAAGAGATATTTACAAGATTTAATTTATAAGGATAAAATTGAATCTCTATCACGTTTGAATTTGAAATTCAAATTGATATGATATCTCAAATTTGATTTATGAGAATAAATAAAATGTAATTCTGTCTTATCTTTATTTTAAATAAAATAAATGGGTGAATTAAATCTGTGGGACGGATTTAATACAAACACTATTTATTTAATTAATTTCTTATCAAATTATACAATATATGATATTGTATTAATTTCATAATTAATATAAGATTAATTCCAAAAATCCAAGTCTGTGGTAACATGCATAGCATCTGATATATCTGATATTTAAGAGTTACAGTTGGGACAAAAAAAAGGTGAAACGGAATCCGCAAAAAGGTTTGTATATAAGAAACTGCCGAAATAGAGACGGAGAGGACAAATTCTTGAGTAAGCCCTAGAGGGAAAGGAGGCGCTAGCACGTCGTTCATGGTTAGAAAGCTGTTCGTGTAGATACCAGTAGAGGAAGCCGACCTGAGTCGTCAACTTCTCGTGCTCGAAAAGAGATCATGAGCCGTGGAGAGAAGCTGTGGGCGTCACAACCATAAGCTGAGAAAGTCGCGACTGAATACTGAGGGTAATACTTCTTTCTACTTGACTTAAACACATACGGTAGATCCTGGCAGGGAATGGAAAAATTTTTAAGTTAATTTCTGCTGCGTGTCTTCCAATTCCTTACAGAAAGGTAATGGAAAATGATCATTCCTAGTTGCTTCATTCAACTTCCTATAGTCTATACACATTCTCCAAGCATTCTGAACTCTTATTGAAATAAGTTCATTACTCTCATTTTTCACTACTGTGATCCGCTCTTCTTTGGTACTACATGTACCAGGCTCACCCACTCACTGTCTAAGATTGCATATATGATTCTAGAACTCAATAATTTAGATACCTCCTTTTTAATCACATCATGAATAAGAGGATTTGACCTCCATGGTGGCTGCATAACTGTCTTTGACCCTTTAGCTAAAAGGATATTGTGTGTGCAAACCAAGGGACTAATCCCTGGTATATCCCTTAAAGACCAACCTATAGACCTTTTATACCTTTTCAACACTGAAACTAGTCTCTCTTCTTTCAAACTAATAAGAGAACTGGAAATAATAACAGGCAATTTACAATCATCATCAAGAAAGGCATATTTCATGTTAGAGGGGAGGGGTTTCAATTATAAATCAGGGGGTTACACAATAGAAGGAATTATCTTTATTATATCAAGTGTATTCAGTGCGAGTGGTATGTCCATGTGGCTTGAGGAAGGAGATATAAGCTCAGTGTGATGTATAATTCCTCCACTTCCTGACTTAGTACCACCACCAGATGACCTAGAAATAGGAGAGTTAGGATTAGTCTAATCAATAGAAAAAGAAAGTAAATTAGAAGTGAGACTGGGATTAGAAAGGACTAAGGTAATAGCAAGATCACTACTATCCTCTTCTAATGTTCCAGCACCACTCAATGGAGAAGGTATGTTTGTAGCTTATGAATCAACCTTTTTATCATTAGTTTCTATAAAATCAATAAATATACCTTTCTCAAGGCTATCAAGTGCATAATCATCAGTAATATTAGAGTCAAAGCAATATGATATATCAAAATCATGAGTAGAAGAAAGCTAACTATCTATCTCTAAATAATAGACACATTATATTCCACCTTCACATGCACATAAATGAGAAGGGTGGGGGAAGATAGATAAGTAAAAGTATCATCATGCTTTACAACCATGTGACACCAATGAGGTTCATGTATATTAGTCTCAGTAAGTAGTTCACATCATGACATTCAATCGAACTAATGCCTAAATAAGAGTAATCTTCTTAACCATGATTCATAGCTTCTGAAAGATTAAATTACACTTCTTGATCCCTAATCCCCATAGTGATAAGAGCCTTTTTCATGTTAATTATGGTCTCAGCAGTTACAAGGAATGTTCTACCTATAATTAAAGTACTCTCAGTGGGTAGGTTATTAGTCATATCAAGGACATAAAAGTCAGTTGGAAAAGCAAGACCTTTGACTTATACGAGAATATCCTCAAGAATGCCTTAGGGTATCTCACCATCCTATCAGCTAGGCCAAGCACTACATTAATGTCTTTCAAAGCTTTAATATCCAATATCTTATAAACAGAGGCTAGCATGACATTAATTGCTGCACCTAAGTCAAGTAGGGCATGGGAAAATGTAGTTCTACCTATGGTATAAGGAAAGTGTAGGAACCCAGGTCTTTACATTTAATAGGCAACTATGGCTTAAATAAGGCGCTAACACTCAACCCTAGTTAGATTCTCTCACTATGCCTATACTTTCTCTTGTTTGTACATAGGTCTTTCAAGAATTTAGCATACTTGGGAAACTTTATAATCAATTCAAGCAATGGCACATTAACCTCAAGTTTGCTAAACATTTCAAACAATTCATCATTATCTTTCTTTTCAACAATCTTTTTACTAACCAAATAAGAATTTGGAAAAAGCAAGTCACGAATATTTACCTCATCACCTTTGGAGTCAAAAGGTGATCCTTTCTCTATTGGTCCCTTTATCATTTTGCACCACTGGTTGTTTCTGACACTTCTCAAAGAGCTTCTTTTCTTGTACGACTTCAGATTGGATAAAAGCTTCTTTCTTAGCTTAGGAAGTTTCTTGAGTAGTTTTGGCAAGAGGAGACTCAACTTCTATTTCCTCATCAACCTGCTCTTCATCCTCTTCATGTTCTTTGAATTATACATTCTTCGCCCCAATTTTCGTACCACTTCTCAGTGTGATTGCATTCAAAGATTTAGGATTTATTATCATATCCCAATTTTTAAGCCTAGAAGCCCAGTTTGTAGCCTGAAAAAGGAAGGCTACTAGACCCTATTATGCAGGAGTCCCAGAAGTATACAGATGATGCCCAGGGACTAAACTGTAAGAAAGTGAAAATTCAGGGACTAAAGTGTAAATAGGGAAATTCCCTATGGGCATAACAGAAAAGAAAGAGGTGTTTCTTGGGAACCTAGCCACCAGAGTGCTTGGGCTTAGTTAGAAACCCAAGATGACATCTTAGAAGCCCAAAAACGTAGGCCCAAGGATTATAGAGTTTAAGAGGTATTAAAATAATATTTTAGTACTTTTCCATAAAGTAAAGTTACCCGGTTAAGGATAAAACTGGGAAAAGTGATCAGATATGACTATAGACCATGAGGTGGCATGAAAGGTGTCCTCATGAGACCCACAAGGTGTCACATGGCATGATTACAGGAAAAGAAGAAAAGTTAAGGACACATGTCATGAGATAGGAAAAAGGAGAAAAAGTAAAGAGGACATGTGGCACAATCTCGGCCGTTCATTCCAGGAAAAGACTCTGGAATTCTCTGGAAAGGCTGAGTCAGCTGGTGAGGTGTCCCAAAGGCCCCACCGTTGTGCCACATACCCCTTGAGGTATCCCTTGAGGTGTCCTTGGATGATGTCATATTGGTAAGTCATCAAGGAGGATGACGTCATTGTGATGATGCAAGTAAAGCTTCTTGGGGAAGCTAAGCAATCTGGGCCATTCATTAAGATTTGATCTGAGCCATCCATTCCACCTCCACTCACCTATAAATAGGCCACCCCTCCCTTCATGTTATGCACGACCAAGAGCCAAGAAAGAAGAGAAAGAAGAGAGAAAGAGAGAAAGAAAGGAAGGAAGGAAGGAATTCTGGCAGAGTCAGGAGCAGTCCAAGGAGCTTAGGAATTGGACAGAGCTTAGGAATGAGGTAAGTAAGTTATCTAGTCCCTATAAAGTAGAGGATTTCTCTTAGTGGTTAGAATAGAGAAATATCTCTATTAATAAAGGTTGCTAAAAAGAGAAAGAAAGTTAGGGGAATGTTAGAGTAAGGTTATTACCCCTAGTTAAGCATGACTTAAGTATATCTACACTGGATAATAATAAAGATATTATTATGCTATGTATAGGCTCTGACTTATGAGAAGAAGGAACCTTAGAGACAAGGTTAAGAGCTAGAAGTAGGGGAGAACAATTAGCCCGAAGCCCGTGGGCCCGCCTGCAACCCGGTATTATTTGAGCCCATTTAAACCCTCCCAAAATAGGCCCGTAACGGGTGGGCTTAAATGGGCTCAAATATTAAATTATATGGGCGGACTGCGGGCTGACCATTGGGCAGCCCGCAGCCCGCCCATATATTTTTTATTAATTATTATATTATATTTATTTAAATTTATTTTTATTATATACTAATATACTTTTTTAAATTTATTTTGTTAAGGTATGGGTAATTATATCTACAACCATCACAAGTAAATATAATGTAAATTATGTATAATTATAATTCAATTGAATAATTAAGATTATAGATGATTATATTATATAATCATTGTAGACTGTGTGGTTATAAATTTGTAGCTATTATGATATTTTATTTTTTAATTTTAGGATGAACAATCATATCATGTGTGTAATATTGTTATTTTATTTTTATTGTTATTAAAACTTTAAATGAATTTAAATAAAAAAATATTTTTATTTTTTATAAATGGGCTGCCCATGCCCATTAGAACCCAAACGGATTCAGCCTAACCCATTTAATACGGGTTTAAACGGGCTGAGGCACGGGCATGGGCTAGCCCGTGCCCATAAAAAAATAAATGGGTGGGGCACGGGCTGACCATCGGGCCAGCCCAGCCCACCTATTACTCAGCCCTAGCTAGAAGGAAATACTACACGCCAGGTAGTAGACTTACCTACTTGTATACTTATAATGCTTGGATGTTTTATGTGATGTTTTCTTACCTTGATGATGTGAAGCATGTATGATTAAGTAATGCTCTGTTTCTTTTTATACTATGCCCATATGTTATAATTAAGTAACATGGAAGCATGTATGTTATCATGATGCAAGCATAATCATTAAGTGCACACATAGTAACATCAAGCATATAGTTGCATACATTGTATGGTTACTGTTTGCTACTGAGATTTCCCTAGAAATCTCACCCTTTCCATATAATCTTAATCCCACATGTAGGATTAAAGAATCATGAAGAGAAGCTGGGGATTGGATAGTGCAGATGTTAGGACCAAAATGCTAGAATCAGGGGAAAATTCAGGATGAACTGTAAACTTCGGATGTTTTCTGATATTGACCTGGTCAAGGCATGGTCAACGAGTTATTTTTTCCTGAAAGAGCATTAAGTTTTCTTCGTGTAGCAATTTGAATCACTTCATTTCAATTTTTCTAGAATTAGTTATCATTTTTCAAATTTACATTGGAATTTACACAGTGAACAGTACTCGCCAAGAGTAAAATTTCAGATTGAGTAATTTGACTTCAATAGCCTTAAAAGTGGTTCCAGATGCTACCATTTGGTCCCTAAGATGTATGAAAATGAGGATGGTTTATTTTGATATTAGACCAGAGGATTCTGGCTCAGAGCATAAGGTTATGGTACAGAATCAAGAGGGTTCTAGTATAGAGCAAAGGATTCTGGCTCAGAGCATAAGGTTCTAGTATAAAATCAAGAGGGTTCTAGTACAGAGTAGAGGATTTTGGCTCAAAGCATAAGTTTCTGGTACAGAATCAAGAGCGTTCTAGTACAGAGCAAGGGGTTCTGGCACAGAGCGTAAGATTCTGGCATAGAACAAAAGGTTCTGGCTCAGTGATGCTCTGGTATAGTTAGAGATTTAATCTAAGAGGTTCTCCCCTAGTAGAAGATATGGGGATGGTGTTCACTACTAAGAGACAGTGACACCCAGATAGATAGAATAGTACCCTATACCTCATAGCGGTACAGGGTAATCTTCAAGGAAGTAGTTACTCTTAGTCAGCTGTTACCGCCGAGGTCTCATGTTTCTTAGCACGATGTGGCTGGACTAAGAAGGATAACATCTGGGGAGCAGTTTTCTCTATGGATAGAGATAGAAGCTAACTAGTGCCAGGTAAAGGGAAGCTACCAGACTTTACAGTGGCAAGGATAATAAAGGTACCAACCTATTTGAAGTTAATCAACTAGAGGATTGGTATAAAGCATAATCAAGCCAAATAGTATAAAGTAAAGAGATATGAAAGATTAGTTTGAGACAATGTTCAGAAGTAGATCCTCTATGTGAGTAGATCTACATTACGAAATAATTTGTTCAGCTAGTGTTTATTGAACAAAAGAATCAATAGTTAGAGATAAGATGATTAATAGATAGAAAGCTGATATTCCCAAGATAGAGGAACTGCAGTCTAGTCCAAGTAGACTGAGACTAATAGAAAGAAAGAGTTAAGAGATAGTTGAGAGTTGAATGACTAAGAAGTTAGCTCACGGATTGAATTCCGTGTTATAAAGAAAGAAGTTTATAATATTTAAAGAGAGAAAGGCAACCACAATTTCAAAGATAAAGAGACTCCCCAATTTAAGAAAGAGTAATGAGCAAGAGTAAGATAAAGTAATGAAGGGTTGAGTCTATACCCTAGTAAGAGGGTAATGTGGTAGCCTAAGTTAAATGAGTAGTTATTTCAGGTTCCTAAATAAATGTTTGGGACCTGGCAGATAATTTGATAGAGCAAAGAATGTTCAATTACAGTGTACGTATGATGGATGGTTGGGCAAATTTATGTGATATGGCTTATGTTGCCATAAGTTATGATGGATAGTTGCATCTCCTTGCAGTTGTCATATGATGACACGCATGTTAGAGTAGGCTATGAATACTCCTCTCATGCAGTACATGCAGGGTAGACTTTATGATGAGAAAGTTATGTTTCTCCCATACCATACGACATGTAATAAGAATTACCCAGAATGAGAGACAGTCTCAGTAAGTAGGACTGTTACAGTATGATTGGGGTTACTCAGGTATTTCTACAGACTTATGAATATAGTACTCATGACCATTTCTTATGTTAGGGTTACAGCAAGTACCAAGAAGATGGTAGTGTTATAACTCTATCAAAAGAAATGGTATACAGAAAGAGCAAAAGATAACAGTAAAGAGATTATTTTCATATCACTCTTCAGATAAGAGTTGGATATGAAACAGATGGCTCTCAGATAGAGTTAGATTTAGATGAGTTCAGATTACTCTTCAGATAAGAGTTAGATCTGACATAGATTACTTGCAGTTATAGCATAGTTTAAATGGCTCACAGTTAGAGCACATATTTAAATGAGAAGTTATGATGAGGCCATAGTAACAAAATGCAATGGCAGGTGGTTAGACCATAATTGGTAAGCCATAATAGAGTAAGAAAGATGAGAAGGAACTCTTGAGTAAGAGGAAAAATAAGAAAATTCATGCTAAATAATATGGGCTACTGAATGTATTTTAAAATTTTTATTGAGATATCAATAAGTAGAAGCAATTAACCTTATAACTTAGTCTATTGGATAAGATCTTTCAGAGATGATGATACAGTACAACATAATCACAGAGGATTTTGGAGGGTCACAATTAGATCCTAGCATGGCTCAAGGGTCATAGTTAGATCCTAACAGCTTCAGAGTGACAGTTAGATTTTGAAAAGGCTTACAGTTGATCGTAATTAGATCTGGAGGTCGCAGTTAGACCTAGCCTAAGGAAAGTAATGAGCTATGAAGAAATGAGAACAATATAGTATCTCTCTGGAAAGATGAGTACCAAAGACGAAGTTAAGGTAAGGAGCTTCACGAGTTGATTAACTCATCTAGAAAACTTATTTATAGCCTATATTATATAGATTAAACTTAGTTTACCCTTATGAAGATGGAGTCCAAGTTCAAGCCTAAGTACTGGTATTCAAAAAGTTTTGCAGAAGTATGCCTGAGGAATAGAGAAGAGAACCCCATATGTTGTAAGAATGGAAAAGTATGAGTAGATAAATCCTTCATATAAGGATAAAGAGGTTAAAAGGTTAGTAAGACCCAGAGAAGAGGGTCTAAAGATAGAACGCAATTATATGAGAAATGGTGTAAATGCCACAAAAAGTTGGCATAAATGAACAAAGTTATGTGAGATAGTAAGGAAAGTTAAGAAGGGCTAGAAAAGTCAAGAAAATGTTATGAAATGAAAAGGACATTCTCCTCAGAGAAACTATTCATCAAGGAATGAATAGAGATTTAACCCTCAAATTTTGAGGACAAAATTTATTTTAAGGGGAAGAGAAATGTCATATCCTAATTTTTAGGCCTAAAAGCCCAGTTTATAGCCTGAAAAAGGAAGGCTACTAGACCCTATTATGCAGGAGTCCCAGAAGTATACAGATGATGCCCAGGGACTAAACTATAAGAAAGTGAAAATTCAGGAACTAAAGCGTAAATAGGGAAAGTCCCTGTAGGCATAACAGAAAAGAAAGAGGTGTTTCTTGGGAACTGAGCCACCAGAGTGCTTGGGCTTGGTTAGAAACCCAAGATGACATCTTAGAAGCCCAAAAACGTAAGCCCAAGGATTATGGAGTTTAAGAGGCATTAAAATAATATGTTAGTACTTTTCCATAAAGTAAAGTTATCCGGTTTAGGATAAAATTGAGAAAAGTGATCAGATATGACTATAGACCATGAGGTGGCATGAAAGGTGTCTTCATGGGACCCACAAGTCACATGGCATGATTACAGGAAAAGAAGAAAAGTTAAGGACACATGTCATGAGATAGGAAAAAGGAGAAAAAGTAAAGAGGACACGTGGCATAATCTCGGCCGTTCATTCCAGGAAAAGACTCTGGAATTCTCTGGAAAGGCTGAGTCAGCTGGTGAGGTATCCCATAGGCCCCACCGTTGTGCCACATACCCCCTGAGGTGTCCTTGGATGATGTCATATTAGTAAGTCATCAAGAAGGATGATGTAATTGTGATTATGCAAGCAAAGCTTGTTGGGGAAGCTAAGCAATCTGGGCCATTCATCAAGATTTGATCTGAGCCGTCCATTCCACCTCCACTCACCTACAAATAGGCCACCCCTCCCTTCATGTTATGCACGACCAAGAGCCAAGAAAGAAGAGAAAGAAGAGAGAAAGAAGAGAGAAAGAAGGAAGAAAGGAAGGAAGAGAAAGAAACGAAGGAATTCTGGCAGAGCCAGGAGCAATCCAAGGAGTTGAGGGACTGGACAGAGCTTAGAAATAGGTAAGTAAGTTATCTAGTCCATACTCTAATAAAGTAGAGGATTGCTCTTAGTGGTTAGAATAGAGAAATATCTCTATTAATAAAGGTAGCTAAAGAGAGAAAGAAAGTTAGGGGAATGTCAGAGTAAGGATATTACCCCTAGTTAAGCATGAGTTAAGTAGAGCTATACTGGATAATAATAAAGATATTATTATACTATGTATAGGTTCTAACTTATGAGAAGAAGGGACCTTATAGACAAGGTTAAGAGTTGGAAGGAAAGGCTACACGCTAGGTAGTAGACTTACCTACTTGTATGCTTATACTGCTTGGATGTTTTATGTGATGTTTTCTTACCTTGATGATGTGAAGCATGTATGATTAAGTAATGCTCTGTTTCTTTTTATACTATGGCCATATGTTATAACTAAGTAACATGGAAGCATGTATGTTATCATGATGCAAGCATAATCATTAAGTGCACACATAGTAACATCAAGCATATAGTTGCATACATTGTATGGTTACTATTTGCTACTGATATTTTCCAAAAAATCTCACCCCCCTTCCATATAATCCCAATCCCACAGGTATGTTAGAAAAGGATTGAAGAAGCATGAAGAGAAGCTGGGGATTGGATAGTGTAGATGTTGGGACCAAAATGCTGGAATCAGGGAAAATACAAGATAAACAGTAAACTTCTGATGTTTGCTAATGTTGACCTAATCAAGGCATGGTCAACGAGTTATTTTTCTCTGAAAGAGAATTAAGTTAGCTTCGTGTAGCAATTTGAACCACTTCATTTTGATTTTTTTAAAATTAGTTAGGATTTTTTGAAGTCAAGTCACTCCATTGGAATTTACACAGTGAACAATAATCGTTAAGAGTAAAATTCTAGATTGAGTAATTTGACTTCAATAGCCTTAGAAGTGGTTCCAGATGCTACCATTTGGTTCCTAAGATATATCAAAATAAGGATGTTTCATTTATCACTGTGTTGGAGGGTGTAGAACAACTACTCTTTAATTGTTATTCACTCAAGTTGTTAGAGAATTGATTAATAAAAGCGTTCAATTTCTCAATCTTGGTCTCCATTTACTCTAATTTAGAGAACACATTTTGTAGACGTGAGTCTATCTTATTCTCTATAGCATGTAACTTAGCCTTAATTTGTGACTTCTAATTGTCAAACTTTAAATTAAGCTCAGTAATACTTTACACAAACATACCAAGTTCATTACCTCCAGAAAAAGAAGATGATGCCCCTTGATTAGTCACCACTTGATTTGAGAAATTCCCTTGAGGGTTGCCTTGATTCCCACCCCATCTAAAGTTAGGATGAACTCTCCACCCTAGATTATAAGTGTTAGAGTAGAGATTCCTCTTTTGATATTAGCCATTCCTATTTTGTTATAGGGAAGAAACTTTTCATAATGAGAACAAGTATTAGAGACATGCATCATTGACCCACAATACTCACAATCTGCAACTATAGCTTGAGAGTGACCCATTGAATTAACCTGCTTGGCATTCACATTATTCTTCAAAATATTGAGTCTTTTCTCTATTTGGTTCCCCATAGTAGCAATTTTAGCAAGAATATCTTGGGAAGAAATCGATAAGGTATTATACACTTTTCTTGTGTCTCTAGATTAAGAGTCATTGGTAGCCATCTTTTGAAGTATATCCCATGCAGTATTGGGACTCAATTCTCTAAGAGAACCATTTACAACAACATGAATTGAGGGCTTATGATGTAGAAGTAGCCCTTCATCGAAAGAATTAACTAGATCATTCTTTGAAATATTGTGGTACGGATATTGAGCTAGAAGTGTGATGAACCTGGTCCAATACTCGTGCATAGATTCATTATCTTATTGTACCATACTAGTCTCCTTTTTTAGCCTTGAAGTTTTAGAGACAGGGAAATATTCATCCAAGAATGCTCCTTTCAACTGATTCCAAGTTAATGTGGTAAAATGTTGGGGTAGTGTGGAAAGCCACTCCTTGGCCTTGCCTTCTAAAGTAAAATGAAATGCTCTCCTCAATACATCTTGAAGATTAGCCATAGGTGATTTCATAGAAGAGCGCACTATATGCATAGTCTTCAAATACCTATGTGGATCATCACCTGTAAAGCCATGAAATTTAGGTAAGAAAGAAATTAATGCTCCTTTAATTTCAAAGTTCCCATTATCAGTATAAAAGCCATAAGGATCATAATTAACATTAAATTATTAATCTCCCTCATGCTTCTATCATCCTCACCATTATTTCCTAAGTTGTTCTCACCATGTCTATTATTCACATTAAGCCCATTATAACTATTATTACCCTTAGAACCATCCATGGTTTCTTGTTCTAATTCAAAATCATTAACAAATACATGTTCACTAGAGGTAGCTCTCTCACTAGACTCTTATTCACTAGATGACAAACTTGACTCTTGTGAAATATGCCCTTCCTTGACAATAACTGACTTGTACCCTCTAATCTCCTTTCTTTTCTAATATTTTTCATAGTATTTTCAATTTCAAGATTTAAAGGAATCAAAGGTAAAGCCTTATCACTCATAGGCATAAACAGTAGCAATTAGATGAAAAGAAAAAAAGAAAATTGAAATAAAATAAAAATAAATGAACGAAATAAAAAATAATTAAGCCAAATAAAAATCAACCTAATTTTTTTGTTTTTTAAAATGTAAATGAAAAAACAAATGTTATGCAACTAACTGAGACAAGCTCAACAATTGAATTAATCCAAGAAAATATTACTTAACACTTAGTTACTAGGGTACCAATTTCTTGGCTCCCCAGCAACGGTGCCACTTGAAATAACCTTATGTCCAATGTCGCCTTGGGGTTACTTCAAAAATTTAAACCAAGAATTGTGTATAGTGTAACCTCGAGTCATTCTCTTTGAGGAGCTAAAAATAAAAATTAAATTCCTTAATAACTAAATGCAATGCAACCTAAGTTAGAAAATGTGATTTGTTTTGATTAACTAACAACTAAATGCAATGATTTAAAAATAAATTTAAATAAAATATTTTTAATATTTTTAATTTAAAGAAATGAATAATAAATGATAATAAGTGAATAGAATAAATTCAAAGGTGATTAATAATAAAAGCAATCCTCCAATTCAATAATGTAGGCAATCATAGCTTCAATAAATATGGGAGTTATAAATTATGAATTATAATTTAGCTTTTAATCTAACAACCGAGCCACCTTGAATTGTCACAAAATAATTTGCAAAGTCTTAATTTATTAGCTCCCACCAGAATAATAAAATAAGACTAAAGATATTAAAAACTAATTCTCAATTATAAGTCAATAATTCATAAAAAAAGAATTTAAGTCAACAAGAGACACAACGATCCAATAATCAAGCCACCTTGAAAAATCACAAAATATTCACAATAATCTCAATATAATGTCTGACCCATATCAAAGTAAATAAAATTAAATTTAATTAAAGAATAATGTCAAATGCCAAACAAAATTCAATCACAATAATCTTCAATGAGTACAAATAAATTATTATAAATATTCCTAATAATTATAAAATTAAACCTAAGACCTATGAGTCATAATATAATTATTGGGTAGATAATCAGAGTAACTTATACTCCCCTTTGAGATCTCAAATTCATGCCTTGCTATTGAATCAGAGAGTTAGGATGCTCTAGCCATGCCTAGCCATGAAAATCAATGCCATCATCAAGCTTTCACAGCCATGCATGATCAGATGGGGAAGAGGAGACTGTGTTGTCATTGTGCTTGTATGCCTTCCCCTGTATGTGTTGTCTTTGTCTTCTTGCAGTAGTGCGTTTGTGTCTTTAAAATGGCTTATGCGTCTTAGCGTGTGCGTGTCTCTCTTCCTAATTGTTGTGCTGAGTTTTGTGGCTCACGTCCCTATGATGTGTGTGTGTGTCCTGTGCTTGTTCTCCTGGTGCCGCCGCTTTCACTTGTGTGTCATGGCTTTTTAAAAGCTGAAAGCATAAAGCAAAACCTAATGGACCAAATCGTAAGGTTTGGCCTATTGGGTATCATAGTGCAGTTTCTAGTTTTATGGTCCTTTGTTGTCATTTGTGAATTCTGATTTCTCCTAAATTTCTGAAATATAAAATATAATAATGTAATACCTTTTATTTCAAAAATAATTATTTGGGAGAAATCATAAAAATATGACAATTGTGCCCCTATTAAGACTAATTCAATGTAAGGCATATTAATTCAATTAGTGCACAAATAATATAATTAAGGACTAAAATAATGATAAAAGTCTACCAAAATAATATGAATAAATATATAAAAATATGGGTTTGCCACCAAGTAATTAACTACTAAATGAGATCAACCTTATCCTTATGGCGTAAAAGATTTTCTATATGGATGTAAGTGTTTAGCTCTCAAATATCCTCTCATCATTAGAGTTCTTTTACTCATATTCAAATTGGCAAACACCCTATCATATGCTTGTAATGGCTCTAAATGTGCTCCACTATACAACACTTAAGCAAAGAATCAAAATGTATTTTAAGGGTGAAACGATAGAGATATGGAGGAAAAGGAAAAAGAAGAAAATTGAGTGTCTTAATTAAAGACGATGCAAGTCAAATTTTATCTAAATACCCCAAACCATATGCTTCTATTATAGAAAATAATTATTTCTTCTTTATTCCTTTGCTATAACTTCTTGACAATGCTACACAATTCTCTCTCAATGAAAGCACCATTTCTTTTTTTCTTCTTTTTTTTTTTTTGAAATCTTATGTACAATACTTCCATAAGTTCCTTGAAGGTTATATAGGTTCAAGTAAAAAGATGAACTTGACTTGATTATAATAAAATTTAGACACAAGTAGAAATGAGATAACAATAGAATAGCAATGGAGGTCCAATAGGTAAACAAATGATCAAAATTTATGGCTTGTGTTTAGGCCTAAATGTTTAGAAATGAATGCCCCTATCATATCAATAATATAAATGTGCAAATAGTTTTCAACTCTGAGCCAAGACAAATTCTAGAGGATATAAACCAATTGAATAATCACTCAATATAGGAATTAAGGCCGAGATTCCTGCCAACTAGGGTTTTCATCTAAATTGATCATACACTAAAGTCTCAAACAATGTTCATTATTCACTAGGAATTACAATGCTTATCACAACTGATAACCCTCTAAAATGATAATTTAAAACTTCAAAAGTAATTACTCAAAATCATGTAATAATCCTAAGTTTAATAGTAAAAATGTAAGTATTTCCAATTCCATTTCCAAGATTTTCAAAAATTCAAGTATGACCATGGTTTCTATAAAACTATTTATGCAAAATGGTTAGAAACAATAACGCAATGAATCACTTATATAGTTGATTTGAAGCACGGATTGTCGTTGTCCGACTTATCAAAATAAAAGTAAATTGCACCCTATTAATGTAGTATAAGGCACAACCCTATCGTTCTTTTTGAGGAGCTTTTTATTGAAAACCTAACAAATAAGTGACAAAATCATTGAAAACCTGAGTAAAAATAAAATTGATTTTGGGGTTTGATTGATTTTTTATGCAATAAAATAAGGGTGCAGTAAAGAAAATATTTTTGTATTCTTTATTAAGATAGAAATTCAGTGTATTGTGAAAGAAATTTGTTATGAAAGATTCTTGATGATGGGGCCTATCTATCCTTGCTCTCAATTTGATATAGGAGTTTTGGACCGCCATATGTATTGATATTTGTCCTTCGGCACTTATAAAAATGAAGCTTGAATTAACATTCTTCATCACTTATAAAACTCAATGTTGCCCTAAAAATCATATCAAAAGAAGATCACTTTTCCCATCAATTATGGATTCAAGTGATTGTTATGCCGCCGTTGGAGACGAATGGTACTCAGGATATCCCGGCACTGTGTGATTCGACAAGGAAGAATTGTTATGCTCCATTTAAGAAGTTGATTGGAAAGCTGATGTCATCATTATCATCACCGGAAGTTCCTCCGGTGAGCTACATAATTGATGATGCGAACATGAGCTTTGCAGCAAAAGTTGCAAATGAATTTTGAATACCAGAGATTAGGTTTTGGACGGCTTTAGCATGTGGAAAGTTAGGATACTTGTAGTATGAAGAGCTTGTTAGAAGAGGCATTGTCCCATTCAAAGGTAGGTGTTATCGCTCTTTCTTTATCTCTAACAAAAAATTTGAGTTATGGTATAATCTATCTATCAATAACAACTTGTTTGTACAAATAACTTGTTATGTCTAAATTATAGGCTCTCTTTTATATCTACATTAAGTGTCTTTTTAGCCCCTAAAATATAAAAAGTATATTTATTTTAATCCTTTAAATATAATATTGTATCTCATTTAACATAAAATATTGGTTTATCAAATTTTAGTAATAATCCTACCATTACACTCTGACAAAGCATGTTGTTATTTTGATTTTTAAATTGTTTTATGTTTTATCCTAAAGAATTAAAATTTAGATATGTTTTGGCAACATTTAATTTTTAAATCATCATTTTAAATTCATTGAGTATTTTTCCATAATGAGATTAATGTTGTTAAGTTTAAATAACTAAAAATATATTTTTTGTATTTATAAAATTAAAATAAAATTTGATACAGATACAAAATATGAAGTTAAGAAAAGGCCTAAAAGACTATTTGAACTCAAATATATCCGATATTGGATATAGTATAGTGCCTTGAAAATTGTAAAGATAATGGGGCAAAATATTAACAATTATAATAACTAAAAAGTGACTAGCATTTGTTTTTTGTTTACTTTCCAGATGAAAGTTTCAAGAGTTATGGCTCCTTGGATACAACATTAGATTGGGTCCCAGGGATGAAATATATTCAACTAAAAGACCTACCAAGCTTTATGAGAACCATAAGTGTAGACGATATCATGTTTGATTTCTTAGGTTCAATCACAAAAGATTGCATAAAATCGTCTTCCATTATCATTAGCACATTCCAAGAATTGGAGAGTGAAGTTCTTGAAATCATCAAGGCCAACAAGAACCCAAATGTGTACAACATTGGCCCACTTCCCACTTCACTTTCACAGCAGGCATTTCATTCTTCATGAGAAGCAAAATGCTGGCTTCAAGTCAATAAGTGGATTAAGTTTATGGGAAAGCGACTCAAAATGTATCAAATGGCTAGCCAAGTGGGAGGAAAACTCAGTGATCTATGTGAATTATGGGAGTATCACTGTAATGACTGAACAAAACTTGAAAGAATTTGCATGGAGCCTACCATTTCAGATTAGGTCTTGTTAATATTTTATATATGTTTAAGGCATTTCAGTTTAGGGAGGGAAATTTTGTATAATTTAACCATATTAATAACAGATATTAATAAAGCAGTTTTCTTGGAAAATCTGTCAATAACGTAACTTTTTCTTGAGCGCCGCTTGTGTGTGTGTGTGTGTGTGTGTGTGTGTGTGTGTGTGTTTGGTAATTCAAAATAAACTTTAAGGATGTGTTGACATTTCATTAGTTAGGTTGTGTTTGGTAAAATATTTTCAACATAGGGGGTTGGGTTTTCAATCTTATATATAGTATTTGAAACGCTTTAACAGAAAGTATTGCTTTATTTCAATAATATTGTAAAGCATTTGCATTTATATAATTTATATTTTCAGAATGATCACCCATAAAAATTGCCTAAAATAGAAATACACTTGACAACTTGTTTTATACAAGTATGCATTTTGTTTTAAATCGTTTATACCATTCTCACTATCATATTAAATCAAATACAATTTCATGTTTAAGTTTAGCATTAATACAATTTCCTTTAATTCGTTGTCATCCTAATATTAAAATTATTATATAAACAAGGATCAAAATTAGAATCTCATCATTTTGTATGAAAAAAATATAATTTATTCCCTTCACTTGTGTGTATTGCAGGTGTATCTTAGATCACTGGGTTATGTTACACATAAATCTTTTAACCCAGTCTTTTTTTATAAGTGTCAGTTAACTTTTTTAAATACATCTAATAAATCAAATAAATTAATTAATTATAATTAATATAAGAATTAATTAACTAATTTAGGTAGATTACTAAATTGTATATAATATGAATTTATCTTAAATGTTAGATGTAGTCATAATTAACTAATTGATTTAACTCCTTAGATCTCTCTAAAAAGTCATCTGACTCTTATAATTAGAACTAGTAATTTATGTAATCTCACAAATATGAGATCCTTAATTAACCTGGCATATTATAATTATTAATAAAAAACGTTTCAAAAATTTAATATAAACACATAAAGTAGATGATCCAAGTCAGGCTATATCCATGGAAAGCCACTAGCTTCGTCCCATAAAAATTATATTATAATAATTGATTATTTTGCAATTTACCAATTACACACTTGAATTAAGTGGAAGGGATTCAAACTAATGTTCAAATCAAATTTAATCAGTTCTAATTGATATATTAGAGATCAAGATCACCACAAAAAATTATATTAGGTCTGTGTATGCTTCGTGGCCCACTTCAGATTTCATGTCAACAAGGACAATGTCCTCTATGTTATTAATATTAAATATATAGATAGATAGAATAAAATTTTAAGTATTCATATCCAAAATTTAAATTTGTATTTAGCCTTGAAGAAAAATATAGACCCATAGAATAATAAAAAAAATAGTAGCATATATATATATATATATATATATATATCTTTTTTCTTGTGTTATATAAAGAGGGTCTGCACCACAGAAAATAAGTGCTATAAAAGAACCAAAAGGGTATTTATTCAGCAGAGTTGTAGTTATGCGATCAAAATCAAAGAAAATGAGCATGGCTCTTAAACTCTAACATATTTGAATCAATTATTTTGCAGCACAATATGGCCGGTGAGAGAAGAAACAGAGAGAGGGAGGGTGAAAGGGAGAAATAGTTGAGCGAAATACGAGAGAAAATGTGAACTTAGAGGACATTAGGTTGGACCAAAAAAAATTAATAACGACCATTTGGAGGGGGTGACAAATATAGTGTTTTTGTTCCATTTTCTAATGTTTATGTATGTTTTTGTTCCATGTATGTTTTACTTGCTCTACCCTAAAACATGTTTTTAAATGCGAGAGAAACAATTACAACAAATGGTAAGATATAATAAGGGAAGCAATATTCTTGATAGGCCAAAAGAAAGCAATATTTTTAACATTAATAATTGTTATAATATTCCTATTAGATCTTAAATACGGATAAAAAGATAAATAACATATCAGATTAAGATATTAATTTTATCTTATTTAAAAAAAGATAATTTACTCATTGTCTTATTTTAATTTAAACTTCTCTAAATTTTTCTATTTGCCTTACAAAAAAATATTGATTTGGCGACGACTTTTCAGCGGCGACACAAAAAGTCGCCACTCAAAATATATTTTTAGTAGCGATTTTTCTTTGTCATCGCTGAAAGTAAGACTTTCAGTGGTAACACTCATTGTCACCGCAGAAGCTCAAAAAATAAAAAATGTTGACAACACTTTTCTGCAGCGACACTAATTATTACCTCAGCAGGTCATAGTATATGCAGTGATAAACATGTGTCATAGTAGAAAATCTATAGTTTATGCCACATCAATTTTTTATCGTCGTAGAAGGTATGATTCAGCGACGACTTTTGTATCTGCTAAAAGTGTTCATACAATTTTTGCCCAATTTGAAGGGTTTTAAAAAATTGTCTAATATATAGAATTAAATTATCAAATAATGTTATTTTTAAATAATAAATAAAGGAATTTCACATGTTATTATAGTAAAGAAAGATTATACATATAATATGTGATGTATGTGAAAGAAGGAGATGAAGCATGGATATGTGCATAAGAGAGATATTATAAATGTGTGTCAATGGGCATGAGAGTTAGTATGTGTGTGTTAGAGACAATGTAGGGGAGGAGATAGAGAGAGATGTGCGCGTGAGAGAGAGATAAGGAGAAAGAATAGATATAAAATAGATACATACATACATACATACATACATACATACATACATACATACATTTTTAGTTACTGTTGCATTTAATGTAACATCACAACTTTTATCAAAAGGATTTATAAGGTATTATTGAGTTTAATATTATTTTTCTGAAATTAAAAAGTGTCAAAAGTGAAATTTTAGAAAAAGAATAAAGGAAAGAATAATCATTAAAAATATTTTGGGGTTAAGAAAAATGAAGAAAAAATTATAAAATAATTATTTTGGGGTTTAGAAAATTATGAAAGAGTTTATTTCTCCAAAAGAGAGTCAAATGATTTAATAACTATTTTTCAGGAATTAAAGGCCTATTTTCTTAGAAAATTCAAGAAAAATAGTTAGAGGTTATCATTTGCCCAGAAAATTTTATAAAATTTCCCTAATGAGTTGAAAAAGCTATTGGAGGAAAAATATAATTATTTTTTTTAAGAGGATTATTTCTAAAAATTATTAGGTTAAAATAAGACTTTCAGTAAGTCTTGAGTTTCTAAGGTGACTTTGTTTTGTCACCGCTGATACATTTTATTATTTCATTAGATTTCTCATTCTCTTCTTTATTCCTCACCGTCGACTGCTTCAAAGAACATGTGAAACATTGAGAGTGGGAGAGAGAGGGAGAGCACAAGGGAAGGACCAGAGTATTGTGATGTTAGAGGAGTGACTGGAGGTTGGAGATCAAACTTGTGACGTCGTCGGCCATTTGAGGTGAGTTCTTTGACTCCATCTTCAATTTGTCTCCTCTGTTTTCTTTTGATTATAGGGTGGGTCACCGATTAAAGTCAAAATTTTGAGTAGCTTTTTGTTAATTCAGTGAAAATAAGTAAGTATTTGAATTTTCTCACTTCAAATCGAACCAAAATCGTTGGACGCTGGGGTTGCTGGTAGACTTGTTGTGGCTATGCGTTTTGAAGTGTTTCTAAACGTTTAAATTTGAGATTTTGAGATTAAATCTCTAATTAAGTAATTAATGAAGTTTAAAAATCTGGAATGAAGCTTTAATCTCGAAATATTGTTGTTGCATGTTGTTCTACATTTATGAAGAATGTTACGGAATAGAGGAGCTATTGTTTGCTGGAATTTTGTTCTTGCCTTCTAAATTTTCTTTCATTAAGGTGATCATCTTAATTTGTCAAGATATAGAGGAACATAAAGTTTAATTTTTGTTTCAACGTCATAGAATATTTTTTCCTCAAAAGGTTGTGTGGTATCCTTTTACAACCTCTGAAAGTTGAACATGGAACAAAGTCAAACTTGAGTACTAAAATGATACGAAAGTCTTTGCAAGAGTTAATTAATGCTGAGGACATCTTTGGAGTATCAAAAATAGGTTTCACCAAAATATAATTCTTTATTTGGTGGTCCATTCATTGTTGAGTATTGCCTCTAGTTGAAAAATTCTATTTAAATATCACTTACCCTATTAAGTATCCACATTGGTTGAATTGGACGTGGAATCACAATGACCCTTCCATCAAAGCAAGAAACATTAAATATCACTCATTTTTTATTCATTTTCTATGGCCAAAAAAAGAGGTACTAGTTCATTTTTGACCCAAATGATCTTTTTGTTTTCTTTGGAGTTCTTTTGACTTTTCTTTGATGATATGATAAGCAACCTTTCATAAGAATCTTGTGACTTCTCACTTGTATCATCAATTTGACTTCTCTATTGCATTTCATGGAGCTGATATGGATTGTCTACAATTCTGCATTGCCATTTTTCTATAGTTTTACATAGATTATGTCTTATGGCAATTAGAAGACTCTTTTTATTCTTTTATTTCTTTCCAAATAAAACATAAAAGAGTATTTTATGTCTGCACTATAATTTGGCTTCTCTAAGCAGATCTACTCCTATTGGAGTAATAAAGAGGCCAAATCAAGTGAAATAATGTGTGCATTATATAGGTGATTGTAAATGTATTATGAATTATAGTTCTAACAGGCTTTTCTTTACCCTCAGCTACCCATCCTGCATCAGAAAGTAGAATAGCGCTGAACTCTTATCATGACTTGACACAAAGTTCTAGGGTTGCATTTTTCTAAAAGTGAAGAGTAAATTTACTTATAGGGTTTATCCTAAAAGTAAAGGAGACAGGGAAAAAAAATGAAGTCAAATACGTTTTGGAGGTAGAGACCACATCTTGAGTCATTCGTTTTTGACTCCCCAAAAACATTCCTTTTGATGCCACTGGAATCCTATGAACAAAACTCATCTCAACTCTAGTCCATCATTTCTTGAATCTTAGATTCTTTTTTGAGACCCCAGTAAAAAGTAGTATATGTTAAAGATGATATACAAAGCATATTTTGTATATCTTCTTCTACTTTTGTTAAAAGTGCTAACATAAGATCTGTTTCATCGTATAACCAAATTAATGCTCTCTCTCTCTATCTGTATATCTGAACAACAACATTATTGAGGCATCCTTATAATATTTAAAAATAGAGGGTAGAGAAGTATGCTTCCTTTCTATTCTATATTTCTTTTAATTAAGAGGAATTACACTAATAATTCGAGATTATTATAAATGAGATTCAACCCACGACCTTCTCTTATATAAGAACTTACATTATAGAATAGAGAGGTAGAGACTAAATAAAATGTATATTTTTGTAGGATATGTCAGTATTAAAGAAATGTCAAGGTGGGAAAGGTCTTTTTGTAATATTTCATGACAATATAAATAGCCAAGGTACATGCTCTACACCTCAATCAAAACATAATATTTCACCTCAATCACTGCAATAGCAACTTGAGGAAATGCCTGCCAACTCTCCCCTACTCCTCATATTCAAAATAGTGGTGCAGGTAAGTTTGTTTCAATTTTATAATAATTTATTTACATCGCATATAACATTTAATTGTTCTAATTCAACATGAATGATATACTCTTCTATTGCAATCAACAAGGGTAGATGAGTTTATAAGTCTATTAATATGAATTTGAGGACTGCACAAGGACAAAGATTCGAGTCAAATTTTTAGATTCTATGTCAAGAGCAATTGGTCCAGAAGCAAGAAACTTTTCTAATTATTATAGTTTAACTCTTAGAACTCCAATCTCTTTCAGGAATGGTGGAGGTAACTGGAAGAATATTTTTGAAGAATATGGACAGGATATGATTTTAAAAATAAAAGTATTATTTATGTCATATTGTAATACTTATCTTACTTTATTTATACTATTATATATATAAAGTGTTTATATTTATTTTAGGATAAATTTGAACCTGCTGATGCAATTACTAAAGAAAAGTTTCATATAGCTATATCAATTATTTTACAAAATACATTCAGAAATTAGAAGACCAATTTACACTATCACTATAAGAAATATGATGTTGATGAGGATAGGTTGATTGATCCTCCTCAAACTATTAGCTTTCAAGATTGAGAGTGGTTATTAGTATATTTTAAGAGTGAAATGTTTAAGGTACCTTATTATCCTTTTAATTAAATTATATTTTTTATTTTAATAATTAAATTCTTATTAATTCCCAAATTTTGTTGTAGAATAAAAGTGCAAGAAACACGATAAACAAAAAAAAACTAATGATTAAACATACTTTTAGTCATCGATCATTTGCATAAATTGACTATTCTATAGTAAGTTCAATTTATCACCACTATAATTTAAATTTTAATATTTCTTTTATTTTAAAATATATTATTTGTTTTTCTTGTATATTATTTTTTATAGAGAGATCCAACTACTGGACAACCTGTCCCTCCTGACCAGCTGTGGGAGATAACGAATACTCGAAAGATATTAGATAGACAAGTAGTATGTGCTGACTCACACTCTAAACAGATTCATGTATGCATTGTAGTTTTATATTTTATTATAATTTAGCTTTATTTTTAATCTAATAGTTTCATATGTTTTCATTGTAGAGTTGTATACACTAACTTTCTCAGCAATTAGACCAAGATTTAGATAGTGAAGCTCGAATGACATCTAAGGAAATATTAGCAATTATTCTTGGTGAGAAGTCATGGTATGTAATAGGAAAAAAGTATAGAGCGGAGCCTTCAAGGAAGAGAAATCACCCTCAATCTAGTGGTAGTTCAATTATGCAAAGTGTCCATGCCCAATTGCAAGAAGAGTTTGATAAAAAAATTCAAAAGGAGAGAGAGAAAATGGAGGCAGAGCGTGTGAAGATGGAAGAAGAGTGTGCAGCAGAGTGTGCGAAGATGGAAGAAGAATGTTTGCAATTCGAGCAAAGATTAATGGAACAAATGGAGCAAATGATACAAGTTTAATTCACTGCCTTGATGCAGAGAGGCCAACCACAGGTGCCTACTTCTTCTACTCCTAATATTGGTCTTTCCGTATAATGTTTATTAATAAACTAAATAATTTTATTTTCTTTCTAAATATGTTTAAATAATTGAAGTAATTTAATATTTTATTGGATGATCTGAATTATTCATCAATTATTAGAGTTTGGTTTATTTAGTTATTTATTTTTTATTATTAAATTATATGTTTAATATAAGAAAAATTTGAGAAAAATTTAAACAATAATATTAACTTTCAGTGGCAACTATTGTCGCCGCAAATTATATAATAGGCGGCGACCGAAATGTCGCCATAGATTATATTTTAGGTAGCGACAGTCCGCGTCACCACTGATTCAATTTTTAAGTTGACATTAAGTCGCGGCCAATATTTATAGGCGATAGTATCATAGGTAGCGATTTTTGTACTTTCAGTGGTGATATTTATCATTGCTAATAGTCTATTTTTTTGTAGCGTTATTCTTGAATCCTTCACGAGTATTCTTTCTCCTCCTTGGTATTCAAGTGAGTTATCTCTCTTCTTTGAAGAAAAGAGGTAATCTTTGATTTCTTTTCTTTCTTATTTATTCAAATAATTAAGTTTGTCCTTTTGTTTTTGTTAACTAAATTTTTTTCCTTTTTTCCAGATCTACATTCTTGATTAAGATAAATCTCCCGCGATCAAGGAAGATTCAGATAAAAATATAAATTATCTTGAGATTCCCACTGTAGCTAGAATGAGTAAAGCAATTCGCATATAAGAAGTGAGAAGTTAGTTCAAATGCGCAGCCACCGCTGTTGCCGGAGGAATTCATCAAGAAACGCGGCGGATCAAGGCCGAATCGAATCATTCATATCTACCAAAAAACTTTATTTGCTACGGATGTAAGCAAATTAACTCATCAAGTTCATTGTTATTCAATAAAGTAGAGAAATTGACTCAATTATTAGCAAGTTAACTATCCCAAAAGGCTATAGTATAATAATCTACTAAATGAAAAACTACTACTGAAGATATAAAAATAAAGTAACATATTAATTCTGACACAAAATCCGTCTGGAAAGAATTCCCTCCACCATATTCTCAACACCATCCAATTTTCGTCATCCAAATTAATCTGGACCTCTCATAAACTCTCTAATTGAAATGAGGTAAGTCCATGAAACTGGATATTATACATAAAAAAAAATCTTAAAAAATGGTTCAAAGCTCATCAATACTTTTATACTATGGGTCGGATTTATTTTTAATTTTTAATATCATGATGATGTGACACACTGTAAGCTCTTGGAATAATTTAGATGAACAAAAATAATGAGACATTGAGGGACGCTGAGAGGATCCGAATTCTAAAAGTAGAAACACATCCAAATTTAGTGCATTTTTTTATTTGAGTGCTAAATTCTTTAAATATTAATATAATTTTTTATCCTTTAAATTTACCCTTATTTTAATTTTAGTGCATTGAGTTTTAAATTAGAGGTTTGGGGCTCTTAAATTTGTTTATGACTAAAACGTTTGTCCTTATAATTTTATAAAAAAGTGGACTATTTTGCGGATCAAATTCATTGTTTAAAATTTGAAGGACTAAAACTAAAATTTATACAAATTTAATGGACAAACAATTATATTAACTGAATCCTTAATTTACTTCTTCCAGGAAAGAAGTGAGTCATTAACATCTCACTTTATTCTACAAATAAAACTATTACTCCTCTAAATCTTAATATATAACATATTTAACTAATTTAATTAGATTAAAAAAATTAGTTAATATGACATATTTTTTTAAAAGCACCCCTATTTATTCTCCTTAACTCCCTCTTTTATTTGATTATTGTTGAAGGAGTATCAATAGAAGTAATTTGAGAAAAAACTTATAAATATTAGAAATATGTCATATATTTGGACCAATTCAACTTCCAATTAGGTCATATATTAAGGATTAAAAGAGTATACTGTAATTTTGAATTTCGTGCAAAATCTCTATTTTTTAAAATCAACCATCTCATTCTAATAATTTGGAAATTAAAAAAGTATAACAATCAAATTTTCAAAAATGCTTAAAAATTGTTGTACAGTTTATTGTATTTTATTAAAACGAATCAAATCATGTACTTATTATAGCGGATAGAAACTTGAAATGAAATAATAACATTTGAAAAAAGTTGTTCTAATGTACAAGGTAAGTTTTAACACTGAACAAACTGTAATGCTTGTCCAAGCAAGGGATACAAAAGGTTAAATTTTTGAATAAAATACTCTAATAATCTCTCATTTTATTATAATTACACAAACTTCTCCTCTATTTTAAAAGCACATGTAAACTTTTCTTAAAATTAAATTGTATTTTACACAAATCTCCCTTCTATATTTGAGATTCTATTTCCATCCACCTGAATCGTTTGTCAACCATTAAGTTTGACTTGTAAACTTTGTTTTGACTAAAATGCCCCTATGTAATGTAAGAATTATTTAGATATTTATGTTTGCCAAAAAAATATAGAAAAAAATAATTGTAATTTATATAATTTTGAAATTTCTAATATCTTATAAAATTTATTAACTTTGATTATATTATATAATTTTACCTTTTTATCATATATATAGAAACTTATTTATTTTATTTAGCTAAAAATATATATCAAACACGTATTTTTATTCATGATATGGTATAAACAACGTAAGTTTAAAAGATTTTATAAATCATTTAAATATATTATTTAAAATTTTTAATATATTTTTTTATAAAAATTTACACATTTAATCAATTATATATTTATTAAAATAATTAATCACTATATTAACTGAATTATTTAAGGTTATGCTAAAACCATTAAACAAATACGTATTTGCAAAAATAAAAATTGAGAAAGAAATTCTTTTTAGTATAAGAAGGGTTATATTAGTAAATAAAATCAGGAATTTAGAATGAAGGGTAACTTGGTAAATAAAATTTATTTTCATATAATTTTAATTTAAAATATATATTTTAAGAATTTTTTTAAAATATTTTTAATAGAGTTAACAGTTTGGACCTAAGTGTGTGTTTTCAAAATAAAGGAAAAGTATGTGTAATTAAGATAAAATATAAGGGCAAGTAGAGTATTTTACTCTATTTTTTTTAATTTCTTTACAAAACACATAATAAGTTTTTAAAATATTTAGAACCAATACAGAAGATCAATGTTTTTAAAGTCAAAGAATTTCAGGTGTTGACTGAGCATTACTATTCCATCTGGAATTTTTATCTGTAGCACTTGCTGATATAAGCGCTGCAAATTAGATGCTAGTAAAGTCTCGTTTTGCACTAAAAGAAAAGTGAGGTTGGAAAGGAGATATCTATGCCTTGATAAGTCTCTTCAATCGAGTCTTCTTCAAAGACTGTCAAACTATGAAGTAGAAGAAGAATTAAACTATGTCCTTCTATTCTCTCTAGTTGTTTAGAGAAATTATATTAAAGTCTTAAGTATTTAATTATCCAAAAATTTTAATAATAATTAAAGAGTTAACAAAAATAAGTCATAATATAGGAATTGACAATAAATTTATGCTGTTAAAGATTTTTTGAAAATTAAATAACTTTATTAAAATTTTATAGTAAATCTCTTTCTTAAAACTTTTTTTATTAACGTGTAAGCTATTTTGAACTTCAGTTTCAATATATTTCCCTTGGTGTCTGATGGACATGAAGGTTAATACAGAAGTAACATATTGAGCTTTTAATTTTCTTCCAATTGCTACTCTGATTTAAGGGAGAATTTCACTTAACTCCCACATGCGTCACTTTATTTCACTTAAAATACTAAAGGATTCTAAATTTACACAGTGGTATCAAATAACCAAAGTAAATTTTTGTTTTGACAATAAATAATCAAAATGCTCTTTATTTATTTTCTTCAAATACACATAAGTATTTTAACAAATAGTAAAAAAATTTACAAGTGTACAAATGGATAATTATAACTTATAATTTACATTATAACGACTTATACAAAAATTTATAAATATTTATATAAATTATATATAAATATTTTAACAATTAACAATAACAAAATTTACAAGTGTACATATAAAAATTTATAACTCTTAATTTATAATAGAATATACCAAAACTTACAAGTATTTATAGGTAAATTTATAAGTTTACATAAGTATTTTAATAACTAGCAGTAACAACATAATACCTAACAAGTGTCAATATGAAGAAATGGTATATTAGTCATTTACTATCAAAACATAATTTTATTTTAGTACTTTGGTAGTACAATGTAATTTCATAATGTTTTGATCCTTATTTAAAATAAAGTCGTATATGTGGAGTTAAGGGAAATTTCCCCTTTATTTTATTCAATATTGATGATTAGTTATGTGGGTAACACGCTTTATCAAATAAAAAAAAAACACTTGGAGATTCATTCCTTCCCTTAATATCCATGCATTGTATAGGAAAAACTAAATTTCCAGAAAAACACATTACACGTAAAAAAAGTCAAACACAATTCACCAAAAAAAACACACTTAAACACAAAAGTACTTAAAAATGTTGAATAAGTCGTGGGAAATCAGAAGAGGTACAGTGCTATTAGAATCAACATCAGAAAGATGAAAGGATGGCCTTAGATGCCAATAAAGAGAACGTTTTGGGGAAATGACAATGATTCAATTAGTCCCTCCAACATCTTAATTACTTCACTCATTGATAGGCTGTGTATCATATTTGTATGTTGGAATATGGGATTTGATCTACCCCTAGTGGATTAGGTCTAAACTCATATAATCTGGGATTCAGGTGACAATAACTAAAAGTTTGAGATGTTATCTATAATTTTTTCCTTTTGTTCAAATTTTGAGTGGGAATTGTTGGGATACTTACGTAGGATTGAGGACGAAAAATATGAGATTGCATGGGAGAGTATTTTTGGGTGGAACTCCTTCATTTTGGCAGAAGACTAGAGACCATAATTTCTCTCGCCAATTTTCCTCTGGCTTTTTCTCTTCTACTTTTGTGTATTTTGCTGTGTGTGAATACACAAGTCCACCAAAGTGACCGGGTCTTCACATGGGTACTGGAGAAGATAGCCAACATCTCAGGTATGCCCAAATTATTCATTGATATCAATTATGGTCCATCTAAAGGTTGGAAAATGATTTATTTCTTTATGTAATTTACCTATATGTACTGTATAACATGCTCCTCTATCAACCTTCAATCTAAAATTGGGTCATCCGAAAACCATAGATTTAGGCTTTGAAAATAGACCCATTATGTAGATATTGAAAAATTGAAGAAAACAAGACCAATAATGTATAAAATGAACGTCGAATGATAAAGACCCACTAAGGGATTTGGGTTAGTCGGGCCAGGCTGGAGGTTAAAGATGACCTAAATAACGTCATTTCAACCTCCAAGCACAACAAAAAAAAAAGAGGGTGTTGTTGGACTGAGCCTAACCCAATCCAGTCTAAGGAAAAAAATGGGTCAAGTTAGCTTGAGCTAAACCCGGTATAGTTTGAGGAAAAAGAAAACTAGGTTTGGTTAGACTAAACCTGATCGCAGTCCAATACCAAAAAGGCATAGGATCCACGTGATACGTGAGGCCATGTGGCACCTCATTTGGATATGTGGTGGGCACCATCCAAGAGAGGATGATGAATGGAGAATGCCTGGCTGGCATGTGTACTAGCAATAGCTTACACAGTAACGTGTGTTGCTCACATGCCACACCCAAGAGTGGGCCTTATCTTGCTTTTTCTTTTTTTTTATTAGATTTAATATTCTAGGGGCGTGTTAGGGCTCGTTAGTCCCTAAAAATCTCAAAAATTAATATCTTTATTTTTGTTATAAAATAAGAGAAGATGAAGAAGTTAAAGAGGAGAAGAAACAATAAGACAAAAGGGTGAAATGGGAGGAAATAGAGTATGCTTGTATATTCACTTGTTCAAATGCCTTCTACATAGCCACTATTTATAGACCACAACCATTAAAGATGAAATATAAGGTTATAAAGGATTAAAGATGAATAAAATGTCATTAACCACAAGAAACCCCTCTCAAATCATTCATTGAGGAAGTTATAGCTTTATGGCATAAAGGGAGAAGGAATCCTAAGAGGTAGAAGTTATATGGACATCCATATATGCAAGAATATTTGTAAAACTCCCCTTTAGATGTCCATGACAGATATTATGCTTCATTAAAACCTTACTAGGAAAAACCCATTGGAACAAAAATCTAGTGAGGAAAAAGAGTACACAATATTTATTTAGGTTGCCTTATTAAAAACTTTTTCAGGAAAACCTAGTGAAAAATAACCCTTAAAATGAAGAGTACATCAAGTACTTATTTACTCCATCTATGGTGTTGTCAATTTATGTCTTTAAATCTGTGTATTCCAATACCATACACTAACTTCTCAAATGGCTTAGTTGGTAGTTTCTTGGTAAACAAATGTGCAAGATTGTCAAATGATCGAATTTGTTGAACATCTATATCCCTATTCTCAATAAGATCATGAGTGAAAAAGAATTTTGGAGAAATATGTTTTGTTCTATCTCCTTTGATATATCTTCCTTTCAATTGAGCTATGCATGCTGTATTATCTTCATATAATACTGTTGGAATCTCTTGTTCTGAAAATAGATCACTCATTCTTTGGATATGTTGTTACTAACCTTAACCAAACACATTCTCGACTTGCCTCATGAACTGCAATTATTTCTGCATGATTTGATAAGGTAGCTGATAAAGTTTGCTTTATCGAACTCTAATATGTAGTTGTACCTCCACAAGTAAATTCTAGACTAAGAAGTTCTTCATTTTCCTCTTAAGGTCGAAAAGGATCTTTTTCTTTAACTAGCGATCTTACAACCATTGGAGTAGTTAATGGATGTGCTTTATCCATATAAAATTGCTTTAATATTTTTTCAATATAAGCTGATTGATGAAGAAAAACTCCATTTGTTAAATGCTCAGTTTATAAACCGAGAAAAAACTTTATTTTTCTAAGATTTCATTTCAAATTCTCTTTTTAAACAATCCACTGCTTTTTGAAGCTCTCCAGGAGTTCCAATTATATTCAAGTAATCCACATAGATAGCAATTATAACAAATTCTGATATATTCCTTTTTTATAAAAACACATGGGCGAATTAAGTCATTTTTATAGCCTACTTTCAACAAATATTCACTTAGACGGTTATACCATATTCTTCCAGATTGTTTTAATCCATATAAGGATTTATGAAAATGAATTGCATAATTTTCTTGAGAATTCTTACATGCTTCAGGTAATTTAAATCCTTCAGGAATTTTCATATAAATTTCAATATCTAAAGAACCATATAAGTATGTTGTAACAACATCCATTAGACGCATATCAAGTCTTTCATGCACTGTCAGGCTAATTAGATATCTTACAGTAATTGTATCTACCACTGGAGAATATGTTTCTTCATAATTAATGCCAGGTCTTTGCGAAAAAAACCTTATGGCACAAGTCGTGCTTTATATCTAACAACCTCATTTTTCTCATTTCATTTTCGTACAAAAACCCATATATACCCAACTGGTTCAACACCATTCGGTATTTGGACTACAGGTCCAAAAACTTCACGTTTTGAAAGTGAATTCAATTCTTCTTGAATTGCGTCTTTTCCATTTTGGCCAATCATTTCTTTGTCTACATTCTTCAACTAACCTAGGTTCAAGATCCTCACTTTGATTAGTTATTTCAATAGCAGCACTGTATAAAAAAATATCATCGACGATTATATTTTCTCGGTTCCACCTTTTTCCCGTAGTGACATAAATTATCGAGATCTCTTCATTATTTTCAGGTACCTGAACCACTTCTAGGGTCTTTTGATTTGTTATGACCTGGGTATCTCCTATAAGATCAGCCTCCTCAATTTGACCATCTTGATTATTTGCTCTTTTCTTTCTAGGATTTTTATCTTTGGAACTGATTGGTCTAGTATGCTTCAAACGTGGTTTACTTTTATTTGCACTTGCTACTTGTCTTGCTAGGACATCAATTCAAATTAGAGTATTTTCAGCTGGAATATGAGATTTAATAATTCTCTTGGGGTTAGTAAATGCATATGGCAATTGATTTACAATATCTTTTCAAATGAATTATTTTTTTAACTTCAAGCTCACATATTTGTGTTCGAGGATCTAAATGAGACAACATAATGTTTTCCATGTGATTTCTTTATCCAGCTGCTTATTATCTCCTATTAATGTTGAAAAATTTGTTTTATCAAAATGAAAATCATCGAAATGTGCCATAAACAAATCTTCCATTAACGGCTATAAATACTTGATTATAGAAGGAGATTCATAACCAACATATATTCCTAATATTTTGTGAGGTCCCATCTTTGTGCATTGTGGTAGAGCAATTGGGACAAATACCGTGTCATATCCTAAATTTTCCCTATCTGTATAGTACTGATAGTGGAAAGAGGCTTAGAAAGGATTATGACGAAGATCAGACGAAATAATAAAGGTTAGATAAGTTTTAAAGAAAGAGAAGGACCTAAACGCAAATTGGAAAAGGTTAAAGGCCAAAAGTTAAAGTAGAAATAAATGTTAGGCCAAAAGTGGTAATTTCCAAAAGTTTAGGGACCTAAATGTAATTAAGCAAAAAGTCAGGGACATAAATGTAATTATGGAAAAGTTCAGCCAGAAAAGGCTTAGAATTGCCTGTAAGTATTTCAGTCCCATATTCCATCAGTAAATAGAGGAAGGTATGCTGGATAATCTGACATGATACAGAAATTTTATTAGGGCTCTAGACAGCAGATATTTATCTGATAGTCTAAAAGTTATCTGAAATTTTGTCAGATTTCATGGACTTCAGATATAAGTGGGCAAATTACAGGAAAGTGTGTCCTACAGTGTTAGATGTCCTGGACTGATAGAACTCCAGAAGAAGTTCTGTATAAAAAGTTATTCACATATCAGTGAATTTTGACAGGAGTTTGTTAACATCCGTGATCCGATAATGGAACTTATCGGTATGTAAGCCTGGATAGAATGAGATCAGATGACCTCATATATAGGCCCATAATGACACCAAGGAAAGCCTAAAACCCAGGGTACCAGTCTATCAGTAGAAGGGGCCAGTGCCAGAAAAAGTGCGAAATATGCCCTGGATGCCCATATTGTACCAGAGATGGATGAAGGGCATTTTGGTCATCTGGGACAGGCTAAAAATGTGACACATGGTATAAATATGATTATTTGAGCCAATATATGCCCTGAGGCAGTACAAAGAGGGGTGAAATGACAATTATGCCCTTAGGGTCAATATAGTGCAAGAAAGGACACCAAGGGTATTTTGGTCATTTCCCAAGGGATCTGTAGTTAAGTTGTGGCCAGTACAAGTATGTCAATGGTGTGAGAATCCTAGACATTGATTTCCAGGACAGAATACATATCCTGGTATATTATAAAAGAATTAGGAACAGAACACAATCAGGTTGTTGTGAAACTGCACTGATCGGTACCGGATTGGACTGGAATTTCTCCAGAAGGTTCCTTACACTATGAGCACGCCACCTAACCTCTTGAGGTGTCCCTTGATGGGTCCCACATGATGTCATAATTATTATTTTATGAAAAAATTAAATCCATGATTAAATGTGGGCCTTTAGATCAAATAGTAACCAAATCAATCTTGGCCATTCATTTTTCTTGGAATTTGGCTATAAATACCCCCTCATTCTGCAGCAAACTGTAGCTTCATGGACCCTTGGGGAAACTCTTGCAAAATGAAAACTCAAACCAAGACAAAGAAGATTCAAGGTTCCAAAGTTCAAGCAAGCTAGAGATTAAAGGTAAGCAATCTTTCCTAGCTTATTCTCCTTTGATTTGGGAGCTTGAACTTAGGGTTTTCATGGGGAAAAGTTGAGTTTTATCTAAGGGGAGGTGCTGCCCAAAAACCTTAGATGAAAGGGGAATGAATAAATTAAAGTTAGAAACACATGATTGAAGCTTAAACAAGCTAGTTAAGTGGTTGGTTGTTGAATCAAATTGATATTCTTGACTTTGCCATGGTGTGCCCTGTTCGGTATGCACTGTTCATGAGGGAAGGAAATTGAATTTCAATTATTTAATGCTTCCATTGAGTTTGTATGATGATTTTGTGTAGGATTGGAAAGGTTTTGAACCTTGGAAACATTAAAATCTCAAGGTTGTAGTCTTTGAGATTCCTTATGGTACTGTTCACTCGCATGAACAGTGATTGGAATTTCATGATTTTGATGGTTCCAATGGTTTTAAAATGAAAAGTTGTGTGGGGTAAAGTGGAGAAACAAGTATGGGAAGCATTAGAATCAAAATGAGAATTTTTGAGAGAATTGTATGCTTATGTTCAGTTCTGTACAGCATGCCATGAAGGAGCTGGAATTTTATGATTCTAAGCTCATAAATGGATTCAAAAGATGAAATTTTGTAGGTTAAAGTCAAGACATCAATTGGTTCAAGAGCCAAGTGGATTAGTGAAAATTAGAGAAAGTTATGACAATAATGAGTGTAACAAAGTTAGTCTTGAACATGGTTGGAGTTCATGAGTCCTAATGAATTATGTGATGAATATGAATGTGTTTAGGACCTTGAAACATCCAAGAACATGTTGGGAGGTGATTGACATAAAGGCTTATTGGTTGGAAAGCTAGAGAGCAAATGCTAAAGATCAAGAGGAAAGCTTAAGTGCAAGGTAGTGAACTTATCTCTTTATGTGCTTGATGTGGTATGCTTATGTGTTGACATGTATGTGATGTTTGAATGATGTTCAATGTATTGTGAATAACATGTTTTCTATGGCCATGCACTTTATGTAAAAGTATATAGCATGATAGCATGTCACTAACCAAAGAAAGTTTAATGAAATTACATATCATGCATTAGCATCCATCTTGCATATTTAAGTGGTAATGTTTGCTACTGAGATTCCCTAGAATATCACTCTCCCATAACCAACCAATTTAGGTCAAGCATGAAGAAAAGGCATGCATGGAGAAGAGCTAAAGAATGGAAGAAAGGAAGTGAAGTATTGAGATTTTAGCATATACTATAAATTGTCTATGTATGTAAATGCCATGTAAGGTGTCCATTTACGTGATGAAACTATTGTAATACTTATGGCATATGTACATGATGTATATGAATGTTAAGAAGCTTATTTGATGGCTTGTGCATGCTGAAACAATTATTGGAAATGAAAGAAAAGAAACTGAAATGGTAAAAACGTAGGTCCTGAAGCAGTTTTATTGTGGCTTCAGTTTGACCTAGCAAATGAAGGGATTAGTTCACGAAATTTTATGATCATGTAGCACACATCCAGAGCTTTAAATTCATAGGTAGAACGTGTCATTTTGATGTGTATATCAAGAGAAATGAATTTCCAAAGTAAGGGACCAGAAACTGTTTCCAGAGTTTTTGACCAAATAAACAGTAAACTTCAACGAATAAACTGTATCAATTGGCTAATCATTTGGTCTAAAACTTATTTTTCCCTTAAATTTCAAGATGTTATGTTCATGTAGTTTTTTGAAACACTTCATTTCGAGTTTTCTAGAATTAATTATGATTTTTTGAAGTTCATTGCGTAATCTGGAATACCATATGAACAGTAATCCGAGAAAGAGTAAAATTCCAGATTTGGCTAATGGATTTCCAAGGTCTTGTAAGTGGTTCTAAATGCTACTGAATGGTCCTTAAGACGTATAAAAAGTAAGGATGTTACATACCGCATATCTAAAAATTCTTATATAAGAAATATTTGGCTCCTGACAAAAAGCCAATTATAATGGGGAGAATTTATGATAGCTTGTTGGCCTGATGCGTATAATTGTTGATGCGTGTAAAATGGCATGTCCCTAAACCATTTAATTAATTATTATGCTAAACCATTTTGAGTATGGACCTGAGCAACATATTTTTCCATTGTTATTCTAGTTGCCATGCAATAATCATTAAACTTTTGCGACGAAAACTCACTCGCATTATCAAGATGAATTGTCTTAATTGCATATTCTGGAAATTGTGCTCTTAATCGAATTATTTGAGCAAGTAATCTAGTAAATGCTAAATTACGTGTAGATAACAAACACACATTTGACTATCTTGTAGATGCATCTATTAAAACCATAAAATATCTAAATGGTCCACATGGTGGATGAATAGGTCCATATATATCCCATTGGATACATTCTAGAAATGCAGGGGATTCTACCCCAACTTTTGTTAATGAAGGTCTTGTAATTAGTTTGCCTTGAGAACAAGCAACACATGAAAAATCTTTAAATTAAAGAAACTCTTGGCTCTTCAATGGATGTCCATGTGAATTTTTAATAATCCTTCACATCATAGTTGATCCGGGATAGCCTAACCGGTCATGCCAAACAATGAATATATTTTTATCAGTAAACTTCTGGTTTACTATAGCATTTGTTTCAATTATACCAATATTTGTATAGTATAAACCAGAAGATAATGCAGGTACTTTTTCAAGAACATATTTTTCTCCATGTTTAACAATTGTAATATATAGATATTCAATATTTTTCTCATCTATAATCTCAATATGATACCCATTTTGGCATATATCTTTAAAGCTTAACAAATTTCTTTGAGACTTAGAGGAATATAAAGCATCATTAATTACAAAATTTATCCTTTTGGGTAATATTATCATTGCTCTTCTGGAGCCTTCAATTATTTTTGTATTACCCGCTATAGTATTGATGCTTGCACAATTCATTGTCAAATGAGAAAAATATTGTTTATCTTTGAGTATGGTATGTGTTGTAGTACTATCTATGAGACATATCTTCATTCTTGTTCCCAATAAAAGAGAGAGGAACATCCATATTTTCTTCAAAAGAAAATAATGTATCAAAATATATTATTAGCAATAATGCTCTTAAAAGAAGAAAATAAAAGTAAACATAAATAAAGCATAAAGCATAACTAAATTAAGATAAAATATAAATAAAACATAAACTAAATTTATTTCTCTAATCATGATTCTCAAAGAAATCAGTCACTTTTAAGTGTGCCATAGCATCAAGGTTATCATATAGCTCATTGGTATCATCATTCTTGTATGCAAAATTTGCCTCAACATCATCATCTTGGAAAGTCATATTTGCTTCCGTGTTCTTTGAATTATTTTTTATAGAGGCTTGATAAAGCTTTACTAGATACTCAGGCATACGATAGGTACGCGACTAATGCCCTTTCATCCCACACCTATAACATAGATTTTTCACAGTTTTTGATGGACCACCCTTGCCTTTTTTCTGCCATTCATTATATTTCTTCTTTTGGTGGGTATTTGGATTATAATTACTTCCACCACCATGATAACGGTAATTGTCACGTCCCCTACTAGGGCAACGACCACGACCATGGGCATGAAAATTAGTGCGTTCAATCACATTCACTTCAGGGAATGGAGCTGATCTAGTGGGACGGATCTCATGATTTTTTGTTCAGCCACAAAAAGACATGAGATTAGTTCAGAATACCTTTTAAAACATTTTTCACAGTATTGCTGAAGTAGGAGCACATTTGAAGCATGAAAGGTTGAAAAAGTTTTTTCTAATAAGCCCTCATTTATTATTTTCTCACCACACAATTTTAGTTGAGAACTTATTTTAAAAATAGCTGAATTATATTCAGATACAGATTTAAAATCTTGTAGCCTCAAATGCAACCATTCATAACGAGTTTTGGGCAAGATTACTGTCTTTTAGTGATCATATCATTCTTTTAAATTATTCCACAATTCTAACGGATCTTTCACTGTTAGGTATTCAGCTTTTAGCCCTTCATATAAATGGTGGCGAAGGAAAATCATGGCCTTAGCCTTATCTTGACTGTTTGCTTCATTTCTAGGTAAAATAGTATTCCTTAGACCTTTGGCATCTAAGTGGATTTTAGCATCTAAAACCCAAGACAGATAATTTTTTTCCAAGATATCAAGAGCAGTAAACTCGAGTTTCGTCAGATTAGCCATAGATCAAACTAAAATAATAATAACAATTAGAATTCTGATAAAATTAATTAGAAAAATATGATAATAAAAACATAAATCAAATAAACAATATATATTCAACATAAATATAAATTCAATAAAAGTAACAAAATATAAATGGTATAAATAAAGAAATAAATAAATAAATAAAATAACTATAAAATATATATAGTAACACATAAGCAATTAAATAAACAAAACAAAATAATGGAAACAACATAAATAATATAGAGAAAATAATACTACAATAGAAATAATATAAATAAAATAAGTAATATAAATTAAATAAATATAAATAAATGTAACAAAATAAATTAAATAACAAAAAATATGTATAAATATAAATAACATAAATAATATGTTACAATACATAAAATTAGAAATAACATAAATTAAATATATAAATAGTAACATAGTATAAGTATTTTATAATATAAATAAGTGAATATTATATAGTTGTAATAAATATATAATAATGCTAAGAATACAAAGAAGATAAATAAATCAATTAAAATATAAATTAATAAATATATAGGGAGGGAGAATTGAAAATGTAAACAATATATAGGGAGAAGGGAAAATGTAAACAACACACATATATGTAAATATATATAAATAGAGAATCAATCATAATATTGTATCAGTATATCAAAAGAAGAAGAAAAATTAGAACAAAATATTTTATATAAGAATAAAATACAATAAAGATAACCCACACACACATATCTAACAATAAAAATTAAAATGGATAGGAAAGAATAATATAATAAATAACGGTAGAATATATAATAAATATATAAAAATAAAATTTTCCCATAATAATTAAGTAAGATGATAATATAAAATAAAACATATATGATAATTAGATAAAGAGAAAAATAATATCATTTGTACATAATTGAATATAATAGTATATGAATTGATAAGGAGTTCATACCTTAAATTTTTTAGAGCAATGTTGTGCTGATAACGTGTTATAAAATAAGAGAAGATGAAGAAGTTAAATAGGAGAAGAAATAACAAGACAAAAGGGTAAAATGAGAGGCAATAGAGTATTTCTTATATGCTTGTATATTCACCTGTCTAAATGCTTTTTATATAGCCACTATTTATAGGCCACAACCATTAAAGACTAAACATAAGTTTATAAAGGATTAAAGATGAATAAAATGTCATTAACCACAAGAAATCCCTCTCAAGTCATTCATTGAGGAAGTTATAGCTTTATGGCATAAAGGGAAGAAGGAATCATAAGAGGAATCCCAAGAGGTATAAGTTATATGGACATCCACATGTGCAAGAATATTTGTAACAATTTTGATATATAATTTGCCCGTTTTTGGGTTAATTATGAACCTATTTACAAGTATTCAATATTTTTCTAGTATTTTTATGAGGTTAAAAATTCTAAAATTATTATAATAATTTATATTATTTAATTCCTAGGTAAAAATGAGCCTATAATAATTTATATTATTTAATTCTTAGGTGAAAATGAACCAAAGGACTTCAAGTAGCACTAAAATCATTGATTATAGTGTGTTAAACTTCTCATATATGGATAATGAAGTTATAGAAAATAAACCTTAGAATGAGGATTCAGATCCTAAACATTTTGAAGAAGATTTGGAGGAGCTTTTAGCGATTAATTGTCTAGAAAAAGATCTTAATGAGGACCCTGAAGAAAATCTCGACGCATATTTAGAAGGGGATCTTGAGCAGAACCTTGAGGAAGATCATGAGGAACCAATAGAAGATCCTTTACCCAAGGAGCCTCTATTGATGTTCATATTTCCTAGATCTAAATCTATGCCTTCTCTTCTTGAACAACTTATGAACAGGAAAAAAAAAAGTAAACTAACCCTATACCCCAGCTTTTGGCTAGGAGAATAGCTAAAGATCAAGTAGCCAAACTCACGAACATAAAGGGCATTAATAAAGTTCTTCATTATTATTTTGAGTTCATGACTAACAAGAAAGACCCAAAATCCAATGTTAAAGTCATGATGGAATACATAAGATAAGTAATACGTAGAGGTTGGCGCACTAGAAAATCTTTCTGGGTTGATGCTATAGAAAGAACTTCAAAGTTATGCTAAAGTCACCCAAGCCTAGAAAACTAAGAAAAGTTGTTCTTGAATTTTTCCGCTCTTATCTCGATTGATGTTTCTTTGTACTGGATTTCCTTATGTTTATTACATTTTGAAGACATGATTTCATGTATTGTAAATAGATTGCATATCTTATTTTATTTAATAAATCTCATTTAATTGCAATTTGATTATTCGTGTATAATCTCAGAAAACTTCTTATAAATGGGAGCTTTTAGAAGATAAGGCTTATAAAGGCTATGTTTTATTATTAAAATAGTTATATAGAACTCTTGATAGAACATAATGATTATTACTAGTATATGTATGATGGGAGATACAAATGTATGTTTCTGATCATGTGTCTTGTAGTGTCATTATTTTCTAATGAGGAATAATATAAGTGCATGACATTGTATGCTTCACTATGCTATATAACTGAAATGTTCTTTGGTTAGACTCTTTTTAGAAGAGAACTTAGATTAATGTGGGATAGATTTATCACAAAACTGAAAATGGCAACAGATAATATTATTACTAAACTAAATAAATGTGAAAAACTCAATGAGGATAATTAGGATATCTAGCACCGAAAGGTCCAATACATCTTAAAGGAACAAGATGCTATTGAACATTTAACTACTATGGTTGAACCTAAAGCTAGTAATACGCTCCAGCGCAGGAGAAACCAAGAGGCTTATCAGGTTTGGAGGACGAAGAATAGTATAGTTAAAATCATGCTTCTAAGTGCTATGGCTGATGATATTATGTGTGAATTTGAAATGCACAAAATCGCTCGAGCCATGTGGATTATACTGATAGATTTAACAATGTTTCTATTACTAAGCTTAGGAGGTTAATGATAAAGTTTGATACCTATAAACTTAAGCCAAACACTCCTATAAAGCAATGAGAGATGGCCAACATGATCAGAGAACTGAAGGAAGCTGGTTATACATTGTCTGATGAACAGTAAGTACAGGCTGTGATCATATCAGTCCCTGCGTGTTGGGAGTATATAAAAGTCAACTTAACCCATAATAAAAATATCGTTACTTTTAATGATGCAGCTAAGCATTTGGAGCTAGAGGATGAACATTTGGAGGATTACAAGACCTCTAGACAGGCCTATTTGACCGAGGATGCCAGTACTTCCTAATTAAAGCCTATTTCAAGAAGGCAAGAAGTTCCAAAAGAAAGGGAAAAAGGGCAGTCATCAATTTCAAAAAGGCAAGAATCAATTCAAGAAGAAAGGAAAGAAAGGCAGAAAGCATAAACTAGACCTAAAGAAGGTCAAGTGCTTTGCCTGCCAAAAGATGAGATATTTCACACGTGACTATTCTAAATAGGCTTAAAGCAAAAAGGTATTAGTGAACTATGTGAATTCACATGCTTCATATGTTTCTAGTACTATTTTTCTAACATAAATGATTTCTTTGTCTTGGGTTATTGATTTAGGCTCCATAGACCATGTAACTAGGGATCGAGAATCCTTCGTGTAGTACCGTCAGTTGCCATATCAAAGTAAGTGGCATTACTGTAAGGAATTGGAAAACACGCAGCGGAAATTAATTTAAAAAATTTTCCATTCCTTGCCAGGATCTACCGTATGTGTTTAAGTCAAGTGGGAAGAAGTATTACCCTTAGTGTGCCTCAGCGACTTCCACAGCTTTCGGTCACGACATTCACAGCTTCTTTCTGAGGCTCGTGCTCCCTTTCTGATCACAAGAAGTCGATGACTCAGGTCGGTTTCCTCTACTGGTATCCACACGAACAGCGTTCCAACCACGAACGACGTGCTAGCGTCTCTTGTCCCTCTAAGGCTTTCTCAAGAGTTCATCCCCTCCGTCTCTATTTCGGCAGTTTCTTATCTGCAAACCTTTTGCAGAGTCCCCTTCGGCCTTTCTATGTTCTATATGTTTCTCTGTACAAAACGCAGCTCCTAAAATCAGATATATAGGATGCTATGCATTTTTTTCTGTCAACCGAATTGGATTTTGGAGTTAATCTTATATTAATTCCAAAATTAATACAATATCATATATTGTATAATTTTATAAGAAACTAATTAAATAAATAATATCAAATCCGTCTCACAGATTTAATTACCCATTTATTTAATTTTAAATAAAGATGAGACTGAACTATATTTGATTTATTCTCATAAATCAAATTTGAGATATCCTATCAATTTGAATTTCGAATTTCAAACGTGATAGAGATTTAATTTATCCTTATAAATTAAATCTTATAAATATCTCTTATATGAGATATCCTATCAATTTGAATTTCGAATTTCAAACATGATAGAGATTTAATTTATCCTTATAAATTAAATCTTATAAATATCTCTTATATGAGATATCCTATCAATTTGAATTTCGAATTTCAAACGTGATAGAGATTTAATTTATCCTTATAAATTAAATCTCATATATACATATAATGTATATATACGAATTTATATATATACGAATATAAATATAAATAAATATATATACATCTATCCTGGATCATTCATTGAATCTGGACATGTCTTAGATTCAATGAATCTGGACATCATAGCTCATGTTGGGCTATTTTGTGTGCGACCCTGTAGGCCCATATGAAGTTGGCAGTGGGCCATTTGCTATACTAGCCCACAAGTCGCAAGCGGTCTCTAGCAAGACATAACGACTACCCAAATCATATGAGGATCGATAAACGATGTAACCTTTTATACAACCATATCATGTCCCTTCTGTCACGCGATATTTTGGTCATGGATGAGGCATGGATAATGTCATCCTCCTATTCCTGACCGTTACTTTCTCGATCCCTGAGTAGTCTGACTATAGAAATGGAACTACCTTTCCATTACAGTATGGCCATACATTTCTCAGACTCACTCATTGAGGGGCCCAGTAATATCTTTCTACGAATGTGAGGGACAAATTCCATCTTGACCATTCACATTCCTCCGCATGAAAAACCACTAAGGCCGAACATAGTCTTTATGATCACTCGGTCAAAAGTGACTTTTGACTAGGTCAAAGCTGAGCGTTTTGTCATGTAGGAATCCATGATGATCTCAGGTCAAAGGGCGTATTGACATGGTTTGTATATGAGAGAAGTTTATGACGTTACCCATGCAGTTCTCTCATAGCGGGTCAGTCCAGCACCTTGTACTCTTACATGTGCTTATGACTTTGATTTATATCTCTATACATCTTCAAAGTCATACTGGTCTTATTTCATCTGTGCTCCCGCATAGATGATCGACCAGGGACATTTAGGAAAATATCATGAATTATCCAAGGATGGTCATCATAGTAAACATGCAAATAATATGATAACTCAATTAATAAATTCATAAATCAATAATGTTCATAAGACAATGATTGGCCCCTAGGGCACGATTTCCAATAATTACATATGGGACAATGTGAGGATCGAGTTAGAGGAATTGGCACATGCAAATTTACTTTGCGTGGTGCCAAGACCTTGATACTTTATAATGCGCTTCATGCTTCTGACATCTGCTAGAGCTTTGTCTCTATTTTATGTATTTTAGAATTTGGGGTTTGATGTAAACTTTTATGATAAAGTTGCTGACATTTTTAGCAACTCAATTTTTTATGGTTCAGCTTTCCTATTAAAAAGGTTTTTTATTTTGAATATTGTTGGTAGTTCTATTGTTAATGAATGTTTTCTATTTCTTCCAATAATATTGATATCAATACCTGGCATGCTAGGCTATGGCATATTAATTAAAATATAATGATTAAATTCAATAGAGAAGGATTGCTAGGTTCTATTGTAAATATGAAAATGTCTTTATGTGAAAACTGTCTGGCTGGTAAGATAACAAGAAAGCCTTTTGGTAAGGGAACAAGAGCTAAAAGTCTATTACAACTAATCCATTATGATATTTACGGTTTGTAGAGATATTATGAGATATTATAAGATATGTAAATATCTTATAATTAGTATATAGGATAATATATTATATTATTTCATTAGGATATAGGATTTTCTATTGTGTGTATATATATCCCTTCTATATATCAATAAAGTACAAGCATTATTCATCTAAAACAACATGGTACCAGAGCTGACATAATTCTTGGTGTCATTTATTTACCTTTTTTTCCTTCTTCCTAGTTTAGCTATAGGAACCAGGATACAGGAATGACCAGGGATGCTTCTCGTAACACATGTAGGCCTATTGTCTTCAGTACCCTCTAATCGGTGTAACTCATCCCGTCTGACCTCCATTTGACTATCGCGTGGATCTCATGTGCTGCCTAAAGTTTCTACTGGATCTCACACAATCAACACAAGATAGTTCTTCTGACGAGTTTCTCTGATTGTTGCTTCCTTCTCCGATATTGACTTCCTATTTTTGGCCTGATCCTAAGGGTTTCACCTTTGTCAGGTTTTCGGTTGTCCCCCATGTGAGGTTTACAGATATGGTTTCTAGTGAGTTACAGGACATTATTGATTGCCTCTGTGTTTAGACATTTGTTTATATGTGTCCCTAGTTTGATAGCCTTCAGTGTCTTGTTGCCCCTAGTATGGTTTCGTTCATCCTTCTTTTTTTTTTAATTTTTATTGTTCAGCCCCTGGTGTGGATTTGTTGCCCCTTTGCATAATTCTTTTATTGGATATTATGGCTAGAATTAATTCTAATTCTGAGGTGGTTCTAGTAATTACTAAAATTACTGAATACAAATTGACATGGAGAAATTATCTAGATTGGAGTAAATCTATTCGTATATATTTTTGGAGTATTGAGAAGGAAGATCATTTGACTGATGATCCCCCATAAGAGAAAGACACCTCTTGCAAGTTATGGTTAAGGGATTGTGCATGCCTTCTTTTTTAAATTCGTATTTTTATAGATTGTGAGATCATACCTTCTATTACTCATTGTGAATTTGTACGTTAAAGAACTAATAGACTACTTGTCACTCTTATACTTAGGTAAGAACAACATCTCTTGTATATACGAAGTTTGTAGATCTTTCCATCATGTCGAGATGCCATATGAATATCTTCTTACGACTTTCTTTATGGACTTTAAAGGACTGTATGAAGAGCTCAATGACCTCATGCCTATTTCTGATGAGACACAGGTCAATATGTCTCAACGAGAGCATATGGCTACCATGAGTTTTCTGACTGCCCTTCTGCCTTGGTATGCGACTGCTCATTCCCAAATTTTATCTAGGGCTCAAATTCCATCTCTTGAAGAAGTATTTTCTCGTGTACTATGAAATAAACCACCCTCTTCACTGGCCTCTCTTCCGCCTACTAACGCATTGCTTAGTCAAGGTTAGAGTGATAATCGTGGGCCACCTAATCATCGTAGTTCTACACCAGGGGATCCTAATAAGGATTCGAAGGAAGTGATCTATTACTACTGTAAGGAACAAGGTCATATGAAACGTATATGTCATAAACTTGAAAACAAACAAAATTGACATAGCTCTGCACATGTGGCCACCACGGCTAATGACAGTTACCATTTATTTTGCTGAATATGCTCACTTAAAGTATGTCAACCCCTATGAGTGCTGCTATTGCATCAGGTAATGAGGCTACTGCCTTTGTATCTTCTTCCTCCAAAATGATCATAGATTCTGGTACTGCTGACCACATGACAGGTAAACGCTATCTCTTTTCTACTTGTAATACTATGCTAACCTGTCTAATATCACCATTATGAATGGTTCCTAATCCCGTGTTCTTGGTTCTAGCATTGTTAACCCTACCCCTTATAATCATTTGGCATATGTGCTCAATGTCCCTAACCTTGCATTTAACCTTTTGTTCCCTAGTAAACTTACTCGTCAATTAAACTGTTGGGTCTCATATTTCTTGACCATTGCTTGATATATGATCTTTTTACAAAGAATATTATTGGTAGAGGTTACGAATCTGACAGTTATTACTTCCTTGATGATCAGGGGTCTTGTAAGGTGGCTTGTAATGGTGGTGTCACTCCTTTTGAAGCACATTATCATTTGGGTTATTTATCTTTATCATCTTTAAAAAAAAGTTTATCCTGAGTTTTAGTATTTGTCATCATTATATTATGAGTCCTGTCAGTTTGCTAAATATCATCGTCTCCCTTTAGTGTCTCGAGTCAATAAACGAGTTTCATCTCCTTTTGAGTTAGTGCACTATGATGTTTGGGGTCTGTGTCCAATTGAGTCTAAAGTTAGCTTCAGGTACTTTGTTACATTTATTGATGATTATTCTTGTACTACTTAGTAATATTTAATAAAAATAGTTCTGAGTTGTTCTCTCATTTTTGTGCCTTTACTGCTGAAATTAAAAATCAATTCAATTCGTCTATTCATACCTTGCATAGTGATCATGCTAAAGAATATTTTTCTGAATAATTTCACTCTTTTATGCTTCAAAATGGAATTCTACATCAATTTTCTTGTGTATATACACCAGCTCAAAATTGTGTTGCTGAAAGCAAAAATTGCCACTTATTAGAAGTACCCCGTGCTCTTTTATTTCAAATGTAGGTTCCAAAACCCTTTTGGGCATATGCGATTTCCATTGCTTGCTTTCTCATTATCGCATGCCCTCATCTGTTCTTGATGGTAACATTCCCTGACACCACTCTCTTTCCTTCCAAATATTTTTTCCCCATTGACCCTAAGATCTATGGATATGTGTGTTTTATTCAAGATATGTATCCTACTATCTCTAAGTTAGATCCTAAGTCCCTCAAGTGTGTCTTCCTTGGCTACTCTTATGTTCAAAAGGATTATCGGTGTTTCTCTCCTACTTTTAATTGTTATCTAGTTTCTACAGATGTCACTTTTCAGGAATTTGTTGCATATTTTGTTTCAAACATTTCATCTCTTCCTCCTTCATAGGTGAAGGAGGATACTCTTTTGGTATATTTTGTCACTCACTCACCATCACCTGCCTCAGCTCCCGTACAGGCACTTGGTCAACCACCTTTATCTCGAGTCTATACTAGAAGTTTGAAGGAAAACATTACTACTCTTTCACTCGATTTTACCCCACCATTATCTACTTAATCATTAGATCCTGCATAAAGCATTATCATCCTGAACCTAACTCAACCCTTAAATCTGAGATACCTCCTATTCCAGACCTAGATCCCTCCCTTGATTTGCTTATTTCTCTTCACAAAGGTAAATGTACTTATACCTATCCTATTTCCTCTTTTGTTTCATATAATCACATCTCCTCTTCTTCTTGTGCCTTTGTTATCTCTTTAGACACTATCTTAGTACCTTAGTCCCTTCTTGAAGCCTTGTCCCACTTGAGTTGGCATACTGTTGTAAAAGAGGAGATGACTGCCCTTGATCGTGTTAGTACATGGACCTTAGTAGTTTACCAGCAGGAAAGAAAGCTATTGGGTTTATATGGGTTTTAACTCCTGAAACTAAAGCTAATGGCACTCTTAAACGTCTTAAAGCTCGTCTTGTTACAAAAGGCTATGCTCATAAGTATAGTATTGACTACTCTGAGACCTTTTTCCCCATAGCCAAATTCTCATCTGTTTGTCTCTTCATCTCTTTGGTTGCTACTTATAGTTAGGACACCTTTCAACTAGATATCAAAAATGCCTTATTACATGGTGATCTTCTTGAAGAAGTGTACATAGAGCAATCACCCGGTTTTGTCAAAATCAGTCGCTTCTACGCCATAAGAGTTATAGACAAAATGCAAGCCAGATCTAACTATCCTTAGACCATGGGGGTTAGCTGTGTATATCCATGATAGTTCCCTGAAGTATGGGAAGTAGGGTCCTAGAGGAAAGAAGTGTATCCTTATAAGGTACTATAAACAGTATAAATGATACGTTTTCATAGGTGAAAATAAAAATGGAACAATGACGGACATAAAATCAAGAAATACCACATTCATTGGGCAAAATTTTCTAGTAGGGGAGATGTTGATCGCACTGTATCTCTTTATGAGACTCAGTTCCAGAATAGTGCCAAACGAATTGACATACTAGAATCCTCTAGATATGTCAATCTAAGTAGGAGCTAAGAAAAGTAACATATAAAAAAAGGATAAGGAAGTAGCTCTGGTCAGAAGGAGTAACAAGGAAAGTATTCCAAATAGACACTTCCAAAGAAGGCAAAGCACTCTTAGTTACTCTAGAAGGAGATGTTAAACCTGCTCTGTTCATGAAGCCTTGGTAGGACCTATTAAGGAGGAATGGAAGAAAGTAATAGAAGAAGAAAAATGAACTCAATAATGAAAAACCAAGTCTAGGAGTTAGTTAATCTTCGAAAAGGGTGCAAAGCCATAGGAATAAGTGGGTTCTCAAATCAAGAGAAAGGTGGATAGATCAACTGACAAATTCAAAGCCCGATTGGTTGTAAATGGATATATACACAATAGGAAGTTATAGATTATGAGGATACTTTTTCACCTATTGTGCACTTTAATTTGATAAGATTTATTTTAGTAATAGTAAACAGTTTAAACCTAGAGTTACATCATATGGATGTAAAACTGCATTCCTAAATGGTGATCTGGATGAAGAAATCTATATGGAATAACCAATATGTTTCATTGAAAAAGGGTTTTAACACAAGAAGTGCAAACTCAAAAGATCTATTTATGGATTAAAACAGTCATCCAGATAATGGTACTTGAGGTTTCACAAGGCGATAAACTCATAACTTCCAGATAATAGAGAAAAATCACTGTGTCTACGTTAAACGGTTTGAGAGTAACTTTGTAATATTATCCTTATACGGAGATGACATACTATTAGCCAGAAATAGTCTTTGACTCGGTGAAAGCTATTAAAGAATGACTTTAATCAAATTTCAAGATGAAAGACATGGGTGAAGCAGAATACATACTTGGAGTCAAGATTCAAAGGAATCGCTCCAAGAGAATCCTCAATCTTTCATAAGAGAACTATATCAAGAAGATACTTGAGAGATTCTATATGCGTGACTACAATCCCATAGATATCCCTTTGGCTATTGGAGTGTCCTTGAATTCTTACATGTGTCCCAAAACTGAATTAGACAAAAAGAAGATGGAAAAGAGTTATATATGCTAGAGTCATTAGTAGTCTAATGTATATAATAATGTGTACAAGACTAGATATATGTTATGCAGTAGGGCTGGTAAACATATTCCAGTCCAATCCCAGTGAGAAATACTAGAAGATAGTAAAAAAGGATCTTGAGATACTTCTAGGGCATAACTTATGCGCTATGTTATGAGGGAAATGATCTACGCCTAGTGGGATACTAGATCGACTTCAGGTTATACCTTCTTACTGAATAATGTTGCCATATGTTGGAGTAGGAAGAAATAAATGTGCATTGCCTTACACTCTATGTAAGCTGAGTTTGTGGCATGCATTGTAGTACTGCAAGAGGCTTTGTAGCTAAAAATATTCATAGAACACCTTGGATTTAGAAATGAGAGTACCAATCTGGTGATAGTACACTGTGGCAATATTGCAGCTATAACCTATACTACGACCCTAAGTATCATAGCAAGACTAAACATGTTGAGATCAAGTACAATTTTGTGAGGGGTTATATAATATAGAAAATTGTTACTGTGTAATATATTTTTACCAAATGTATGGTAGCAAATTCCCTAACAAAGCCAATAGGCAAAGAAGTCTTTGAGAGACATGTAAAAGCTCTTGGTATGCATAAACTGTGAAATGCAAACCTTTTGTAATGCTTTTATGATTGATGGAATTATGTTTTTCATCATTACTTGATGTGTTTGTGAAAGTATACAATGTCCAGCATGTTGTACAAGCAAGAAAGGTTAAGTCTCTTACACGAGCAACCGCCTTTGATGATCAGGTGAAGTGTGCAAATATGAGATATTTGTGTTCACCAATAAAGCAGCAAAGAGTGCTGATATGGTAGAGAATAAACACAAACTATATGTCACTTCGGCAAAAGTTTGGCAAGTTGAGATGAGATCTATATACATGAAATTTGATCAAACCATAGAAACCCACTTCCATAGTGCCTTAGCCAGATAACAAATCCTTCAATATTGATGTCATAGAGATGAAGTTCAAGAATTTGGGCTTAGATGCTGAGAGTGTCTAGATTTAAATATGTATGGTGTTTATAATAGATGTAAAATAAAATACGCTCTTAAAGTATAAGAGTAACACTGTAGCATGTGATTCATACCACATGTGCTAGAAGAACCGCCAAAAGGGAAGCAAGTGAAAGATCCCTGCTTCATTACTATGGGAGCCCCCAAGAAGGAATAGTCCTTCCATGGTATCCTTTGACTTTAACAATATCATGGATGTATGTTTCAATGACTGCTACTTTAGCATATATCCTGCGATCATGATAGATATGATCTAAGGAATTATGCTAGGAAAATGGTTGATCCATATCGAAGTGATATATAGGTGAAAGGAAGATTACCTACAATATACACACGTATGATAGTATATGTGACATTTCTCTTATGATATTTTATTTTTATACATGTGGATACTAGGCTTACAAGAAAGGAAATCTAAGTCAAGTTTTGTTTGAGAGCAATCACATTAGCCATATAAAATATTATATTAGTAAATGTAGGATATCTGAGGTATACTATTAAATGCAAGCTACATGAAGGAAAGGTTGTCTTGTACTAGTCATGTAAAAGGGATTTCTAGTATAGGCACCTAGATACAGACGTCATGCCTATATGGTCACAGCAAAGCACTTAGTATGAAAGTAGGAAAAGAGAGTATAAACCCATGATCCCTAACCCATAAAGTATGAGTGAGAGATGTAGGAAAATGGGCTGGTCTACCCTTAGTGTATTAGTCCCAAACCCATATATGTGTATGTGGGACTAAAGTGTAAATACCTAAAGAGTTGGGTCATCAGTATGAATATCCTAAGATATTCAAACTTATGGAGGGAACGGTTATGAAAACCACCCCTCTCCCCCCATTATCTGATCATGCGTGACTAGGGGAGAGGGTGTTGTTTTTTACACACAATATTACAGCTTATGTGAGAGGTACTGAAGGAGAAAAACTCTTTGCGTTACTGGTTCTCTTCTTTCTGGAAAGATAGAATTAGACCCTCTTCTCCTCTCTTGAGTGTGCTTTTGCTGTGTACCAGAAACCTGAGACTAGTAATAGTGCCGGGTTACCGTGTGGGGACATAAAGTAACTGAATCGACAATAGGTACGCCCGAGAACCTACAAAATTAATAAATTAAAATTATAGGGATCAATAGCTATAATTGATGAAACTATTGAAATAAATTAAAACTATGGTAAAATTCTTGACATATATTTATTTATCGAATTGCAGGTGATATGCTTCAAGTGTGGTGCTTTTATCTTTGGTCTTCAAATGAATCATCATATATGTGATGCTTCTGGTTTAGTCTAATTCATGAATGCCCTTGCTAACATAGTTAACGATGCAACTAAACCTTCAATTTAACTAGTATTGTGTAAAGAACTTCTAAATGCAAGAAACCCACCACATGTTACTTGCACTCATCACAAGTACGATGAAGTAATCGACACAACAAATCCCACCACCACAGACAACATAGTTCTTCATTCATTCTTCTTTGGACCAACCTTGTCTCTTCCCTCCGTAGATTACTCCCCTACCATCTTGCTCAATCTGCCCTCTCATTTGAGCTTGTCAGGCAAGCCTATGGCATTGCCAAAAAAAAATTTAAAGCTAGATCAACACAAAGATGTTCATTTGATGGTCCTCGTCAACACACGTTTTGGGCATGAAAGACTAAACTTTCCATTACCAAAAGGTTATTATGGAAATGCTTACATATTCCCGACCATTATTTCAACTGTTGGTAAGCTTTGTGAAAGTCCATTAAGGTATGCCTTGAAGTTGGTGAAGAAAGCAAAGGATCAAGTGAATGATGAGTATATTCGCTCCGTGATTGATCTGGTAGCTACTAGACAATCAACAAGTTATGTAACAATAGGATCATGTATGGTATCATATTTAAGCAATATTGGAATCAAATATGTTGATTTTGGGTGGGGCAATCTAGTCTATACTGGTCCTACAAAGATTGCAGCTGAGACATTTCAAGGAGTAAGTTTTTATGTTGGACATAGAAATAGTAAAGCAGAGGAAGTAGGTTGGTGCTTATTTGCTTCAAACCTGAATGCATAGAGAGGTTTTCTAAAGAGTTGGATTGTTTACTTAGTAGGTGTTTGGATTAGTTTACTTTAAGTGATTCTGTTTTACTTTAAGTGATTCTGTGGTATAAGAATTAATAAGCGAAATAAGTTTTATATAGTGGTAAAGTGTAAAGAGATCTTTCTAAATTGATTTTATTGTTCAATGGTGTGCCGTGGTAGATCCAAGAATAAAGTTAGGTTGGGCAAAATTTTTGTATAAATGTGTTTAAAAATCAAATTGTAAGTTTCTTGTGCGGGTATGTTTTGTAGGAATGTTTGTGAAGTACCATATGTTATTAGATTAGGAAGGTGGATGGGTGTGTGTTCACTTTACTGAATATACATATATATATTGTCACTAGAATCTGAATTTTGATCAGTTGGGGAAATATTTTGGCCGTTGGTTATTTCTACTTCTGCTGCATAATTGTCTTATGCTGAAAATTACTGTTTCAGAGAAGTCACTAGTACAAAAATCACTTTTTAGACCATTTTTGAAACAATGTATGGGGATATAGAAATTCTGACACTTTCTACACTAGTTGCAACACCTAACTAAAAAGTCATCTTCTTTAGACTTGTACCTCTAGAACCTATCTAAAAAGAACATAAAAAAAGAAAAAAAATAGAGAAGTCTATATCTAGTCCAGATTTGAGAATAGAGAAATTTGGAAGAAGTTAAGAACAATTATAAATTTCATGAATTTAAACAAAAAGTTTAGCAATAGAAATATGTTTCTTTAAGATTGAACTAAGAACATACAAGAGGAGAAAAAATCATATTCAAGTGGAGAGACAGACAAAAAACAAATAGAGGGATGAAGATATATAAGCAAACATTACTACAACCATTAGAATAAGCATCCAAAAACTTAAGAAATACCAACAAAAACAAATGCACTAGCTAGAAATATAAAAAGAAGAATAATCTGAAGTAGTGAAGGCTAATAGCAACTAAAGATTGTTAAGGCTGAGGTGTGAAGGTCGAGATACTAGAAACATAGAGATTGTATGGAGGTCTCCTCCCTTAATAACAACATATAATTAAAGATCACTGAAATATGGGAATATAATTATGAAATGTTCCCTCGAAATAACTTAGTTCCTATGTGAAGTCCTTAGGAACTATTTTGAAAATTGAAGTTTTTTTTAAATGACCTAATTGCTCTTGTTACTACTTTAATTGCTCTTGAAAAACACCATTATCTCGTTAGAAAATTCGATTGTGCCTAGGTGATGTTTAATGTGTCTCAGCACATAAAGTATCAACTCTGATACTTGGGCTTTAGAAAAAATCAATAGCATATGATAAGTGCTTTTAAGACTGGTACAGTATCCTTCATGCATACTTAACAAGTGAACGACTTAAAACCAATAAGAATGACATCTCAAGTAACATGTTTGGATGGAGAGAAAAGTAAGAGGAAAATAGGAAAAAGGAAATACTATGAAAGAATTTTTTAAAATAGTAAGAAAATTACTATTTTTTGGAGCTTTCCCTCATAGTATTCTTTCCTCCCTAATTTTCTTCACATCCAAACATAGGGTTAGCTTCTTCCAATAAATACGGAACACCTTAAATCAAATAGTAAAGGAGTCCTCTTTATATTTTGGCACAATAAGCTCGACCACTCTTTCATTCATAAGAGACTGGAAAGAAGATTACTCCCATTTAGCCTCTGTAATTACCCTAGAAAATACATAGATATAATACCATTTTAATAAGTATATATATTATATATTACAAAAATGCCTTACTATCTATTTTAATTATAGCCACTTCTCTTTTTCCAATTTTTGTTGACAGTAGTAAGAGAGAAAGAGCAGAGAAGCTTCATGAGCAATGAAATCTATTGCCGCCATGACTCTATTTCCCTCTGACATCGTGCTACTGTCATTGGTGACCATCCCCATCACCGTGGTCTTCCCTATTGTTCAAATCTTAGCCATGGGAAGATATGATTCTTTCCTTTTCTATTCTACATAGTGTTGCCTTGCTTCTGTTAGCTTCCACCTTTCATACTGCTGCTACTGGCACCGTCGATATGCACGCTGTTGCTTCTATCATGTGCCACTGTCACTGCTATCATACTCCCCTCGTTGTTATTGTAGCTGCCTTCAATCTTCGACTCCCTTCTTTGTGTAGTTTGCTATGTGTGAATAGTAAGTTATGGATCTCTTCCTCTTTATGGATTGTTCATAGCATTAAGTTGGGTGAACTGATTTTTATTCCCTAGTTGCCAAGAGTCTGTGAAGGAAATGAGGGTGGAAGATTAAGTTGTGTAGTACTGTAGAAACCATGGTTGTACTTGGAGCTATGTGTGTGTGATTGTTGTTTCTGTAGTGCTATGTGTGTGAGGTAGAAGGAGGATGGAAGTTTTGATAAATTAACGTCAAAGTATGTGAAGTGGATGGAAAATTTTAATTAAATGTTTTGGTTGTAATAAGGTAAAAATGGACATAAGCTATGCTTCTTTGAGTTTAAATTTATGTTGGAAAAAATAATGATATTCAAGGAGTCATTTTGCTTATGGGTGTTGAGCTATATGGAATAATATGAATTTTGGATAAATATTTTTAAATTAAATATGGTTGCAAAGTTTGGAAACTTACGGTGTTAAAGGTTGTGGTTTCATAGTTCAAGTGTTATAAAGAAAATGGAAATGTGATAAGGAAAATTCTTGGAATATTTAAGTTTTAGTGAGTATATATGGGACTTGTTGTGGTTGTAATAAATAAAAGGTACTTGGTATAAAAGAGATGAATGGTATTCTTGATGGAGTGTTTTATTTTTGGGGAATCTAGGGAATCAAAGAGATAATATTGTTCTAAAGAATTGAGTAGGAGTAAGCTATATCGGAGTATCACAGGTCAGTTAATAACGTCCCTTGATAATAATATTTTTAATAATATCTTGCTACTTGAATCATTGTACTAAACTATAAATGTTAAAGCATGAATTGCTAAAAATGTGTTTATTGGAGTTGTATACTTATTAATTGATATTTGAATGTTCAGTTGAAGTAACAACAATAGTTATTTAAATGATTTGCATTTTTTAGTCTTTACAAATTATATACATGAGGATTTAAAGAAAATTTTGTTCAATGATTTTCATGATGGGGTCACTGATTATAACATATTGTTATGAGATTTCATTTAGTATTTAAAACTTTTATGCTTTATTAATGTTAAATTGACCCCATGCATGCTTGGAATTGTTTTTAAAAATGATTGAATACAAAACGCTGGTTACTAATAATAGTACTGTTAGTCTTTAGCGTACCATGGTTAAACTCGAGCTCAATGGATATTCGTGAGCATAGACTCAAGACGAATATTCATGGGATTTATTCTCACGCATGTTATTCATGGGTCTTGTACTTGCATATGTTATAAATGGGTTTCGCACCTATGCCTGTTGAGCCACGAATAGTTGAGATTTAGGAATTATTTTTTTAAATAAATTTCTCTAAACAAAGTGTTTAATTGGTCTTTAAATAGAGTTGATTAATGATTTTTATACAATTTCATTATTGTTATGATTCTATTCCTATATTATGGAAATTGAGATTTATTAAAAATATTTATTGTTCACAGTTTAATTTGTTTTAATAGTTTCTTTATGTATTTTTAATTATTTTCAATAATTGGACGTTATTCACTAGTAGATTATTTTGGATTCAAATAGCGTTATTGACTCTATTCCTCCAGCTGAGTAGTGAAGAGCCTCGTTTCTTATCTGAAGTATTGATCCTTCTTGGCATATCTACATAAACTTATGAAATACTTATATTGTTTTGTTTAAAGTTTAGATACTACACCTAGTCTATAGATAAAATCCTAGTCTTTTGTCATTTTGTGCAAGTATGAGTACAAACTATTTTGAGATATGTGTGTATATGATTTGAAATACTTGCAGTATGTTGTAGAATTTTTGGAAGGTCTGTTATACAATGACAAACCTATCAAAATTTCTACAAATAGCTTTCCTTCTTATTATAATGGAATATATATTATGATTATTATATTAGATATTCTATTTAATGTTTAAGGCTTAAAGAATATGAAACTCTTAATATTCTGTGCCAGTCACTACTTGAATTTTGGGGCGTGACAACATCAGAGTATATTCACAATTCTTTTTGAAGTTGATCGCCTTTTAATTGATCATCCATATCCTTAGGAGCATTTCTTTGGGAAAATTCTAAAAACTCGATACTCATTCTTAGCATTTATTCAATTGCAGTCTATCAAAAACGAGTAGGCATAGAGAAATTAAAGTTAGGGAATACTATATGAATTTCGGCCAAGTATCCCCTAAAACTCAGACCTCCCAATAATTTTACAAGTCATCATTGAAGAATAAGAAGCAAGCATGTCTAGCCATATAAAAAATAGATTCTTAATCTACCAAATGGAACTCATCAAACTAATAACCAACCAGAAATAGAGAAACCAGATAGAATAACCAATAAGAAAACCCCTTTACATATATTATTATTACTTAAAATTATGAAACCCAGTAGAATGACATTTTTACATAACAACGCGACAAAAGCCAATGAAACTTAGTAGAAGAACATTATTCAAAATTAAACCTATATGAATTACAATATTTCAAAACAAACGAGAAGCAGAACCATCAAAAGATGACAAAAATTTAACAAGTAAAATAAATACCTACAAGCCAAAGGACATAAAGAACATGAACCATGAAAGATTGCAAACAAAACCACCACGATGGACACAAGCTCATAAAAGAACATAAACCATGAAAGACTACAAGCAAAACCACCACGATGGACACAAGCTCATACATTGAAGGGGAAGCTAAAGACTAGTTCTGAGATATGTGGGTAGACAAAGACACAAGAGAGAGGGAGAACAAATAGAGATAAGTCAAAAATGAGAAAGGGAGAATGAACAACATAGACACCATTCTGGGTGAACAACAATGTGAACAATTAGAGAAGACAATTTTTAGGCATGTCAAATGATTTTCTACACTGGTTAAAACAACATAAGGTGTGCAGAATGTAATTTACTATGTTTTAAATAATAATAATAAAACACTTTCTACATCTTTTGAATAAACAATGGATAAAAATATTTTATTTTATTTTATAAATGTTATCTATGTCAATAAAAACCATATCAAGCCCCTTTTTTTTTACTTTGGTATATTTCCATAAACTCATATAGAGGATAAATAGCCATAACCTCCATTAACATTCCTAAGTTTAGAACACTTAATGCAATTCCAATTTTCATGTTGTCAATAAGGGATTATAGAGGGAAATTCAATATTTTGAAATTTTATTGTTGAAATTCAAAGAACATGCCTAAACCATATTTATCTAACTCCCTAAACCTTTCCTAAACTCCCCACAAGCCAGAACAATATAAATTTAACCACCTTATTCGATATTTATATAAACTCCATATATAGCATGATATCATAACACAATGGTTTAGGGTTAATACAATGTTTGGTCATAATAATTTGCCTTTATTTTGGTTTTGCTTCCTATATTTTCAAACCATATGTTTTGGTCTCTTAGATTTCTTTCTACCTAAAATGTTAGTCCTTATATTTTAATAAAAACTTGCACCATTTTACTCATTGATAGACTAAAACCTATTGTTTAAAACTATAGAAAGTAAAAACAAAATAAAACAAACTATAAAGACCAAACATTATATTAAACCTATTGGTTTATTATGTACGCATTTGGGTGAACAAAATTGCCCAATGACACAATGATTCACAAACTCTACTTCACGAGGGATGGAAAATAGTTGTCACTGTAATTGTCAAGCACCAATACAAAGAGAAGAAACTAGTGGTCCCATAAAGTGAACCACAATGCTCTACTTTTGCTTAGTTTCATCAAATATTTTACTCTTTTTCTCAACTACTCTATTCTTTCATTTTTTTAATATAACGAACTTTTTAGACATGATATGTGTCTATTTATAAGAAACACTTAGGGGTTGTCTCACTTTTTTGTTGTTGAAAATTTTACATTTTACCCCAATTAATTACTTAGATTAATTTTACTCTCTCTCCATCACAAATTATCTCTCTTCCACATATCTCTTGTTTCTTATTTAATTTATTTATTATCACTTACCATCTTGCCAGATATCTTAACCCACCAAAAAGGCCCTCCAAAAGGGATCAAGTCTCCTATACAGGACACCAACCACTTATTCCACACCAGTTACTCCATCACATTAAACATGACTTACCTTTACCTACATCTGACCTCTAGTAGAATTTAGACATCCTCCTCTTCTTCACTAAAAATCTACTCACTATCCATATCTCCTCTAAGGACCCAAAGAAATACTTATACCCATAATAGAGGAAAAGGTGTTGCAAGTGTTGAAGGCCCCTAAAAAATATTAGGGCACTCACTAGAAATGACACACTCTCTGAAGCTGAATCTATTAGGTCAGAATATACTTCTAGTTCTACCAATGAACCTGATTCTATACCTAAACATTCAGACCTTGAGTCCTCTGTTCCTAAAGTGTCTTCTACAATAAACATTGTTATGCTGATCTTTCTACCATTATAATGGTTAGTCCTCAAATGACAGAGTAATCAAATAGGAATTATCCTATTGTGCAAGATCCATCATCTTATAAAGAAAGTAGAGGATAAAGCACCATAACTAAAGAAACCAACCCAGCTCCTCACCATTTAAATCCAGGAAAAATAACTCTTGGTTTACCTTTGATAATGCCTCACTATCAAAATGGCGTAAACCACATGAGCTTGGTGCATTGATAGATTCCTATATGACTAATCTGAACTCACTCTGAAACAAATTCTTACAAAATTTATGTCTTAAATGACTAGGGATTTAAGGAAATATTTACTCAACTCAGTGAATACTAGAGAATACAACTCTTCTGCTCTGCGAATCCAAGAGAATTCCACCAAGAATTTATTTATTACTTCAATGTCATACAAAAATGAAATTCTTAAGAATATTTTGAAATAAAGTGTTGTTCAATTAAACAGAGTGATATACAAAAGTGTTACATAAGAATGGCTGAGAAATATTATCCTTTAGGAGGACCTCATAATTCTTATCTTAAACATGTATTTATTGCTTATCTCCCTTATGAAATGTAGCCTGAATTAAATATAATGATTTCCTCTTTAGGTAAAGATGTGATTCACCTTACCCTTAGTGAAATCTATCAACTTGATATGATACCAAGCGGGAGGACCTCAATCTATGGATACCTAGACTAAACCAAATTGTTTATGTGAAAAAGTAGTCCCTTGGATCAAAATCAGATTCTTTCTAATACATAGGTTCCTCTTATTAAAGGCAAGTGTAGAGCATAATTGAATCTCTATGGAGATAAGTGTAGAAATAAAGAAAGATATAGCTTAGAAGGAAAACATACTTATATTTCATAAGGTGAGTTACAATATAAAACTTTTGATAATCCCTAAGGAGTGCCAAGGGATCCTTTTATAGAGAGCCAAAGCTACAAACCAACCAATACACAATTATTTTTACAAAAGATAGATATGTGCTAGAAAGATAAAAAAGCAATCCATACTAGGACATACCTTACTAAAGTCAACCACACTAGGACAATAATTTTATAGACACTTTATTAAAATCTGAGCAAGTAGGAACCTCCTTTATTAAAGCTTTTACGGAGAGTACACGGGAATATCTTTTAACCGCACCACTCTAGCCTATAAAGGAAATGGTTAGGTAAGGTTTTTCAATGTTTAAGAGATCAATAGAAGGGGAGATATGATATTTGGTGAGGAGAAGATGAAGCCAATAGAAAAGATTTCTTTTGGCTACTTGTTGAATCTGCTCAATGTTTGTTAGTTCAAATCTAGGTGGAAATTCATGACATCTGTTGGTAAAGTAGGAAGCTTTTGGGAGAGGAAGGTGGTCCATTAGTAGAATATAATGAGTTCCAGAGGGAGTAAGAAGTTGGATCTTTTGAGGTATACGAAGATAGTCAACTATGATATTTTAGTGACCCTTGATATGTCTCATCGTGAATTTATAGTAGAATAACCAGTCTTTCTATCTAAGGTGGTATGAGTCTGGAAGAGTCTTCCTTTTGGCGTCTAGCATGAACGTGAAAGATATGTTGTCTATTTCAACTATAAATTCATAAGAATTTAGTGAAATTTGAATTTCTCAATGCCCTTTTTTACCAAAAGGATTTCTTTGTAAGTTGCATGATAATGTTTCTTGGGCAATGTGAGGTCTAGTTTGGTAAAAAACCATCATAGAATATCATGCCAAGGAACTCAATTTGGGCTTGGGATATTTAGTCCTTTTTGGAGGAAAGCATGATCCTATATTTTGTAACTTGATCAGTAAATTGGATAAAAAGGGCCTTATGACTTTGTTAATCTTCTGAGAACAAAAGAATATCATCTATGTAGATGAGGGCCAAAAATAGGCTAAAACATTATTACCATGGATCTTTGAAAAATTTACAGAGCCACTTTCAAACTAAAGGGCATCATAGTCCATTGGTATTAAGCATTAGGAATACATAAGGCAGTTTTGTACCTTTCTTCAAGGTAGATTCCAAGCTGCCAAAATCCTACTTTTATATCAAACTTGGAAAAGATTTTTGACTTAGATAGTCGAGACAATTTATTCATCTTCGATAGAGGAAACTTATCATCCTATAAAAACATGTTAAGAAGCTTGTAGTCGATTACCAACCTCTTCTTTCCTTTGAGTTGCTCAGATTATTTTTCAATGTAAAAGGCCTGACAAACCCAATTAGACTTCATGGGTTCAATAAGGCCTTTGGCTAAAAAAGTGGCACATTCCTTTTTGGCTAGAACTAGAACATCAAGATTCATCCCTGAATGAGTTGCCTTTGTAGGATTGATATCTTCACTTTTCTTAAAAGGCAATTTAAGAAAAAAGCCTTTGTTCTACCATAATGGAGAAGGATGTTTAAACTGATCATGATTGTTTGAAAAAAGATGGAGTAGTTTATCATGGATGTGTTCATAACCAACTAGAACTTTACTGATCTCAAGAATACTAACTGTCTAGAGATAAGGGCTAAAGAACATTTTGAACTTAAGTCCCTTAGGAGTAATATCTCTTTCAGGCAGGCAGCTGCCAAGGACTAGAATACATGTAGTGCATCCAGGGAAAAAATGTATCCCAATCTTTCTTTTAGAGATCAATTCCATGTGGAAGACTTCCTAATTAACTATAGTGAAAGGTTAATTGAAAGGACGACGTATGTCACTTGATAAAGTATGACGCTTGAGGATGGTAGCACAAGAGCCTATGTTAATTAGAGCAATGGCCTTGATAGGTTTATCATATTTGGTTGAAAGGATCTTGGCTTCAATGTTTAGCCTAGGGGTTTCATCTATTTGAGACATTCCTAATGATCTGAGGGACCCTAGGATTGTGGTTGGTTCTTTGAAAAGGCTTGTGTGTTGTGGAGGAGGGATTAAGAGAGTAAACTGGCCTATAAGGGTAGCATTTATTATTATCAAAACTTTCTGAGTCATACATATAAAGGACATACTAAGTCTCCTCATTTTATTCAGATTGCTCCACATATGTAGATTAAATATCTTCATAGTAGAGCATTCTGGAACGACTGAAGCATTTTAATCTCCCTTTGATTCTTCTTCTTGGGACAATATTTGGCAAAGTGACATTTTCCACCTTAAAGAAAATCATGTGTTAGCCTTAGGTAATTTAGAAAAGTGCCTTTCAAAATATCTAAAAAAGGGTTTTTTCTGTTTCCTTTGAGCCTTGCTAGGTTTGTATCTAAAAAATGAGACTTCTTCTTTGTCTGGAAGTGACAAGTATCTTTATCTTTGTATTTGATCTTCAAGTAGGATTTATTGAAAGCAGGCTTCATCTTGGAGCTTCTTTTAAGCATGGACTTGAAGAACTTTTTGTTGATCAAATAACTTACAAGAGTAGCTAGAGCTAGTTGATAGATTTCACCAAGGATAAGGTGAATCATATTTTACCCAAAGAGGAAATCATTTTGTTTAATTCAGGCTATAGTTCATCAGGGAGAGAAGCAATAAAGACATGTCTATGATTGAGATTCTGAGGTCTTCCCAAAGGATAATATTTCTCAACCATTCTTATATAATGCTTATGTAAATCACTCCATCATTGAACAACACTTCATCTCAAAATATTCTTGAGAATTTCATTTCTATATGACATTGAAGTTGCCAAGAAATTCTTGGTGAAGTGCTTTGAGGATTGCTCTTGGATTGGCAAAGCGGACGAGTTGTATTCTTTGGTATTCAGTGAGTTGAGTAAACCATTCCCTTAAATTCCCCATAAATAAGTCTATTTTTAGAAGAAAACTTACATTTTAAACATATTATAGTGTTGAACAATTTTAACTACTTTTTTTTTTATCGAAATGATTTGGTTAAATGTCTCATAAAAAAGAAGGGGGCCTATTAATTACTTTAATCAGTAAAAGAGCATCCTCCATGTGGGTTATTCAAGGTGATTTTATTACTGCAATCTCGTACACTTGCAAGGCAGCTATCAAGATACTTATATATTGTGATAACTGAAGATAAAAAAAAACAAAGGAAAGAGAGGTGATATATATTGCCAATTATTCTCCATAAATCATTTGCAGCACAAATTAAGAGTATAATATATAGATTGTATTAAACTAAAATATCCTTCGTTCTCTTATCATATAATATAGAGATATTTGTTTATGATGTTTTACTGAAAAGTTATATTTACAAATCGATCTTTTTCGCCATCATTAATATACGCCCATGGGGTGGCTTGACATCTTGTGGAAAGATTTGTTTTTCTTTCCAAATATAGGTCTTTTGTATAAAATTTTTAGCTATAATAATTAATATATAGGACCATGGCGTGGCATGAAAATTACCCTAAACGGAAGGCAATAAGGAACCATCTGGTGGGACACTTAATTAATTTGCTTTCCAAAATATGTGTGTTGCGTTCTTGACAAGGGCTTACATTATTAAGGAAAACAAAATAGTTAGAAGTTGGTAACCTTGCACGGTTGAAAATAAAAAATGAAATAACAATTAGGTTCTAATAAAGAAATGAAATTATTAAAAAAATCTCACAAAAAAGTGAGCAGTATATGTTTATTGTCTCTTTCAACATAAGAACTTATTATTACATACTATTTACTTATTGTAAAACTTTTTTAGTGATTGCATTTCTTCATTAAAATTTTAAATTTTTTTGGAAAACAAAATTTAAGGAAGGAACCATGGATGTACTATAGTATGTTAATACAACCCACTTTCCATTTTAAGCACTCCTCCGCTCTTTAATATATAACTTAATTATAGAGTTGATATTTTATCCTATATATAAGACATCTTTCCCATATTTATCATTTTTTTTAAATTACTCCTATTGATACTCCCTTAACAATAATCAAATGAGAAAGAGAGAAAAAAAATAAAGAAAATTTGTTATGGTACTTTAGGAAAAACATATTATATTAAGTAATTTTTTGAATCTAATTAAATTAGTTAAATATATTTTATATTAAGGGCCAGATGAGTAATATATATAATATGCCTTTAAACCATGTTTAGATGATATTAGTATTATTCTAGTTTTTAAAATAACACATTAAAATTTGTACAAATATTTTATCTTTTTTTTCTTACATAGGAATAATATCCAGTCATTTTCTTATTCCAATTCATGTTTTTTGTCCTATCCAATTTCCTTAAAAGGTCCTTATCATATCAAATAGTTTGACAGTCACTTCCGTAATTAAGAAGAACGTGAAAGAAAAATGGAAAGCGATGGCATATGATTTAGCTGTTTCCGCAAAATGGGATATTGAGGAACCAATGAACATGGCTCTAACCACTGCACTTTCTCAATTATGTGTTTATGGAAATCACACTTCAAAAGTTAAAACCAACTAAAATAATTGTAATAATGACACTTTTTTTTTACTGCTCTTGTCTCGCCAAGAAGAAATTAAAAGATTATTTCTAAATAACAGGGATTTTTTATTAAAATTTGATAATTTTATGAAAAATGCTAAATTTATTCAAATATCTAACTGTTATTCAACCATTCAATATTTATTTTTTTTTACAAGAAAAACCATTATTGTAGTACCTATACTTTTCTTTATTTTTTTTTATTTTTGTTGTGTTTTTCTCCTCTTATTAAATCCTTTAATTTTACTTTGTTAGTACGGTTAGCCCCTGTTAATCCCTATCTAGAAGCTAATTGTGCTAACATAGTAAAATTAAAGGATTTATTAAAGAAAAAAGTACCAAAAAATTGAAGGAAATAATAGTTTTTTTTTCTTTTTTATATACAAAGGACTGTTTAAAAAGGTAGCCACTACAATATCATATAATGAACCAGAATAGAACACTAGAATCCAATTGTAATGACCCTAGAAAATACATAGATAAATAATACAATTTTAATAAGTATATATATTCTTTTTTGCAATTTTGTTACATAGAGAAGTTGATAGTTAAGTGGTTGGAGGCAGTGGAGTTAAGTGACAGGTCTAAGGTTTAAACCCAGATCAAGCCAAAGTGGAATTTTATGTAATTCAGACATCACGCAAAATTACAAATCTGCCCCTCTGATTATCTTGCATCTATCACATGTTGACGTTCGTGCTGCTGCCACTTGAGCTGCCGCCTCTTCTGTAGCTTCTATCTTTAGCCAAGAAGCAAAGAGAGTATGAGGGAGGAGCATCTTTGGATCACTGGAGGTTAGGGAGGAGTGTTCTACTGTAGAATCACGTCACTAGTAGTCCTAGGTTGTATGTGGCACCGTCGACGTGCTATTGCCGTTGTCATGTGCCTCCGTTGTTACTGTAGCAATTTCAGATCTCCAAACTTCTTTCTGGTTGCCAAGAATCTGTAAGGAAATGAGGGTGGAAGAATGAAGTGGTAAGAGATGTGTGTTTGATGTTGATCTGGAAGCTATGTGTGTGTGTTTAACTGCTACTTTGTGTCTACTGGAGCTTCACCATTTTTGCTATAGAAGCCTCAAACGTCCCTCACCCTTGCTATCATAGAAGACAACCGTGTGTGGTGTATGGTAAGACAACACCTTTCCCTCTCCATTGATTGTTCACAGCCTGCGTTAGAAATTGTTTTGCTTTTCTCCTCTGTTGCTGAGTCTATGATGGATAGGAGGGTGCATGTTGAGTTTTGTGTGCTGTGGAACCTTGTGATCTAAATTTTGTGTGTGTGTGAGTGTTTAATTGTTGCTTGTGCTGTTGATGCTATGTGAAATATGTAGAGGTAGAGGAGTATGGTGCTGAATAAAAGGAATTATAAAGCATGGGAAAGGGATGGAACATTTTAATTAAATGTGTTGGGTGGTTGTAATAAAAAGAAAGTGGACCTAAGCTATGCTTCTTTGGGTTAAGTTATATTGGGAAAAAATTGTTGAACTATGGGTGTAAAGCTGATTGGAAGAATATGAAGTTTGGATAAAGATTTTGAAATTTAATATGGTTACAAAGTTGGAAACTCTCATAGTTTAAGTGTTATAAAGGAAAATGGAAGAGATGCTGAAGTAAAAATTTTGGAATATTAAAGTGTTGTGGTAAGTGTACATGTCTGACTTGTTGTGATTATAGCAAGTCAAAGGGAATTGGTATAAAAGTGGTGAATTTTATCCCTGATGGATTATGGAGTTTGAAAAGTGAAATAAAAAGAGAAATTCTTGGAGGTTATTAATTATGAATGTATATTTCATGTTTAGAAGAAAATAAACTTAGGTGGATAAACGTCCTATTTTCATGAATAAAAATATTTGGGATATATAAAATTATAATAGTATGTTATAATAACCATTATAATTGGAATTTGAATATTAATGATTTATTTTCAGAAAATTTAAAGTGTAAATTTTTAAATATGATTTACTAAAGGCTAGTATATATGAATTAATGACTTTGATTATTATTATTGATTTTCCTTTAAGTTGGCTTATTATATTATCATGTTTATGTATGGAAATTGATAAAGAAAGTCTTGAAAGAGACTTTGGTAAATGTTATATTGAGTTGATTTATCTATATGAAAAATTCTTATGTGAATTTTATTATTTAAATAATTACTCCATATGAACTAAAAGAAATCTTTTGAGATTTTATTTTGATGTTCATGTTGGTGTTCATGATTATGTAATATTCTTGGTGAAATTCCAACATTAGAAAGTGTTGTGATTATTTAATGCTAAATTGACCCCATGTTTGCTTAGAAATGTTTTTGGAGAGGATTGAATACATAAAGATGGTTACTAACAGTAATACTATTAGTCCTTAGTGCACCATGGTTAAACCCAAGCTCGATGGATATTCGTGGGCCTCATACTCATGCTAGATAGTCGTGGAATTTAGTCTCGCGCCTATTATTCGTAGGTCATGTACCTACGCCTATTATTCGTTGGTTTTATACCTACGCCTATTTTGTGGCTTCGAGCCACATCGGATTGGTTAGTTACCCTCGTAGACTATGTGCCCATACTAGTTTTATTCTGTTGAAGTCCTACAGAAAAAGTATGCTTTGAAATTATTGTTTTAAATGGATTTCCTTAAATAAAATGTTTTACTAGAAAATTTATTTTGAAGTACAAAGTGTTATTATTTACATTTAAATATGTTGTAATTGTCTCTTTCCATACTTTAAATTATATTTTTGAGACGTTATTCAACGGTATATTATTTTGGCTTTAGATAGTGTTGTTAACCCTATTCCTCCAGCTGAGCAGTGAAGAGCCTCACTTTCGTTCTAAAGTAGTGATTCTTTTTTGGTGTATCTACTTATAATAGAATTATAAATTTATGAAATACTTGTATTATTTTATTTGAAGTTTAGATGCTCCACCTAGTCTATAGATAAGGTTCTGGTTTCATGTTATTTATGAAAGTACGAATAAAAATTATTTTGAAAAATGTCTGTATATGATTTGACATATTTGCAGTCTGTTGAAGAATTTTTGGAAGGTCTGTTATACAAAGATAATCGTACTGAAATTTCTATAGATGACTTGTCTTTTAATTATAAGGGAACATATATTATTATTATTTTAAACATTCTATTTAATGTTTACAGCTTAAGGAATATGAATGTAATGACCCCAAGTTACAATGGGAATATATAAATAATACCACTGTAATAATATATGTATTATTTGTAGTTTTGATACGAGAGAAGTTGGTGATTGAGTGATTGGAGGATGTGGAAGGAACTTGAGGTCAAGAGTTCAAACCCTTGTTTTATCCAAAACGAATTTAATTTTCTAGCCCACCTACGTGAATTTATAAAATTGCCCCTATCATTTTATATCAGTGTCACCTCTTTCTTTCTTTTTTCCATTTTTTGATAGCTACAGCAAGGCAGAGAACATAGCAACAAAGGAACCTTCACGACCCTCCCTAAAATCCTACTGCAGATGTAATTCCTTATACGTCAGTCGAACGTACTGTCGTCATTGGAGATTGGGTTGTCATCTGCTGTTGTCTCTTCCTTTAATCAGAGCTCGAGTAGCTACTAATCTAAAAGCTCTTCTCCCTAATTTTATAATCGACCGAAGTGTCTCCTATTAGTGTACAATCACCTTTTCCCTCCGTTTGGAGCTTCGAGTGCCGTCACTTTGATAGATCCTCCTCCTTTTTCCATGCTAGTGATGATGTGTGGAGAAAGAGAGATAAATAGAGTATGTATGAATAGAGAAGGAAGGAAGTAGAATTTTAGCCTTCATATGAAACATCCTTACTTTCTTATGTATTAGAGACCATTCAGTAGCATTTAGAAATACTTACAAGACCTTGGAAATCCATTAGCTAAATATGGAATTTTTACTCTTCTCGAGTTACTGTTCATATGGTATTCTAGATTTGGCGATGAACTTTAGAAAATCATAATTAATTATAGAAAAATAAAAAAGATGTGGTTCAAAAAGCTATATGAAGATAACATCTTGAAATTTAAGGAAAAAATAATTTCCAGATGAAACACTTAGACAATTAATACAGTTTATTCATCAAATATTACTGTTCATTTGATCAAAACTTTTGAAAACAAGTTTTGGTCATTTACTTTGGAAAATTTGTTCCCTTTGCACAAATATCAAAATAAGGTGTTCTTGGTGTCAAAATGAAGCTTGACATATTAAATTTATGTCTATAAATATTCATACATTTATCTCATCATTTACTATTTTTTATTATATCATGATCATCACTACTTATATTGGTGATATAGCAATATTACATATAACAATTCTTCACATAACATTTATACTGTCCAATCCCTACATTCTCTTCATTCTTCATCATCGTCTTTCATCATTCATAAACCTACTAGGATTAGGATTACATGGATGGAGTGAGATTTTTAGGGAAATCTCAGAAGCAAACGGTATTAAATAATGCATGCACTAATGTAAATATTTATGATTGCTTGTGAAAGTGTTAACATTATGTAATGTGCATGCTTCCACATAACATATGAAATACAATTAGCCAAAGTAATCATAGAAATAGAGCTTCAATCATGAACACATATGCAACACAATTCAACATAGCTATAGCACAAGCAAGCATAAAATTCAATACATACAAGTTTAGGATAAGTTTAATACCTCATATACTTGACTTCCTTTCACTCTAACTTTGCTTTGTCTCTTTCTTCTTACTTCTCCTTGATATGTGGCTACCTTTTTGGAGTCCACAATCAAATCCTAATATCACATAATCATCCATCCATAAAAATCTAACTTCCTTAAGCATTAAACACACTTTAACTAACATAACTTCCTTTGATCTTTACTAATTGACTTGGCCCTTGAACCAATTGATGTCTTGATTTTACCCTACACAATTTCATCTTTTGAATCCATTTATGAGCTTAATCATGAAATTCTAGCTCCTATGTACTGTTATGGACAGATTTACAAAACATATACAATTCTTCAAAAAATTCTCATTTTGATTCCAATGCTTCCAATATTGTTTCTCTACTTTATCCCAAACAACTTTTCATTTTAAAACCATTGGAAGATCAAAATTATGAAATGCCAATCACTGTTCAAGCGAGTGAACAGTAATATAGAAGAATTTCAAGAATTACAACTTTTAATTTCAATGATTCTAAGGTTCAAAAGCTATCCAATCCTACACAAAATCATGATTCAACCATGAGAAAGTCAAGAATATCAACTTGATTCAACAACCAATCATCTAACTAGTTTGCTTAAGCATCAATCACATAACTCTAAATTTAATTTCTTTTTTCTCCTTTCATCTAAGGTTTTGGATAGCACATTCACCTTAGAGAAAACTCAACTTTCTTCCATGAAAATCCTAAGCTCAAACCCCCAAATTAGTGGAAAATAAGTTAGGATAGATTGCTTACTTTTTATCTCTAGCTAGGTTGAACTTTGGTACCTTGAATCTTTTTTGTCTTGACTTGAGTTTCCATTTTGACATAGCTTCCGAAGGGTTCTCATACCATGGTTTTGAATCAGAAATATGGGGGTATTTATAGAAAAATCCAATGGAATTTGGAAGCCAAGATCACTTTGTGCACTATTTGATCTAATTGCTCATATTTGATATTGAATTAGCTTGCCCTAGAAGCCAATGGGATGATATCATCTATAACATCATCAAAGGATACCTCATAGCCCATGTGGCAAAATTACAAAAGGGACGAAGCATCTGAAAAAATTCTAGTCTAATTCAGTACCGACTCAGCCCAATTTCCCAAAAACTAGACTATTTTCTGAATTTAATTTTTCTGAGATTCCATAATATGCTTTATGACCTTAAATCCAATATTCAGATTCTTCGTACCATTGAAATTCTTGTACTAGGTCCAAATTTAATTAGAGACCCCTTAACAAATTACCAAAATGCCCCTTATTTCTTCTTTATTAACTTTAACATGTCAAAGCCATTATCATCTTTTCACACATCATTAGAGTATTCCCTGACTTGGTCAACTATTCTGGGAACTCTCCTTCACTATCTAACTTTAGTCAAAATACCAAAATGCCCTTGTCTATCTCTGACTTTATAACACAACACAGTGGTATACTCAGTGGTATTTTTGTAATTTTATATTTTTCTAGGTCTTTATTAGCCCTTGCCCATATACTTATCTAAAAATATTATTAGGCCTATAAGGCACCATTTTGGGTCATCTACATGATCCACTACCTTAAGGGGCTTAACTCCCAAAAAATTTTCCCAAAACATATTTATCGGGTGTTTTAATCCACTGTAAATTCTATAATAAATTCTACAGAACTCCTCTTTGAGCTTTATCAGTTTTATAAATTCTCATATTAATTAGAAGAATTTATTGTGAAATTGCATCTAATTCTGAGGTCCAGAGGATACTATATTAATTTTCCTTTTTTCAGAAATTAATATAAATTTTTTGAGACCTCAAATCAAAATTATGTGTTACGTCAAACTGATCAGAATAATATTTTCTATTTACTGGAAAAAATTGGGACTAATCTAATTATGACCATTTTAGGCCTTTTTTTGACTCAACTTTCTATAATTATCATTTTGCCCCTGAACTTTTAAAAATTACACTTTAGGCCTTTAACTTTTCATAATTACACTTAATTGCACCACAGAACTTTTAGACTTTTTATTTTAGTCCCTCTCTTTATTCAAGACTCATCTAACATCACTAGTACAAAATAGTCTTTTTAAAGCCTCATTTTTAAATCAATTCTCGTGGAAACGATTTAAAAAAAATGTTTAGTGGCATTTTTGTAAATAAGGGTAAAATATTTACACCAAATGTAAACATGACCAATGTAAAAGAAATAGGCGATGGTATTTTTGTAAATAATAATATTTACACCTGATGTACACATAATTGGTGTAAAAGAAATGAGCGGTGATATTTTTGTAAATAAGAGTAAAATATTCTACACCTGATGGAATGGCATCCGGTGTAGAATGTCTTTGTGTAAATATTCTACGCCTGATGTAATGATATTTGGTGTAGAATGTCCTTACTATTAAAAATCTGACAAAATGCCTTAGTTTTTTGTGCCTCCTTATCTTCACAAATCACATCATTGTCAATGGAGACAAGGGAGAATACATGGTGATAGGAAGCTCTGCCTTTGTAATACACTGTTTAAAGCTCACTAAAGAAGACCTAGATAGGCGATGACACATACCTATGCTCGTCGTTCTCTATTGTTAAAGTCTGTCATTCTCACCTCTAAAGCTCACAAAAGAAGAAAACCCATATCTGCAATGGTGGGTGTCTATTTTTTTGTTTCTTTCTTTCTAGGTTTTATTTAAATATATTTCTATTCACTTTTGACTAGGTAAGTCATAGGAATTGTGACGACGTTTTTGCGATGTCTTCAATTAGGTGACGACGTTTCTAAGTTTTCGTTTCTGTGTATATATTTGGATTTTCATTTCATTCATTTCTTGGTTCTATTTAAATATATTTTTGTTTATATTTGAGCAGGTAACTCGAAGGAATTGTGACTATGTTTTTATGATATCTTCAATTAGGTGATAGTGTCTATGGGTTTTCGTTTCTTTTTATATATCTGAGTTTTTGTTTCATTCGTTTTTGGGTTATCTGGCTGTTTTTTCTTCCTCTTTTTTGTTCTCTACTTGTGTTTTATAGGTACCTATTCTTCTTCATCATTTTCCTCCTCCTTCAGATTTATGATGAAGAAGGAAAGAATTTTGGGGCTTTAATAGAGAAACTGGTTTAGAAGCTTATCTGATTTGAATCTAGAGTTTTTTTATTCTGGATTTTTTTTTATTTTTACATTACTTTTTAAACCGGTTGTATGAAATAACTAGAGTTAATTTTCTATACTAGTTGTATACATCCGGTGTAGAATATCAGACTTTCTACACGGGTTGTTTCTACATCGAACCTAGTCCGGTATATAAGCCTATTTCAACCGGTTTAGAAAGCTTATTTTCTACCAGTGAATATATCATTCCTTCTAATCATTGTCACAACCTTTCCAAATCTCTTTCCTCTATCAGTCTTATATCGATAGGGAAAATTTTGGATATGATATTTCTACCCTCCTAAAAATAAATTTCATCCTCAAAATTTACTTAGCACCTTAGCCAACTATCTTAGATAGATATCCTTTTCTGCTTTATGACTAAGCATTTGGGTATCTATCTCTTATCTTCTATCTTGACATCTTAGCGGAGTACTTTCCATATCTACAGATCTTCATATCTTTGTTATGATTATTCTTCTTTTCTGAATTAACTCAATCAGAGTTGAACTCTATTTCATTCAATTACTTGCTTACTTGCTATGCATGTATTTGCATATGGACTTCTCACCATACTGGAATTGTGAGTAGTGTCCATTCCTTTCATATTAAACTCTCTCGAATATTACTATATTCTGGAGTTTCCGTCAACTACAAATCATACTTTATAGCACATATCTCTTATTACTTATCTTAACATCCATAAATTTTAAATTTTTTCTTTCATATCATCATACTTCTTCTTCTTCTTATCATCTTTAATAATTCATCATAATATAGAGAGAGGACTTATGTCATTATTCTTTCTTTCTTTACTTTACTACTAAATAGGAGCACATACTCTAACAGGTATAATGTCTAGCCAACATGTTGCAGGATTACATACCTTCTCATGAATGCAAAGATCTAACATCGAAGCTCAAGCATTCATTTCCTTAATATGCACAGCTCTAACACTCGAAGCTTGCATAGCTTATCACATGGAGCTTACACTACTCTAACATTTAGAGCTTTAGCATATTTGCATACATAATATAATACTTGGCATTTCATGCAAGGAGTAAAAGCTCTCACTTGCTATTTCATCTGCAACATAACATTCAAATATCTTATCCCTTTCAAAAAGGGAGCCTCACTATCTGCTTACAAAGCTAGCTATAAAGCCACTTCATATTGTACTTCTTAATATGTATTTCTCATTATGTATCATTATATATTTCTCATAATGTATCCCATTGTGTACTTTTCATGCCGTATTATGGCATATCTAGCCAAATCTGGCTATATCATGGTGTATCTTACCCTTTCATGACTAATCTTGCCTTATCATGACATATCTTGAGATACCATAAGTCTAATATTCTCTTTAACTTATAACTTTGCTATTTTTTGAGAAAACTCTCTAAGGAAGATCTTGGTCATAAGTCTTTCTAACTTCCTCCTGACATAAATATGTAATCTGAATCTTTCTTTTCAAATCCCTCTATTTGGACTTGACATAAGGGTTCTAATCTCTTACCGTTCATAACCCTTTCTAACACTTCATAGCTCTTCCTATCATTTTACATAACTTTGTTCATCTATGCCCAACTTCTATGCATTTACACCCTTTCTAATCACTTTCCAGGGGGTCACCCATCATTGGACTACTCTTGCCTAAGCACGCTTAACTGAAAAATACTAATAAAAATCTACAGACTCATAAATATTTGTTACTCAGGACTAAAAACTTTAACTCTAATCATTTAATTACTTTTTTTTGTAAGAAGATTATAAGTTCAGTCCATGATAATAATAAGGCTATCTAAAACTAACATCAGAGGCACTCTCTCTGTTAAGAGTTAATCAACTTGTGAGGCTTCCTTAGTTAACCTTATCCTTAGTAATTGTCTTTGCAAAGAAATACTGTATTTATGGCTCATTCATTTTCTTAGGCTAGGTCTACTGTGACCCTCGGGATCTACTGCGATCAACCGTAAGCCTCTTCAAGATCTAACTGTGACCTTAGAATTTTATTTTGTGTGAGCCATGCTAGGATCTAACTGCAATCCTCCAAAATCTACTGTGATTCCGTTGTACTGTATTCTCATCTCTGGAAGACCTAAACCAATGGACTAAGTTACAAGGTTAGCCATTTCCACTTAATTGTTAACTCAACAGATAATTCCCCAAGAATGATCACAGAAGCCAATATTATCTGTTAAGATTTTACTCATTTCCTCTATCACTTAATAATTTTTCATATCATTCCCATCTTTCATAACTTTACTATATCTAATATTGCAGAGAGCTACACAGGCTCTATCATTCATATATCTATTATAATATGTTCATCTCATCTAGTAGACATGGCTCTAACATGAGCTGCATTGTCCATTATCTTGTCTCTATCTTTAGAGCAACCTGATTCTATCGTAAGAGCAATCTAGCTCTATTATGAGAACATTAACTTCTATTACATAGATGATGCTCCCTCTCAGAGCTACATCATCTTTCATAACTATGTCTCATTTCATTTCATGTTCATGGTACATCATTCATGTATCTTATCCCTATTGAAAGGATATGTCCTGAGTACTATAATCATTTGTCTATGGATTCACTACTAACCTTCATCTCTAATCTCATTTATTGCTTTTCTAGTGCTTTATTATTACCAAGTTGAATTATTTAATTGCATGTCATAAGGTTGGGAGCAACATAATTTTCTCATCACATATACTCTACCCTTAATGAAATAAGAAAGTGGAGTATTCATTCATAATAGCATACTCTAACATGCATAATATGCAAAGAGATACAATCATTTAAGCATTCTCTAACATGCATACATTCTCTAACATGCATAATATGCAAAGAGATACAATCATTTAAGTATTCTCTAACATGCTTATCATCATATGACAACTGTAACTGTTTATCATAACTTATGGCAACATAAGTCATCTCATCATCACATAATTTGCTCAACAACCCATTATACGCACACTACAATTAAATAATTAACTAGGTAAACTCTAAAGCATTCTTTCCTCTGTCATATTATTTGTTAAATTATCTAATCAGGATCTGACAGTTTATTCAAGAACCTGAAATAACTATTTATCTAACTTAGGTTGCCACGTTATCCTCTTATTAGGGTATAGACTCAACCCTCCATTACTCTTTCTTACATAGGGGATAGAGAGTCACTTTATCTTTTCAACTGTGGCTACCTTTCTCCTCTAGATGTCATAAACTTATTTTTCTTATTTCGCATACATCTACCACTCTGTTGAACTTCTACAACTACCTGAGAAAAACTATTTCTTTGTAACACAAAATTCAATCTGTAAACTAACTTCTCAGTCATTCAACTCTCACTGTTAATGTGGATGAACCTGACTAAATATTCATTAAAGGGTTTCTATTTTCTTGCTTTAACCCTTAGCCTCACTATAACATCCTTATTTTTTTACATCTTAGGGACCAAATGATAGCATCTGGAACCACTTTTAAAGTCATTGAAGTCAAATTATATAATCTAGAATTTTACTCTATCCAGTATTGTTTATTGTGTAAATTCTAGAGGAGCGACTTGACTTCGATAAATCATAATTAAATCTAGAAAAATTGAAATGAAGTGGTTCAAATTTCTACACGAAGATAACTTAATGCTCTTTCAGGGAAAAATAACTCATTGACCACTCCTTGACTAGAGCAACATAGGTCAATGCTCCAATTTTACTGTTCATCTAGCACTTTTCCCTGATTCCAGCATTTTGGTCCCAATTTTACATAACATTTGTACTATCCAGTCCCCAGCTTCTCTTCATGTTTTTTCAATCCTCTTTCATCATTAACAAACCTGTGGGGTTAGGATTAAATGGAAGGGGATGAGATTTCTGGGGAAATCTCAGTAGCAAACGGTACTAAACAATGTACGTATTAATGTAAATACTAGTGCTTGCTTGTGAAAGTGTTAACATTGTGTAATGTGCATCCTTCCATGTTACAGATGAAATAAAATTGGGCAAAGTAATCATAGGAATATAGCTTCATACATAAGCACATATGTAACACCATTCCATAAAGTCAGAGCATAACCAAGCATAACATTCAATGTATACAAGTTTAGAATAAGTTTACTACCTGGCGTGTAGCGTTTCCTTAGTCCTTAACATTTGATCTGAGGATCCTTCTTTACATAGGTCAGAGCCTATACATAGCATGATAATATCTTTATTATTACTCTATATAGTATAACTCTATTTATCTTAAGTTTATCTTGAGGTATTACCCTTAATCTGACACTCCCCTAACTTTCTTTCTATCCACGGCTAACCTTATCAAGAGAGATATTTCTCTATTCTAACATTAATTTCATAAGAACAATCCTCTAATATATTAGAGTAAGGACTATCATAAATTACTTACCTTATTCCTAAACTCGCCAAGTCCCTAAGCTCGCCAAGTCCCTAAGCTCTTTGGATTGGTCATAGCTCCGCCAGAACTCCTTTTTCCTTCCTTTCTTTCTTTCTCTCTTTCTCTCTTCTTTCTCCTTACCGTGAATGGAATGGAAGGAGGGGTGGGGTATTTATAGGTAGAATAGATGGTCTAGATTGAATTGCGATGAACGGCTTAGATCGCTTAGCTTCTTCAAGAAGCCTTGCTTGCATCATCACGATGACATCATCATCCCCAATGACTCATCAAAAGTGACATCATCAAGGGACACCTCACATGCTTAGGTGGCGCAATGGTGGGGTCCCTTGTGACACCTCACCAGCTGACTCAGCGCTTCCAGAGAATTCCAGAGTCTTTTCCTGGAATGAATGGCTGAGATCATGCCACGTGTCCTTAGCTTTTTCTTCTTTCCTTAGACTCATGTCATGTGACACCTTGTGGGTCCCATGAGGATACTTTTCATGCCACCTTATGGTTCTGGATGAGTCTAAAGCTCTATCTGATCACTTCCCCCAGTTCTATCTTTAACCGGGTAACTTTACTTTATTGAAAAAGTACTAAATTAATATTTTAATGCCACTTGGACCCACATCACTCTTGGGCTACGTTTTTGCATATTTGGGAATGTCATCTTGGGTCTCTAATCATGCCCAAGCACTCTGGTAGCTCAATTCCCAAGAAATATCCCTTAGCAAATTACCAAAATGCCCTTGGTTACTATTTATTTCCTTGAATAATTCTAGGGGCATTATTGTCTCTTCATATGTTACCAGAGTATTTCCTGACCCTGGTCAACTTTCCAGATAACCTTCATTGACTGTCTAACCTTAGTCAAATGACCAAAATACCCTTCACTCATTATTTAATTATTTTACAAAATGGAGGTATTTTCGTCATTTTGCACTTTTCCTAGATATCGGCCCCTTTGATTGATTCACTGATATCATGGGTTTGGGCCTCACTTGGCATCATCTGATCTTATCTAGTTATAACTTGCTTACTGCTAAATTTCATAATCATATCTTGGGTGTTTACAAACTCCTATCAAAATTCACTAAAATATGAATAACTTTCTCTATATAACTTCTTTCGAGGTTCTATCAGATCTATGACATTTGGTGCTATAGGGCACACCTTCCTATAACTTTTCACTTATATATGAGGTTTTTAGATAACTTTCAGATTATCAGATAAATATCGGCTATCTAGAACTCTAATAAAATTTATGTATCATGCTAGATTAACTAGCATAACTTTCTCTATCTATTGATAAATTTTGGGACTGAAATACTTTTGGGCAGTTCTAAGCCTTTTCTGGCTAAACTTTCTATAATTACAATTTTGCCCTTGTAAACTTTTAAAAATTACACTTTAGTCCCTCAACTTTTTATAATTACACTTAATGGCCTATAACTTGTATCTACTTTCATTTTTGGCCTTAGGACTTTTAGACTTTTTATTTTAGTCCCTATCTTTCTTCAAAATGACCATTATGCCCCCAGGGACCTTCACTATTTATAATTTAGTCCCTGATCTTTCACTTACTTACAGTTTAGTCTCTGAACATCATATGTATACTTATGGGACTTCTGCTTCATAGGGCCTGGTAGCCTACCTTTTTCAAGCTACATATTGGGCTTCTAGACCTAAAAATAATGATATGACACTCACACTCATCACTATCTAATTGAGAAGAATGTTTCTCGTAAAACTATTCAAGAAAACTTCTCAAGCGAGTAGAACTTTCTCCATCTATATAGAGTAACTTCTGTATCTCTCTACTATCTCAAACTCTTTTTACTGTATATCACAAGTCTTAGTCTACTCTGGATTATACTATAGTTCCTTTTTAGTATTTTCCTTCATCCTGACTAACTTGAGTCATATTAATCTCATTCATAATCTATTATTATTATTTATGCTCTTTTGGGTACTTTACCCTAGGTCTGTTAGGCTGCTATTTCTTTATGATGGGGTCCATTTGTTTTGGGAACATTAACTCTCTATTTATTCTCATTTCTAGGCAAGTCTCATTCTAACTTTTGATTCTTTTGTTCAAGAAATACTAACTGAAAAAATTCTTTCGTAAGGTAGATCTACTCCTGATGATCACACGGAGGATCTACTCCTAAACTTCTTAAACTAATATGTATCTCTATACCTTATACTGTTTAGGTTGCTTGTACCTTATACTAAACCTCTAACTGATAAACTTCAGTGAGGCTAGCATCTTCATTCTCGTAATTAGGTCTCTGTGCATCCTAGTCACGACCTGAGTATTGGCTAGTTATGACTCATACTCTCTGTAAACTTTAATCGCGACCATATCAACTTATTTTCATGACTTGACAGCTCTGTGTTCTTCAGTCACAACCATAAGTCTTCTTTTGTTGAAACCTAATCTACTATATACATTACTCATGTCCTATGACCTAACTCATTGCGACCTGAAAGCTCTGTGACTTTCCATCGTAGCTAATGGTCAATTCTTGTTCTTGGCTTTGACAAACTTAAGTTACTTGAAACTCATTCATTTCTATTTACTATAATTACATTAAATAGGGCATATATTCACATGATGTTTAACTAACTATCATTTCATTATATCACATCAAAACTCATAGTTCATATCACCATAACATTTGCACATATATTACATACATGTCCACTACATATTTGGGGTATATCGTAATTATATATCATACATCTATGTAATTACTTTACACTATTTATAAATATACACCCCTGTATATCAATTGGCGGATCATTCGCTAAAAACTCACTTAGCTCTACATGCCATATAGGAGTATATGGTAATATCTAGCTTACTACCATCTCATGAAAATCTTATAGAGTATAAACCTTATTCAGGTCAATGCCTTCTATTATACATTTGTTTATCATTCCTGCTATAACATTGAGAAAATGCAAATAAACTGACTACTCTTGATCTCTACTTCTATCCATCCCTTGAACTAGACTGAGCAGTTCACTCTCCACAGCTTTCTTGAGATTAATATAGTAAACATTATCTCTTTAATAAAGAAGGCTGGGGTTGACTAGGACTAGGAGCCCCACATTGATCTTTATCTGTAAAGTCATATATTCCTAGACTACGATAATAGGAAAGTGCTGTTATAGGCTTTGACAAGATCTCTAGATTAAGGGACTAGTGTAAGTTACTCATATCAAATCTATCCTTAAACTCTGATAGAGGAGAAATAATATCTAGTCTACCTATAATCTACTACCAGTACTTAGCTTTCTCAGCCATAATTTGTCCTACCATCGGAGGAATAGGGCTTACATCAGGATTAGAGGGAATTCCAACAAACTCATATTGTATAGAATTACTATACCATCATCATCTAATGTAACATCATATGGTGCATGCACAACATCAGGCTAAACCTCTATATAACCTCCATATTGTAGGTTTGAGTCTATAGAAATATCTATGGGATATTCTACTGTAGACCTCCCTGATTGATCTCCTATAATACCATTTGAACTCTCTTTACTATTTGAAGGAGGATCAAAGTCTAAATGTACACCATCTTCATATATCATTACTGGCCAGGGGTCTCCCTTATTAACTGATGACTTTGACTTAATTTTATGAAATCCCATATCTACTTCTGTAGGAGTTACTTAAATAAGAAATATTAACTATCCCAATAAATACCTTAACTTAACAAAGTAATTACTACTTAGAGTTAGGGTGAGGGGACTATCTTATATTATGCCAGAAACTTCTGCTCTTATACCAAAACAAAATATCCTTACTTTTGTACATCTTAGAGACCATTTAGTAGCATTTAGAACTACATATAAGATATTAGAAATCCATTAGCTAAATCTAGATATTTTACTCTTCTCAGGTTACTGTTCAAATGGTATTCCAGATTTGGCAATGAACTTCAAAAAATCATAATTAATTCTAGAAAAATTGAAATAATGTGATTCAAAAAGCTACGTGAAGATAACATCTTGAAATTTAAGGGAAAAATAATTTCCAGACCAAATACTTAGTCAATTAATAGAGTTTATTTGTCAAAAATAATTGTTCATTTGGTCAAAAACTTCTAAAAACAGTTTATGGTCCCTTAATTTGGAAAATTCATTCTCTTTATATAGACATCGAAATAAGTTGTTCTTAGTTTCAAAATGAAGCTTGATATGTTAAACAATTTTCTGTAAAATTTCATATATATATCTCATCATTTACTATTTTTTATTACATCATGACCATCACTATTTATATTGGTCATATAGCAACATTACATATAACAATTCTTGACATAACATTTATACTATCCAATCCCTTCCTTCTCTTCATTCTACACCATCCTCTTTCATCATTCATACACCTACTGGGATTGGGATTACATGGATGGAGTGAGATTTCTAGGGAAGTCTCAGAAACAAATGGTACTAAACAATGCATGCATTAGTGTAAATACTTGTGCTTGCTTATGAAAGTGTTAACATTGTGTAATGTGCATGCTTCCATGTAACATATGAAATAAAATTGGCCAAAGTAATCATAGAAACAAAGCTTCAATTATGAAAACATATGCAACACAATTCAATATAGCCATAGTACAACCGAGCATAATATTCAATACATAGAAGTTTAGGATAAGTTTACTACCTCATATACTTGACTTCCTTTCACTCTAACTTTGCTTTACCTCTTTCTTCTTACTTCTCTTTGATGTATGGCTACCTCTTTAGAGTCCACAATCAAATCTTAACATCACATAATTATCCATCTATTACAATCTAACTTCCTTGAGCATTAAACTCACTTTAACTAACATAACTTCCTTTGATGTTTACTAATTGACTTGGCCCTTGAACCAATTAATGTCTTGACTTTACTCTACACAATTTCATCTTTTAAATCTATTTATGAGCTTATAATTATGAAATTCTAGATCCTATGTGCTGTTTTGGATAGATTTACAAAACATATACAATTCTTTAGAAAATCCTCATATTGATTCCAATGCTTCCAATACTAGTTTCTCTACTTTATCCCACACAATTTTTCATTTAAAAACTATTGGAAGTATGAAAATCATAAAATTTCAATCACTATTCATGTGGGGTGAATAGTAATAGAGAAGAATTTTAAGAATTATAACTTTCAATTCCAATGATTCCAAGGTTCAAAAGCTATCCAATCCTGCACAAAATCATCATATAAATTCAATGGAAGCATTAGATAATTGAAATTACATCTCCCTCTATCACTAACAGTGCAGACCAAAAGGTTTCTACCATGGAAAAGTCAAGAATATCAACTTAATTCAACAACCAATCATCTAACTAGCTTGTTTAAGCATCAATCACATAACTCTAACTTTAATTTCTTCTTTCTCCTTTCATCTAAGGTTTTGGACAGCACATAAATCTTAGAGAAAACTTAACTTTCTTCCATAAAAATCCTAAGCTCAAGCCCCCAAATTAGAGGAAAATAAGCTAAGATAGATTGCTTACTTTTAATCTCTAGCAAGCTTGAACTTTGATGCCTTGAATCTTCTTTATCTTGGCTTGAGTTTTCATTTTGACATAGCTTCCTAAGGGTTCTCATGCCATGATTTTGAATCAGAAATATGGGGGTATTTATAGAAAAATACAATAGAAAATGGAAGGCCAAGATCACTCTGTTCACTATTTGATCAAATTGGTCATATTTGATTTGGATTAGCTTGCCCTATAAGCCAATGAGATGACATCATCCATAACATCATCAAAGGATACCTCATAGACCATGTGACAAAATTACAAAGGGAGGAAGCATCTAAAAAAAATTATAATCCAATATGATACCAGCTTAGTGCGATTGCCTAAAAACCATACTATTTTTTTAATTTAATTTTTTTGAGATTCTATAATATGCTTTCTGACCTTAAATCCAATATCTAAATTCTTTCTACCATTGATATTCTTGTACTGAGTCTAAACTTAATTACAGATCCCTTGGCAAATTACCAAAATGCCCCTTGGTTCTTCTTTATTTACCTTAACATCTCAAGGTATTATCGTCTTTTCACATAACATCAGAGTATTCCCTGACCTTGGTCAACTATTCTAGGAACTATCATTGACTGACTAACTTTAGTCAAATGACCAAAATGCCCTTTGTCTATCTCTGACTTTATGACACAACGCAGTGACGTACTCAATGGCATTTTTGTAATTTTATATTTTTCTAAATCTTTATTAGCCCTGACCCACATACTTGTCTAAAAATATTATTAGGCCTATAAGGCACAATTTTGAGCCCTCTACATGATCCACTACCTTCATGGGCTTAACTCCTGAAAAATTCCCTCAAAATGTATTTATCAGGTGTTTTAATCCACTATAAATTTTATAATAAATTCTACCTAATTTCTTTTTGAGCTCTATCAGTTTTATAAATTCTCATATTAATTATAATAATTTATTTCAAATTTTCATCTAATTCTGATATCCAGAGGATACTGTATTAATTTTCCTTTCTTTAAAAACTAATATAATTTTTTCGGCACCTCAAATCAAAATTTTATGTTGCGTCAAACTGATCAGAATAATTTTCTCTATTTACTGGAAAAATTTGGGACTAATATGATTCTGACAATTTTTGGGCATTTTTCAGCTCAACTTTCTATAATTACTATTTTGCCACTGAACTTTTAAAAATTACACTTTAGGCCCTCAACTTTTCATAATTATACTTAATGGCCCAAAGCCTTTGTCTACTTTACACTTTACACCATAGAACTTTTAGACTTTTAGTCCCTCTCTTTATTCAAAACTAATATAATCTATGTCATTCCTTCTGATAATCGTCACAACCTTTCTAAATCTCTTTCCTCTATCAGTCTTATACATATAGGAAAAAAATTAGATATGTCATCGTCTGCGTTGCTATAGACATTATGAATGTCAGAAACACCTCTTCCTATTCCTTTTTGTTCTGCTCTTCACGGTGCTACTTTAGTATGAGTCCAGCTTATTTTTCCTTGTGCCTCTTTATTGATTTCAGTTAGCTTTGGGTTGGTTAATTTAATTTCTTTCCCTTCTCAAGTTTAATAGATTTTTTAGGAGAAAGGAATTGAAATTATCCTTTAATTCTAAGTTGGCTAATTTAAGGAAAAATGAAGAACAAAGTCAGAAAGTTTAGCTTATATATATTGATGTTGGAAATATTTGGGAGATATGATTTTTCATTTCTCTGGAAATAATATGTAAAGAAGTTGATTTTATTAGAAGATTGTTTCTCTTTCCTTCTTGTTTCGTGTGGAAATTGGAAGTGGTGGATGTTTTATCCAATCGGTAATTGGGTTGAGTTGTGCAAAATTGGGTAATTAGTTAGGACTAAAATTGCAATTGTAGTATATGAGATTGGAGATTGTTATTTTAAGAAGGATATTATTAGAGCTTGTCATGTAGTATGCATATCGGATGTTTGTTAAAATGCTTGGTATGTGAACTTAGAGTTATATGAAACATTTACACACGATTATTGTATCATAGGCTAATATTATGGACTTGAGGAAGTTTTGAGATATCATTTTTTGGTTATTTGAAGAACTATGATTGGTCAATTATGAGTATGGTGTTGTTTGCACTTTGGTTACCTATTAGATGTTTGGAGGAAATAAAGGTTATTTGTTTTTCTACATTGGAATTTGGATGTTGCAATGGTTAAAGGTGGAGGATACTTTCTGAAGTTTAAATGTTAGATTTGTAAACCAAGGATAATAAAGTTCTATTATCACTTAAATTGTCATGATATTATTTAGAAAAAAATGGGGGTTAAAGTTTAAGTTCTCATTCTATTTAAAAGTGTTATAAATTAAGCACTAGGATAGGATTTTGGATGGTCAAAATATATAATTAGAATTTTAATATGTTGTTTTGGGATATCATGAAATTGAGAAGTGAAAATAATTAGAAGTTGTTTAGCTGGAAAGAGTAAATGCTTGGGAGTGAAGCAAATGAGTGAATAACTTTTCATGATAATAATATTTTACTACTCGATACATTTGATTTGCTTAAAGCATGTTTATTGGAATAGTATGTTGGTTATTTGATATCTAAATATTTAGTTAAAATAATGATGATAATTACTTAACTATTTTGCATCACTTTATCTTTATAAATTTGTATACATGAGGATTTAAAGGAAATGTTGTACAAGAATCTTCATGTTGGGGTCCCTGATTAAGAAATATTCTATATGAGATTTTAGTGTTAAAAGAGCTTGATCTTTATTAATGTTAAATTGCCCCCATGCATTCTTGAAAATCAATTTTTGAGAGGACTGAATGCATAACGCTGGTTACTAACAATAATACTGTTAGTCCTTGTTGCACCATGGTTAAAGCCAATCTTGATGGATATTTAAGAGTATAATACTCACGCCGAATATTCGTGAGATTTATTCTCATGCCTATTATTCGTGGGTTTCACATCTACGTCTATTTTCGTGGCTTCTAGCCATGCCAGAATGGTTAGTTACCCTTGTGGACTATGTGTCAACGCCAGATAATCTTCTGTTAAAGCCCTACGTTAATATGAGATATGAAAATTATCGTTTTAAACTTGTTTCTCTAAACAACCCATTTTACTAAGTATTAGATTAATTTAATTACTAATTTTTATGCAATTTCATTTTTGCTATAATTCTAATATTTGTAAATTGAGATTTATCATCAAGCATTATTCTTCAAAGTTAGATTTTATTTAAATTATCACTTTCTGTAATTTATTTATTTCTATTAATGGGACGTTATTCACGGGTAGATTATTTTGGCCTCAGATAGCACTAGTGTCCTTGTACCTCCAATGAAACAATGAAGGCTCTCATTGCTAATCAAAACTTGTAGGGGCTCCACGTAATATATAGCAGGATTCCTGTCCTCTTTTATGTTTTTGAGATGTAATAAAAATTGTATATGGTATGATATTTATCATTTTGGAAAGTATAAATATGTTCATATATGATTAATAATAAAATGGCTTATGCATGTCTAAGATTATTATTATATTTAAATTCTTACAGAATATGAGTTCTCTCATATTTTGTACTGGTCCCCCCTTAATTTTTGGGGCGAGACAGTTTAGTATTAGAGCCTAGGTTTCCTATAGTTACGTGGAGCGAGGATTCTTCAATGGGATCTCAATTATCATTATGAACCCGGGCATAATCATAATCGAGGTATCATTAAAGGCCTAATAAGTGGTCCAGTGTCTTTTTTCCATGTTACTTAAGATTTATATACATAAGACCTATATATGGGACTGAATATCCCTTTTTTTTTTTTTTGTTATGGTGAAGATATCTTCAAGATATTGAATTCAATTTAGAGCTACTTGCTAGTGCAAGGGTAACAGGATATTTAGTGTCTTTTGGGTCTGTTTCTCTGACTTTTTCAATTTTTCCAATCTGAAATTGATGGACTGGAGTGATGCATTACTAGTTTGAACAAGTCAACGCTTTTTGTTTGGACATTTTCCTTACAATCTTGCTTTTTCGCCTAGTTGAAATTCTACATAAATCTTAATTGCTGAACCTGTGCATCTTCATTTTCTATGGTGCATTTACTTGATTCTTTGGTGAAGTTCCCTTCCTGAACATGAAGGGAGTTTGTTGAGGTTCTCATTTCCTTGGTTTGAAAACTGCTCAGAATTTTTGTTTGAAGCCCAACATTTGTGGGTAAACTCTGACTATGAGGTAATTAAGTCTAGGCGTATGTTGCAAAAAATCACACGTTTGCTGTTATAAAGGAATTCTTTATTTCTGGATAGAGAAGCATCTCAAATTCCTGAGTATTTACATGTACAAATAAAAATTGCTAGTGCACCATTAAGTCATTAAGTATATTTTTAGTTTTTCTTTAAATGTAACTTGAGTGTTAATTTGAATCCTTTCAAATTTAACTGGAGTGGAATTTACATTGTTGCTGACTAAAATCCTGTGCATTTAGTTATTTTGGTCGTTCAATTTTAAATTTCAATGAGTTGTTGCTTTGTCTCATACTATTTCCATGAGCCGCAACACTAACTTGAAATATAAAATTTTGTGCATAATATTGAATTTTGTTAAGCAAATTCAGTAATCATTATATTTTCTGAAAATCATCATGGTTTAAAAAAAACAAAAAGAAAGGAGAGAAAGAAAAAATTAAATGTTTTTTTTTGTTTTATTCGGGTTAGTTATGCTTTGAATCAAATTTCAGAAAAACAAAATAGATACATCAACCTTTCTGGGTTGACTTACAGTTTGTTTTGGGTTATTGCACATTTGTAGTTTTGGAATTTGCTTTTCTGATTATTGTTTCCTTCTAAGTGATAGTGCGTTTTTTTTTTACTCAGCTTTATACTTATTTTGAGTCTCTGTAATTAGGTTGCTACACAAAATTGTTCCTGAATTATTATAATCAAAATTATGCGCTAAACTTAATAATTATTCACTCTCGAGGTAGTGCAAGGGTTGAATTGATTTTGCTGATTAGATTCACATTAGTGAATCTGATATATATGAAACTGCATTTTCTTTGAGTAATACTTTGCTGTGTGAATTTCTTCTGCACTTTTGAACATGTGCATGGTATATATATATATATATATATATACACACACACAATTTGGAGGGAATTTCGCAGTTTGGAGGCATCCTTTGACAAAGGATCTTTTGCTATGATATTTCCATGCATTATTTTAGCTAAGTAACACTGTTTGATTGTTTTCAAAGTGTTCTGTATGTTCTTGTATAGTTTCTAGCCACTGACTTTTGGTTCATTTGCTTGAAAATGGGTGAATTGTTCTATTTGAGCTGAATTGTTATTGCTGGAATTTTGGGCAGAATTTTTTAGAATTATGTTAAAACTTGTTTCTGGAATGTTTTCATAGTCTTTAAGCAAATACACTGGTTTTGGGCTAAAGTTTAGGTAATGTTGTTGTTAGTGCATAAGTTCTGTTATAAGTATATAGATATGTCAAATTGAGCTTGTTTGAACATGAAACTAGTTGTGGTTATAGTAATTGATTTTGATGCATTATTTTGAAAGTCTTTTTCTTCATTCTTTATGTCTAAAGACTGAAAATTATTATGGGCTATAAATTCTTAAATAGACCATACGGCCATGAGCTGGCATGCTAAATATTACAGTTTGACTGCTACATAAGTTTGTAGTAATTTGAACTATAAGTGTGATCAATAAATCCTGCTTTCTAGAAATGATTTTTTTTTAAAAAAATATTATTGGATTTGGTTGGTGTGTAGGAAAGGTTTGGTTTGAAATTATAAAATGATTTAAAAAAACAAAGAGAAAGAAAAAAACTACCTCATAATTATGTTTGTATATCTAGGATTAAAACAAATTGTATATGAGCACGATTTATCATAACTTTTTTTATGGCTACACATGTGTATGGTTATTCCAAATAAAAAAAAAAGAGAAAATTTTGTTATCTAATCCCAATGATGTGTATCCCGGTTTCTTAAAGTTTTGATATATGTGGTTGAGTCTTGATGTGAATTTTACGAGGAAAAAAATACTTGTTAGTAGTTTTGTCCTAGTCTTGTGTCAAGGCTTGTTAATTAAATAAAATTGGATTTATAGTTAAATATATGAAGTTGGGGCTGTGATTTTAAGAAGAATATTTTTGGGGTTTTTCAAATTGAACCCACATTGAGTGTTTGATAAATTGTTTGAAATGACACATGCTTATTGTGAATGGGAAATTTTAACTTGCAATTTTGGTTGTTAAAAGTGAAAGGGACATTATTTAGGTTCTATTTTATTTGAATTTAATACAAGTATTGTTAAGAAATAGAATATGGATGCTTTACAAATTAATGAGGCAATGTGGATGAAGATTGATGGAAAATTTTAATGATTAAGTATAGAAGTCATAGACAAAAATATATGTGTGTATGTGTGTAGTTATATTTTGGCTAAGGGATTAGTTAGGGCCAATGTTAAAATTGGATAAATGGTTTATAGGTATATAAGATTATATTTTTGGATTGAGAAATTATTTCAGACTTAACAAAAATAATACAAGTATTTCATAAATTTATAATTATATTATAAGTAGCTACGTCCAAAAATCACTACTTCATATCAGAAGTGAGGCTCTTCACTGCTCAGCTGGTGGAACAAGGTTAACAACACTATTTGAAGTCAAAATAATTTACCAGTGAATAATGTCCTAAAAATATAATTTAAAGTGCAGAAAGAAACAATTTCAACATATTTAAATATAAATAATGATAATTTATAATTAGATACAAATTTTCTTGTAAAACATTTTATTTAAGGAAATATATTTAAAACAATAATTTCAAAACTTACTTTTTCCGTAAGACTTCAACAGAATAAAAACAAGCTTAGACACACAGTCCACAAAAGTACCTAACCAATCTAGAGTGTCTTAAAGCCACGAAACAGGCGTAGGTATGAAACCCATAAATAGCAAGCACAGGTATAAAATCTACGAATAATAAGTGCGAGAATACATCCCACGAATATCTGGCGTGAGTGCAAGACCCACGAATATCCATTGGCTCAGATTTAACCATAGTGCACCAAGGACTAACAGTACTGTATTAGTAACCAGTGTTATGTATTCAGTCCTCTCTATAAATATTTCCAAGCATACGTGGGGTCAATTTAGCATTAAATAATCACAATACTTTCCAATGCATGAATTTCACTAAGAATACTTTATAATCATAAAACCTCAGCATGAACAACAAAATAAAAATATTTTTTCAATTCATATGGAATAATTATTGAAATAATAAAATTCACATAAGAATATTTCATAGAGAAAATCAACTCAATATAACATTTACAAAAGTTTTTTTCAAAACTTTATTTATTAATTTTCATACATAAACATAATCATATCATAAACCGATTGAAAGGAGAAGCCAATAATAAAAATTGAAGCCATTAATTTATAGAACCATGCCTTTAGTAAATCATACTTAAAATTGACACTTTAAATAAAATATATCAAGTAACAAGATATTATTAAAAATATCATTTTAATGGGACGTTATTCACTTAATTTTAATACTCCAATATAACTTACTCTAGTTCTATGCTTCAGAATAATACTCTTTCCTTACTTTTTGAAAATTTTCAAAAATAATTCGTTAATACTTAAACTCAAATTTCAATTATAATGTTGGTTATCACATGCTATAAAATTCTATATATCCCAAATATTTTTCATTTACCACCACCATGGCAAGTCACATATACTTTCTAACACTTGAAGCTACAAAAGCATAATCATAACTTTTACTTTAATCTAGAAATTTCAAGCTTTGCAACCACCTCAAATTTAAAAATCTTGATTTTCCCAATTCAACTCAACAATTAAATACCAACACTTTTTTTCTTCCAAACATCAGACAATATCCTTAGTTTAAAAGTTTTTCAACTAACAACATTTCCTCACAACTTCAATAAACTGAGAAAACAGAAAATTAAATTATCCAACTCCACACACTTTAATTTCATTTTATCTAACACCCATTTTCCTTCTACCTCACACATAGCAAATAGTTCAACTGAACATAACAACAATTGTACACATAGTTTTAGATTCAACAACACTACAAAAATTCATTATTTCACCATTACTACACAAAGCTTTGATGTCAATAGAAAAGCAGCAAAATGAACAATTAACCAAACTTTTGTGATAAAAATTTTAACCCACAATAGAGAGCCCAAAACTAACAGCCCTAATAGCAGAGGGAAAGATCCATAGACTTACCACATAGTTTCATATCCAACGAAGTTTCCACAGTCCTATCATCAACTATTCTTCCACTTTCCTTTCCTTCATAGATCAAAAAACTAGAGAACAAAAATGACATTAAACTTCTAGCTTAAAGCTATGAACCTATGGATAGTAAGAGATGTTTGGCTTACCACACACACCCATAAAGCGTTATTCTATAGTAGCAACAGAGAAGAACATCAGTGATATGAAGTTGCTACAGTACAAGGCATGTAAGTCGACAACAGTGATTGTAGATGTGTGACAACAGAGAGCAGTTATATAATAGAAATAAAGGAGGAAGAGCTTCCCAACAGCAAAATTTTATGCAAAGAAGGATGATGGCAGAGGATCGATTAACGGAAGTTCAACAGCAGTCATGATTTACCCAGTGAAAAAGAATGATGGATGAACAACGGCATACAATAGTAACACTGGCACCGAAAAGCGTCTCAAGCAATTGGAGCTTATGAAAACACATAGTGACGAGGTTCTCATTCACAGGTTCACAAAACTTCTCTACTCTCCCACTCTATGCCCCATAGAAGGAGTATACTTATGATAAAATGGGTAGAGGGGTATTTCGATAATTTCACGTAGTGGCTAAAAAATGGGATTTCCCTTTTGGTTAAGTTGGGGTTTGAACCTTGAACCTGTTACTCATGATACAACCTTTAACTACTCAACTACCAACTTCCCTTGGTGATAACATTGTAAGAAATAATATACATATTAATAAAGTGGTATTATTTATCTATTTATTTTGTAGGGTTATTACATTCTTCCCCTCTTAAGAAATTCGATTCTCTGAATTTGAAAATATGCTCACCTCATTTCCCAAACAAGTGTTGGTACTTGATCCACATCTCACTCTCAATTTCCCAAGTAGCTTCTTCCTCTGAATGATTATGCCATAATACTTTTACTAAAGGAATCTCCTTAGATCTTAACTTCTTTACTTGTCTATAAATAATATATACTGGATACTCATAATACGAAAAGACTTCATTTACATGAACTTCTTAATATTCCACGACATGAAAGTGATCATATAGATAGTTCTGTACTATCAACACATGAAACATTGGATGGATTCTAGAAAACTATGTTGGAAGAGCTAATCAATAAGCTACATCACTCACTTTGTATAAAATCTCAAATAGACCAATATACCTATGACTTAGCTAGCCCTTTTTCCCAAATCTCATGATACCTTTCATGGGCGACACCTTTAAAAATATTTTATCCCCAACCATGAATTCCAATTCTCTTTAACGATGATCCATGTAAGATTTCTATTGGCTCTGAGCTATCAATAACCTTTGCTTGATTACCTTCACCTTCTCTTTAGCATCTTGAACCAAATTTGGTCTAAAATCTTTGTAACAAACTTCAAACCATCCAATTAGAGATCTACATTGTATTCCATATAATGCTTCAAATGGTACCATTTGAATACTTGATTGATAGCTATTATTATAGGCAAATTCAGTAATTGTTATTCCTGCTTCTACTATAGGATATCAATATATCCTTAACTATTTTGATTATTCTTTTATATTGCCCATTAGTTTGATGATGAAAAGAAATACTTAGATTCAATTGAGTACCCAATGCTTTTTGAAATAATTCCCAAAATTTAGAAGTAAACTGGGGCCCTATATCTAAAATGATAGACACTGGAACTCTGTGCAAACAAAAAATCTTAGCAAAATAAATCTCAGCAATCTAGCCACACTATAAGTCATCTTTACTGGAAGAAAATGAGCTAACTTAGTTAACCTATTAACAATCACCCAGATAGAGTTAAAACCTTTAGCAGTATTGGGGAAGCCAATGATGAATCCATTGTTCTATTTTCCTATTTCCACTCAGGTATTTCCAACTGTTATAATAGTTTTGTAGGTTTCTAATGCTCGACTTTAACTTGTTGGCACACCAAACAACGTGCAACAAAATTTGGCACATCATTTTTCATGCCATGCCACCAATACAACTGCTTCAAATCTTGATACATCTTAGTTATTCCAGGGTGATAGTATAAGCATAATGATGACCTTCTTCCAAAATTTGCTTTCTCAAGTTTTGAACTTGAGGTACACAAATCTTGCCATTGTACCTCAGAACACCTTTATGGTCAATCATAAATTCTATATTACTTTGTTCTTTAACTAAATCCCTTAACTTGTATAATCTTAGGTCAGAGTACTGAGCATTCTTAATATGTTCATTTAAAGAGGAATGAGCCTATAAATTAGCTAAAAATGCCCCTCTATCAACAATTTCAAATATACTCCCTCTTGCTCAACTTTGTAAATTTCCTACAACAACGATCTTTTTTCAATATTTATATGTGCCAAGCTACCCATAGACTTTATGCTTAAAGCATCAGCCACCACATTCACCTTGTTAGGATGATACAGAATTATACAATCATAATATTTTAACATTTTCATCCATCTTCTCTATCTAAAATTCAGATCCTTCTACTCAAAAATATACTTGATACTTTTATTATCAGTGAAAATTTTACAAGTTTCACCATACATATAATGTCTCCAGATCTTTAAGGCAAACTATAATGGCTCTAAAATTTTCACAGATATAAAACTAATTTAACAACGTATATATATATTATGGAAGTAAAATTTCAATGTGATGGGAATAGTAGAGTGGTTAGGGATGGAGAAGTGACTTAAGGTATGTGAGTTCGAACCTTGGGAGCTATAAAAGGCGAGATTTTATTTTTTTTAGGCGTGTGAAATTATAAAAATGCCCTCCTACCCTTTTCTTCATAAAATCGTACTCCTTCCCTTCTGTTTATCAAGTTTCAATGGTAGTAGAGGAAGAGAGACTGTGAGAGAACAGCGATAGATGAGAGTTTCATGCAATCATTGCCGTGTGACCAAACTTTCTTCTGTTAATTTCCTCTACCATTGTTGACACGCTAGAGCTGTAACCTCACCCACAGAGCCGTTTGTGTCATAAATAGAGTAAGAAAGGGAAAGAGAGTAGAGTGAAATCTCAGAGAAAGCTTCCCGCCACCAAGCTATCTACTGCTACTGGGACAATCCTCTATCGATTGGCGTCTGTTATAGGTTGAGGTTAATGTTGCTTCCATTAGAGTATCTTCCCTCTGGTAGCCTCATCCTCATCCAAGAATTAGAGCAAGATTGGGGGAAGATGCAATCATGAGTCATTAGAGGCGGAGAAGGGTGTTCGTTGGTTAGTATGAATTCATATTGTCAATAGTTCTCTATCAGTGGTAGTGCTGTTGGTGAATGTCATGCTACTGTCGCCATTGTCCTATGCCCTGTAGTACTGTAGCAATCTCAGCTCACCATTTTCCATCATTATTTCCCCTTGCTGCTATTAAATTCCACCGTGTAGTATGCAAATAGACCCGTGACCTTCTTCTTCTTCCTGGTTACTTGAATTTTAGTAGTGAGGGGAGTATTACGTCACCCTATTGTTATCAAATTCTGTCGTTACCACTGCAGTAACCACTTACTTCCTTCCCTCATGTTGCTGTGAAATTTCTGCCATCTAAGTGTCACAATTCTCCATCTTCATTTATTGTTAATAACCTCATGTTAAAGGATTTATTTTCTATTATTCCCTGGTTAGTGAGGCTGCGAAGTGGTTGTGTTTATTTATGTTACTACTGGAAGGGGCTAAGAGGAATATATATATACTCATTATGTGCGCTATGCTATTATGGGCAGAGAACGCTGTGTATGTATGTTGTTTTTTATTTTTCAATTTTTGGAAGTGGTTTTGACAGATTTAAATCAGAGTTAAGCAAGGAAGAATGCTTGTGAAGAGAAGCTAGAAGTTAAATTTAATAAATTGGAACCTAGCTTAAGTTGTCAAGTGTGGTTGTTTCCTGTGTCTCCTTTGTTCTGGATTGAGTTTTTGAAGAAAAAAAGGGAAAGAAGAAGAGATCACGGATGCTATTGTTTTGACACACACATAAATATATGGTGCTGCTATAGGTGTACATATATAGCTTGCTATCTTGGTTGATATATATATCTATATATGATGTTCTGGTTCATTGTTTAAAGAATTGTGCTGCTGTTTTGGAAGCTAGATGGCATATATATATGGTGATGTTGTTATGAAATAGAAAGAAGAAAGAAAGAAGAATAAAGGAAGATGGGAATTGCTATTGGTATGCATATATATATGTGTGTGTGTGTGTGTGTGTGTAAATGAGTTGGGAAGCTAATGGAAGTTAATAAGTATGCAAATAACTTGCAATATGGTAATAAATCAAAAGTACTTAGTATATAAGAGGTGAATTACTTTTCTTTATGCAATAGGGAGTTTGAGAAGTATGATGAATGTAATTGTCTATGGATGTTCATTAAGTGTGATAGAAGGATGGATAAGGGAAGATAGACATATTAGAGTAAAGATTATTTAAATTTATTGTGGTTGCAAGGTTTGAAAATTTTCATAGTCAGAGGTTATGGTTTTTCATATTTCAAGTGTTATATAAAGGAAATAGTCTTCGGTACAAAAGAGATGAATAATAATTATTGATGAAATGTTTTATTTTCAGAAAATTTGGGAAAATAAAGGGAGAATGATATTCTAAAGCTAAGAGCAAGAGTAAGTTGTAGTGGAGCATTGCAGGTGAGTGAATAATATCCCTTAAAAATATTATTTTTAATAATTGTTATTTGAAGTATTTCATTTAAAGTGTTAAATTTGAAATACGATTTATGAAAAGCAGGTTTTACGAATTTATGGATTTAATTATTAGAAAGGGTTTCTTTAAATTGGTTTACAAAAGGATTATGATTATGTATGAAAATGGATTAACAGCTTTAGAAAAAGAATTTGGCAAATGTTATATTGAATTGATTTTATTCATGAAATATTCTTATATAAATTTCATAAATTAGAAAATTGTTCCATATGCTTCCAATAGTATCTTGATATTTGATTTTAAATGATCATGTTGTGATTTTGAAATTCAAAGTATTCTTACTGAAGGTTATTACATTAGAAACTGTTATAATCATTACATGTGAAATGGACCCCAAGCATATTAGAAAGGTTTTAGAAAGGACGAAATATAAAACGCTAGTTACTAACAGCAGTACTGTTAGTCCTTGGTGTACCATGGTTAAACCTTAGCTCGATGGATGTTTGTGAGTCTCGTACTTGCACCAGTTATTCGTGGGATTTATTCTCATGCCTGTTATTCATAGGTTTTGTACCTGCTCCTGTTATTCGTAGGTTTTGTATCTATACCTATTATTTGTAGGTTTCGTACCTACGACTATTGAAATATCTTTCTTTTCCTATGTCTTAGGGACCAAACGGTAGTATTTGGAACCACTTTTAAGGTTATTGAAGTCAAATTACATAATTTGGAATTTTACTCTAGTGAATACTGTTCATGGTACAAATTCCAGAAAAGTGATCTGACTTCGAAAAATCATAACTAATTCTAAAAAAATCAGAATAAAGTGGTTCAAATTGTTACAGGAAGCTAACTTAATAATATTTCAGGAAAAAATAACTCGTTGACTATGCATTGACTAGGTCAATGTTGGTCAATGCTCAAATTTTACTCTTCATCCAGCGTCTTCCCCTTATTCCAGCATTTCTGGTCCCAACTTTGAAAACTCATATCTCCATGTGTAGACATCTAAATGAGACGTTCTATATATCAAATCGAAGATTGGCATGTCTAATATTTATTAGAAAAATATTATGCATTTATTTAATTGTTTACTATTACTTATTACATCTTAAATGTCATCAGCTCATCACGAGTTATTGTTCACAATGACAATTTCCAGCAATTAATCATACATACATCAATCACATATCAATCATGCTAAATACTTATTAACTTGTCTTCATATATATATTTATCTCCTCCATCTTGAGAAGACCTACTATAATTGGATTGATATGGAAGGGGTGAGATTTCTGGGGAAATCTCAGTAGCAAACAATACTAAACAGTGAATGCATTAATATGAATACTTGTGCTTGCTTGTGAAAGTGTTAACATTGCATAATGTGCATGCTTCCATGTAACATATGAAATACAATTGGACAAAGTAATCATAGGAATGGAGCTTCATACATAAGCACATATGTAACACCATTCAACAAAGCCATAGAACAATCAAGCATAACATTCAATGCATGCAAGTTTAGGATAAGTTTACTACCTAGCGTGTAGCCTTTCCTTAATCCTTAACCTTTACTCTGAGGTTCCTTCTTTTCCTAGGTCAGAGCCTATACATAACATAATAATATCTCCATTATTATTCTATCTAGTATGATTCTACTTAACTCATACTTAACTTTAAGTAATACCCTTAATTTGACAATCCCCTAACTTTCTTTCTATCCACAGTTAACCTTATCAAGAGAGATATTTCTCTATTATAACTATTATCTTCATAAGAAAAATCCTCTAATTTATTAGAGTAGGGACTAGAATAACTTACTTACCTTATTCCTATGCTCTACCAAGTCCCTAAGCTCCTTGAATTGCTCCTAGCTCCACCAGAACTCCTTCCTTTCTTTCTCTTCCTTTCTTTCTTTCTCTCTTTCTCTCTTCCTTCTTGCTTTTCCCTTGGATGGCTGTGGAGTGGAATGGAAGGTGGTGGGGGTATTTATAGTTGAGTGGAGGTGGAATGGATGGTCCAGATTGAATTGTGATGAATGGCTCAGATTGCTTAGCTTCCTCAAGAAGCCTTGCCTACATCATCACGATGACATCATCATCTTCAATGACTCATCAAAGTGATATCATCCATAGGACACCTCACATGCTAGGTGGTGCAATGGTGGGGCCCTTAGGACACCTCACCAGCTGACTTAGCGCTTCCAGAAAATTCTAGAGTCTTTTCCTACAATGAACGGTTGAGATTGTGCCACGTGTCCTTTGCTTTTTCTTCTTTTTCTAGACCATGACATGTGGCTTCTTGTGGGTCCCATGAGGACACCTTTTATGCCACCTCATGGTTCTAGATAAGTCTAAAGCCTTATCTGATCACTTTTTCCAGTTCTATCTTTGACCGGGTAACTTTACTTTATTCAAAAAAATACTAAAATATTATTTTAATGTCACTTGGACCCACATCACTCTTAGGCCACGTTTTTAGATATCTGGGAATGTCATCTTAGGTCTCTAATCAAGTCCAAACACTCTGGTGGCTTGATTCCTAATAAACATCCTATAGCAAATTACCAAAATACCCTTGGTATCCTTTCTTACACTATATTAATCCTAAGGGTAAAATTGTTTTTTCACCCTTCTTTATACTGCCTCAGGGCCTATACTGGCTCTAACTAATCATATTTAAGCTATATCCCACATTTTTAGCCTATCCCAGATGACCAAAATGCCCTTTATCTATCTCTGGTACAATCTGGGCATCCAGGGTTATTTTTCGTAATTTTACACTTTTTCTGGACACTGGCCCCTTCTACTGATAAACGAGTACCCTGGGTTTTGGACCCTCCTTAGCGTCATCATGGCTCTATATATGAGGTCATCTAATTTTATTCTATCCATGCTTACATACCGATAAGTTCTATTATCGGATCACGGGCGTTATCAAACTCTCGTCAAAATTCACTAATATAGGGATAACTTTTTATACATAACTTCTTTCAGGGTTCCATTAGATTCATGACATCTAACACTGTGGGGCACACTTTCCTATAATTTTCCCACTCATATATGAAGTCCATAAAATCTGATAAAATTTTAGATAACTTTCAGACTATTAGATAAATATCTGCTGTCTGGAGCCCTAATAAAATTTTCGTATCATGTCAGATTAACCATCATATCTTCCTCTATTTATTGATGGAATATGGGACTGCAATACTTCTGGGCAGTTCTAAACCTTTCCGGGCTGATCTTTCTATAATTACAATTTTACCCTTAAATTTTACTTAATTACATTCAAGTCCCTTAACTTTTGGAAATTACCACTTTTGGCCCAAACTTTATGTCTACTTCCTTTTGGCACCATTAACCTTTTAGTGTCACATCCTTATATTTATACATCTTAGGGACCATTCAGTAGCACTTAAACCACTTTCAGGGTCATTGAAGTCTAAACACTTAATCTGGAATTTTATTCATATCGAGTACTGTTCACTGTGGCAAATTCCAGATGAGTGACCTGATTTTGAAAATTTATAACTAATTCTATAAAAATCGAAATAAAGTGGTTCAAATTGCTACATGAAGCTAACTCAAATATATTTCAGGGAAAAATCATTGGTTGACCAATCCTTGACAAATTTCACGTGGGTCAACGTTTCAATCTTACTGTTCATCCAATGACTTTCTCCTGAATCCAGCATTCTGGTCCCAACTTTAACAATTTATATCTTTTCGTGTATACATCCAAATTAGACATTCTATATATCAAATTAAATCTTAGTATGTCTACTTTTTACCCTAAAAATTTCGTACATTAATTCAATCATTTACTATTTTTAATGATTTATCAAACATGAATGGGTCTTCACGAGTTACTGTTCACTGAGCCTATTTTCAGCATTTAGTCTTTACATACTCAAGCCTACAGCCCACACATATCAGTCATACAGGCCAGATAACAATTAATATCAAATAATCAACTGTTATATATTAGTGCATGATTAACTCCCTCATATTTTATTACATCCTTTTCTGTCTAAAAAAACCGGCAGCATAACTGTTACAATTCTTCTTTAGAAAGTAACCGATGTTGTACCGATTCGGTAATTCCCTTATGCGAACTACCATTCTACGTAGTACCCAGGAAAGACTGGATGAACCTGCTGGGTCCACTCACTTCCAGCCTCCTTATACAGCACTACGTACACAGTACGTATCAGTTCCTTTCTTTGTTCCGTCTTCGTTATCAGAATTTCGGTAGCCTACCGGCGTCTCTTAAGATTTCCAAATTTTATTTTGATAGAACCTCCCCTGTAATGTTATGTTTGGGAATCAGATTCAAAAGAATCCCAGTAACAACAATCATAACAAAATATGTAATGCAAAGTGACGGTGCTTGCTTGTGACTGTGTATAGATAAGTATGCTGCATGCTTCCATATTCAATAACATATGATCATAGCATTGGAATAGAGCTTCAAGCATAACATATAGGACAACAATCAACCAAACAAAACAACACATCACAAAGACATTACATAAGAGCTAGGATTAGTTGTTACCTCAAAAGCAGAGCTTCAGAACTTCCTTACTACTTCCAACTCCACCAGAACTTCCTTTCTTTCTTTCTTTCTCCTTCTCTCTCTTCTTTCTCTCTCTTTTCTTGCCAAAAACGTGGGATGCATAAAATGGGAGGGGAAGGGGGTATTTATAGCTTTAATGGATGGCATTCTTGTAATTTTGAAGCCATCTGAACATGTGGTCCTGGTTTTTCCTGGAATTTCCTATTTTCTTTAATTCTTTTTACTGCATCACCCTGGACACCTCATGGGACACCTCATAGGACACCTCACCACCCATATTCTTCATGTGACGAAATTTGGAGGTTCTGGAAGCTTTTCGGTCCAATCTGGTACCGGCCCGGTCTATCGCCTCGAAAAACGTGCCGTTTTCTAAATCTGATGTTTCTGAAGATCCTTTTTATGTCTACTGACCTCACATTTAGTATCTAGACCCTTTAAATCATTAAATTTTTAATACTGGGTCCAGACTCAATTACAGATCCCCTGCGAAATGACCAAAATGCCCTTGGTGCCCTATCTTGTCCTATTTTAATCCCTAAGGGCAAAATCGTCATTTCACACCTTTCTGGACCCGGTCAAAGCTTATACTGGCTCTAGTCAACCTTATTTAGACATGTCTTGACCTCTGGGTCTGTCCAAAATGACCAGAATACCCTATATTCATCTGCTGCCCTTTTTGTACAACATAGGGGCATTTTCGTAATTTCGCACTTTTCCGGGGTTCTGCTGGACACTGGCCCACCTATCAGTCCAAGAGTCTTATTGGGCCTCTAATGGCGCCATTTTCGGGCTTCCTGGGTCCATTACCTGTATGGCACGCATTACGAGGAATCTTCCTTTAACACAATTCATTGAATATTTTAACTATTATTTACCGAGTATATACCTTTTCCGGACACCGGCTCTTTTTCCCAGATATAGCGTCCTACTGTGTTCAGGCATCCTTGGGGGTTATAACGGTCATCTGACCGAAGTCATCCGATCGCATTCAGCCTCTTTAAAAATACCGATAAATCTCCTACCCGGATCCCCGGAGGCCTCACACTCCGTCTGGATTTCTTTATTTTGTGAATAACTTTTCCTACAGACCTCCTATCGGTATCCTGTCAGTTTCCCGATATCCGCCCATAAAGGCGCATCATCCTGTATTTTCCCACTTATATCTGAAATCTAGGGTATCCGGTATAAATTTTTATAACTTTTGGACGATCAGTCCATTTCTGGCTATCTGGAGTCTTCAAAAATTCCGGTATTAGGCTTGGTTACCCGGCGTCACCTGCCCTACCTTCTGGTAGAATCTGGGACTGAAATGCTGTCGGGCGGTGCAAACCACTTCTGGCCTATTTTCTTTAATTATACTTTAGCCCTAGGGAACTTTTCCTGCTTTATAATTAAGTCCCTTAATTTGGCTAAAATTACACTTTAAGACCCCATATTTTTGTCTACTTTTCATTCCTAACTTCAAACTTTCCATAATTGCATTTAGGTCCCTTAATTTCCTTTCTTTTGCAATTTAATCCTTTTCTTTACATAAAGGTACACATGTTTTTCCTGAAACAGAGATCATATATTTCGTTTAATCTGTACATAGGAACCAGTACAGAAAATTAAGGATATTACATTTCTCTCCCCCTAAAAATAAATTTCGTCCCCGAAATTTACATTACATCTATCCTATACCAATAATTCAGGGTACTTTTCTCTCATCTTTTCTTCTGTCTCCCATGTAGCCTCTTGTTCAGTCAAACCTTTCCAGATCACTTTAACTAAAGGAATCTGCTTATTCCGCAACTGCTTGACTTTTTTATCAGCAATTCGCACCGGTCCAACTTCATAGGTCAAGTCATCTCGCAGTGTAACCTCATCTTGCTCTATCACATGAGATTGATGTGGAATATACTTCTTTAATTGGGAAACATGGAACACATCATGTATCTGGCTGAGATTCGGAGGAAGAGCTAACTTGTAGGCTACTGCTCCTATCTTTGAGAGAATCTGGAATGGCCCGATGTATCTTGGATGCAACTTCTTCACCTTAATCGATCGTCCGGCTCCTGTGGTTGGAGTTAACTTAAGGAATACATGTTCTCCTTCTTCAAATTCCAACGGCTTCCTTCTGACATCTGCATAGCTCTTCTGTCTGCTTTGAGCTGTCAACAATCGTTTTCTAATTACCGCAACTTATTCTGCAGTTTGATCCCACTATATCCGGACCAAGCATTCTTCTCTCGCTCAACTCTAGCCAGCATAAGGGGGATCTACATTTTCGTCCATAGAGTGCTTCAAAAGGTGCCATCTGTATACTGGCCTGATAACCATTGTTATATGCAAACTCTATAAGGGGTAAATGGATATCCCAGCTGCCTTTGAAATCTAGGACACATGCTCTCAGCATATCCTCTAACGTCTGTATTGTTCTTTCAGATTGACCATCTGTCTGAGGATGATAAGCTGTACTGAATCTGAGAGTAGTGCCCATTTCTTCCTGTAGAGCCCTCCAGAAATTTGAAGTAAATCGTGGATCTCTATCAGACACAATGCTGCTTGGGATACCATGGAGCCTAACGATTTCCTTTATATACAGCTTTGCCAGTTTTTCTAGAGAATCTCTCTTATTGATTGCCAGGAAATGTGCTGACTTTGTCAGTCGATCGATTACTACCCAAACCGCATCATGTCTACTTGGTGTCAAGGGTAGTCCTTCCACAAAGTCCATGGCAATCCCATCCCATTTCCACTCAGGAATATCTAAAGCTGCAACGTTCCTGCTGGTTTTTGATGTTCAACTTTCACTTTCTGGCAGGTTAAGCACTTAGATACGTAAGCTACAACATCTTTCTTCAGTCCAGGCCACCAGAATAATCTTTTAATATCATGGTACATTTTGGTCATACCTGGATGTACCGTATATCGGCTTTTATGTGCTTCCTCCAGAATTCTTTCCCTTAATCCCCCAACATTTGGGATATAGGGTTTTCCCCTAAACTGTAGCAATCCGTCTGGGGACATCTCAAAATCCCTTGTCTTCCCTTTCTCCAGCTTGTCTTTGAATATTGCTGCGAGCTTATCCTGCTCCTGAGCCTCTTTGATCTCATCTTCTATGCAAGTTCTGACATGAACTCCTCCAAAAGGATTCTCCGTCAGTTGCATTTGATATAGAGGGCTCCAGTCGCGCATATCTTCTATCAGTTCCAATTCCTTGATCATCATGTATGCAACCTGCACCACCTTTCTACTCAGGGCATCAGCTACCACATTGGCTTTTCCTGGATGGTATTTAATCTGGAAGTCATAATCTTTTAACAATTCCATCCATCGCCGCTGCCTCATGTTCAGCTCTTTCTGATCCTGCAGATACTTCAGGCTTTTATGGTCGCAAAACAACTCTATCGTTGCTCCGTATAAATAGTGCCTCCATATCTTCAGGGCATAGACCACCGCCGCAAGCTCCAGATCATGAGTGGGATAATTCTCTTCATGTGGCTTTAACTGCCGAGAGGCGTAGGCTACTACTCGACCTTGCTGCATAAGCACACATCCCAGGCCCTGCTTGCTAGCATCAGTGTAGATTACATAAGTCTGAGTTGGGTCTGGAATAATCAGCACGGGAGTAGTCGTTAATCTCTGCTTCAACTGCTGGAAGCTAACCTCGCACTTCTCATCCCACTTAAACTGCTGATTCTTTCTGGTCAGCTTGGTAAGTGGTAAGGCAATTCGAGAAAAGTCTTGAATGAATCGTCTGTAGTACCCTGCTAGGCCAAGAAAACTTCTAATTTCTGTCACTGTCCTTGGCTGTTCCCAGCTCAAAACTGCTTTAACTTTGCTAGGATCTACAGCTACCCCGTCTCGGGATATGACATGACCGAGAAATTTGACTTCTGAAAGCCAAAACTCGCACTTACTCAGCTTAGCATAGAGCTTCTTCTCTTTAAGGATACCAAGAACAATCCTCAAATGCCTTTCATGCTCCTCTGGAGATTTGGAGTACACCAGAATATCATCAATAAAGACCACAACGAACTGATCTAGATAAGGCCTGAAAATCCGGTTCATATAGTCCATGAAAATAGCAGGTGCATTGGTTAGTCCAAAAGGCATCACCAAAAATTCAAAATGTCCGTAGCGCGTTCTGAACGCCGTCTTTGGAATATCATCTGGCTTGACCCTTAGTTGATGGTAGCCAGATCTCAAGTCAATCTTGGAGAATAAGCTTGCTCCTGCCAATTGATCTAGCAGGTCATCAATTCTGGGAAGAGGATACTTGTTCTTAACTGTAAGCTTATTTAATTCCCTGTAGTCAATGCACAGCCTTAAGCTACCATCTTTCTTCTTGACGAATAGTACTGGAGCACCCCATGGCGATACACTGGGTCGTATAAAACCTTTCTCCAATAGCTCCTCAATTTGCTTCTTCAGTTCCATCATTTCGTTGGGAGCCATCCTGTATGGGGCTTTTGATACTGGTCCAGCTCCAGGTACAATGTCGATCGCAAACTCCACTTCACGCTCCGAAGGCAATCCCTGAATCTCCTTTGGAAAGACTTCAGGAAATTCATTGACTACAGGAACCTCCTCGATGCCTTCCTCCACTTCTGTTTGAACAGAAAAGAATACCACATATCCCTGACATCCTTTTCGTAGACATTTTTCTGCCTGAGCCTCTGTCACGAAGTTCAGTTGTACTTCTAAGCTCCGATCAGTGATCTTTGGACCAAGAACTAGGGTCTTGTTTCTGCAGTCCAACATCACATTATTGGAGGATAACCAATTTAAACCGAGTATGACTTCAATCTCCTGGAAAGGCATACAGATCAGGTCCAGGGTGGTACTACAGTGCTCATAACGCACCACACTATTTAGACAGGCATCAGATGTGATCACCCTAGCGTTGGTGGGGGTTTTCACCTGTATATCATAACATAACTTGCTTATCAGAAGGCCTAGGCATTTAGCACATTCATAAGATATAAAGGAATGACTTGCACCCGAATCAAATAGGGCAGTCACAACATGATCATTGAGATGGATTGTACCTTGGATCATCTCAGATGATCGCTGAGCATCCTCTCTAGTGAGTGCAAACACTCGTCCCGCCGTCCTTGGCCTTGGATCAGTTATAGCTTGAGGACATTCTCTGGAAAAATGTCCGGGCTTTCCGCAGGTGTAGCATACATTCTGGCCCATCAAACATGGTCTGTCACCATGATTCTTTCCACACTTTTCACATACTGGGGCCTTCGGATCCCTGTTATTGGATCTTCCGCGAAAATTTCCCCTATTAGGCCTCTTGTTCTGCCACGGGCGCTTTCTTTTCTTATAGCCGCTCCCACTGGCCGCTTCTTGATTCCGTCCGGCCTTATCAGAAGTCGCTTGATCTTTACTCCCAGATCTGGACAGCATTCTATGATTCATGCTGTTCTCAACGATTCGACATGCTTCCACAGCCTTATTGAACTGGCTGTATTGTTGGGGAGTTAACTTCTCCTTTAACATAGAATTCAGCCCTCGAATCATTCTTTCTGTCATCCAGCGTTCGTCATCCACTTGGCGTAGGTAAGTTGAATATTGAGATAGCCGGATGAACTTGGCCAAATATTCATCAAAAGCTTCTTTTTCTCCTTGCCTTAGCACAAGGAATTCAGCCTCCCTTTCATCTCTGACAGATTGAGGGAAATATTTCTCATAAAATTGCTCAAGAAATACTTCCCAGGTAACTGGAATATCTCTTGCTTGGAGAAGTAACTCTGTATTCTTCCACCATCTATCCGCATCCTTTTCCAATTGATAGATGGCCATTTGGGCCTTGGTTTCAGTCGGGCAGTCGAGGACCTTAAAGATCTTCTCTAATCTGCTGACCCAATTTTCTGCTACATGTACTTCAAATGTCCCTTCGAATATGGGAGGATTGTGTTTGCAAAATCGCACCATCCATTGTTGGATGCCAACTGCCTCCTCCCTTGATTCAACCCTTCTCTGGGGCTGTTCTGCCTGCTTTGGTACTTCTTCAGGTTCTCTACTAGTTGCTCCTGAAGGCTCTGGCGCTCTTAAATTATTTACAGCTGCTGCTACTGCCGCGGCTATGGCAGCATCTCTGTCTTGTTCATTTCGTGTTTGAGCAGCTCTCATTTCTTCTATCATCTTTTGTTGCTGTTCTAATCATTCTAGAATCATTTGATTAAGGTTTCCAGCCTCTCGGGGTTCCTCAGCTAGAATAGTTCTCCTTGTTCGTACCATTTTGTTATACTTAAAAACAGAAGGGAATACAATAAATTTCATTTGACACATAATATACATACAGAATATATGTACATATCACAGTACCATTCCAGTCTTTTATACTCTAATTTTCTTAAACTTTATTCTAATGTATTCTTCTACTAGGTAGATCCAGTCGGATATGGTACAATATGATTCTCTATCAAAATACTGGTCCAACTCCGATCTCCAAGTAGGAGTCTTCGGCAATACGTCATTCATAATTTCTAGCCAAAACCCCATGGTTAACACATTTGAATCCCAGGCTTGATATATGGCTTTCACCCTTGTGATAAACTCCTGGTAGACTGAATAATCTTGATCTATGTTTTCGAATAGGGTCTGCCTCAACTCGTATAGTTGTCGGGCTAATGCTACCGAGCTCTCAAGTTGCTCTCTACTCAGGTTCCTCCCTGGGACCATTCTTACGATTAAACCTCCCAAATACATTTCTACCAGAGTCACTTCGGGCCTACTAGAACCTGGCACATTACTCTGAACACGTACTTGGCTGGACCCTGAACTGTCTGTTATATTCAAGGGTACCGCACATATGGAAATGGCAGGAATAGGGCCTTCTGTTATCATCACTTCCTGATCATCAATTGGAAAGTTTGATCCTATCGAGGAACTATCCTCCTCAGAATCACCAGCTACTGGAGGTGTCCAGAGGTCAGAATCATTGCTTACTATCTCTTCTTCTGAACTATCTGAACTAGAGACCTCTGGTCTTAATTCCCATTGGTTTACCGTAGTTCCAGACCCAATTCTATGTCTAGCCATCCTGCAAACACTACTTAGTGTCAATTATGACGGCTTTATCATGGTATATCTTTCTATAAATCATCTATTCAGAGCATTTCTTAAGCCAGAATCCTTTGCTCTGATACCAAAATGTCACATCCTTATATTTATACATCTTAGGGACCATTCAGTAGCACTTAAACCACTTTCAGGGTCATTGAAGTCTAAATACTTAATCTGGAATTTTATTCATATCGAGTACTGTTCACTGTGGCAAATTCCAGATGAGTGACCTGATTTTGAAAATTTATAACTAATTCTATAAAAATCGAAATGAAGTGGTTCAAATTGCTACATGAAGCTAACTCAAATATATTTCAGGGAAAAATCATTGGTTGACCAATCCTTGACAAATTTCACGTGGGTCAACGTTTCAATCTTACTGTTCATCCAATGACTTTCTCCTGAATCCAGCATTCTGGTCCCAACTTTAACAATTTATATCTTTTCGTGTATACATCCAAATTAGACATTCTATATATCAAATTAAATCTTAGTATGTCTACTTTTTACCCTAAAAATTTCGTACATTAATTCAATCATTTACTATTTTTAATGATTTATCAAACATGAATGGGTCTTCACAAGTTACTGTTCACTGAGCCTATTTTCAGCATTTAGTCTTTACATACTCAAGCCTACAGCCCACACATATCAGTCATACAGGCCAGATAACAATTAATATCAAATAATCAACTGTTATATATTAGTGCATGATTAACTCCCTCATATTTTATTACATCCTTTTCTGTCTAAAAAAACCGGCAGCATAACTGTTACAATTCTTCTTTAGAAAGTAACCGATGTTGTACCGATTCGGTAATTCCCTTATGCGAACTACCATTCTACGTAGTACCCAGGAAAGACTGGATGAACCTGCTGGGTCCACTCACTTCCAGCCTCCTTATACAGCACTACGTACACAGTACGTATCAGTTCCTTTCTTTGTTCCGTCTTCGTTATCAGAATTTCGGTAGCCTACCGGCGTCTCTTAGGATTTCCAAATTTTATTTTGATAGAACCTCCCCTGTAATGTTATGTTTGGGAATCAGATTCAAAAGAATCCCAGTAACAACAATCATAACAAAATATGTAATGCAAAGTGACAGTGCTTGCTTGTGACTGTGTATAGATAAGTATGCTGCATGCTTCCATATTCAATAACATATGATCATAGCATTGGAATAGAGCTTCAAGCATAACATATAGGACAACAATCAACCAAACAAAACAACACATCACAAAGACATTACATAAGAGCTAGGATTAGTTGTTACCTCAAAAGCAGAGCTTCAGAACTTCCTTACTACTTCCAACTCCACCAGAACTTCCTTTCTTTCTTTCTTTCTCCTTCTCTCTCTTCTTTCTCTCTCTTTTCTTGCCAAAAACGTGGGATGCATAAAATGGGAGGGGAAGGGGGTATTTATAGCTTTAATGGATGGCATTCTTGTAATTTTGAAGCCATCTGAACATGTGGTCCTGGTTTTTCCTGGAATTTCCTATTTTCTTTAATTCTTTTTACTGCATCACCCTGGAAACCTCATGGGACACCTCATAGGACACCTCACCACCCATATTCTTCATGTGACGAAATTTGGAGGTTCTGGAAGCTTTCCGGTCCAATCTGGTATCGGCCCGGTCCATCGCCTCGAAAAACGTGCCATTTTCTGAATCTGATGTTTCTGAAGATCCTTTTTATGTCTACTGACCTCACATTTAGTATCTAGACCCTTTAAATCATTAACTTTTTAATACTGGGTCCAGACTCAATTACAGATCCCCTGCGAAATGACCAAAATGCCCTTGGTGCCCTATCTTGTCCTATTTTAATCCCTAAGGGCAAAATCGTCATTTCACACCTTTCTGGACCCGGTCAAAGCTTATACTGGCTCTAGTCAACCTTATTTAGACATGTCTTGACCTCTGGGTCTGTCCAAAATGACCAGAATACCCTATATTCATCTGCTGCCCTTTTTGTACAACATAGGGGCATTTTCGTAATTTCACACTTTTCCAGGGTTCTGCTGGACACTGGCCCACCTATCAGTCCAAGAGTCTTATTGGGCCTCTAATGGCGCCATTTTCGGGCTTCCTGGGTCCATTACCTGTATGGCACGCATTACGAGGAATCTTCCTTTAACACAATTCATTGAATATTTTAACTATTATTTACCGAGTATATACCTTTTCCGGACACCGGCTCTTTTTCCCAGATATAGCGTCCTACTGTGTTCAGGCATCCTTGGGGGTTATAACGGTCATCTGACCAAAGTCATCCGATCGCATTCAGCCTCTTTAAAAATACCGATAAATCTCCTACCCGGATCCCCGGAGGCCTCACACTCCGTCTGGATTTCTTTATTTTGTGAATAACTTTTCCTACAGACCTCCTATTGGTATCCTGTCAGTTTCCCGACATCCGCCCATAAAGGCGCATCATCCTGTATTTTCCCACTTATATCTGAAATCTAGGGTATCCGGTATAAATTTTTATAACTTTTGGACGATCAGTCCATTTCTGGCTATCTGGAGTCTTCAAAAATTCCGATATTAGGCTTGGTTACCCGGCGTCACCTGCCCTACCTTCTGGTAGAATCTGGGACTGAAATGCTGTCGGGCGGTGCAAACCACTTCTGGCCTATTTTCTTTAATTATACTTTAGCCCCAGGGAACTTTTCTTGCTTTATAATTAAGTCCCTTAATTTGGCTAAAATTACACTTTAAGACCCCATATTTTTGTCTACTTTTCATTCCTAACTTCAAACTTTCCATAATTGCATTTAGGTCCCTTAATTTCCTTTGTTTTGCAATTTAATCCTTTTCTTTACATAAAGGTACACATGTTTTTCCTGAAACAGAGCTCATATATTCCGTTTAATCTGTACATAGGAACCAGTACAGAAAATTAAGGATATTACATTTAGACTTTTCAGTTTAGTCCCTTTCTTTCTTTAAAATGACCATTATGCCCCCAAGAACTTTCATTATTTACAATATAGTCCCTGAACTCTCATTATTTGCAATTTAGTCCATATACTTTTAGGACTTCTGCTCAACTGGGCCTGATAGCATACCTTTTTCAGGCTACATATTAGGCTTCTAGGCCTAGAAATTGGGATATGACAACTATTATTCTTGGCTTTGGGCCTTGCCTAATTAGTTATTTACCATCATGGATTGTGTGTCCACGCCTATTTTGTGGCCTCGTGCTACGCCTAGTTATTTACCTTCATGGATTATGTGTCCATGCCTATTTTTGTGGCTTCGAGTACCTGTCTTCATTTTGTTGAAGTCCTACGAAAAAATAATTGATTTGAAATGATTATTTCAAATGGTTTTTTTGAAATAAAAATGTTTACAGTAAATTACGAAATGTTATGATTTACATTTAACATGTTGAAATTATTTATTTCTACATTTTTAAATTATATTTTTAGGATGTTATTTATGAGTAGATTATTTGGCTTCAGATAGTACAACTAACCCTATTCCTCTAGCTGAGCAGTGAAGAGCCTAACGTTCAATATGAAGCGCTAATATTGACAAATCTCCTTTTTGATGTAATTATCAGTTATGAAATACTTATATTGTTTTGATGAAAGGATAGACGTTCTATATAGTCTATATATAAGATTTTGGTTATTTTGGAAAAATGTTACAGAAGATTTGAACGTAAGCAGTTGATTGTAAGATTTTGGGGAGGTCAGTTATACAATAACGATCTAGTCAAAATTCCTACAGGGGACTTGCTTTTTTATTTAAGATTGTAATAGATTATGATTTCCATTTCAAACATTTTATTTAAGGTTTTACTCTTAGGGAATATGAATTTATTCATATTCTGTGCCGGTCATAGCTCAAATTTTGGGACGTGAAACAAACACAACTGCTGCCATTTCTAGATCATGCGCATTGGATAATTTTTTCATGCTTCTTAAGCTTTCTAGAGGCATAAGCAATTACTTGCCCATTCTGCATTAATACATAGCATAAACTAATTCGAGAGGCATCACAATACATTGTTTATCCCCTAGATCTTGATGGTAAACTTAAAACTAGAGTAAAAGTCAAAGATTCCTTTAATTTCTTAAAACTTACCTCACACTTATCATCCCAAACAAATTTCACATTCTTTTGAGCTAACCTTGTCAATGGGGCATCTATTCTTGAAAAATCCTTCACAAAATGGCGATAATATCCTGCGAGGCCCAAGAAACTTCAAATCTCTGACTTTTGTAGGTCTTGGCCAACTTTTGACTACCTCAACCTTGCTATAATCAACTTGAATACCTTTTTAGACACCACATGCCCCAAAAAGTGACCTCATTTAACCATAATTTACATTTAGAAAACTTAGCATACAGCTAATGCTCTCTCAACTTTTGTAACACCAACCACAAATGATGCTCATGCTCCTCTGTACTCTTGGAGTATACCAATATATCATCAATAAACACAATTATAAACTTATTAAGAAATGCTTTGAAACGTCCAATTTATCAAGTCCATGAACAATACAGGAGCATTTGTCAACCCAAAATACATTATTAAACATTTGTAATGACCATACCGAGTTCAAAATGTTATTTTTGAAATATCTTCCTTTTTTATCTTTAATTTATGATACCCTGATAGCAAATCTACCTTTGAAAAATACTGTAATCCCTGCAACTGGTTAAAAGGATCATCAATACGCGGTAATGAGGTACTTATTATTTCTTGTCACTTTATTAAGTGCCAGTAATCAATGTACATCTCAAAGATCCATTTTTCTTTTTCACAAATAACACATGTGCACCCCACAGACAAGTGATAGGTCAGATAAATCCCTTATCTAATAGTTCTTGCAGCTGAGTCTTCAATTCCCTTAACTCTGAGGGGCCATCCTATAAGGCAAAATTGAAATTGGCTCTATGCCAGGAATAATATTAGTACCAAATTCTATCTCTCTATCTAGAGGTAAGCTAGTCAATTCCTCCAGAAAGACATCAAGAAATTCCTAAACAACTGCAATTTGATATAAGCTAACAGTAGGCTTATCAACATCTTTCACTATAGCCAAAAATCCCTGACAACCTTTTAATCAATAATTGATGGCCTTTTATAGCAGAAATCAAGTTAGTTGTCCTCTCTACTTCATTCACTTGCAATACAAAAGGAGTTTCACCTAGAATATTAAATTTCACCACTTTTAACTAGTAATCAATAGTAGTATAACAAGACGCTAACCAATCCATGCCTAATATCACATAAAAAACAATCATGTCAAGAATCATTATATCAACAAGACTTTCTCTTCCCTCAAAAGACACTTCACAAGACCTGTGAAATTGACAAAGATTCCTAACTAGGGTAGCAACTGAAAAAGGATAATCAAGTTTAGCAAAATCTTTACCCAACCTTCTAGCAAAATACACTAAAACATAAGAATGTGTCGATCTAGGGTCAAATAATGCATAAGCTTTTTAAAAATATATAGTAATAATGCTTGTAACCATAACATTAGAGGCTTATGCATCTTGTCTCATCATAGCATACACTTTTACTTAGCCTTGCCCTAAAGAAGGTTATGCCCTTTTCCTGATAGTCTTCCTGATCTACCTCTACTTGTTGAGGTAGAAGTTGCTTTAATAGATGAGGTTGCAAAAGTAGCAGGGTGGGGAGAAGGTCAAGCTGATCCATAACTCGAAGTTGAATAAGCAAACGAACAATCTCTTTTCATATGACCCAGTTGTCTATACCCATAACCAACACCTGAGGCCTTATAACAGACTCCTAAATGATAGTTTCCACAAACAGCACAAGGAGACCTAGAATAATTATACTAGCTCACTACAACCTGAGGTCTAACATTTCCAAATTTAGGCCTCAGATATAGAGCGCCCACTGAGGGTCCATAAGATCTTGGCATTGGTTTCATAAAAAATGATTGAGATTGGGCCTAAGAGTGATTTCCTTTAAATGAGGACCCTTGGAATCTTCCACTCCCTATCTTCTTCTTCCTAGAAACCCTTTATTCTTCAATGTGCCTCAGTTCAATTCTCAATGCATAATCCACTACATCAGTATAAGAAGCAAAATGATTCAACATAGGGGCCACAACATCATGTATATATATGCCATCCATAATTGAATCTTCCAATTATATCCTTCCCTGAAGGAATCAATGTAGATGCATAAGCAAAAAGCTCTATAAACTTCCTATCATACTCTGCCACTGTCATTCTCGAATACATTTATAGAAACTCTTTGATTTTGGCATCCGTTTTACTTTGGGGAATATAGCGTTTAAGAAAAATATCCTTGAAGTCAGCCCATGACAGTGATGGCACTCAATCTCCCTATAAACCAGGCACTATTTTGCTCCAAGCATTAGCTACCCCTAGGGGAGAGCAATTAGCCCGGAGCCCGTGGGCCCATCCGTAACCCGTTACTATTTGAACCCGTTTAAGCCCGCCCAAAATAGGCCTGTAACGGGCGGGCTTAAACGGGCTCAAACAGTAAATTATATGGGCGGGCTACGGGCTGACCATTGGGCAGCCCGTAGCCCGCCCATATATTTTTTTATTAATTATTATATTATATTTATTTAAATTTATTTTTATTATATACTAATATACTTTTTTAAATTTATTTTGTAGAGGTATGGATAATTATATCTACAATAATCACAAGTAAATATAATGTAGATTATGTATAATCATAATCCAATTGAATAATTAAGATTATAAATGATTATATTATATAATCATTGTAGACTGTGTGGTTATAAATTTATAGCTATTATTATGATATTTTAATTTTTAATTTTAGGATGAACAATCTTATCATCTGTGTAATATTATTATTTTATTTTTATTATTATTAAAACTTTAAATGGGTTTAAATAAAAAAAATATTTTTATTTTTTATAAATGGGCTGCCCATGCCCATTAGAACCCAAACGGGTTCAGCCCAGCCCGTTTAATACGGGCTTAAACAGGCTGAGGCACGGGCATGGGCTAGCCCGTGCCCATGAAAAAATAAATAGGCGGGGCACGGGCTGACCATCGGGCCAGCCCAGCCCGCCCATTACTCACCCCTAGCTACCCCTTCTAACCGAAATAAAGCAAATTTCACATATTGAACATCAGGGCATCTCAGAGCTCTACACCTCTTCTCAATTCCTTCCAAAACTTCCATAGGTTCTTCTCAAGAATCAAAACCTGTAAACTTAGGAGGATCCAACTTAATAAATTCTAACAACTTGACTACAATATTATCCTCTTCAATCACATTGTGTATTTCTTCTCGAGTCTCGTGCCTAGATGATATAGAGATTTCAGGAGATTGTGGATTTGATGGTTCAATTTCTGAGAGGATCTCTTGAAGAGGTCTAAGGGGTTGACATCCCTAAGTCTTAGCTTTCCTATAACCTTATCCTATGCTTTTAGGGAAAATCACTTTACTGAGTAGAGCCTCTATTTGAATCCCTATCACTTCTAGAGCTTCTATCAACTGGTGGACATCTATGTGGTATTTAGCTATACACAAAAAATATAAAATTATTTAATTCCAAGTGAAAAATCTATACTTATAGTACTGTAAGGAAATAAAATACCCTTTTAAACTTCCTAAAAAGACCTTCAATGATGCCTCAATTATAATTATGACTGGGTTTATAACGATAATTGAGACCCCATTAAAGCATCCCTGCTCCACTTAGCTATGGGGGACCTTAGTTTTGATACCAAACTGTCACGCCTCAAAATTTGAGCCATGACCTTCACAGAATATGAACAAATTCATATTCATTAAGCCTTAATCCTTAAATAAAATATTTAAAATAATAATCATAATATATATTCCATTTTAATCAAAAGAAAAGTCATCTATAGAAATTTCGATAGGATTGTCTTTGTATAATAGACCTTCCAAAAAATCCTACAATAAACTGCGAATGTTTCAAATCACATCCAGACATTTTTCAAAATAACCAGAATCTTATCTATAGACTAGGTGAAACATCTAAACTTCAAACAAAATAATACAAGTATTTCATAAATTTATAATTACATTAAAAGTATCTTTAGTTCATATGAAATAATTATTCAAATAATAAAATTCATATAAGAATATTTCATAGAGAAAATCAACTCAATATAACATTTACAAAAGTCTTTTTTAAAACTTTCTTTATTCATTTTCATACATAAACATAATCATATCATAAACCATGTAAAAGGAGAAACCAATAGTATAAATCGAAGCCATTAATTCATAGAACCATGCCTTTAGTAAATCATACTTAAAATTGATACTTTAAATAAAATATATCAAGTACAAGATATTATTAAAAATATCATTTTAATGGGATGTTATTCACTCACCTATAATACTCTAATATAACTTACTCTAACTCTATGCTTTGGAATAATACTCTCTCCTTATTTTCTTAAATTTTTTGAAAATAATTCATTAATACTTAAACTCAAATTTTGATTATAATGCTAGTTATCACATACCATAAAAATTCTATATATCCCAAATATTATGGCAAGGCATATATACTTTCTAACACTTGAAAATCATAACTTTTACTTTAAATCAAGAAATTTCAAGCTTTCTAACCACCTCAAATTTAAAAATATTAATTCCAATTTTAGATTTTCCAATTTAGCTCAACCATGAAGTACCAACACTTTTTTTCTGCCAAACATCAGACAATATCCTCAGTTTAAAATGTTTTCAACTATCAATATTTCCTCATAGCTTTAGTAAATTGAGAAAATAGAAAATTAAATTATCTAACTCCACACACTTTAATTTCATTTTATCCAAAACCCCTCTTCCTTCCACCTCTACATATAGCACATAGTTCAATTGAATATAGCAAAATTGTACACAATTTCATATTCAACAATAGTACAAAAATTTATTCTTCCACCATTACTACACAGAGCTTCGATATCGATAGAAAAGTAGCAAAATAAACAATTAACCAAAATTCTATGATAAAAATTTTAATCCATAATAGAGAGCCTAAAACTAGTAGCCACTATGAGGAGAGGGAAAGATCCATAGACTTACCACACACAGTTTCAAATCCAACAGAGGTTCCACAATCATAGCATATACTATTCTTCCACTTTATTTTCCTTCATAGATCCAACAATCAGAGAACAAAATGGACATCAAACTTCTAGCTTAAAGATATGAATAACCTAGAGAGAGTAAGAGATGTTTGGCTTAGTACATACCACCACAAAGCGGTATTCTGTAGTAGCAACAGAGATGAACATTGAAGATATGAGGTTGCTACAGTATAAGGCATTTAAGTCGGCAGTAGTGAATATGGATGTGTGATAGCAGAGTGGGCAGACGCAATTGCAGAACAAAAAAGAAAGAGGAAGAGCTTCCTAACAATAAAGCTTTATGTAAAGAAGGATGATGGCGGCGGATCGATTGATGAAAGTTTAGTAGCAGTCATGATCTAGGTAGAGAAGAAAAATGATGGATGAGAAACGATAGAGAATGGTGACACTATCACCATAAAGCATCTAAGACAGCTAGAGCTTATAGAAACACACAATGACGAGGTTCTCATTCACAAGTTCGTGAAACTTCTCTGCTCGCCGTCTTACTGCTGATAGAAGAATGAGAAAGAAGGAGTATTCTAATGATAAAATGGGCAGAGCGGCATTTTTGTAATTTCACATAGTGGCTAAAAAATGAGTTTCCTTTTTTGATTAAGCTAGGGTTTAAACCTTGAACCTGTTACTCATAATACAACCTTCAACTACTCAACTATCAGTTTTCCTTGGTGATAACATTGTAAGAAATAATGTACATATTAATAAAATGGTATTATTTATCTATTTATTCTGTAGGGTCATTTCACATAGTAACTAAGTATTAAGTAGCATTAAATTAGATTTATTTGTTGAGCCTTTGTCTTAGTTAGTGGTCTAGTTAGTTTGTTTTAGTGTTTTAGTAGTAAATTGAGTTTTTATTTTTTTATTTTTATTTTTATCATCTTTTGTTGCATTTTAGTTAGTATTGCAAAATTTTTGCATTTGCATTTAAAAAAGGGCATATAGGTTCATACTTACATCGCACCTTACTATTGTTGAATAAGAACCTAGTGAGATAGCTATATCCAGTGAATATCAGTCTGTTAGTGATTCTGAATTAGAAAAATGAATAGTTTTAATGGTAATAATGGATATGATAGGTTTAATGGGAATAATAGATATGCTGAGAATAACTTATGGCATAATGATCAGGATACTAGAAGCAAGAGAAAGATTTATAATTTCAATGTTAATTATGATCCTTATGACTTTTATAATGATGATATGAACTTTGAAATTAAAAGATCATTAAATTCTTCATTACCTATATTTTATGGCTTTGCGGGTGATAATCCATACTCTAACACTTATAACCCAGGTTGGAGAGATCACCATAACTTTAGATGGGGTAGGGATCAAGGCAACAATCCAGGAAATTTTTCTAATCAAGGGGCATCTTTTTCTTGTTCAAACGGTGATACAATTGCTATGATTATAGAAGGCATTGTTAGGAGACACAAATTGAGGCTGAGTTGAATGTTATAGAGAATAATATGGACTCATGGTCTACAAACTATATTCTCTAAGTTGGAGTAGGAGACTAAGCATTATAACTTGAATTCTTTTGTCACTTAAATATCTAACAACTCGAGTGAACAACAAGGAAAGAGTATTGGTTATATACTCTCTAACATAGTGATAAATCATAAATTTTTGAATGCAATCACATTGAGAAGTGATAAGGAAATTGATGCTAAGAATGTGCAATTCAAAGAGAATAAAGAGGATGAAGAGCTGGGTTAATAAGGAAATAGAAGTTGAATCTCCTCCTCCTAAGACTACTCAAGAAACTTCCTAAGTTGAGAAAAAAGATTATATTCAACTAGTGAAATAACCAGTAGTTTAAAATGATGAAGAGGCAACAATTATCATGAAGAGACTAGTAGAGAAAGGATCACTTTTTGACTCCATAGGTGATGAGGAGATTGATTTTCATGAGCCTAATAGGTATGACATTATTATGAAGCATGATGATGCATCTACTTTTTTATCCTCCTCCCATTCTTCTAATTTCTATGCATGTGAGGGTGAAGTATCATGTATCTATTGCTTAGAGACAGATAGGCTTTCCCTTTCGCATGATTTTGATGTATCGTCTTGTTTTAATTATGATATGACTACTGATTTTGCACTTGATAAGCTTGATAAAGGTGCTTTTGTTGTATTATTAGGATCCAAGGAATCACATGATAAAGTAAAGGCTACCACAACAATCAAGGAAGTCACTCTAGTACCACAAAATGCTAAAATAAAGAAAAGGAGGCATAAGACCAAAACAAACTATTGCAAATCATGCCTATCATTCAGGAGGATGAAAATGAGGGTGCTGATAAGGATAAAATATTATCATGTGATTTACCACCTGATAAATACTTAATCACTAACGGTTATATTCCAATTCATCATGTTAAAGTCAATACTCTTACTGAATAGAGTCTTACTAATTTTATTGGATATGAGAAATACTTGTGTTCTTATATATCTTATAAAATTCTCAAATATGGTATCTATATTACTAACCTTGCACACCTAAAGGCTTTTCACGGCTTCAAACTTCAAGTATTTTATTTTTGTCCCATACTTGGAGTTAGAAAATGTATTGCTTGTGTTTTATCCAATCTCTCACATGTACCTTAGTTAGAAAAATTGTATGGTGATCACTATATCTGCTATATTAGTTCTCCTCTAATTGATCAGGAACCACCACCATTAAGGAAGAATAATGTAGGAGAAGGAGCTACAATGAAAAAATACATGTTTCTCATCCGGGATGAGAACTTCTCTTACAAGAATTTGAAGAGATTAGATCATCAAAGTTGTCTATTTCCTTCCTTGCCTCCTTACCTTTTGTTTTTATTGAGCTTTATTTTTTGAGATGATATGGGGGAAGGACTATCCCAGTAGTAAAAAGTATAATAATTTAAATTTATTGCTTTATGTCTTTTAATAATTTCTTAGAATATGTTTTATTTTAAGGATTTCTTAGTTTATGTTAGTTTTTCTTTGAATAAATTTCCTATTTATCACATGATTCTCTAACCATATTCCCTTCTCCCTTTTATATATGCCTTAGTGCTGCAATAAGGACAACGCATAGTTTACGTGTAGGGGAGGGATTGCATGTGTTTTGCCACTATTTGGATTGCCATAATATGAAAAATTCAAAAATTTTGATTTTTTTGACTAAATTGATTAGTTTTACTGCTATGATTCTGACCTTCTGACTTAACTTTTGCAATCCATGAGCTTTGTTTTTAAATCCTTATTGCATTATGCATGTGAATATTGGCATGTCTTGGTAAGAATTCATTTTAATTTGAGTAAATTTTATTCTTATTTGATTAGCATAGTTGAGTGCCTTTGGTGCAATATTATTAAGTTTGTTTCATAGCTTGATTTTAGGGAGAAAATATTTTAGAGAAAGGCTTGATAGAAGGATTGTTATGACATCCCAAATTTTGATAGAAGGAATTTGTAAGAAGTGGTTATGATCAATAGCATTTTTTTTAAAATTAAAAGTCACAAAGGTTAAATTTTAAGAGAAAAGATAAAAGAAATAATAATCATTAAAAATATTTTGGGGCTCAGAAAAATTAATGAAAATTTATGAAGTATATATTTTCTGGATTTAAAAATTTTGGAAGAGTTTATTTTTCTAAGAGAGCAACATATGATTCAATAGGTATTTTTCTCAAATTTTGAGTCATTATTTTTAAAAGCTTTTAGGATATTAAATAAATGATGAACTAAGGAATAAATATGGCTGAGAGAGCATAAAGGTCATTTCGTTCACACCACCTCCACCTGCCCCTCTCTACCCATTCATCACCGACTTCTTCCTTCAACAGAGTTGTACAAGAGAGAAAATAGGAGAAAAGAATTTTATGGATTCCTATTGTATCTTCATTCTACTTCTGCATCATCTCTTGCTCTCTTCTTCTTGCCTTCAATGAGTGGAGTGTGTGCAAAACAAGTGGGTGGGTGTCATCTTGGTGTGTCACATTCTTATTCTCCTTTCTTTCCTCTATGTTGAGCGTCCAAATCCCTACAAGTTGCTGTTGTGCTTGGGTTGAAGATGAGATCTAATTGTTAATATTTTCTTCTTTTGTTGTGATCGGTGCTGCTATGGTGTTAGTCTACAATGTATGTGAAGGAGGGAAGGAGTTGGGGGATTATAATCGTTCTTTCCTTTCCATTTTTTGTCTTGTTGCTGGTGTGTATGTGGAGCTTTGATTTTTCTCTCCTTCTCAATCTTTCTATGTCATGTTTGGTCTCTGCAACCACCTTCTCCTTTTTGTTTATAATTTGCTGTAAGCATCTATTCTCTTATCCATTTATCTTCCCCTTTCTTATTTATTGTGTTGTATATGGTTGTGTGAGGAATGAATCTTTATTTTATTCTTCTTCCATATATTTGCTACCATATATAGAATCAGGGGAATTGATTTGTGTGGGTCATTGCTGAAAAGGTTGAACATATTGATATAAAATATGCTTTTTAATGCCCCATTTCTAAACCGATCCTTACGGAGACAGTTTAAAAAAATGACTGGTGGCTTTTTTGTAAATAAAATAGAATAGTTATACCCGATTAACACGTCACCAGTGTAAAACATAATTACTACGCTGGATACTAATATCAATATGTGTAGATTAGCTATGTCATATTCTGACTCTTTAGTTTATTGTCAATTCTTTCTCGCTTCTTTTCTTTAACTTTATCAGACCTTGAGGAGAAGCTTTTAGAACAAATGACATGTGTCATTTTTGTAAATAAGATAAAATATGTACACTGGATTTGCATTGAACCAGTGTACAATATATATAACTGGTGTTAAATATACTTTCTATTATGACTCTTCATTTTCCTATCTATGTTTTCCTGCTTTTTTTATCTGTGCCTTCTCAAGCCGTTCATTTTACTTCTTTGGTTCCCCAACATTTTTACTCATTATGATAAAAGGCCAATTGCATTCTTTAATATTCTTTTTTGAAACTTTTCTTATTCCTCAACCATATATATATCATTCCTATAATTAGTACTTTTGTCATATCACTTTATCTCTGTTTTCTTTTCTTTTCTTCTATCTAAATGCTCCTATGGCTTCTTCCTCACTCACACCTCCTTCTCTGCCGTATAAAAGAAATAGAGACAATTTTGAAGACAAACATCCCAACCCTCACCCTGTAGTTCCTTCTCCTCCCCCTGGTTATCACTCTATGGAGCGCTTTGAGGAACTGATCATGCGCTTCAATGCTCTAGAGGACTTAGTGGAAGAACTATCTCAGAAAGTTACTAGACTGAAAGACAGTTTTAGAGCTTTCTACTCAAAAGTTCATTGCCATCAATAGCATAATAGCTTGTATCATCATGTTAATCCTACTGACTCTGATGAATCTCAGACCTCCGAGTCTGATGAAGAGTGAAAGCCTATAACCTTCTATTTTATTTTTGTACTTAATAACAAAAAGAGATAATATATTATATATTTTGATAGATATTATGTTTGAAAAATTCTTACTTAATGACAAAAAGAGAGAATATATTATATTTTGTTCTTGATGAAGTTCAAGACTATATAGCTATTCATAAAGAGCTTATCTGGAAACAAAATAATAGAATTATAAAGCAAAACCTGATTAGAGAACATAACAAATCTTTTGCACATTGGTTCAAATAGAAGGTTGAAAATGATGATTGTGTGTCTGATTCAGTTAGATGGTTGGCATATAGTCCTAAAGTTAATGTGATATGTTGGAATTCATTTGATATCAATGGGTATTCCTTTTATACTAAATTCCTAGATGATAAAAGTAGCGTGTAGAATAGTGGTATTATGTTAGTGGCTGAAGTTATGCACTTCTCTAGTTCAAAAGACTTCAATCCTAAATTAGCAGTCATCCCTTATTATGGAGTCGTTGATGAGATTTGGGAGTTAGACTACACCAAATTCACAGTTCCCATGTTCAAATGCAAATAGGCTAATGTAAACAACGTTGTTATGGTGGATCAGTTAGGATTTATACTAGTTGATTTGAATAGTACAAGTTCTGGGAATGAACCTTTAATTATGGCAGACCAAGCAAAGCAAGTGTTCTATATCACTAATCTGGCAAATAAAAGATGGTATGTCGCTCTCTAAGGAAAAAGTGTTATTGACGATGATGATTCAATTTGTGATACCCCTTCATTTTTAGTAGGTTTACCAAAATTGAATGAAGAAGAAGTAGATTCTGATTGATTTGTATGTGATTGCATATATTGTTTTGGTGTAATAATAGCACAAGTATATTGTTATGATTGAATATATTATTTTTTTGTAACTTACAAGTGATAGGTTAATAAAGGGTTAGTTTAAAAAAATAACTCCAATATTTAAACTGGTTGTACAATTATCCAGCGTAAAAATTGATCTAAAAACTTTTTTACACTAGTTGTACATGTTATTCGGTGTAGAAAGTCTTTTGAAATTCAAAATATTAGTAGTTTCATATTCAAAATATGACTTTTACAGCTCAATTAAATGTTAACCGATGTAAAAAGTCTTAATGAAAATACTTTATCGAAGCCCACCCCTTGGCGCATCTCTTCCTTCCTGATTTCTCAGGTTATATGTAGTCTTATTTTTTATGTTATCTATCATTACGCCAGTCGTCATGCTGTATAGTTTTTGTCTTGCTTCATTGTGGTTATTCGTTCTTCTCTGGTCACTTTCATTGTGCTTTGTCGTGTACGTATTCTGGACACTTATTTTCTCGTGTATGTGCTTCTCCTTTTACGTGTTCATTTAATCTAGGTTTTGTAGTTTTTTTATGCTTGAAGTGACTCTAAACAAAAGAGGGGCAGAAGTGCGATGCTTTTGAAAGACATTTCGAAAGATAGGATGGAAAGGAAATTACTACTGACTGAGTTTGACACACGTTGAAACCCAATTAGTAAATACAGGATAAAGTACATGAGTTATGTCAGCCTCCTAGCACGCAACAAGACTAACATCGCTATACATATTTGGGATGCTATTGATTATCGTGTGAAGAATCAAATTTAGGACTCTATCCGAGTATAAGAACTTACTATTGTAAATTCTATACAGACCAATACTGAAAAATATAACTATTTGTTGATAACTCTGTTTTCAATAGAAATTATTGTAGCTCACTCATGATGTTCCCAACAATTAAGTCTTGAAGAAGATGTTGTCTTGGTGCGCTGAGTGTTGGAGGGCATTCAAGATACAACTAGCTCATCAATATGTACATGGCCGGGATAAAAGATGGTCAGCATCATCCTTCTCCATGCAGCAAGTATCAATTCATTGACGAAGCTACTTGGGAAGAATTTGTTAAGCTTCGCACTACTATAACAACTATGGTGAGTTTATATGTCATGAAAAAGGAATCTTGTATTTCCCATGTTTCTTCCTTTTGTATGTATTGATTTTAACTACTTCAAGTCTTATAGGGAAAAAGAACAAAAGCCATTGAACATGCTCTCAAGAATGATTTCCCCAACACAATGTCTCAAAGGGGTTACGCGAAAGCTGAAAAAGACTTGTTGGGGGCTAAGAGGAAGAGGATGGAAGAGGCTACTGAGTTTGATCTAGTGTTACTCTTGCTCTCCCATATCCAATACGTCATGAAGATAAATGGTTGTATGCTCACCAAAAAAGGAGTGGATCATTTATAAGTGATCATGCTCGCATGATTGCGGTAAAAATTGTAAGTACTACTTGTATTATTTTGTTTTAGTAGACTAATTATATTATTTCTTATGTTTGCTCTTTTTATATTATAGGTTGATCTTAAACAAGAAGCCCATAATTCCTTCAAGTCAGATGGTATGAATGACATTTTGACTATTACCACGGGTAAGCAAGAGCATGGGGTTGTGTCAGGGGAGTTAGAGGAGGTGTCATTATAAGAGATTTTTTTGGAGCATCTCCATGACATTCCCCGTATGTCCTGAGGGAAGAGTTGGAATCATTGTTTTATACCATGAGGGTAGAGGTTAAGGCAGAGGCTTGGGCACAGACAGAAGCTTCAACTAAGGCACGATTACAAGAGGGGTTGGAAAAGATCAAGGAAGAAATATTGTCCATGTTGACCTCAAGGTAACAGGAGCCAAGTGCCACCCAAATGCTCTCATAGGCAGCCTGTCCTAACACTAAAGGGAGTTGTTACATGGCCGAGCCGGTGTCAGAGGATGTTGAAACTTGTGATCTATATGTGAAGGATCCTATTAAAAGGTTAGTGGCACATGGTTCCATCTATATCTTAAGGGTAACTACCTACCTCATCCAAATTTAGGACGATCAGTTAAGGGTGGCAGTTAAAGACGTAATATTTGAATATGCTCTTGTCCCAATTTTGACTGATAAAGTGAAGATTGTGAGTCAGGCAAAGGGGGCTTTCATAATATGGCCAAAGCATCTTGTTTCGGATCACATCGTGTCATCCCAAAGTGAACTTCCCATACCTCCCAATTTGAGTACCATGCAACGTATGATCCAATTGGCATCTAACAAAATATTCCATGTGGACGCATTGCCTATGGATTCAGTTGTGGGTGACACGGAAGCACCTGCCTTTGTTGACCATGTAGATGTGAAATCTATTATCACTCTTAGGAGTAAACTAACCTCTAGTTGCATCCAAGTATTTTAATATAAGTCTAATTTAAATATAAATATATGTAATAACAAAATTCATGCAAGCTGAGTGTTTGCATTAACTAACATCATGTTTGCATTAACTGTAGGTACATGCAAGATGAGTTGGTTTCCAAGGGCAAACAAGGTCAGTTCGAATTCCTGTGCCCATTTTAGATTTATTCAAAAGGGACCTTCCAATCTTTAAGACTTAAGTACATTGCAAGGAGACTTGGTGAAACTGATATTGATTGCCTCTTTGCACCATATATGCAGGAGTAAGAATAATAATATTTCAGTTTTTTCATACTAGGTTTGTATTTGCTTAATACTAATAATCATTATTGTTTAATTATTTTCTCCAGCAATCATTGGCAATTGATCATACTATGTAAGCATACTTATAAAATTTTCTTCTTTACTACAAGCCATCAGTTGATGCCAAGAAGATTATGAACATGTGAGTTTTCTTCCTTACAAAACAATGGTGTTTGTAATAAATTAAATATAGTCTTTGTAATAAAACAGTTACTAAGTTCATAACTTTAGTCATAGGGCTATGAGGACGTTTGCAATTGCAAGGGCTCTTAAGATCGAAGGTAATAAAAGTGTTAAGTCTTATACTCCACGCAATTTCTTACTGAAGGCACATAATTTTGTTCATGTTTATATTACAGAATTGAAGGTAACCCAAAGAAAGCAACTTGTGCAGCTTCTACATGGTTAGACACATGATAAATATCATCTTGTCCAATAGGACTTACCTAACTGAGGAGGTAAATTGTGTTTTTAATGATTTCATATATTTCTAGTCAATTTAATATATCATAGTAATACTTTAATTTCTTTTATTTTAATTTGATGTTTCAGATGTTTGATCAATCTGACCTATTTCCTGAACATGATATTGAAGACCTGCGCAATATTTGGGCTGAGTTTTTTGTTCAAATCATTCCTTCTCAATAGTATTTGTCATTACCATAATACATTATTTTATTTTTCTGTTCAAATGATTGTATTTTTTTATTGAATTTTATTAAATGAATAATGTAATGAGCAATTGAAGATATGTATCTACCATCTTGAACTTTGTCTCAGTTGTTGTCTCTTTGAGTATGTATATTTAGGCAGTTTATTCATGAAGCTTCAAGGGATGGGGTTAATGAAACATTGAAGGGGTCATTTTTTCAAAATACATTTAAACTAGATAAAAAGAATACCGGCAGGTGTAGAAATAGTATGTAAATATGACAACATCTACACTGGTTGTCTTTATAGTGAGGTGTAGAAAATTCATTAATCTATACAGGGTATAAACAATTCATTAATATATAGCAGCCATTCAAAATGGTTCAGTTCAACCAGTGTAGATATTAGCAAATTATACTCCTGATTTCAAAAGAGACTGGTCTAAATTTTACTCATTCTACACCTGTAAACTGCTTGATTTAAAAAGTGTACACTTTCTAAATAGTATGTTTATACGCCGATCATTGTCTGATGTAGAATACCATTTTCAACCGATGTAGAAAGCATTTTTGGAGTAGTGACAAGATGAAGTTTACTTTGGTACTTATTATTCTATACGATGATTGGATACTGATTGTGTGAGTCAACAAAGTTAAAGGAGTTTCATTTTTTGCCCTAGATGTGTTTTGGAAAATGAGTTTCAAATTGGGTTTATCTAAAAAAAATTAAAATATTGTTCTACTTAGAAAAGAGACCATTCTTATTATATTTGCTTGAAAAGGATTACATGGGTATCTTTCGTCCTGCATTACTCGATAATCTATCATCAATTTGGCATTGAGTGGCTATGATTCGTTAAGTTTTTATTTGTCATTTTTTTCTTTTTCAAACTATATTTGTAGAAATTGGGAACTTTAGTTTGGTTTGGAAATTATTGTTCAGAAAGAAGTATTGGACTTGTCATTTGAAACTCTCATACAGATTTTCTGTAAATAAATGAATGAATGAAAACTAAAAATATTTTCTTTTTAATTTAAATTTTAATACATGTTAGGTGTTTCATAAAATGTGTAAAAGAGAAATTTGGTTGCAGTAATAGTGTTCCAGTTTATGTTGATTTGGAGGTGCATACCAAGTGTTTGATGATATGTTCAAGACAGAATATAGGTTATAAACTCAATTGATAGTTAATTTATTGGTGAAAAAATTGTTTACATTTCCAAATGGTTTGAGGATTTTATTTTCATATTGATATGAAAGTAAGACACTTCATTAATGCTTTGAAACCTATGTTTCGTGGTAGTTAATGAATTGCGATGTTTGTTTTATGAGTAAACTTTGGATGCCTATAAGGTGGTTGATGAAATGTTTGAGAGGGGAATTCAAGCGTGGGGCAATGACTAACTGTGTTTTCCAAAAATATAGACTAAATTGTGGAATTGAGTAAACTCTTAAAAAAATTATTTTTATGCTTGAAAAGTTTAGTTTCGTTCGAAGCATGAGAAGAGATTTGGAACTTTGTTCATGCACTAAACATTTGCTTTGATTACACATGAATACTCCTAGATAATTTGGTTCATATGATGGGATGAAAGTTTCTGTAAATTGTGAAATCGATGAAATGTTTAAGTATTAGTATGTATTACGGGGCTTGTTGTGGATGTGGGCAATTGACGATATTTGGTATAAAAGAAATGAATGGATTCTTAAAGCTCTAAAGTATTGGTAGATTTCTATAAGGTTACAAATATGTTCATATATAGGTAGGATTCCTGTCCCCTTTTTTCTTTTCAAGATGTACAAATATGTTCATATATGAAAATTAAAAATAGCTTATGCATTGTCTAAGATTATTATTATATTAATCATAATATTTAAAGGCTTATAGAATGTGAGATCTCTCAGATTCTATGCCGTCACTGCTTGATTTTTGAGACGTGAAAATTGTTGAATCTCATTTTTCTTTCTTATCTTGTGTGATATTCACTTTATTTTGGTTAACCTCTAGAACTTGTCTATATTCTTTCTTAAAGCTGCATTAATACCTAGATATGTGAGCATGATAAGGGCATTTATTTCTAAACCTTTTCATTTAAACACAAGCCATCTCAATTGATCTTTGCTTATGCCTTTGAGCCAATCACTTTCATTTCATTACATTATTTTTGAACAAGTGCTTTGCAAGAATTATATTATATTCTTCATGGTTAAATGTACATAATTGATGTTGTTATCTTTATCCTTTTAGGTTAGGTTTGCCAATATGCAAAAAATAAAAAATAAAAAAAGATAAAAGAAAAGGCTAAAAAGAGAAAAAAATGTACTCAAAAAACTAAGATTTTTTTTTTTAAAAACAAAGAGAAAGAGAAAAAGGGAAGACAACAAAAAACAATTTGGCCAAAAAGAATAAAGTCTGAAATAAGGCGTCTCTTGGTGGTTGAAGATTAAAACTTGGATCTATTAGAACATTGGTGTTCATTTGATGATCGCACTTTAGCTCACTTTAAGCTGTTTCTTAACACTCATGCATTAAACTTATTCTACATTCCATTTCATCCATTTATTACCCTTTCACCAATATTACAAGCCTACAAAGCCCCATTGATCATGAATCTATGGTATGATAGTGGTAGAGATAGTATAATCTTTATAAGTCTATAGTAAGTGCCAATCTAAGTGAATTGAGTGAAAATTTCCCATATTTGAGAATCGCGTGAGATACTTATACCTATGAGAGATCTATTATGTTCCTCATCCTTCTATATTTATATATCTCGTGTTAATTTCTTTGCATTGAAACATTACATGACTGTTGATTGATTAGGGATAGAAGTTGTATGAGTTGATTGTACATTCTTGCTTGATCGATTTTAGGTCTGCGTACATTGAGTTTAACTGCTGGATTTCTTTTCACTGATATTTTGCCTAGGAGTGCAAAAGGCTAAGTGTAAGAGAGTCGATAAATCCATATTTTTATATATTTATTCATATTATTTTGGTGGGCCTTTGTCATTATTTTGGTCATTAATTATATTATTTGTATTAATATGCCTTATATTGAATTAGTGCTTAACAGTGCATAATTATCATATTTTTATGGTTTTCCCAAGGTACAACATTGTTATGATTTATATTTAGGTATTTAGAAGAAATTGAAATTTACAAATAACAACAAAAGACTACAAATTCATAAATTACACATAAGGACCTATAGGCCAAACTTTGCAATTTAGCCTATAAGGTTTTGTCTTCTTCAGCATATATACCCACTCCGTCACGCACCCCTCGTGCGGTCATCACCCAAGCCGGTTCACGGCTACTGCAATGACCATACCTCACGCTCTCCGTATCATCCCCATCCCTCTACCTCCATTCCATCTTCCATCTCCACTCCATCCACCTCCATCATACGCATCGTCATCACCGTCCATACCCCATCATCACAGCACGAGACGTTCACCCCCACGCTGTCGTCATCCTCCATTACATCCACTAATCATGCACCTCCATTCCACCTCAAGGCGACTCCACCGTCCTCCTTCATAAGCCGTCATCATCATTCATCTCGTTTACACACCAAGGTCGACTCCATCACTCTCCCTCCACAGCCTCCATCACTCATTCAAACTACTCTCACCACCGTTTCCACTTCCGACAGAATGACGGCAAGTAGTTAGAACAGAGCGAAGAAACAGAGAGCAGACGCGATGAATACCAGAAATGCGATAGTAAAGACAATAAACCCTAATACCAGAGACGCGACAATAATGACGTGAACAGAAGCGACGGTGCATGACACGACCATGGGTGGATATAAAAACTCGCTGGTGGCAGCTTCTTTGAAGGAAAACCGTGGCTAAGAATCTAAAATCCCCCAATTCAATGGCAAAGATATAAGTTTGAGATCTAAAAAGAGAGTTTGAGTTACTTTAATTCTCTACTCAATGATTATTTTATTATTCTTAGGTTTTATGATAATTTTATAATTCTTTTTAAGTTTTATGATGATTTATTTATATTTATTGAGGATTATTATAACTGGATTACTATTTAGCATTTGATATTGAGCCAATTATAACTTAATTTTATTACTTTGTTTTGGGTCAAGACTTTGTATTGAGGTTTTAGTGAATATTTAGTGACTTTTCAAGGTCACTTGAATTATTAGATCATTGTATCTTTTGCTGGTTTTAATTATATTTTTATGAATTATTGAGTTATAATTAATCGTTAATTTTTAATATCTTAGTCCTATTTTATTATTCTGATAACAGTTAATAAATTAGGATTTAAAAAAAATATTTTGTGATAATTTGAGGTAGCTCAGTTGTTGTATTAAAAGTTTAATTATAATTATTTTAACTTCCATAACCATTAAAATTATTATTGTCTGTGTTATTGAATTGGAGAGATACTTATATCATTGTTAATTACTCGTATTTTCTTTCCATTCACTACCTATCTCTTGATTATTAAATTAAAAATATCAAAAATATTTTATTCAAATTCATTTTAATTCTTCACATTTCAAATCAAACCCCTTTTTAATTTATAGCTTAGGTTGTATTGCATTTAGTTATTTAGAAATTTTATTTTATTTTTAGCTCCTCAAAGAGAATGACATGAGGAATTTTATTAAATTATTAAATTAAAAATATCAAAAAATATTTTATTCAAATTCATTTTAATTCTTCACATTACAAATCAAACCCCTTTTTAATTTATAGCTTAGGTTGTATTGCATTTAGTTATTTAAAAATTTTATTTTATTTTTAGCTCCTCAAAGAGAATGACATGAGGTTGTACTATCAGCGATTATTGGTTAAAATTTTAAAGTAACCCTAAGACTGGATGTAGGTTGTTTCAAGTAGTTTAATGGGAGAATTATAGTGAAGTCTCGTGGAAGATAATTAATTATAAAAAATTTCCCTGAAATAATCAAACATTAAATCTTCCCAAAGAACTATGGGGGTAATATATTTGAATTGTAAGAAACACAATTGTCCCTACTATAATAGCAGGTTCCTTCGGTAGGTGAGAGGGTTTGTGTTTCATTATAATAAGGGTAATTATATCTTTTTACAATTTGAATAGATTACCCCATATCCCTTAAGATTATTTAATTATTTGATAATTTCATGAGACTTTTTTGTAATTAATTGTCTTCCATTGAGTTAGTTAATTAATTTAAATGGGTTAAAGAGTATATAATATAAATTTATCTTAAAAATTCTGATTTGATAATAATTAACTAATTTATTTAACTTTCTTATACCTAAATTAGTTAACTATATTTTATATTTTCTCATTTCAAGATCAAATTACCGTGGAGCACTGAAAAGTCTTGTCAATTCTTCTAAAGATAGTAGTAAGTAATATGTAACAAATCATATTTTTTCACAAAATATGTATACTACAACTTATTTATTTAATTCCGCGTAATTTACAAGAAATTTGTCAAATTTTAATCTTAGTTATAAAATATGACAATGTAATGAAAGCCCTCGTTGGCTCAAAGCAATATATGTATGTGCGCGCGCGCTTCTTTTATTTTTTTCCCCCTTTTCCTTTTCATTTGTTGTAATGTTAGCCTTAGCCGTGTTTCTGGCATCTGCTTTGACATCATTTTTCCTTTAAAAAATGAAGAATTATATGATTCGGTAATTTAAGGAAATAAAGCGAAAAGAAAATATTTGACCCTTTTCTTTTCTTTTTTCTTTCCCCAGCCCTTCTTTTGTCCCACCCATATCTTTTTATTCATCTGGTCCGATGGAATTAATGTTTAATTTGGAGTGAGAATTAGCATTAGTTATTTAATCAGAACTAGTTTATCAAGTAATCCCTCAATTTTCTCCTGTTATATCTTCTGAGAGGTTTCTGTTAATTCATCAACCATAGCAATAGAATAAGGAGACAAGGATAGTATTCTTCTTATCTTTATGTTGTTATGACCATTAATAATGGATGCTAAATTAATCATTTAATATTGGTGGTCAAAGGATGGGTCAAAGGTTTGTTATGTTGTTATGATTATTAATAATGATTGCTCGATATTATCGTATTCTATCAACAACAAGATCTTTGAATAAATTATTAGCTAAAAGTCATATCCAATAACATTTTTTAGTGTTCTCTTTATAGTTTTCCGATCATTTATCCTTTTTTTTAGAAGACTTTATATTACTTGATTCATCCTCCTCACTAACACATCCAATAGCTTTTTTGTACATATCAAAAATATTTTAAATAATTTTCTACAATTTTTTCAATAGATATCACTCTAAATCTTTCTCGTACATGTTCAATATTACATTATTTATATAATGAAACATCTATCTCAACATCACCAACTGAGTTACCTTAACTTTAGTTTTTGTTTCCTTTAAAGCCCAATGTTCACTACCTTACAATATAGTATTCTTGTACCATTTCGTTACATCTCTAGCAAAATTCTTTAAACAGAATCCTCTTCATATATTAATCTTCCCTATATTCTGAGAGAACCCAAACTCCGAGTCTGAATAAACAATAAAAGAATTACGGCACACGTAATTCCTTCATTTTTTTTGAGACTTTTAAAAAAATTATTGTTAATTAATTTAAAAATAATATAATAAAAGAATTACAGCACACGCAAAATTTATAAATTAAAAAAATAAGACTTTTCACCATTAAGTGTATATATATAGGTATGCGTGTATATTACAAAAATTGAGAATAATTGACAATATATTTACCTTTATTGACTCCATTTTGAAACATAGAAACATGTGAACCACTACTTTAATCCTCGTTTCTTGTCTTTCTGTAAGACTTGAATTCATTGCTCAAGAGTCAGGAATGGATCAACATGACATCATATAATTCCTTGCTTTGCTTCTCTCATCATATGCAGGAACTTTATGCCATCCCAACTCCGCATAACCATGCATGTGATGAATTGTGATTTTTTTCCCCCAATCGTCTAAACCCAACTCGCAAGTTTAAATTGTAATTAATCAATTTTTTAATCAAACTACGTAGAAAAATTTTCAAAAAGTAGCATACATGCCTGTGCTGCTTTTTGTTTTTAAATGTATCACTGTCTTTTAGTATTTAGACGATCAATAATAGAAATTCAAATCATAATTACTGTACATGAACGTTCATTACTTAAAATATAATAGTAGAAATTTAAAAAAAAAATACTCTTCTAGTCATTAATATATATAAGACCTAATTAATAAGTTGATTTTAGTCCTCAATCTAAAACATATTTATAATACTTATCAACTGCTCCCAAATACCTCTATTAATATTCTCTCAACAATAATTAAATAAGAGAGGGAGCGAGCGAGTTAAAGAAGATGGTTAGGGTGTTCTAGACAAAATATACCATATTAACTAATTTAACTAAATTATTTAATTCAATCAAATTAGTTAAATATGTCATATGTTAAAGAGCATAGGATTATACAAATTAGGACTGTCCAAATTGTTGGGAAGTGGGCTGATCCACCTCTAGTGGAATAGACCAAAACCCAATAGGTATTGGGATAATAGAGAGAATGGAGGGAACAATTTTTTCCTTGGTTTTCAAAAGGAGAAAAATGTGGGAGTGGGGAGATACAGGTTAACCCCACTCCTCCCACCATAGATAGAAAATATATGTACATGAGCACAGAGAAAAAAAACAAAACTTTTCATTTTTGGCATAGATAGAAAATATATATGCTATGTAACATGACTGTGAGCCTATCCAAAGTGCTAGTTTCGTGTGGATATCCAGTGAGTTAAACAAGGATTCCTAGTACGCCTGAAACTTACAATGTATCATGAGCAAGTTTATATACTTCCGTATGCTTCCCTATAATTTTTTCATTTTCTATACATGCACTGTTCTGTATGCTTATTTCTATTTTAAAGTGTTTATTTTGTAATAAGATGAATGAAGCATGCATTTAAACCATAAAATAGAAGTAAACTCACCATCCACCGAATAGAGATCTTTTGTTCAAAATTGGGTCAATAGAAAAAAGTATTTTTAGGCCTTGAAATTAGTCCCATTGCGTAGAGTACAAAAAATGAAGAAAACGATACCAAAATATGAGTCAAGTTTGACTTTTCTAGTCAGGTCTATGCGACCTGGCTGGAGGTCAGGGATGATCAAAACACACCGTTTTGATCATCCCAAAATAGGATTGTTTTGAGATGCCAAAAAAAACAAAAGTAATTGTTATGTTACTGTGCTATGGACTGGGCTGGCGCAGCACAATCCAGCAAGCCTTAAAAAAATAGGTTACATGGGCTAAGCCCATTACAAAAAAAATTGGCAGTGGGGGTATAGGCTGGGTCGGATCAGTAGATCCCACCTGGACCCACAAATTTTTTTGGAGTAATTTAAAAAATAAAAAATTGAATTAAAAAATAGAAAAAGAGGAAATTCTGGTGATTGGCATGTGGTAGTGGCCATGTGGTAGCACTAGATTGGTGTGTGTAGTGACCAAGAGTGGGCTTTGTTCATTTTTTTAATTTTATTTTAATTTTTCTTCTTAGGGCGCTTGAGGGAGCGTGGGACCTCCGATTGAAGTGCGGTTTGTTCATAAAAATCACTAAAATTAGTATCTTATTTTGATATATAATTTTTCTAATTTTGGGGGGCAATTTTGGACCTATTTATGAATATTCAGTGTATTTTCTGGTATTTTTTAGTGTTTAAAAATTTCAAAAAATTATGATAATTAATATTTTTTTTATTATTTAGGTGAAAGTGACTTCATCTAGCATTGAATCTTTGGGATATAGCTTATATGATGACATCTCTTTCCTAGTAATGTCAATAACCCAAAGGAGAACCTTCAAGGGGACCCCGAGGAGGAACCTGAAGAGGATCTAGAATAAGTACTTGATAAATTTTCTAAAGAAGAACCAGAGGAGTTGGTAAAAGAAGTTCCACAAGAGGAATCAAAAGTAATGAATGATTTCGGACAGAGGTTAGAAACTTTATTTCCTATCGAACCCCTTTATGTACAACATTTCATAGTTTCTTCAAACTCAAACTCTAAGATGGTGCCTACTCTTCATGATGAATCTCCAGTTGAGGACAGAGAGAAAGTGAACCAACCTCTTATCCCTATTTTAGCCATGAATATAGCTGAAAGAGATGCAACTAAACTAACAAATATAAAAGGCATTAATGTCATAATTGGCAATTACATTGGATTCATGACAGATAAGAAGAATAATGTATTCTACCTAAAGTCATAATGGAATATATAAGAGCAACTAGGGTTAGAGGCAAGCATAGAGAAGGACGCATAAGCAAAATGTATTGACTTAAAATAATAGAATTTGTATATACCTTTATCAAGCCGCCTTGTAAGCTTAATAAGTTAAGAAAAGCGATGTTAGAATAATATAATGCTCATATCAAATGATGCATATTTGTATTTAATTTCTATTGCTTTGCTTTTGTTAAGGACATATTTTATTACTCTTTCTTTGTAAAGACTTGCTATTTATTACATGCCTTATATGCAAGAGAAACATGTTTCATTTCATTTCATTTTATCTTAGTTATGATTATTTATAATTTTTTTATAAGTGGGAGCCTTTTAGATAATGAGTATTCTAAAAGTAAAATTTGATGATAATAGTACTTATATTAATTTTGATAGGAAGTGATAGCGTTGCTAATGCCTATATAATGGGAGGTACAAATTTATTCTCTTGATCATGGGTCTAGTTTAAAGCCTATGCATAATGCCTATGCTAATGCCTATGCATAAGTGGAGGATTTGAGTTATATACTAACTCAAGAGGGATTAGATTAGCCATAAGAAAAATGTATATGGATAAATCTAGTATATTCATGGCACTATAATATATTTGATTGAGCTGTAATAAAAGGTTGCTTTGCACTAGTCTCTATAAAAGGAATTTCTAGTACAAACGCCCAAATGGAGACGTCATGCCTATGCAATCATAGAAAAACACCTAGTATGAAAGAAGGAAGAGAATGAGATTAGACTAATGATATCTAATCCACCAAATGTGAGTGGGAGATGTTGGAAAGTAAGATGATTCACCTTTGGTGGATGAAACCCAAACCCAATAGGTATTGGGATAATAGAGGGAATGGAGGGAAAAAGTTTTCCCTTGGTCTTCAAAAGGAGAAAAAATGTAGGAGTGGGGAGTTACATGTTAACCCCACTCCTCCCACCATAGACAGAAAATATATATGCATGAGCATAGAGAAAAAAAAAAGTAAACTTTTCATTTTTGACATACACTCTGCTCCTCTACTTCTGCACCTGTAATGCTCTGTTATTTCTTCTGTGGGTGTATTTGCTATGTAATGTGACTGTGAGCCTATCCAAAGTACTCCAGTTTCGTGTGGGTATCCAGTGAGTCAAACAAAAATTCTAGGTACGCCCAAAACTTACACAAATTAAAAGATTAGAGAAACTGTGTTCATGTCCAGTTGAATATTGTGATATATTAATGCTCCACCATGAATGAAAACTGTGTTCACATGCCATGAACTTGTTCTTATCTTCATGTTATATAGATCAAAGAGCAGATAGCTAACTGGCTAATTAAGCATTTAATTAATTTACAACCAACAATGAGCAAGAAAGGAATTTTAGCACGTTCATAGATTAACAAATCATGATTACATTAAATTAATCATTTTCTTGAAGAGAGGAATACAAATTTATAAACACATCTCATTCAAGGAAGAAATTAGAGCAAACACATATATGGATTTAGAAACAGATTAATAAGTGGTTGAAACAAATGAGAAGCTCAAGAGCCATGAATCTAATTCTTCAATGGAGAATCAAAAATAGAAGAAGCATTGCATTTACGAAATATACCATCCGGTGTTGCCGACCTCAACAAGAAAGCTTACAACCCCCAAACGGTGTCGTTTGGTCCATACCACCACATGAAGGAGCATCTAAAAGCTATGGAAGAACACAAGCATAAAACTCTGATTCACTTTCTGAGAAGGTGTAATGGGAAGCTATTGAAGCTGTTGATCGAAAGCATGGCCAAAGTAGAAGATCTGAGGGACTGTTACAAGCCGCTGGTTCTTGATCAATGGACCAACAAGAAGAAGGATAATAATGATCATAGTTTCTTGAAGATGGTGATACTTGATGGGTAATTTATGCTTGAAGTTCTCAGATCTAGAGATCGTGATGATAATGGTGGTGATGGTGATTATGCAGATAATGATCCTGTTTTTAGTGGCCATGGAAGATTGTATGTAATGCCATATATCAAACGTGATGTGCTTATGCTTGAGAATCATATTCCTATGAAGGTTCTTGAGATATTGATTGAATTTGAGGGAAACAATACCTAGGTAATTAATTAATTGTTGAGTTTAATTATCTCATATGTTTTTAACTCTGCAAGTGCCTGTAGTTTCATCTAAATCTCCATGGTTTGTTTTCTTGTTATGGGATACTTTAATTTCACCTTATTTTAATTTGGTCCTGTTGTTCTTCTTTTATGAGGACCTTATAGTTTTATTTAATTTTTAATATGTAGTATTTTTTTCCTTTTTATTAGTAACTTGAAATTACAGAACATGATTAAAAATTAGACAAACTATATGGGCTTGTAGATTTATTTTCTGGTTTTTTAAAAAAACTTTGGTACTTATTTAAAGCAAGATAAAAGTAAAAGTAGGGCCCATTCCACTTGATTTATTCTTGTGTAATTTAGCAATTGAGAGATTCTAAATCTTTCTATAATCATCATTGAAGACTTTTTAGTCAAAATAGCTTGTGAAAAATAAGCCTATATTATTCCTCAAATAAAGCACATGTTCTCCGCTTTCTTTCCAATTCCATGGAAGTAAAAATAATAAAATACGTAAAAGTTGTTCTGATTTTTTTTAGAATACATCACTATTTTTTTATTTTTTATCTTTTTGCAAAACACTTACCTAAAAATTATTTATCAAGCAAGCTTTTTATTTTTTGTTTTAAAAAACAAAAAAAAATTCTGGGAATAAGGAATCAAACAAGGCCTACAGTTTTCTTTAATAAGCACAGAATCCCTTCGAATCATAATAGCTTGTGAAAAATAAGCCATTATTTCCTCATGGAAAACTAATTGAAAGTTATTTGTAGGAATCATATGGTCGTCGAAAGTAATTAATTAGTATATTAATATTTGTTACTCAAACAGGAAATAATCATCTTGATTATAATCTCTCCTTATTTTTGCTGAATTTGTTCCTTTTGTCTGATATTAAATAAATGGCGTATATGATCATCATCATACCAAGGAGCCAGAGTTCTTCAACAAGCTACACTCCAATCCTCAAAAGCTTCGAAAAAAGCTTACACATCTTAGATCTCTTCAGAAAAAGCCTTCTTCAACACGAATCCACTCATCCAACAACAATTCCCACAGAACTCAAGTCAAACAAACACTGCGAAGAAGAAGAAGAAGAAATCATGATTCCCTCTGCAAGAGAGCTTCAAGAAACAGGCATAATCTTCAAGACAAGCAAAAGAAATCATGATTCCCTATGCAAAAGAGCTTCAAGAAACAGGCATAATCTTCAAGCAAAGCAAAAGCAAAAGCCTCAAAGACGTCTCCTTCAATGGCGGAATCCTCAGAATTCCTTCAATCATCATAGACGACTGCATAGAGACAACATTATTAAACCTCATAGCCTTTGAACGCAGGCACGTAGGAATAGGCAACGAGGTTTCTTCCTTTTTCTTCTTCATGGATAACATCATCGATAATGAGGTTGATGTAGTGATTTTGCTTCAGAAAGGGATTAGACAGAACGCACTCAGAAGCGATAAGGCCGTGGCGAAGCTTTTCAACTCTTTGTCTAAGAATCTCTCTATGGATTGTGAAGGAGGATCAGGAGGTTTGGATATAGTGCAAGTGAGTGTGTGTAGATATTTTAAGAAGCCATGGAATAAATGGAGAGCTAATCTCATTGAAACGTACTTCAGAAATCATGGGCGATCGTGTCTTTTGTTGCAGCAATATTTCTGTTTGTGTTGACAACCATTCAGACTGTGTATACCATTATTCCATTCTATCATGATGTTAACTCTAATAATCTATGTCCTCCTTGTCCTCATAGGCCATTTGTTCCAAGAATTCCTCATCCTCATCTTTGAATTGGTGGAGAATTATTAATTGCTTGATTAAAGAGCTGAAACTTCATTTTACAATTCTTGCATTCTTACATTGCTATATTTTCTCATCAAGAGAGTTGCTAATTAACATTATCTATTCATCTTTCTAAATGAGCTTCTTTGAACAATAATAGAAAATATAGCTTTAACGACGCTACTTTACGATAGTTAAATGAAAAAATGTTGCAAAAAAATGCGGTAGTATTTTTGTAATTAAGTTTTTGAAAGTTTACTTTTAACAGCGATTTTTCAAATAACCCCATTAAAAGTTCTTTTTATGGTTCTTTTATAAAACCACCCTAAAAAGTTCTTTTCACACTGATTATTCTAAATAATCACTGTTAAAGAACTTTACGATGGTTTTGCAGAAAATGCTGTAAAAAGTTTGAAATTGTAAACCTAAAACCTCGATAAATAGTTTCACAGTCTTACTTTTCACTTTCTGCCATCGTGGTTCCTCACCTTTATCCTACTTTAGACCTCAAAGACAGTCAAAGATCAGTAATTTCTCTAGTTTTCAGTGTCACCTTACTCCTTTACTATCGCGTTTGCCGTCGCTATTTGTAAGTTTTCTTTTATCTTCATCTTCTTTCTCTTCACTCCTTCAACTTGCACTCATTTGACTCTATATGCCATCTTCAAAAGGAGTTTAAAGAGCTTTAATTGGTAAAACTTTCTAGATCTTCAACTTTTTTGTCAGATTTGTGACTTCTTCTCTAGATCCGATCCAGTACTTTTGGTGAGATTGGCTGTGGTGGCTAACGGTGGGTGGTTGCAAATAGACCTTGTTGGAAGGACCTCGAAGATCTTCAACGGAAGAAGCTTTTGGATCTTCAATTTCTCCACTAGATCTTCAATTTCTTCTCCAGATCTAATCTAATGCTTTTGACTAGTGTGGCCATGGTGACTGATGGTAGGTGTTGGCCTAATGAATTTGTATAGTGGTTAATAGTATAACAATCATCAAAAGTCACTTTCTATGGTCGTTACAAAACCGTTGTAAAATCCTTCAACTTATAATGGTGGTAGCATTGATAGCACTTCTAAAACCGCCATGAAAAATTCTTTTTAACTATGATAACAAAAACATTTTTTACAATAGTGAATGTATCCTTGATTGGGCTATTGGGATATATTTTGAGTACTGTAAATGGTAAATTAACATTCAGCATCCTAATGTTATTTTTTAGTTGCGACAACACCCTAATCTTATTTGTGATACATCAAGCACTATAAATCATGAATAAGATTAGGGTGATGGATGCATAAAAAAAATTAAAATAACATAGGGTGTTGGATGCTACTTTACCCTATTGTAAATATTAATTAATGTGATATAGGTCTCCAAAGGTAATTTTCTATCATTTACAATATGTTTGAAAAATTAAGTTTTAGTCAAAATACTCTATCATTGAATTGGTGGAGAATTATCAATCTTTTAATAGATAGCTGAAACTTCATTAACACTTCTTATTACATTCAAAACCTCTATCATTCAGGCGGTATATTTACTCTTCAAGAGAGTTCTTAAGCATTTACTATTCATCCTTTTAAGAGAGATGCTCGAAGTGAGGCATATATTACACTACAAAAAAATTGACTTTCAGCGATGACTTTTGTTGAAGCTAAAAGTGCCAAAGTCGCAGCCAAGTTGCCACCTATGAGACTATTGCCTATAAATATTGGCGGCGACAAAGTAAAAGTTGAATCAGCTGTGACAGTATTATCGTTGCCTAAAGTATAATCTACGCCAACAACTCTATCGCCTCCTAAAGTATAATATGCGACGACAAAATTGTCACTGCTGAAAGTTGATATTATTGTTTAAATTCTCTAATTTAATAAACAAATAAAAAAATAATAAATAACTAAATAAACCAAAATCTAATAACATTGAAGAATAATTCAGATCATCCTATAAAATATCAAATTACTTCAATTACTTGAACATATTTAAAAAGAAAATAAAATTGTTTAGTCTATACATAAACATTATATGGAAGGACAAACAGTAGGAGTAGAAGATGTAGGCGCCTGTGGTTGCCCCCTCTGCATCAATGCAGCAAATTCAGCTAGTATCTTTTACTCCATTTGCTCCATTAGTCTTTGCTTAAATTGCAAACACTCTTCTCCATCTTTGTACGCTCTTCTTCCATCATTACACACTCTGCCTCCATTTTTTCTCTTTCCTCTTGAATTATTTTTTATCAAACTCTTCCTACAATTAGCACACTTTACACAACTGAACTATAACTAGATTAAGGACATCTTACACTTATGACATGATTTTGGATTTGTGTGCTCTCCCCAATACAATATGCAATCATTATCACAAGCATCAATTTTATGGTAATCTAAACCCATATCATGAATTATCTTCTTAGCTTCATAGAATGAGTATGGCACTACAGCTCCTTCTGGGAGAACTTCTTTTAACAAGCCCAACAACACATCTATAGATTTATTACTCCAATGGTTAAGGAACTTCACTTGAAGCAACTTTACAATAAAAGAAGTTTGGACATCTTGACACAACCTAGATAGAGTTAAGTTTCAGCATCTTTTAATAAGTCAAATAACTTTTTAGCCTGAACATTAGGCTCTTCGATCTCATAGTCGCTAGTATTTGTATCACATACCCTGCTTACAAAGTTCTCGTTATCAGTATCATTTCTAGGTCATTATTAGAAGTTCCACAATCTGTTGAAATATTCTAATTTCCCCATGCAATTCCCACACCTTGTAACTATTCCAAAGACCCTTACTCAATAAATTTGTCCTAACATCTCTTCTCACTTTAAATATAACTTTTATGCATCTTTTATAAGGGCAACATATTTGATTTACAACACCATATTGACTAAATGCCCATTTTAGAAAAGCATCCACTCCTCTAATATATGATAGGTTGCTTTTGTCTTTAAAATGCAGCCAACTTTTATCCATATTTATTCCCTAAAATGTTAATCCTAGGATACAACAAGAAAATCTAACAAACATATCAATACATAAACATATGTGGTTCCTCAGAAAGACATTACATATATAAATAAAATCAACTAGAGGCACATAAAAATATAATTCCAAACAACTTATATTTTTAAACATTGATTGCCACACACATGTTTTATGGTGGGATCTTGGTTTGCAGCTAACCCTTTAACCATTCTCCCAACATTTTCTCCCACCTCTTCCTAATTAAACCTTTATAGTTATGAGCGGTGAATTATAGTTGCTGCTATTCATTGTTCAGTATTGAATGGTATATGGTTATTCTTTCAAGAAAACAAATGGGTAAATAACAAGGCCATGAGGATTAAATGGTACATGAGTAAAACATGAAATGAGGAGCAACTTAAAACGTAATTTTACAATTACCTTTCATGTCAAGAAAATCAAGAACTCTACCCATCTAATTATTCCAACCTGGATATTCCCTCATGTTACAATTTTGGTCAAACCACAAAATAAGTGACCCATAAAAAATCACTTCTAGTCAAATATTGTAATACCCGAAATATGTTCCAATGCAGATTAACATCTGACTAAAGGGAAAATATGATAAGGAGTTAAAAAAAAGGACCCCAAGTTTTGACAATTTTACATATAAGTGATCAAAGATCACTTTTTTTATTGTATATTTTCTTTTATCATGAAAAACATGTATGAAATGTTATATTAGTTCCTTTTACTATATAAGCCACGAAAACATGTAAGAAATCTTTTCTTTTCTTTTGTCATGAAAAACATATAAGAAATGTTATGCAAAACAATCACTTTTTTGACTGTATAGGCCACAAAAATTAAATACAACAGTGCCCTAGTAGCACAGCATACACATCTCCCTCTCTCTATCTCCTATGTCTATGTACTCATCATCACACACACATCACACATATGCAAACACAAGGAAAATCTTGACATTCATGTTTTATTAGTTCCCCTATGCAATTAATCAATTTTTACCTCTATTTACAGGAAATCAAGGTTACAAACACATACATACAAGCTTCCATGTTCGATAACCTTGATCAGAAATATAGAAGATCATACAAGTTGGGATTCCTCGATTGCATATGCTCTATTAAAATGCAATAGCGGCGATAAAACAAAGTCACTGCTGAAAGTTTACTTTTACCAAATATTTTTTTAGAAAATATTCATCTTAATAAAATAATGATATTTTTTTCTCCAATAGCCTCTTCAACTCATTAGGGAATTTTCATAAAATTTTATGGGTAAATAATAACCTCTAACTATTTTTATTGAATTTTATAAGAAAATAGGCATTTAATTCCTGAAAAATAGCTATTAAATCATTTGGGTCTCTTTTTGGGAAATAAACTCTTTCATAATTTTTTAAGCCCAAAAATACTCATTTTACGATTTTTTCTTAATTTTTGTTAACCCCAAAATATTTTTAATGATTATTCTTTCCTTTATTTTTTCTCTAAAATTTCACTTTTGAGATTTTTTTAATTTCAGAAAAATACTCTTAAACTCAATAATACCTTATAAATTCTTTTTATAAAAGTTGGGATGTTACATGAAATGCAATAACATAGGGCATATGTAACATTAACTAAGAATGTATGTATTTTACGTCTCTTCTTTTTTCCTTATCTCTCTCACACACACATCTCCCTCTCTCTATCTCCTCCCCCACATTGTCTCTAATACATACATACTAACTATCATGCTCATTGACACACATTTATAATATTTCTCTCATGCACATACCCCTGCTTCATCTCATTCTTTTACATACATCATATTATTATCTATATAATATCTTCTTATTACAATAACATGTAAAATTCCTTTATTTATTATTTAAAAATGACATTATTCAATAATTTAATTATATATATTAGATAGTTGATTTAAACCCCTCCAAATTGGAAAAAATTGTATGAAGAATTTTAGCGATGACAAATGGATACAAAAGTCGCCGCTGAATTCTACCTTTTGCGTTGATGAAAAATTTTTACTGTAGAAACTATAGGCTTTTTGCCATGACACATACATGTCACTGTGCAAATACTATTACCTTCTGCGGTGACAATATGTGTCGTCGCAGAAAGTCTTTCTTTGTCACCACTGAAAATCTAGACTTACTTTGTCACAACTAAAAAGTCATCGTCAAAACTTTATTTTTTTATAGTGTTATTCTTGAGTGGGTTTGTTGAGTCATGATTTGTGTATTCTAAATCTTAATTAATTTGATACTTTCAGATGCATAATATTGATTTATTTCTCCTCATTTTTTATCTTTTAAATTACGTTTAAATGATAATTTCTAAAAGAAAATGGTTTATGACGAGATAAAAGAAAAGAAGAAAAGAGCTCATTGCACAATGATAAAATGTTGAAATCATTTCAATACTCATAATGAGGCCAACTTAGATAGTATGAGTGAATTGGTAAGTCTAAAATTTAATTAAATTGTCTTAATGTAATAAAACAGAGAATGCTAAACTGTTTTTTTTCTTGAAGGAATGAATGTGTTATTTTAATTTACACTTTTCAAAAACTAAAATATGTGTATGTAATTATTTAACTATTCGATTAGTTCCTTTCTTTCTATGCAATCCATATTTTTTCCGAATTAAAAAAAACAAGGGTTAATATTATTTTTAGTCCCACAATTTTGTTTCCATTTTAATTTTTATTCCCTCAAGTTTTAAACAGTAGGTTTTGATCACTCAACTTTATTCCATGTGTGGCCGTTAATTTCTCTTTAATTAATAGTGTTAAATATGATGATGTCGCACTAATAATGTTAATTCTACTTAGTTGGCATGCCCATGTGGCATCTAGCTCAATTTCTTTCCATATTGGATTTTTAAGAAATTAAAAAATTGCTCTCCTGTTACCCACCTTCTTTCCGGCAACTTTTGTCTTCTTTCATGGGAGAAAAAATCCAGATCTGGCTTTTGTCATCCAAGTGAAATGGCGTCAACAAAAGCCCCCAAAATCATGGAATCAAATAAGGCTTTGACCAAATTGAAGACTACGAATGAGGAGAATAGCTGAATAGGAGATGCCACATCATGAACTAAATATCTTCTTCAAAGCTTTCGTTTGGCTACGGCAAATAATCTCTAACCTGGGTATTCCATTTGGAAATTATGGATTCTGGGTATTCTACAAAAGCTTATAACTTCAATGTTCTGATGCATAGATTCTGCAAGGAAGGTAATATTAGAGGTGCCCAGTTGGTACTTGATGAAACAGGGAAGAGACGTCCTAATAGAGTTTTTAGTTTTAACACTCTGATAAATTGGTATTGTAAATCAGGAAAGTAAGTGAGGGGTTTTGGTTGAAGAGCGTTATGGAAAATGAATATTTTTTCCAGGTGTTTTCAGTTTTTCAGTTCTTTGATCGATGGGTTGTGTAAAGTGTGTAGGTTAGATGAGGCAAATTATCTGTTTGATGAAATGTTCAAGAGATTTCAACGTGCTTATTTCTGGACACTGTAAAGATCTAAGAGTTCATGATGCAGAAAAGATGTCGAGGGAGATGATGAATTCTAGTTTTGGGAGCTTTTGTTGCGCCATTTCGCTTTTGATAAGAAAAGTTGCAGGAAAGAAGGTGGGTAACAGGAGAGCAATTTTTTTTTATTACTTATAAATCCAAGATGGAAAAAACAATTGAGCTTGACGTCACATGGACATGCCAAATAAGTATAATTAATGGTGTTAGTGCCACATCATTATATTTAACAATGTTAATTTCAGAGGGACTAACGGTTAAAAACGGAATACAGTTGAGGAATTAAAATCTACTATTTAAAACTTGAAAGACCAAAATAAAAATAGAGACAAAGTTAAAGAATCAAATGGTATAAACCAAAAACCAAAAAGGAAAGCAGAAGAGAAGAGTGATGAATTGGTATAGAATAGACGTTAATTATTTCCCAATATTCTCATCATCACCATAAAAACATTTATCGTACGTTTTGGCAGTTTCCTTGTTACTTTTTTGTAATGTTCATGTTTCTGATCTGATATACCATTTTATTTGTTTTTTAAAGTCAAATATTTCGTATTATTCATTAATCTCAAAAAAGAAAGGAAAGAGGATAATTTTCGTTTTCCATTTTCCCCCTTTTGTCCCACCGACAACCTTGGATCTCTTGTAGTGATTCATTTGAGTGAGAATTTTCCCCTTAATCGTTACTTTCTACAGTCTTATTTATAAGCCTCCTTCTTATAGTTCTTAATACAATATTTTTAACAAAAATTAATGAAATATTTATGATCATTTTTCAATATGTCCTTTTTTTTTTTACCGCTCTTTTAACATTACTACAGAAAACCAATTGATAAAATTATTAACAAGAGATTTAGCGAGGAATTGAAGGAAAATTAGCGTGAGAAGCCATATTCCACGCTAAAAATGAGAAATATTAAGAGTGCAAACGCAATGCGCGCGCGCGCGCGTTTAATAATTTGTAGGGTTTTCATTTTAATTACGGCAGCATAATAAATCCTTAGGAGAATGGCATTGAGAATCAAAAAATAGAATTAATTACATTTTAGGATCCAAAGATTTGTAAATTTCAAATCAGGACTGAAGAAGTTCCTTTTATCACGTGAGTCTAAGAATGAATTTACAAAAGAAAGATAACACCGTATATACAAACCCGGAGGTACTGGAGAGTTCCATCAACGAAGTTCACAATCATATGTCACCAAAAATTCCATAGAAGTTCACAATCATAACATTTCTCTAGCCATGCTACTTTATGTGAAAACGACGACGTTGAGGATATATGAGGCACTTGTGTTCTTGACTATCCTCAATGGACACAAGCAAGCCTTCGTCTGCCTCCATTATGTTTGCATTAGTAAGAAGGACCAAAGCCTCTGGAAAAAGAGACGAGGCGATACCATACTTCACTGTACCATTCTGATACAACACTTTCTGCGCATGAAAAACTGCAAATTTCAAATTTCTTATGATTTAAGATAACGTATATAAGCTGTGATCGAAGCAATAATATCAAATATTATTAAGTTAATATAATCTTTAGCCCCTTTAAATTTCAAATTTTGATCCTTCAAGAGGTAATATAGTCCAATTTTTATTAAATTATAAGGACTAATATTTTAGACAAAAAGAAACTTAAATAACTAAAACTAAAATGATGTGCACAAATTTAAAAGGCCAAAGATTATATTAACATAATATTATGCGTGCGTACCAAACTTTTTTCTGTGAATCGTACAGTGAAGTATAGTATCTTCTCCTTTCTCGTTCCACAGGCTTTGGTCCTTCTTAACGCTGCAAACACAATGGAGATAAATGAAAGGCTTGCTTGTGACCCTCAAGAACTGCCAAGAACAAATGCGGCTCTCTCTCTCTCTAAGGGCTTATTTATCTATAAGACTACCTCTCATTCTTGGGCCAATTAAATCTGCCTTATATAGAGCTTTTGCTTCTTGAATTTGCTTCTGTATTTGATTCTTGAGCTGAAAACATTGTTCTGAAGTTCACTTTAATTAAAGTGAAGGGAGAAAGAGTTGTGGTAGAGATGGCTTCTACGGGCCTTAATTACTTTAATGGAGGTTAATTTACTTAAAGTGATAATTGCATGTGTCTAAATGAAAAAAAAATGATAAATAAATATAAATGAAAAGAGAAAAGTCATTGTCACCATCATAAGGATGCTGTAATTTCTACCTAAATGAGGCTAGTTTAATTAGTTGCATAATAGACAGAGGGTATGCCAGATTATATATAGGGTAATATAAGAAAAGATAGAGGAAAATTGAAGAGAACGTTTTATGGGTTATTGAACAAAATTTTTTTATTAATAATTTATTTAAAAATTTAGTTATTGATAGAGTATAATAATATTATAATATTTATATAGTTAACTCCCTCTAATACCATTGGACTTATTGTTATTTATTGTTGTTGGATGGGGTGTGTGTGAATTAACTAAAAAAATAGGAAATTAGAGTTGAAATTTCCTATTTTTCTTAGAGAGTCTTAAGTCTAGAATTCAAACCCATTTACACCCTCATAATATAATTAAAAAAAAAGAATAATTATGGAAATTTCTTTTTTCGAGTAGTAATGTTTTCCTATGCAAGCATAAGCATTCATAAACCCAATTATACGTATAATTAATTGATTAATTCTTTAGTTCCTTTCCTTCTATGTAATCCATGCTTTAAATATTCCACATCTTTATAAGATTTATTTTCCATTATTTTTATAAAGTAGTAAGTAGTATGCATACAATCTATTATCCTATCTGACTTTTTTTTAATAAAAAACAAAGGCTTTGAAAGCTGAGAAGAAGAAGAGTAACAATTGGTGAAGAATAAAGAACATCAGATGCTGTACCCGAAACACCGAATCATCTATAATTAATTAGTTCATTTCTTTCTACATAACCCATGCTTTAATGCTTTATATTTATTCCCAATGTTAACACGTAATTAAAAAAAATGGAATCGTATGAAATGTCGAGAAACGGGGAAAAAAGAAAAAAGCTTGTTAAAAGAATAAAAGCTATAATTAAGGTAAATAAATAACTTGATATGATTTAAAATTTTCAAATTCTCTACCTTATAATTAAAAAGGAATTTATGATGGAATAATTTCATAATGAGTGTCTAGATGTTTCCAGAAAAACAAAGTAACTCAAAATACTCAATCTCAAAAGAACATTTAAAACTATGAGATATAGCACAGTTGTTACTTAGTTGGGTTTCTTAAGTATCTAGTCAAAGGCTTAATCTTTAGCAGCGTGTATAAATAGGGTGTCATAGCCAATAATAAAACCCCTTTAAAAAATTTATAGTACGAGGGGATTAGTTACTATTTTCAGTAATAGATAACTTGATTATTTAAAAAACAAGAATGTAACTTTAAAACTTAGCTTTTTACTAATAACTGTAGGTATAAGGAGCTCCGATGTGCCAATGAAACTTTCCCGTTCGTATCTTCTTTTCTTTCAATTAATGGTTTCTTTCTTTGTTGTAATTAATATTAGACATATTTCTAATTTGATGTCACTTTGCGTTATATATACACATAGAAAAGAGTAAGGAGAGGTCACATATAGTAAGGAACGGGTGTATATCATACAAGGACACGAGTCCAATTCTCACTGCCGTTGTAAGAGCTCTGTCGGTAGGCAATCTCATAAGTTCCTTGTAAACACTTTTTTAACCCTGTGACTATGCATTGGCTTTGGTGGAGGACTAGTGCTGAACCCACACTTAATAACCCTATACTAATAAAGAAAATAAATAGATATATAATATCACTTTAATAGTATATATGTATTATTCCTTGTAGTTTTGTAATAAGAGAAGTTGGTGTTTAAGTGGTTGGAGGTGATGGAAGGCGTTTGAGGTTGAGGGTTCAAATCTCAGCACCTTCCAAAGTGAATTTGTTTTTCAGCCCATTTTGTGAAAAGATCAATCTGCCCCTCATGTTTAAAATACCAACACTCCTATTTTCTTTGTGCTTTTTGACGGCCAAACAGAATAGAGCAGAAAATGGAAAATCTTCGCGATTCTTCTTGGAAACCCACCTTCCTGTGATTTCTGTCATTCCCATCGACTGAGCTGCGCCGGTGACTGTCTTCTAAGTCAGCCATCAACTGTTCGGGCAACTGCTGTTCTGGAAGCTCTTCTCTCTATTTTTATCCTCTGTACTGTGCTGCAACTATATCGCTGGAAGAGAGGGAGCTACAGGTCGTCGTGTGCAAGAGAGGAGTTTGACTGAGGTGAGTTTTCTCCGATTGCTATGATTTGAAGTTATGGGTTGGTAAACAATTCGCAGTTGATCTAGCTAAGATAAGTAAAATTTTAAGCTTCTTGGCACTAAACTCACAATAAATGGTAAAGCTGGGTTGCTACATGTGTCTTGGTGGTCGCTTTGAGTTGTATGACGTGGGGTTTTCTAAAAATGCAGTAAAGATAAAAAAAAATTTTTGCAACCAAAATAGGGTATAATCAGTGCTGCATATGTTTTGTTATGTGTTGTGTGCTAGGTTGCCGCTTGGGGAGTGACTCCATGAATATAAAGTTAGTGTTATGGGTTTTGTGCTATATGATGCCAAGACTTTTGATTGTTAAAGTATGAATTTGTGTGAATGATATGATTAATCCATATGGAAATTTTTTATATTAAAAGGTTGAAAGAGGTCTTTAGAAATTGGAAAAAGAAAGGGCCCAGGTTTTGAAATTGATTTCAAAACTACTATTAAATGTTAGAATATTGGAAGGTAGATGATTATGATTTCAAATTCTCCGTAGAATTAGAGAAAAGAATCAATGTTGCTTATATATATAAATATTTATTGTTGTTGTGGTAGTAGTTAAATGTATTAAATTTGAGTTTGACGAGGAGAAAGGGGAAAGGTGGAAGATAATTTCTAAAGTATAAATATTGGATTTGTTAACTATGGGTGATAAGTTCTATTATCATTTAAATTGTCATGATATTATTCAGAGAAAGATTGGGATTAAAGTTTAACTTCTTTTTCCATTTTAAAGTTTTATAAATTGAGTGATGGGATAAATGTATTATTTTTTGGATATCAGGGAGTTGAGATGCGAAAATAATTAAAAGTTATTTAGCTAGAAAGAAGAAAGGTTTAAAAGGTAAGTAATTAACATCCTATAATTATTCATTTTAAATGATATTTTTGTCATTTCTCATACTTTATCAATTTATCAATTATGTTAAATGTTATTTATCAAGGCAATTTCATTTAAATATTATTTGTATTCATTTTAGTGGTATTGTCATGTTTTAATATCTTGGAAAAATATACTGATGTTCATATGAATCAAGAAAACTTTGTCAACTCTTATGTTAGAATGACTTATGTTATGAAATATTTAATGTGAGTTGCTATTATTTTAAAAGATTTCAATTGGAAGACAGAAATTGAAAGAAATATTTTGAGATTTTATTTTTATGTTCATGCTAGGGTTTTTCTTTATGGAATGCTCTTTATGATATTTCAATACTGAAAGATCTTGTTCTTTATTAAGTTAAATTGACCCCATGCATGCTTGGAAAGGTTTTTGAGAGAATTGAATACAGAATGCTGGTTACTAACAGCAGTACTATTAGTCCTTAGTGCACCATAGTTAAACTCGAGCTCAATGGGTACTCGTGAGCATAGTACTCACGCTGGATATTCATAGGATTTATTCTCGTTCATGTTATTTGGGTTTCACACCTGCACTTATTTTCGTGATTTCGAGCTATGTCAGATTAGTTAGTTATCCTCATGGACTGTGTGTCCATACTTGTTATTCGTTCTGTTGAAGTTCTACAGAAAAGTGAGATTTGAGTATTATTATTTTAAATGGATTTCCTTAAATAAAATGTGTTATTGGATATTTGAATTGATTTGATTAATGATTTTTATATAGTTTCATTATTGCTGTGATTCTATACTCTGAAAATTTAGATTCATCAAAAAAATTTATTATTCACAGTTAAATATATTTTAAATTTTGTTTTTCTACATTTTAAATTATTTTTAATGATAGGACATTATTCACCGGTAGATTATTTTGTCTTCAGATAGTGCTATTGACCATGTTCCTCAACTGAGTGGCGAAGAGCCTCCCTGTTGATATGAAGTTGTTGCTCTTTTTGTGTAGCTGCTATATAATGTAAATATAAACTTATACACTTATCTATTATTTTTAGAAATTAAATGTTCCACTTAGTCTATAGACAGGTTCCTATTTGCACTTGTCATTTGATAGATTAATATACATGTTCAAGATTATTTTTAATCATTGAATTAATTATTTTGTTTAAATACTTGAGGTTTAAGGAATATAAATTCTTCATATTTTGTACCAGTCACCCTATGATTTTTAGGGCAATGTCACCAACTAAACTTTTTTTTTAACCTTTTTTTACCAAAAAAAAACAAAGAAAAGTGGGGAAGGGCAGTGTAACCTTTATAACTTTTGAAACTTTACAATAACCCCCACAAACTCTTATATTTATATAAATAACTCAATATGATTAAATTCATATATTACTTATCCATATATAATTTAAAGTCTAGGGAGATTATTTACATATCAATTAAAGTTTGAGGGCTTATTTACACACAAAAATAAAGTCAATTAGGCATATGATTAGTAGTTGGGGTTTTATCTACCTAGATTTGAAAGCTCATGAAGATCTACTATTAAGTTTAAAAGGTTAAGGGAATTATTTTGTACATACTATTCCAAAAGTTCACAAGAGTTTTATGTAATTTAATCAGAATTTAATACTCTTCTTTTAGTAGAGGGAAGATGTAATGATAAGTGGGAAAGAACAGGGAAAATGAAAGGGGAGGAGTAATAAAGGCATTATGGTATGGGTGTGAGGGAGAATGGACTGGGCATTGAAAGAAACTTTGGGCTTGAAATTGAAGGAGAAAGGTAAAGTATTGGGCTTAATTACTGATTCAAAAATTCAGGGAAGAAAATTGGTGCATAGGATCCTCACTAAAAGAAAAGAAGTCATCTGCTACAACAAATTTATAGCATTGTAAAAATTGTCAATATGAGAGATGAATTGAGTGAGCATGGAGTCAGAAATATAAGGTGCTATCACTTGATGGTGCAAGATTGGGAGGTTACTTATGAGCATGTCTATAGATCAGTGTTAATGAGTGCGAACTAGATTGCCAATTTTGTTAATACTATAGTTACTAAATTTCTGACCTTATGGGTCCTCCTTCTTTTACGTAAGGCCAATTCTTTGTAATTTCGGGAGGAAAAAACTGCTATCATCAAATACCTTGATACTGACAAAGAAGGAGGAGGCATATATTCTTGTGGGTGTTTCTTAAGGGAATATCCTAATGATTGGGAATGTCTATATGGATTGTACGATATTATAGTACTATGTTAATAACAAAATCTTTAAATAGATTGTTAAGGGAATTGAGAGGGTAAAAGAAACTTTCTTTGGGATAGACTATTACCTAAAGGAGGAATCTATAAGGTTTGAAATGGAATACTTTAGGTCTTCCCAATAAGAACGGTGTGTATAATTCGAATGACATGAAATTTATGAATGATGCCAATGTTTGGGCAAGATTTGTGGGAGTACAATTGCTAAAAAACTGGTTACTTTTTCTTATAGGTCCTGAGTGATAACTATGGAAGATGAGTGAATCTCACATCAAGGAGTGAATATTGCATGATGAATTAATGGCCAAAGACCAATATGTATTTTATTGATATTAATTAAAGAGTTAAGTTACAAATCTACCGATAAAGGATTCATGAATACAATCCTAGTACCATAAAGTTCTCTGGGGTGCAAAAGTCTAAATGAATATTTTAAAATGGTATAAAAATATCACAAATATTAATATGACCTAACATCTGTTATTTTCTTATATACTTAGACAACAATATGGTTCTCACACAAAAATTAACAAATTAACAGAGGTTACCCTTATCAGTTGTGCTTTTGTTTGATATATAAATGAGTTTGCAGTTAATTTTATTTTGGAGTTTATTGAGCTAGAATTATATTTACTTACTATATATATAAGACTAAGAGGACCAGAAGGTTGGAGAAGTGAAAATTACGGATAAAAGAAGGTATTGGGCCAAAAGGACTCGACCTAAGCTCCAACTGAGTCTATATGACCCAATTGGAGGTTAGGGGCAACAAAAGTGACATCGTGGACTTTAGACAAATTTCATTTAAGTTTTGTAATTAATTTTATCAAGGTTTATATCAGTTTTGTTAAATTTTTTTCATTATAATTGTTTCATTATTGTATAAATATTGAAACATTTTCACATCCTTCAAAATGCTCATAAAATAAGTATGTGGCAGTTTACAAATTAAAATCCACCAAAATTGAACTTTTGATTTAAGTCATTTAGATTTTAGGTGATAGTTAATTAGTCCTAAAAATATTTATGTTAATTGTGCTAGTAAAAAATAATTTTTATCTTGATTGGTCCACCATTTTAATGAAGTACTTTTCGTTGGAAAAATGAAAAAATAAAGTACTTTTTAAACAAACTTGACCATTTAGAAAATAAGTAATATTCCTCCTATTTTTTATATATAAATTAATTAATTTTTTTAAATAGATTAATAAAACTAAGTAGATCAGTTAATTAAGATTAATATAAGAGTTAGTTAACTATTTTAAATAAACTAAATAATATATTATATGAACTCGTCTTGAGGAGTTATATTTTGTCATAATTAACTGATTTAGTTGACTTCTTTAGTTTTTCTAAAAAAAAATCAACTAGGTTTTATATTAAGAATATAGAATATATATTTAATGTACCAAAAATGTCTTTTTATTTATTTGAATTATAAACTTAAATCTTTGGCCTACATCTTTTGCAAAGAGGACAAGCAGTGACCATTTAAAATAATAACGAGAGTCCATTTCCCATATCTTTTATTTTATATAAGTTTAATTATTCATTCCATATTATTCTAGCCCTTTCAAAACATTTCATAGAATTTTTATTGTTCTAATAATTATAGGATTATGTTATATTGAATAGAATTTATAGTGTTCAATTACAATTTTTATTATATAATAATGCATTATTAAAACTATCGCAAAATTAAATAGAACAATTTAAAAACTTAGAATTAGATTATTGGGTTCCTATACAGTTCTAGGAATTTAAAACTAGAACACCTCCAATCATGAAACTTGCATTGCATAATTCTCCATTCTTCTACTGAATAGAAAACAAAAGGTTGTCAATTATGAAATTAGAAGATTTAATCTCAAGCTCATGATTAGCTATTACTGAATCACATCCCAGTAATTCAAATAAAAAATAACCAATGGTTTTAGACAGAATACATCACCAAAAACTGAACAAGAAAATTGCAAGTATAACTCCTAAAGATAAGGATAAAGATTGAGGCAAAAGGCTAGAAGTAATCGTTCCTCTTTTAATACTCTCTCAGCTGCTACCTCCCCCTTTGATGTTGACATGGCGTTCTTCCCTTAAATAAATTCAGCACTTGCTATCATAAGCCATAATGAAGGCTTCAAAGAACTCTGAAATTCACATAATTATAGAGAAAAATAACTAATATATTTCACATTACACATTACACCACCTGTTTATATAGTAAGCTCATTGGGCTTATAATTCCCTAAGGCTCAACAAAAACCAATTACATACTATATTCTATCATTTCCTCTCAAGTTGGGAGCTAAGCAAGTTGATAGTTCCCAACTTGACCATTGGACTGAATTTCCTTGCTTACAACTTTGGTAAGCAAGTCAGCCTCTTGATTTACTGACTTCACATGCTGTAACGAGATCTCTCCTCCTGTCATCTTTTCTCTTACAAAATGACAATAAATGTACAAGTGTTTCGTCCTTTCATGAAATACAGGGTTTGCTATTATATGAATAACAGCCTTGTTATCACAATATACTTTAACAGGTTCTCTTTGTTGTACATTCAGATCCTTGAGCAATCCAATTACTCAAACAATTTCATATGTCATAGCTCCCAATGCCCTATACTATGACTCTTTAGATTCCCTTAATATTGTTCCTTGCTTCTTCGCCTTCCAAGTTATGATTGAACCTACTAAGTTGAGGAGATAACCTGTTATGAACCTTCTTATTGTTTCGTAAGATCCCCAATCTGAATCACAAAAATATTGCAGCTCCAAGCCTCCTCCTGAGCCAAGTAACATCCCAAACCTAGGTGAGTACTTCAAGTATATGATCACTCCAAGTGCAGCTGCCATATGTGACTTCATGGGTGTTTAGATAAACTGGCTCAAACACTGCACACACAAAAACAAATATCAGGCCTACTAAGAGTAAGGTATATTAATCTACCTACTAGCCTTTTATATCTCTCTGGATCCCTCAACAAGTCCTCCTTTTGATCTCTTCCTTCTTCATAAGCCAAGAGTTTAAATGTTGTGGCATTGGTACTATCAAGGGTCTACAACCACTTATCCATGTATTAGCAAGCAAATCAAATATATATATTTCCTTTGTGAAAGTATAATCCCTTTCTTGGATCTAGCTACCTCCATTCCTAAAAAATATTTCATTAGACCTAAATCCTTGATTTTAAAACTATCATGAAGAAAACATTTTACCTCTTTAATTCTTTGTTTAGAATTTCCAAGGATAAGTAAATCATGCACATATACCAATATTATAACCATGACATCATTATATATCTTTACATACAAAGAGTAATCATGCTTGCTCTGCTTGAAACCTTATCTTATTAAGGCCATGGACAACTTTAAATTACATTGTCACGAGGCTTGTTTAAACTCATACAATGACTTCTTTAGTCTATAAGCCATATTCTCCCCTCAAAACCTTGGGTATGGTTATATAAACTTCTTCATTCAGATCACCTTTCAAGAAAGCATTATGGGCATCCATTTGATATAAATTATAGTCATTAAGTGCTACAATTTTATGTATTATTCTTACAATTATCATCTTCACAACAAGAGAAAATTTTTTGTGATAGTCAATTCCTTCTCTTTAGGTATAACCCTTTGCAACCAACTTAGCTTTATATTTATCTATTTCCCCCACAAGTGTATATTTGATTTTGAAAACCTATTTACAACCTATAGGCTTCTTTTCTTTAGGTAAAGGAACAATGTCTTATGTCTTATTATATTCTAAAGTATAAATCTCTAGTTCCACTACCTTTATCCAGTTTGGGTCCTTTACAGCCTCATTATAAGATCATGGTTCAGAAACATAATCAATTGAACATAGAAAACCCATATAAGAAGTAGAAATATTATCATAGGAGATATAATTTTCTATTGGATATATGCAATTATTTCTCTTTCCACCTCTTTCCTTAATTATAGCATTACATACATAGTCTTTTGCCTATATTGGTGGTCTCCTATCTCTTCCTATGCGAGATATACTAGATGCTAATGGAGGTAAAGTGTCATGATCAATTGGTATAGTAGGTAAAGTGTTAGGATCAATATTTGTCCCTTATCTTAGCTGTTCATTTATTCTAAATTCTTCATTTGTAGGTCATTCATTACCAATTATCTTACTTCTGATAATTGTATCAAACCAAAAAAATTCTTTAACATCATTGGACATTCCCCCTTGAGCAACTCTCTTTTTCTCCTTAAATGGGAATCTGTTTTCAACAAAATGCCCATGCTCCTAACTAAGAGTCTATTACTCTCTAGATCAAGTAAAATATATCCCTTTTGATTATTAGGATACCCCAAGAAAACATATGGCAGCTATCTAGGTTTGAATTTATCTGTATTAACAAGATCTATCATGTATTCTAAGGACCCAAATACATGTAAGTGAGTATAATCTGGTATCTTAAACCCCAATATTTGTGAAGGTATTATATTGACTAAATGTGTAGCCATTTTGACACATTCTTCCTAATATTCCACAGGTATACCAGATTATAACATTAGCCCTCTAACTATTTACATTAATGTTCTATGTTTCCTTTCTACTATTTCATTTTGTTTAGGTGTGTGTGGACAAGATGTCTCATGTACAATTCATTTTTCCTTAAAATAGTTCACAAGTTCTTGATTAAAAAACTCTCTTTCATTATCACTTCTCACTATTTTAAATAACACCAAAAATTGAGTAAATATATATTCAATGAAGTGTTTAACATTTAATGTTGTCTTAGATTTATGTTTCATTAGAAATATCCATGTTGCCCTATAATACTTATCTACTATAGTGAGGAAATATTGATGTCCATAATGAGTCAAGGTTCTATATGGTCCCCAAACATCCATATGTAAGAGTTGAAAGTAGGTAGAAGTTTTAATACAATTAGGAGAAAAAGATAGTTTCGTTTGCTTTGATTGAATGCAAATATCACACTCTTTATTCGTCATAATGTTCTTATTATATACAAGATTAAGCTATATTAATACAGAAAATGGAGCATGACCTAATCTTTGATGTAATAATCATAAATTTTTAGGTTTATCATAATCTTGTGCAGTATTCATAGTATTCATAGAATTGACAAAACCACATTTCTCATGCATTTTTAATAGATATAAACCTTCTACCAGCTTACCAGTCCCCTTCATCTTGCCACCCTGAAGGTCTTGTATCAAACATTCATTAGGAAGAAAAGCAACCATACAACAAATATCCTTAGTGAGCCTAGATACTGAGATTAAGTTGAATTTAAGTTCTACACCATATAAAACATCTTTTAGTTCAATTCCATTTAGAAATTTTATTATTCCTATATGAGTTACTCGCATCTATTATCCATTTGGTATTTTAATAAAACTAATAGGTCCTTTATAGGGCTTATAGCTACTAAGTAAGGACAAGTCTCCTACCATATGGGTCGTAGCACCTGAATCTATGACCCATGGAATATGCATATGATGATGAAAGGAATAGTTTATCAAACCTATATCGGTAAGGGCGTGAGCACCAACTTCTGTAGTCTCTTTAGTAGATTAAGGAGGCGCTCATAGTGCTCCAGGATGAAACTTAATTGCATTGGCTTCGTAGTTCTGCTTACCATTATTTCCTTTGAAATCTGGTAGGTACCTAATAAGCTGATAACAATTATTCTTGGTGTGGCCCTTTTTATAATAATTCCCACACTCTGGAGGGGACCTCCATGACCTTATCCCCTTCTATGTCCTTTACCTCATCCTATCATAATAACCCTTTCAGTCAGTGAAGAAGTCCTAGAGCTTGCAATGTTCTTCTGTGCTTATCCTTTAGCATCATTGCATAAGCTTGGTTGAAAGATGGCAAAGGAGTCTTTAAAAGAATTTGTCATCTGGCTTGGCTAAATGTCTCATTTAGCCCTTAAAGGAACTGTAGCAACTTCTACTACTAAAGCATATGAGATTACTCTTTTGAGGTATCATACTTGTAGGAAGGAATGGTGATAAGTGAACTTTGTTTATTCCATAGCTGCTTTAGACAAGAGTAATATCCTAAAATAGTAAGTGATCCTTGCCTAAGGAACCAGTCACTTTATCAAACCTTTCTTTAGGTCTGCCCAAACATCATATGCCAACTGGAAATACACCATGCTTTACTTCAATTAGAAGGAGTAGATAAGGCTTGGAGCAAAAAAATGCTTGGTTTACAAGGAGATAAAGTGTCATCATTGTCTTGGTCAAACTTTAAAGATATTCTTCTTAAACGTTATCTTCCCCAAAATAAAAAGGATGCTAGGATTAAATAGTTTATATTGTTTAAATGTACTTTGGGAAAGACAATGGCAGAGTATTATAGGAAATTTACAGAACTTTCTTCTTATACATATATAGATTTCTTCAGAGAATGATAGGATTGGTAGATTCATTTAGGGATTGCCAATATATATACATGATATTGTGGCCCCTATGTTAAATTATTTTGATTCTTATGCTGATGTAGTGGATTGTGCATTGAGAATTGAGATGAGGCACATTGAAGAAGAAGGGGTTTCTAAGAAGCATAAGATACAGGGTGGAAGATTCTAAGGGTGCTCATTTAAAAGTAATCGCTCTTAGTGTCAAGATCTTATGGACCCTCAATGAGCGCTTTAGATTTGATGCCTAAATTTAGGAATGTTAAAACTCAACCTGTTGTAAGCCAGTCAACTTATTCTAGGCCTCCTTGTGCTATTTGTGAAAATTATCATTCAGGAACTTGTCGCAAGACTTATGGTGTTTGTTATGAGTATGGACACCCTAGTCAACTAAGAAGGAAGCCCGGCTACACTTCTACCTCAACAGGTATAGGCACATTAAGCAAACTAATAGGGAAAAGGGCGCAACCCTCTTTAGGGCAAGGACAAGTAAGAGTGTATGCTATGAAGAGATAAGATGCTCAAGCCTATAATGTTATGGTTACATGTATTATTACTATATGTTCTCAAAAAGCTTATGTATTATTTGACACTGGATTGACATATTCTTATAATTAAGTTTATTTTGCTAAAAGGTTGGGTAAGGATTTTGCCAAACTTGATTGTCTTTTTTTGGTTGTTACCTGAGTTGGGGAATCTTTATCAGTTTCACAGGTGTATACATCTTGTGAAGTGTCTTTTAAGGGAAGAGAAAGTCTTGTTGATTTAATTATTCTTAACATGATTGATTTTGATGTAATATTAGGCATGGATTGGTTAGCCTCTTGTTATGCTACTGTTGATTGCTAGTTGAAAGTGGTGAAATTTAATACTTCAAGTGAAACTCCTTTTGTATTACAAGGGAATACAGTAGATAGGCTAACTAACTTGATTTATGCTTTAAAAGCCCAATGGTTATTAATAAAGGGTTGTCAGGGATTTTTGGTTACTGTCGATGTGCACGTTGTTACTACTATCGTCACTACTGTCATACTCCCTCTGTCGTTACTGTAGCAACCTCAGATCTCTGACTTTCTTCTTCCTGGTTGCTGTAATATTCTACCGTGAAGGTATGTGTGGTAGACCAACCCCTCTCCCTCTCTATTTATCCTTCATATCTATTGTTGGATGATTTAGCTTTCTTTGTTTCTCTGGTTGTCAAAAGTTGTGAGGGAAGGGGAAATTAAAATTATCCATATCTCTAACTTAATTTAGGGAAAAAATGAAGAGCAAAGTCTAAAAGTGTCACGCCCCAAAATTTGAGCTGTAACCTGCACAGAATATGAATAAATTCATATTCCTTAAGCCTTAAAACCCTAAATAGAACGTTTAAAACAATAAGCATAATATATATTTCATTTTAATCAAAAGGCAAGTCATCTGTACGAATTTTGGCGGGATCATCTTTATATAACTGACCTTCTAAAAATCTTACAACAGACTGTGAATATTTCAGTTCACCTGCAGACATTTTCAAAATAATCAGAATCTTATATATGACTAGTAGGTGGAGCATCTATCATTTCAACAAAATGATACAAGTATTTCATAAAATCGTAATTACATTATAAGTGTATATGACCAAAATCAATACTTCGGATCTACAATGAGGCTTTTCACTGCTCAGCTGGAGGAATAGGGCCAACAACACTATCTAAAGCCAAAATAATCTACTCGTGAATAACGTTCTAAAAATATAATTTAAAATGCGAAAATAAACAATTTTAACAAGTTTAAATGTAAATCATAATATTTTGTAATCAAATACAATTATTCTTGTAAACATTTTATTTTGGAAAATCCATTTAAAACAGTCATTTCAAACAAAGCCTTTTTCTGTAGGACTTCAACAGAACAAAAATAAGCGTGGACACACAATCTATGAGGGTAACTAACCAATCAGGCGCGGCTCGATGCCATGAAAATAGGAGTGGGCATACAGTCCATGAGGGTAAGTAACTAAGAGTAGTACGAGGCCACGAAATAAGGGCAGATATGAGACCCACAAGTAACAAACGCGAGAATAAATCCCACGAATAAACCCCAGCATGAACATAAGAATAATTATTAAAAGATTTCTTTAATTCATATGGAATAAATATTCAAAATCCACATACAAATATTTCATCAAGAAAAATCAATTTAATATAACATTTACCAAAGTCTTTTTCAAAACTTTCTTTATTTATTTTTATACATAAACATAGTCATATAATGACCCCAAGTGAAAAGAAACACCAATAATATAATTCAAAACCATCAAATCATATAACCATGTCTTTAGAAAATCATATTTAAAATTTAACACTTTAAATAAATAAAACATATCAAATAAAACGTTATTCACTCACCTACAATACTTCACTATAGCATACTCTTGCCATATGCTTTAGAATATCATTCTCTTTTTATTTCACTATATTTCCCAAAAATACAACATTAATACTCAAATTCCAATTATAATAGTTATTATAACATACTTTTATAATTCTATATATCCCAAATATTTTTATTTATTAAAATAGGACATTTATCTACTTAAGCTTCTTTTCTTTCTACCCATGAAATATGCATACACAATTTAATAACTTCCAAGAATTTTTTTCTCTTTTTATTTCACTTTCAAAACTCCATAATCCATCAGGGATAAAATTCATAAATTTATGTCCATTTCCCTTGACTTGCTACAGTCACATCAATTTCCCTATACCCTTTAATTCCAACACTTTACTTTCATATATGTATATATGTATGCGCATTTGTTGTCAATGAAATGATATTTTGGTCATGCATTTCATCAAAAAGCTTTTGAGCTTCATCTACATGAGAGCATTTCGCATATATGGCTATCATATTGTTTGCACGAAGTATATCCCTCAAAGAAACCAATATGCATCTCTTGACAGCAATTTTCCTAACTTAAGCCCACACTACTTCAAGCTTCTATGTTCTGGCTAGTTGTTTCATTTAATTCCTTTATACCTGATTTTGGAGTATTGAAGCTATATAACAAAAATGATAGCCCCTATTTTTGAAATTATTCACAGCACAACAAAACACATCAACCATAAAGTCCCACATTGATTCTAAATCCCATGTTTACAAGCTTCAATCTTTGCCTATCTTATCTAATTCCAACAAAACCATGGGTCTCCATTTTTGGCTAAGAAATCCTGAACCAAAGAAACATTTAGATAGATGCAGACCAAAACAAAGGAGATACATTCAACCTCAAAGCTTATGTCATTTCTACTGCTTAAAGTCCACTGACACACTAAGTCATTCTTCCACCATCATATCCTCACGGCTTTGACAAACAGATATAAGCAAAAAATTAAATCATACACTCATACAGAAGGGAGATGGCTTATTCTTACTACCAAATCACAACCAATCTGCGCAGAGATAGAGAAGGATATCTAGGAAGTATAGCTGCTACAGTAATCGAGCGTACAAGGCGATAGCAAACACGGTAGAGTGCAATAGCCTGACGACTTGTGACAATAGCAACAGTATGCAAGGCGACGATGTTGATGGCAGTATCCTGGACAGTGGAAGTTGACAGAACCAGACACCACTATGCAAGCACCCAAAAGCCTCCCACAAACAAGATCTGCACAGTGAGGAAGAACCTAATGACGGTGACAACACGGTCGACCGCGGTGTACCACGACAGCGCCCTGACGACTGGAAGGAATGGAGTCACGATAGTGAGGACTTTCAGGAACACGCGAGGCTTCTCGATCCTTCTTCTTTCACTACTGTCGATAGAAGAACATGGAAAGGAGAAGGTGATATAAAAATTTGACAGAGGGGCATTTTCTTCATTTTACACAGAGTCTGAAACAAAATGTCACCTTAGCTGGCACTCGAACTACCTGTCACTCATAATACAACCTTTACCCACTCAACTACCAGCTTCTCTTGGTGATAATGCTGCAAGAAATAATATATATAACTTATTAACATTGTAATATCTATCTATATATCTTCTAGGGTCATTACATAAAGCTTAGCATGTGTATATATAGATAGTTTTTATGTTTGAAAAAAAAAACTGATAGAAGAAGGTTGCTGTGCTATTTTGATGCATGGAAGGTATGAATATATGGGTATATCTGCATGTATATGAGTTGCCTTAATGGCTTGCTGTTTTGGATAGCAACGTTATGATTGAAAACGGAGGCACAAGGAAATATGTATTTTATGGAAATGAAATTATTTTTGAAAGTGACTATATTATGTGTGAAAGCTTGCTGTTTTGGAAGAAAATGGAGAAGTTGATAATATAAAATATTTGGAATATTTAAGTGTTAGTAAGTATATATATGGGTGACTTGTGATTGTAGCAAGTCAAATGTAATCCGTATAAAACTGGTGAATTTTATTTCCTGATGGATTGGAGTTTGAAAAGTGCAATAAAAAGAGAAGTTATTGGAGCTTGTTAATTATTGATGCATGTTACATGTTTGAAAGAAAAGAAGCTTATGTGGATAAGTGTTATATTTTCTTGAATGAAAATATTTAGGATATATATAATTATAATAGTATGTTATAACATCCATTATAATTGAAATTTGGGTATTAATGATTTATTTTCAGAAAAAATTAGTAAAGGAGAGAATATTATTCCCAAGTATAGAGCTGGAGTAAGTTATATTGGAGTATTACAGGTGAGTGAATAACATCCTATGATCATAATGTTTTTAATAATATCTTGCTACTTAAACCATTTGACTAAAGTATCAATTTTAAAGCATGAATTGCTAAAAAATGTGTTTATTGAAATTGTATACTTATTAGTTGATATTTAAATGTTTAGTTAAAATCATGACAATAGATATTTAAATAATTTGCATTATTTTAGTCTTTACAAATTATATGCATGAGAATTTAAAGAAAATTTTGTTCAATGATTTTCATGGTGGGGTCACTGAATATAACATATTGTTATGCAATTTCAGTATTTAAAAAATCTTGTTCTTAAGTAATGTTAAATTGACCCCATGCATGTTTGAAAATATTTTTGAAGATGACTGAATACAGAATGCTAGTTATTAACAGCAGTACTGTTAGTCCTTGGAGAACCGTACTCACGTCGATTATTCGTGGGATTAATTCTCATACTTATTATTCATGTATCTTGTACTTGCGCTTGTTATTCATGGGTCTCATGCTTGTGCTTGTTTTCATAGCCTTATGTTACTTTTGGTTAGTTACCCTCGTGGACTGTATATTCATACTTGTTTCGTTATGTTGAAGTCATATGGAAAAGTATGATTTAAGGATTATAGTTTTAAATAGATTTCTTTAAACAAAATATTTTACTAGATATTTGAATTGATTTAATGAGTGATCTTTATACAGTTTCATTATTGCTTTGATTTTATACTCTGGAATTTTGATTCATCAAGAAGCTTTATTATTCACAGTTAAATATGTTTTAAATTGTTTCCTTCCATATTTTAATTATTTTTTTAATAAACGTTATTCACTAGTAGATTATTTTTACTTCAAATAGTATTGTTGACTCCATTCCTCCAACTGAGTAGTGAAGAGCCTCATTTCTGATCCGAAGTATTAATCCTTTTTTTTTATATATCTACTTATAATGTAATTATAAACTTATAAAATACTTATATTATTTTGTTTTAAGTTTAGATGCTCCACCTAGTATATAGAAAAAAAATCCTGGTCTCTTGTTATTTTGTGAAAGTATGAGCACAAATTATTTTTAAATATGTATGTATATGATTTGAAACACTTGCAGTCTATTGTAAAATTTTTAGAAGGTATATTATACAAAGACAACATTGCCAAAATTTCTACAAATGACTTGCCTTTTATTATAACAGAATATATTATGATTATTGTATTAACTATTCTATTTAATGCTTAAGGCTTAAGGAACATGAATTTCTTCATATTTCGTGCCGGTCTCTGCTTGAATTTCAGGGCGTGACAATTTTAATCAGGTTCATTTAGATTGTTTTTGGTCTATTGTTGGTGCTTATAGTTTGAATGTATACTAGTCTCAAGTTTAGAGTTTGCAAATGTTGTTTGAGTTAGCAAGTAATAATACCCTTTCATTACTTGTACCAAAGAAGGTAGGAAAAAAACCCTTTCATTAAATGATGCTGGATATATTTGAAGAGTGGACAATTGATGATCATAGCCAACCCCAACAAAACTTGAAGCTAAGTCAAATAAATTATAGCGAAGGAAAATAAAAATAGTAGTAATAATGGAAAGACAAACGTGAAAAAGATGATATATATTCATTGTCTCCCTCCGACAGTGGGAGATTCATGATAAAGAACTTCTTATAAAACTAGATCTTTTATAACGCTACATGTCTGATTTTATTCTCCATTGTTGTATTAAGAATGCATTATTTCTTTTTAACTTTCTCTTGCTGTTATCCATTGGTACAGAAAATTCAAATCCTTACGTAACATTTTCCTTATCTGGTTAGGATAGAAAGAGTATAACGTGAAGAGTTCCTAATCAAAGATATGTTCATGGTAGCGACTACTCTGAAGAAATTTCCTATTTGTAGTATTATTTGTTGGCGAAATCTATATTATGTAATTGATGTGTTTTATTCAATTTTTTTGGTTCCAACCTAACGAGCAAGTGCAAACAAACATCTGCATATACCAACTGCATTTTGAATCAAATCCTTTGTGAACCCCACATCGTGTGGTTTATTAACAAACTAATAGAATATAAACATCTTCTGATCGCTATAGGTTCGCCAAGTGTGACTTGGTAAAAGGGGTCATCACTCTCAGTTATATCTTAATAACTACCCTCTTTTTAATTTTAATTGGAAATTAAAATGAAGAGACAACAAAATAAAAGAAAATGATATAAATCTCCCTTAATATCATTTGCTAATTGTAGATAGCTAACCAAAATTTATGAATTGTGAAATTAAACTTGTCAATTTCGAAACCTATCTTGTGATTAATTAATAACATATGTTTATTGAATAATGTAATTTTATTGCAAAAGTTTTTTGTGAATAGCAAATGGAGATTTGTAAATTCTGCATTGAACTTGCTAATTTCTAAAGCATGTCTTGCTATAAAAATTAACAAGTATAATTTAACAATTTATATGTTTACATTAACTATTCACAATCAAACCCTTTTAATAAAGTTATTACTATTGTCGGAGCTTCCTCCCCTATCACTGGAGCTTTGGCCGCCAGCAAGGGTGGTAACCTGTTAGTTGCTAGCAAAGATGACTTTTAAAAAATGAGGGACAGTGTGGTACTCCACAAATCTCAAATTTAGAATTCTTCTATTTTAGAAGGCTTTAGATGAGATTTTCCTTTATTAGGTTAATGCCCAATTTTATCTTGAAAGTTTACATGCAAGAACTATGGGTGTCTGAAATTTTTTCTTGGATTAATATCATATCTGATGTGTTAAAATAGTAGCGAAGTAGTTTTAACCATTAAAAATCTAATTTAATTGTTGAAAAAAACTACATTGATAGTTATTATTGGTTGGTTCTTTTTTATTTTTCAGGCAATATTGATATAAAAATACTTCTGAATACCTATATTTCTTACAAATGTTTGGAACGTAATTAGAACTTAACTTTTTTATCTTATATATCATTCTCTCATTTGCTTATGATGCCGGTGATATGCACATTTTCATGGTTATTGCTTACTAAACAATGTCTTGACAAAAAAGAAAAAATTATTTCTTTTACGTCCAAACATTAAAATAGCACTCAATAGAACTATTCCACAATTAAAAAAGAAATTTTGCCAATTGTTCTATACATTTCAAAATTTCAATCTGACTTATTAAACCAAAGATTTTTACTTAGCATTGATTGTAAATTAGTAAAAGATGTTTTACAAAAAGATATTAAAAATCTTGCATCAAAATAGGTTTTTGCCCTCTCACAAGTCATTCTAAGTGTTTTCAATTTTGAAATTAATTTTATCAAAGGAAATTCAAACTCTCTCCTTGACTTTCTTACCCGTGAGTTTTTACAGGGTAGATAGATATTAAGAGAAAATGCTGAGGAAAAAGAAATCTAGTGATGATAAAAAATAAAAGGGTATTATACAGGAAGCCAAAAGTCAAACAATATGGAGTTTTAAACTTGAGGTTATTATCCAAACGATGATGCAACAATATGGGACCCAACCAAAGGCCCAAAAATCTCAAACTGAGTCTTCAACTCCCTCTGGGTCATCAACCTAGCCTATCCAATCAAGAACAATCTCTAAAAAGACTTTGGCATCATAGACTCAAAGTTATGCCCAGAAGATGCTCCTAGAAAAAACCTTTGCCCAAAAATTGGCCCTTCCTCCAATTCCTTAGAAGGTATTAACAAAAAATCAATATGATTTGTTTGATCAACAACCAAAGGTTTTACAAATAAATCTATCCTAAAACCAGATAATTTCTGCTTATGTTTCCCCAAAAGGATTTCATTTTAGGCCAAAACAATTAAATAAAACCAGGGAATATTATGAATTAATATTGATTCACTTTGAGTCAGCAACAATTAAAAGAAATACTGATAAAATAGATGAGTTTTTAATAACACATTATATCTTGTAGATTTTAAAAGTCCTTACTCCATCCCAATGGGGACAAGATTTGTATAAAATAAAAAAATTTAGGATAAACTTTGATCCTATGGGATACAATTACTGAGACTATGTTGATGCATGGTACCATGTATTATGGGATCAAAATAAACTTTTAAACACACTTGGTTTATTTTATTTAAAACTAAGCCAAGTACAGTTTCCCTCAATGGTTTGGACACAGGTGTGAATTTTTTGGACCAATACCAGAAATGTTTCCCCAACAGTAGTTCAAGCTTTTAAACTCTTTAAACATAAGTTCAATATAGAAGAAAAATCCTTTCCTGTTGAAATTTACTATTTTTTAAACTTATATGTATATTGTATTTTCTCTTGGAATTATAGGTTTTCGACCACAGAAGGATTAAGATTCCTACCCATACTCTAAAGACTTCCATCTATAAAATAATGGGCAAAATTTGATCTTTCTAGAATAAAAATAACAACAATCGAGAGATGGTTTAAACAAAATCCCCAGCATCTCTATATGACGGAACACAATAAGTTCCTAAATCAAAAGACAAGGGTACAAGCTGCCCTCACTTCTACAAATGATAATGTTAACCTTATCAATCAACTGAGTTCTATACTCCAACTCTTACAACAATAAGAGTAGACTTCTCTATAAGCCAGACAAGTTCTACTCCTTCGTCAGAAAAAGATGAAGAAGAAGAATTTGTTATCAACTTAGATAAAGACTAAACTATCTTAAGACTTAGTTTGATTGAGAAATATGTCCTAAGTTTTTGGTAAAAATAAATTGTAAAAGGTACTATTCAAACAGTAAAATCACTATAGCAGTACTATTTAAATAGTAAGTCATTATAGTATCGATAGTACTGTGCAAATAGTGTCATGACTAGAACTGTATAAATAGTACCCATTTCTAAGTCAAAATACTATTTAAATAGTAACTTTGCCTGTCTATTTAAGTTCGATTCATTTCTTTCTTTAGGCAGGTTTAGTTGGAACCAAATTCTTACACTTAGAGAGAGATACTCCAAGCTGAGAAAGCTTCCTCTTCCCATAAGTTTTATGTTTTAAATAATATTTTCACTTTCAGTCCTTCCTATTTAACTTTTTTTTACTTTATATCATTGCCTCCTCTGATAAGCTAAGGTTGGCTGATTCTACTGCCTTTTGGTTCATTCTAGAGCACCCCCTCTACATGCATCTTTAATTTTAGAAATGTGTTAACTAGTCTGACCAGTGCTCTACTTTCTTCCCTTCAGTCTTTCGGGGTCCTCCCCCAAGTTCGTATTAGAGCCAGAAGATGAAGTAGAGATATAGTACATAAATATGGGTCTATCTTTATGATATCTTGATAATTGTTGAGTTTGTTAGTATAATATAACTTTCATATGTCGATAGCATGTCTAGTACAGGCTAAGTTTATTAAAGTTACTGTTATACATCCTGAGCTACTTTAAAATTGTATAAACATTTAAAAAAATTATATTATTTTTTCAATAAATAACTGTTTTACCAGAATAAATAACACTATTAAAATTCATAAATATGTTTGAGAGTTATTGTTGTCTCTTATTATTTGTTTTACCTGATAATTGTGTATTTAATAATGCTAACTTAACTATGCTAATTAAATCGAGAGTGAAAAATAAATTTTTTAATAGATGTAATGTCACACCCCAAAATTCAAGTAGTGACCGGCACATAATATGGAGAATTTTATATTATTTAAGCCTTAAATATTAAATTGAATATCTAATATGATAATCATAATATATATTCTATTATAATAAAAAGTTGTCCTACCTTATTTTTTTTATAATAAAAAACAAAGGTTTTGAAAGATGAGAAGAAGAAGAGTAACAATTGGCAAAGAATAAAGAACATCATATGCTGTACCCGCATCCCTTAATCATCTATAATTAATTAGTTCATTTCTTTCTATATAACCCATGCTTTAATGCTTTATATTTATTCCTAATATTAACACGTAATTACAGAAAATGAATTGTATGAAATGTTGAGAAAAGGGGAAAAAAGAAAAAAGCTTGTTAAAAAAAGAAAAGCTATAATGAATTAAGTTAAATAACTTGAGATGATTTAAAATTTTCAAATTCTCTACCTTATAATTAAAAAGGAATTTATGATGGAATAATTTCATAATAAGTGTCTAGATGTTTTCACAAAAACAAAGTTACTCAAAATACTCAATCTCAAAAGAACATTTGAAACCATGATATAGCATAGTTAATATTTAGCTAAGTTTTTTAAGCATCTAGTCAAAAGGTTTAATTTTTGGCAGTGTGCATGGAGAGGGTGTCATAGCCAATACTAAAACCCTTTTAAAAAGTCTATTGTTCGAGAGAATTAGTTACTTTTTTTAGTCGTTGATACTTTAGGATTATCTAAAAACTAAGAATGTAACTTTGAAACTTAGCTTTTTACTAATAAATTAAGGTATAATGAGCTCCGTTTTATATATATAACTCAGAGTGGCATCAAATTAGAAATATGTCTAACATTAATTACAACAACAAAAAAACCGTTAATTGAAAGTAAACAAGATACAAATTTTGAAACTTTACAATGAACCCCACAAACTCTTACATTTATATAAATAACTCAATATGATTAAATTCATATATTACTTATCTTCATATACTTTAAAGTTTAGGGAGATTATCTACATATCAATTAAAATTTGAGGGGTTATATACACACAAAAATAAAGTTTAATTAAGCATATAATTAATAGTTGGGATTAATAGTTTGAGGGGATATAATTAAAAGCTCATGAAGATCTACTATTAAGTGTAAAAGGATAAGGGTATTATTTTGTACATGTTTCAAAAGTTCCCAAGAATTTTGTTGTGTATTTTAACCAGAATGTAATACTCTTCCTTTTAGTAGAGGGAAGATGTAATGACAAGTGGGAAAGAATAGGGAAAATGAAAGGGGAGGAGCAATAAAGGCATTATGGTATGGTTATGAGGGAGAATGGACCGGCCGAGAAAGAAACTTTGGGCTTGAAAGTGAAGGAGAAAGGAGAGCTAAGAGCCGAGAAAGGTGTAAGTATTGGGCCTTATAGCCGATTCAAAAATTCATGGAACAAAATTGGTGTATAGGATTCTCATTATAAGATATATCCACATTTAGTTCCAATAAAGAGTACTTTGAATATGATTGATTCATATAAAAAAATTGGTGTAGAGATGAGGAAAAGATGAAGTCGTCTACTACAACAAATTTATAGTATCGTAAAAAGTGTCAACATGAGAGATGAATTGAGTGAGCATGGAGACAGAAATATAAGGTGCTATCACTTGATGATGCAAGATTTGGAGGTTAATTGTGAGCATGTCTATAGATCAGTGTTAATGAGCGCGAACTAGATTGTTAATTTTGTTCATAACTATAGTTACTAAATATACAATTATGATAGGACACCCCTCGGTGTTCTGACCTTATGGGTCCTCCTCCTTTTAGCAAAACAAAAAACAAAATTGCTATCATCAAAGATCTTTATACCAACAAAAAAGGAGGAGGAGGCATACATTCTTGTTGGTGTTTTTTAAGGGAATTGAGATGACAATAACAACAAAAAATTTTATCCTAATAGTTGGGAATGGCTATATGGATTAAAAGATATTATAATGCTATGTTAACAACAAATCTTTAAATTGACTGTCAAGGAAATTGAGAGGGTAAAAGAAACTTTCTATGGGGATCTACTATTACCTAAAGGAGGAATCTATAAGGTTTGAATTGGAATATTTTAGGTCTTCAAAATAAGAACGGTGTGTATAATTCGAAGGACGTGAATTTTGTCAATGATGCAAATGTTTGGGCAAGATTTGTGGGAGTACAATTGCTAAAAAACTGGTTACTTTTGCTTATAGGTCCTGAGTGATAAATATGGAAGAGGAGCGAATCTCACATCAAGGAGTACATATTGCGGGTGCTGGGTTTTATATCCACCATTATGAATTAATGGCCAAAGACCAATATATATTTTATTGTAATTATTAAAGAGTTAAGGTACGAATCTACCGATAAAGGAATAGGATTCGTGAATGCACACCTAGTACCATAAAATTCTTTGGGGTGCAAAAGTTTAAATAAAGATTTTAAAATAGTGTAAAAATGTCACAACTATTAATATGGCCTAACATTTGTTATTTTTTTATATTTAGACAACAATATAGGTCTCACACAAAAATTAACAGAGGGTATAGGTTACCCTTATCGCTTGTGCTTTTGTTTGATATATAAACGAGTTTGCTGATAATTTTATTTTGGAGTTTACTTAGTTGGAATTATGTTTACTTCCGATATATATATATATATATATAAAAGACTAAGAGGACCAAGAAGGTTGGAGAAGTGAAAAATACGGATAAGCAAATATATTGAGCCGAAAAGGACTCACCTGAGCTCCAATTGGGTCTATATGACCTAGCTGGATGTTAGAGGTGACAAGACATCGTGAACTGTAGGCAAATTTTATTTAGTATGAGGCAAATTTCATTTAAGTTCTTTAATTAATTTTATTAAGTTTTAAATCAGTTTTTTTTATTGTTTTATTATTGTATAAATATTGAAACATTTTCACATCATTCAAAATGCTCACAAAATAAGTATGCGGCAGTTTACAAATTAAAATCCACCAAAATTGAACTTTTGATTTGAGTCATTTAGATGTTAGATGATAGTTAGTCCTAATAATCTTTATGTTAATTGTACTCGTGAAAAAATAATATATATGTGGATTGGTCCACCATGTTTAATGAAGTACTTGACAAACAGGGGTTGATCTGAATGATAAATAGTTTGGTATCGTTTAAGTAGGGTCTCGAGTTCGAGTATTGGCGTATGCAGAAAATCCCCGTTGCGAGACTTACCCATCATAGCCAGATGTATAAAGCAGTTCGAATTTGAATATAGTTGGGACAAAGCTCCAGTGAATCGGGTGGACAACAAAAAAAATACTTTCGTTGGAAAAATGAAAAAAATAAAGTACCTTTTACATGCACTTGACCGTTTAGACAATAAGTAATACTCCTCCTATCTTTAATTTATTTAACTTCCTTAATTTTTCTAAAAAATCAATTAATTCTTATATTAAATATATGGAGTATATATTTAATATACCAAAACGGTTTTTTATTTATTTGAATTATAAACTTAAATCATTGGCCTACATCTTTTGCAAAGCCGGACAAGTGACCGTTTAAAATAATAACGAGTGTCTATTTCCCAGATCTTTTATTTAAGTTTAATTATTCATTACATATTATTCTAGGCCTTTCAAAACATTTCATAGAATTTTCATTGTTCTAATAATTATATGATTATGTTATATTGAATAGCATTTATAGTGTTCAATTACAATTTTATTATATAAAAATATGTTTATATAATGCCATTATTGAAACTATCGCAAAATTAAATAGAACAATTTAAAAACTTAGAAGTAGATTATCGGGTTCCTACACAGTTCTAGGAATTTAAAACTAGAACACCTCCAAACATGAAACCTGCATTGCATAATTTTCCATTCTTCTACTGAATAGAAAACAAAAGGTTGTCAATTATGAAATTAGAAGATTTAATCTCAAGCTCATGATTAGCTATTACTGAATCACATCCCAGTAATGCAAATAAAAAATAACCAACGGTTTTAGACAGAATACATCACCAAGAGCTGAACAAGAAAATTGCAAGTATAACTTCGAAAGATAAGGACAAAGACTGAGGCAAAAGGCTAGTAGTAGTCGTTCCTCTTTTAATACCCTCTCAGCTGCTAGCTCCCCCTTTGATGTTGACATAGCGTTCTTCCCTTAACTAAATTCAGCACTTACTGGCTCATAGTTAACATTCTGCAATCTATTTCAGTTTCTTGCTTGTTACTCTTTGATTTTCAGTTTGCGTGTAAAGAAAATTTGTGCAAAGTTTTGTTTCTTTCAGTGATGGAATTAAAATTCCTCTACTGAAGGACCATGAATTCAACAAAATTAGTTTTACTTTCGTATGCAGAATTACTTTCCTTTATATGTAAATTTCCATAATTTCCCCCGTAAGGGACAAGTAGAAATGGAAAGTATCCAACGGGAGAAATAACTCCAATATTCTAATAAAACACCATTTTCTTCACTAACTCCTAATGATGAATCTATGTCTTAATAAACCATAATACATGTAAAAATTGTGCAAATAATTCCCTACAATTGAGCACACTAACAGAAGTAACAAAGAATAAGAAAGGAAGAAGATTTAGTTCAGGACTCCAATAGGAGCTAAAAAAATAGAATCAGCCCAGTTCCCTCTTCTTCATCCCACGTACTACAATTCCTATAGACTAAATGCCAATGCTAATCACAATTTGCCAAGTTATCTTGACTTCTTAAACTCTAGGGCATTTTATCCAGAACAGCTATACCCTGAAAACATCACGAAGTATTCAATATTGAAAACCAAATAACAAGCAATGCTGGCTCACAAAAGATTAAGCCCTAATATGCCATAAATAATTAAATGGCACTTAAAACATGCATTAATGACAGTTCGATCTAAGCCTTAAAAAAAGGAAATTACAAAATAAATAGAAAAATTGACATAAATAATATTAATGGACTCAAATGGACTTGTTTTAATGCTTCTCGTAGACCAAATCAAGCCTTCTTGAATCTGCACATTTATTTTGGGCATTTCTCCACTTAATTGATCTCATGCAAAATAATATAATTGCCCTTCATGTTCACATCAAGCCCCTTTTGTCCGAATAAAGTTTATTAATTAAAACACCTCATATTATGCCCTTCCCTTACAAATGCATAAATTTAGATTAGTTTTTAGAGAATAATTTCTGAAAAAGTAGAAATAGTTCTCTTTTTAAAAACTATAGTTTTCTCTCTAAAATCATCATTTCCCATCATAAGGTGCTTTTTAGAAATTTTAAAATGTTTGGATACCATATTTCAAAATTTTAGAATTGGATTTATGATATTGTAGTAACATTGTTGGAATTTTGAAATTTAAATGGTATTTTGTAGAGATTTTACCATTTCTTAACTAATCAATTTTATAAAAAAATTATTTAAAATCATCAATTAAAATTAAAAATTTTAAATATGAACCATTAAAACTGTATTTGGATGGCAGGGATCTCATCACCGTGATATAAGCACCGAAATCAGTTCCGTTCTTCTCCTAAGGCCAATCCTTTGTGATTCAAAAAAAATATTATATGACTCAGACCTGGATATGAAGAAGATACATAATACGAAGTTCAGATAACCATATGTAGATATGCACATATCACCATCAATATTTAAATTATACTCCTTTAGTCCTTAATATAGTACCTAATTAGAAATTTAATATTGATTTTAAATATAAGACATATTTGTCTCTTTACTATTTTTTTGCAAAATTACCCATAGTGATACTCCTTTAATAATAATCAAATAAGAGAGGGGATATCTTGCCCCAAATATCATGAGATGACCAGTACAAAATATAAATAATTCATATTTCGTAGGCCTCAAGTATTTAAAAGAAATAATTAATTTAATGATTAAAAATACCCTCGAGCATTTATATTAATACATCAAAATGACAAGAATAAATATGATCTTATCTATAGACTAAGTGGAGTATCTAATTTTTAAAAATAATATATAATTGTATAAGTTTATATTTACATTATAGCAGATACACAAAATGTAGTAGTAACTTCAAATCAAGAAAGAGGCTTTCTGCTACTCAGCTGAGCAACAGAGTCAATAATACTATCTGAAGCCAAAATAATCTACCGTTGAATAACATCCCACAAACAAATAATAAAATATAGAAAGAAATAATTTAAACACCCTTAACTTCGAATAATGAGGATTGATAATAAATCTCAATTTTTGCATTATAGAAATATTGCAAAAATGAATCTGTATAAAAATCATTAATCAAATCAATCTAATACTCAGTAAAACAACTTGTTTAAAGCAACTAGTTTTAAACGATAATTTTCAAATCTCATATTTCTGTAGGGCTTTAACAAAATGAATTATCTGGCTTGGACACACAATCTACGAGGGTAACTAACCATTCTTACACGGCTCGAAGCCATGAAAACAGGTCAAGGTGCAAAACCCACGAATAACAAATGCAGGTACAAGACCCACGAATAAGAGGCTAAGAATAAATCCCACAAATATCTGGCGTGAGTATTATGCTCACGAATACCTATCGAGCTCGAGTTTAACTATGGTACACCAATGACTAATAGTACTGCTATTAGTAACTAGCATTCTGTATTCAGTTATCTCAAAAATCGATTTCTAAGCATGCATGGGGTCAATTTACATTATATAAAGATCAAGATCCTTAAATATTGAAGTCTCATAAAGAGTATTCCATAAACAAGAACCCCAGCATGAAATTCAAAATAAAAGCTCAAAAGATTGCTTTCAATTTATATGCAGTAAAACCCTTTCCAAATAATAGGAATTCGTATAAAATTATTTCAAAATGAAAAATGTCTCAACATAAAAATTTACAAAAATGCTTTTGAACCTTCTTTGTCCCTTCCATACATAAGCATAATGATTTTATAAGCCATTTGATAGAAAAATCAATGACATTAATCAAATAAAAACTTGACAATCCCAATAAATATGCATTTAGCAAACCATGCTTAAGAGTAGATACTGTAAATAAATTATATCAAATAGCAAGACTTCAATTCAATAAATTTAACCGCCACCATAGCAACAATAAATATTTCTATACACAGACAAATTTGATTCTTTTCTCTAATTTCTATATAGAGCTTGGAAGACTTCAATTCCACCAAAGCCTTGTATATGAAGAACATCTACTTCCATAAACATATAACTATGCTAATTTAAGCATATATTTTCAAGATCATCTATTTATAAATTCCTACAATATCACTGCAACATCCAATTTCAACGTAGAAGAATAAATAATTTGTATTTCCTTCAGTGTATTAAAAGTTTAGCTTCAATATTTCAGCCCATCAAACATCATTTAAATCTTCATCCTTTTCTTTCAAATGACCATTTAATCTTTAAATCCTTTTCCTAACAATTTTCCAACCATAATTGCAATACCCTCCTACCCCACGCACAATTCATAGTAGCAACACCAGGGAATGATTGAAATTAAATACATATCCGCACACTTTGTAATCATATTTAAATTCAACATCTTTATCCAAATTTCATATTATCCACTTTAGCTCAACCCCACGCACCAACAATTGTTTTTTTCAAACATCAATCAATATATATACACATGCTAAGCTTTATGACTCTGCTATTCAATTTTTCATTAATTTAACTTAGTAATAAAAGATAATTTTCGAATTTCCCTTCCTTCAGTGTCATCAACAAGAGTTGCAAGGAAAGTTAAATAACCCAACCCAAAGCTATAAATAATCAATAGAGAGGGAAGTGCTAGGCTTACCATACACACACTCCCAGCGGAACTTTACAGTAATAAGGAAGAGGGAAGTCAGAGATTGCAACAGCAGCAATAGTGGAGCTCCGATTATGACATGGATGATTGACCTAAACAGAAGAAAATAGAGCAAAGTTTCCCAGAGCAATGGCCACCCAATACTGAACGAAGAAGAACAATGGCAGAAGTGCTACAGTTGCTCAGACTACACGGTTGCAGAATAGAAAAATAAGGGAGAAAAGCTTCCCACAGCCAATATATGAGTAATGAGTAAGCCCACGACAATGGGAACGGTCACCGATGACAGAAACAAGGCAACGAGAGTTCTCGCGAATCTTCTCGATTCTCTCTCTCTCTCTCTCTCTCTTGACGCTGACGGAAAATGGGAAAGGTGAAGCAACCTAAAACTAAAATTGACAAAGTTTGTAATTTCATGTAAATAGAAAAAAGAAATTCCACTTGGCTTGAGCCAAGATTCGAACCGGAGGCCTCCCCTTCATTCCGCTATCTCTAACCACTTAACCATCAACTTCCCTTTATGATATCATTGCAAAAAATAATATATACTTATTAAAATGGTCTTATTTACCTATATATTTTCTAGGGTCATTACATTCTCCCATCTTAAAAAATTCAGTCCTCTGAATTTAAAAATATACTCACCTCAATTTTTGAACAAGTATGAATACTTAATCCACTTCTCACTCTCAATTTTCCATATAGCTTCTTCTTTTAAATGGTTATATCATAACACTTTCCTCGAAGGAATTTCTTTTGATATCAATTTCTTTACTTGTCTATCAATAATAGCACTGGGTTCTTGTCATATAATAAATCTTCATTTACATGAACTTCTTGATATTTCATAATGTGAGAGGGATAGTATAAATACTTCCGTAGTATAGACACATGAAACACTAGATGGATACCAAATAGCTCCGGTGGTAAGGCTAATTGATAAGCAACAACACTCATTTTGTCTAAGATCTCAAATAGACTAATATACCTTAGACTTAGGTTGCCCTTCTTCATGAATCTCATAACACCCTCATATGTGACACAATTAAAAATACTTTATCCCCAACCATGAATTCCAATTCTCTTAGATGATGATTCACATAAGATTTCTATCTGCTCTGAGATGACAACAATCTTTGTTTGATCACCTTCACCTTCTCTTTAGCATCTTGAACCAAATATGATCAAAAAAATCTATTTATAATCGACTTCAAGCCATTCAATTAGAGATCTATATTGTCTTGTATATAATGCTTCAAATGATACCATTTGAATACTTGCTTGATAGCTATTATTATAAGCAAATTCTACTAGCGGTAAATGATCATCCCAGCTTCCACTGAAATCTAAGATACAAGATCTCAACATATCTTTAATTATTTCAATTGTTCTCTCAGATTACCCATCAGTTTGTGGGTGAAAAGTAGTACTTAAATCCAATCGAGTACACAATATTTTTTTTTGGAATGATTCCCAAAATTGAGAAGTAAATTGGGGCCCTCTATCTAAAATGATAGATACTGAAACTCCATGCAAGCGTAAAATCTCAGCACATTTTATAGCACTACAAGTCATCTTTACTGGAGGAAAATGAGCCTACTTAGTTACCCTATCAACAATCACCCAGATAGAGTCAAAACCTTTAGTAGTACAAGGCAAGCCAATGACAAAATCTAATGTTATATTTTCCCATTTCCACTAGGGTATTTCCAACCGTTGAAATGGTCTTGAGATTTCTATTGCTCCGCCTTAACTTGATGACATTCCAAAAAATATGCAATAAAGTTTGTCCACATCATTTTTCATACCATGCCACCAATACCACTATTTTAAATCTTGGTACATCTTAGTTATTCCAGGGTGAATAGTATAAGCAGAATGATCTCTAAAATTTGATTTCTCAAGTCTTGAACTTGAGGTACACAAATCCTGCCATCATACTACATAACACCTTCATCATCAATCGTAATTCCGTAGTATTTTCTTCTTTGAGCAAATCCCTCACCTTGCATAATCTTGGGTCAGAATATTGAGCATTCTTAGTCTATTCAAATAGAGATGAATGAGCTTGTATGAGAGTTAAAAATGCTCCTTTATCGACAATTTCAAATGTGACTCCTTGATCAATTTTATGAATTTCCTGCACCAACAGTCTTATTTCAACATTTGTATACGTCAAGCTACCCATAGACTTTCTAATTAAAGCATCAGCCACCATATTCGCTTTGCCATGATGATACAACAGTATGTAATCATAATCCTTTAGCAATTATATCCATCTTCTCTACCTGAGATTTAGATCCTTCTGGTAAAAAATGTACTTAAGACATTTATGATTAGTGAAAATTTCACAAGTCTCACCATAAGTAATATCTTCATATCATTAAAGTGAACATGACTGCTACCATTTCTAGATCATGTGATGGGTAATTTTGTTCAAGCTTCTTGAGTTTTCTAGCATTAGTACACAACCTAGTCTAACTCACGAAACATCACAAAGATTGTGAATCCCCAATTCTTGATGGAAAACTTAAAAATGGAGTGGGAGTTAAAGACTCTTTTAATTTTTTGAAAACTTTCCTCGTACTTATCATCCCAAACATATTTCACATTCTTTTGAGTTAGTCTAGACAATGGGGCAACGATTCGCATTTAGATTTCACATTCAAACATATCCCAAACATATTTCACATTCTTTTGAAAAGTCCTTTGTAAAACGACAATAATATCCTACAAGTCCAAGAATGTAACTTTGTTTAACCATAATTTGTATTTAGAAAACTTAGCATAAAGTTGTTATTCCCTTAACTTTTTGTAACACCAACCGCAAATGATGCTCATACTCCTTCGGATTCGTTGAATATACCAAAATATTATCGATAAACACAATTATATATATATATATATTAAGAAATGGTCTAAACACTCGATTCATTATGTCCATGAATACTACAGGAGCATTTATCAATCCAAAGGATATTATTAAAAATTCACAATGACCATACCAAATTCTAAATGCTATCTCTGGACTATCTTCCTTATTGATTTTTAATTGATAATAACCTAAACATAAGTCTACCTTCAAAAAACACTGTGCTTCTTACAACTGGTCAAAAAGATAATCGATGAGTGCCAACAAGTACTTATTATTTATTATTACCTTATTGAGATGCTGGTAATCAATACAATGTCTCAAGTACCTATATTTCTTTCCACAAAAAGAGCTGGTGCTCCCCATAGAGAAGTATAAGGTCAGATGAACCCTTTGTTGAACAATTCTTGTAATTGAGTTTTGAATTTCCTTACTCTAAGGGTACCATCCTGTAAGGCCAATTTTGAAATTAATTGTGTGTCCACAATAACATCAATGCAAATTCAATATCTCTATCTAGAGGTAATCTAGTAAATCCCTCATGAAAGACATCGAGAAATTCCCTTATAACTGGAATTTGATCTAAGCTGATAATAGACTTATCAATATCATTCATTATAGTTAGAAATCCCTGACAACCCTTTGACAATAATCATTGGGCTTTTAAAACAAAAATTAAGTTAGTTAGTCTTTCTACTTTATTCTTTTGCCAGACAAATAACATCATTATCACCAACTATAATCTTATAAAAATCTACCAAAACTCTTAAATTAATTTCCAGCTTTATATTTAACATTCTAAAGTCCTTATTCATACTATAATACTTGAAACACCAGTTTGACATTATTAAGACATCAAGATAGCAATTGATAATCACTTACAAACTTTAATAATTAATAATTCAGACCTTAAAGCTTTCAACAACACCCATCAAGATAGTTCATACCATACATCACCTTTAAGCCTTTAGGTGTTTACTATGTTTTAATTCCCTCCTAAATACACTTACAGCATATGTTTCAACATTAAAGTAGCGGGTATTTTCAACCCTTAACTCCCATATTCAAAAATTCCGATACATTTAGCATCAATTAACCAATTTTAATATATAAAATACTCCAATAATGAGTATTTTATATTTTTGAAAGTGTTGTTCTAATCATTTCTTTGAACCACAATAATTGACTTCACTTAAAAATTCCCTTTAGAATCCCATCTTAAAGCCTTAGTACTTAAAATACTTTATACCTTTCACCTCACATATAACATCCATATCTATCTATTACAAACAATTTAATCCCTATTTTGACCTTAACTAAACAGGGTAATCAACGCTTAATGCACTAAACAAACACTTAAACTCCTTTATACCATATATTTGATATATGTATTTAAACAAATTTTATTTCTTTTAGCTTAACAACTTAAGACTTCATAGAGTTTAAAATTAGTTCCCCAATCTCTAAACTCATAGCCTTTAACATTCCAAAAGTACTTTCCAAACAACCGAATTCATAATAGCCAAAACACTAACCAATAGCTTGATTTCAAATACCCCAAGCTTCAAAATCTACCCAAAACAAGTCTCTGTACCTCTTTTCAATATCCTCAAGAAAATCCATAGGTTCAGATTGAGCATTAGAACTCACAAATTTAGAAGGATCAATCTTAATGAACTCTAACTACTTAACTAAAATATTACTATTCTCTTTAGTAACACTACGAGTTTATTCTCAAGTCTCAAACCCAGATGATATAGATATATAAGGGGATTATAGACTTGATAGTTTGGCCTCATATAGAATTTCTTATAGAGATCTAATGGGGTCAACCTCTCTAAATCCTAGTGCTCCTATGACCTTGTCCTTTGCCTCTAGGGACAATTCACTTTATTGAGCAGAGCCTCTTTTTGAAACTTTATCACTTCTATAACTTCTACCAACTGGTAAGCGTTATGGCGATATTTCTCTATACGTACATAATCATGAAAAATATTCAATCCCAAATGAGAGGACTATACCAATAACACAATGAAAAAGACTTTTAGACTTCCTAAAAAGGATACCTCAATTATAATTATGACCAGGTTCATAATGATAATTAAGACGTCATTAAAGCATCCCTGCTCCATATAAATATAGAAGACCTACGCTTTGATACCAAACTATCATGCCCCGAAAATCATGGTGTGATCGGCACAAAATATGAAGAATTCATATTTTATAAGCCTCAAGTATTTAAACAAAATAATTAATTTAATTATTAAAAATAACCTCGAGCATGTATATTAAAACATCAAAATGACAAGGGTAAACAGGATCTTATCTATAGACTAAGTGGAGTATCTAATTTCTAAAAATAATATATAATTGTATGAGTTTATATTTACATTCTATATTAGATACACAAAATAGAGCATCAACTTCAAATTAACAGAGAGGCTTTCCATAACTCAGCTGAATAACAACGGTCAATAGCACTATCTAAAGCAAAAGTAATCTACCAGTGAATAACGTCCCATAAAAAATAATAAAATATGGAAAGAAATAATTTAAACACATTTAACTTTGAATAATGAGGATTGATAATAAATCTCAATTTCTGCATTATAGAAATATAACAAAAATGAATCTGCATAAAAATCATTAACCAAATAAATCTAATACTCAGTAAAATAACTTGTTTAAAGCGACCAGTTTTAAACGATAATGATCAAATCTTATCTTTCTGTAGGGCTTCAATAGAATAAATTATCTGGCTTGAACACATAGTCCACGAGGGTAACAAACCATTTCAGCGAGGCTCAAAGCCACAAAAATAGGTGTAGGTATGAAACCCACGAATAACAAGTGCGATGGACTATTGAGTTTGAGAAAGGTAAGAGCAATATTATTAGAGCTTAATAATTAGTAAAACATGTTAAATATTTTGAAGAAAAGAAGCTTATGTGGATAAGGGTCCTATTTTTATGAATGAAAATATTTGGGATATATAGAATTATAATAGTATGTTATAACAACCATAAGAATTGAAATTTGAGTATAAGTATCAATGATTTATTTTCATAAAATTTTGGAAAGTAAGGAGAAAGTATTATTTTGAAGCATAGAGCTAGAGTAGGTTGTATTGGAGTATTACAGGTAAATGAATAACGTCCCCTAAAAATAATATTTTTAATAATGATTTGTCACTTGATATGTTCCATTTCAAGTGTTAATTTTTAAGTATGAGTTGCTAAAGGCATGGTTATATGACTTAATGACTTTTATCAAGATTATTAGTTTCTTCTTTTAAGTAGTTTATAATACTATTATGTTTATGTATGAAAATGAATAAAGAAATTTTTGAAAGAAAAACTTTTGTAAATGTTATATTGAGTTGATTTTCTCTATGAAATATTCTTATGTGAATATCATTATTTGAATAATTATTCCATGTGAATTGAAGAAATCTTTTGAGATTTTATTTTGATGATCTTGCTGGGGTTTTATGATTATGAAATATTATTGGTGGAATTCTTGCGTTAGAAAGTGTTGTGATAATTTAATGCTAAATTGACTCTATGCATGCTTGGAAATATTTTCGGAGAGGATTGAATACAGAATGTTAGTTATTAATAGCATAACTGTTTGTTCTTGGTGCACCATGGTTAAACTCAAGCTCGATGGATATTTATGGGTCTCGTACTCACTTTGGATATTCATAGGATTCATTCTCGTGCCTATTATTCATAGGTCTGGTACATGCACCTGTTATTCGTGGGTTTTATACCTACGCCTATTTTGTGGCTTTGAGCCTGCATGATTTGTTAGTTACCCTTGTGAACTGTGTGTCCATACTTATTTTTATTATGTTGAAGTCCTACAGAAAAGGGATTATTTTGAAATGATTATTTTAAATATATTTCCTAAAATAAAATGTTTTACTAGAAAATTTGTATTTAATTACAAAGTATTATGATTTACATTTAAATATGTTAAAATTATGTCTTCCCATATTTTAAATTATATTTTTGAGATTTTATTCACTGGTAGATTATTTTGCCTTCAGATAGTATTGTTGACCTTGTTCTTTTAGCTGAGTAATGAAGAGCCTCATTTTAGATCTAAAGTAGTGATTTTTGGACTTATCTTCTTAAAATGTAATTATAAACTTATGAAACACTTGTATTATTTTGTTGAAAGTTTAGATACTCCACCTAATCTATAGATAAGATTCTGGTTATTTTGAAACATATCTGTAGGTGATTTGAAACCTTTGCAGTCTGTTAGAGAATTTTTAGAAAACCTGTTAAACAAAGATAATCATGCCAAAATTTCTACAGATGACTTGCCTTTTGATTAAAATGGAATATATATTATGATTATTCTTTTTTTAAACATTTTATTTAAGGTTAAAGGCTTAAGGAATATGAATTTATTCATATTCTGATCTAGTCATGGCTCAAATTTAGGGGCGTGATAGTTTGGTATCAAAGCACAGATCTTCTATAGCTATGTGGAGCAGGGATATTTTAGTAGGGTCTCAATTATCATTACAAACTTGATATAATTATAATTGAGGCATTATTGAATGCCTTTTTAGGAAGTCTCAAAGTGTTTTCTCTCCTCATGGTTTTATTTGCATATTCCTCTCTTTTGGAATTGAATATTCCTCATGTTCTGGTATAAATTGAAATATCGCCAAGAAGTCCACCAGCTAGTAGAAGTTTTAGAAATGGTACAATTTTGAAAAGATGCTCCTCTCAACTGTGTGAATTGCCCCTAGAGGCAGAGGACAAGGTCATAGGAGAGTTTGGAGTAGAGAAAGTTGACCCCTTAGACCTCTATAATAAATCTTATTTAAAACTAAACCATCAAATCACAGTCCCTTGTTATTTCTATATCATCTAGGCATAAGACTTGAGAAGAAACCTGTAGCGTTACTGAAGTGGATAATATTTTAGTCAAGTTATTAGAACTCATTATGTTGGATCCTCTTAAATTCAGGTGTTCTGATGCTTAAGAGAAACCTATGGAATTTGGTTTGAGGGTATTGAAAAGAGGTGTAGAAACTTGTTTTGGCTAGATTTTGAAGCTTTGATTATGTGAAATCAAGCTAATGGTTAGTGTCTTGGTTATTATGAATTTGGGTTCTATTGGAAGTACTTTGGAATGTTAAAGGCAATGAGTTTCAAGATTGGGAACTGATTTCAAACTCTGTGAAGTTTTAAATTGTTAAGCTAAAAGAGATAAAATTTATTTAAATGCATATATCAAGTGTGGGGTATGAAGGTATTTAAATGTTTGTTTATAGTGTTGTAAGCCTTTGATTACCTTGGTTAGTCAAGGCCAAAATATGAGTTAAATGGTTTGGGATAGAAAGCTACTGATTCCATATTAGAAGTGAAGTGTATAAGTATTTTAAATATTAAAGTTTAAGATGGGATTTTGAAGGAAATATTTAGGTGAAGTCAATTATTGTGGTTTTAAAGAAATGATTGGAATAATACTTTCAAAAATGTAAAATACTCGCTTTTTGAATATTTTATATATTACAATTGGTTAATTGATGTTAAATGCATAAGAATTTTTTAATATAGGAGTTAATGATTGAAGATACCCATGTTTCAATACTTAAACATGTGTTACAAGTGTATTTAAGAGGGAACTAAAAGTAGTGAACACCTAAAGGCTTAAAGGTGATGTATGGTATGCATTACTTTGATGGGTATTGTTGACAACTTTAAGGTCTAAATTATTGTTATTCAATTACTGCGTTAATATTTCAAGAATGTCTAAACCAGTGTTTCAAGTGTTATAGTATGATTAAGGACTTTAGAAGGTTAAATATAAAGATGGAGATTGATTTAAGGATTTGGTATACAGTGCTTTCAAGAGTTATACAATAATTGCTAAAGTGTTTTAAACATGAAGTAAGAAGGCCAATTAACTTAATTTCTGCTGTAAAAACCTTAAGATTATTGTTAAAGGATTGTTAGAGATTTATGGTTGTTATGAAGGATGTTGATAAGTCTACTATCAACCTAGATCAAATTCCAGTTATTCGGGAATTTCCTGATGTCTTTCAGAGGAATTTCCTAGTTTACCTCCTGATAGAAAGATAGAATTTAGTATTGATGTCATTCTTGGTACACAGCCAATTTTAATTTTGCCTTATTGAATGGCACCCTTAGAGTTAAGGAAATTGAAGACTTAGCTATAAGAACTATTAGATAAGGGGTTTATCTAACCTAACACTTCTCTATAGGGTGCACCCGTATTATTTGTGAAAAAGAAAGATTAATCGTTGAGACTGTGTATTGATTATCGGTAGCTTAATAAAGTGACAATAAAGAATAAGTACTCATTCCCTCATATTGATCATATTTTGGTATACTCCAAGAGTAAGAAGAAGTATGATCATCATCTATGGTTGGTGTCACAAAAGTTGAGGAAATAACAGCTTTATGTTAAGTTTTCTAAATGTGAATTCTAGTTAAACAAAGTTACTCTCTTGAGTCATGTTATGTATAAAGATAGGATTCAGGTTGACCTAGCAAGGTTGAGGCAGTCAAAAGTTAGACACAACCTATAAAGGTCATAGAGATTCAAAGTTTCTTGGGCTTCGCAGGATATTATCGTCGTTTTGTAAAAGATTTTTCAAGAATAGCTGCCCCATTGATAAGATCAACTCAGAAGAATGTGAAATTCGTTTGGGATGACAAGTGTGAGGGAAGTTTTCAGAAATTAAATGAATCTTTGACTTCTGCTCCAGTCTTAAACTAAACATTAGTAGCTGGGGGATACACACATTGTATTGTAATGCCTCTCAAATTGGTTTAAGTTATGTATTAATGCAAAATGGGTAAGTAATTGCTTATGCCTCTAGAAATCTTAAGAAGCATGAACAAAATTATCTAACACATGATCTAGAAATGGCCGTAGTTGAATTTGCTTTAAATATTTGGAGACATTATCTGTATGGTAAAACGTGTGAGATTTTCACTAATCATAAAAGTCTTAAGTACATTTGCGAACAAAAGGATTTGAATCTCAGACAGAGATGATAGATGAAATTGCTAAAAGATTATGATTGCACGATTTTGTATCATCCTAGAGAGGCGAAGTTGTGGCTGATACTTTAAGTAGAAAGTCTATGGGTAGCTTGGTAAATATAAATGTTGAAAGAAGATCGCTGGTGTAGGAAATTCATAAAGTTGTGCATGAGGAAGTCAAATTTTAAATTGTACATATAGAAGCATTTTTAGCTCATATATAAGATCACTCCTCTTCAGATTAACAGATTAAGAATACTTAGTATTTTAACTCAAGATTATACAAGTTGATGGATTTAGTTAAAGAAGGAAATAATATGAAATTTGTGATTGACCATGAAGATGTTTTGAGGTGTGATGATAGGATTTGTGTGTGCCTCAATTACAAGACCTGAGGAATCACATTTTAGATGAAACTCATCATTCTGCTTATACTATTCACTCCTGAGTAACCAAGATGTACCAAAGTTTGAAACAGTTGTATTAGTGGCACGATATGAAAAATGATGTGGCAAACTTTATTGTACGTTATTTGGTGTATGAACAAGTTAAAGCGGAGCATTTGAAATTTGTAGGACCATTCCAATGATTGGAAATACCTTAATAGAATGGAAAATATAGTAATGGATTTTATCATTGGTTTGTCTAGTATTATTAAAGATTTTGACTCTATATAGGTGATTGTTGATATGTTAACTAACTCAGCTTATCTTTTTTCTAGTAAAGACGATTTATAGTGATGCTAAATATGTCAAGATTTATATTGCTGAGATTTTGCGTTTGCATGGAATTCTAGTGTCTATCATTTCAGATAGAAGGCCCCAATTTATTTATCGATTTTGGGAAACATTCCAAAAGGCATTAGGTACCTATTTAAATCTTAGTACAACATTTCATCTATAAATTGATGGTCAATATGAAAGAATGATGGAAATAGTTTATGTTGAGATCCTATATCATAAATTTTGGCAGAACTGAGATAATCATTTACCTCTAGTGGAATTTGCCTATAATAATAGCTCTCGATCTAGTAATCAAAAGGTATCATTTGAAGCTTTATATAGAAGATAATGTAGATCTCCAATTGGATGATTTGAAGTTAGTGATAAAGAGAGCCTTGGACCATATTTGGTTTAGGATGCTAAAGAGAAGGTGAAGGTAATCAAACAAAGGTTGTTGACAACTCAGAGCCAATAAAAATCTTACGCGGATCATCGTCCAAGAGAATTGGCATTCATGATTGGGGATTGTCACATCCTTACTTTCAACCTCAATTATACTCATTCATAAGTCATTGGAACCAATTACATAGCCTTTTGCCTTAGAAATTTTTATTTTCAAAAGAATTGCTCTTAGGGCACTGTTCATGTTATTGTTTATTTGGTAATTCTAGAACATGTACCTTACTTTGATAATTGATAATTAAATGTAGAAAACTCAAAATAGGTTGGTTCCAATTTCTAATGAAAGATATTTCATTGAAATTTGTGGAAAAAATATAAAGTTGAGATTCTATTGTCTCAATAAAATCAGTTTATTCGTTAAAAAATACTATTCATTTGGTAAAATATGGCAGTTCCAGTTTCTTTGTCTTTACTTCAAAGATGTTTCAGAGGAATTTCTCAGGAATTGAGCCAATGAAGGCAGTGGATCATGTAAAAGGCCCAAAATAGCACCTTATAGGATCAATAATATTTTTAGATAAGTTTATGGGCCAATGTTAATAAAGACCAAAAAATATAAATTTATAAAAATGCCACTGAGTATGCCTTTGTGTTATAATAAGGAACTAAAGATGAATTAAGGGTAGTCATTTTAGACTGTCTAAAATGCCAAGCCAAGTATAGGGGTGATTCATCAGAGTCAGATTATGCCCTAATAAGTAGTAAAATGGTGTAAAATGACAATTTTGTCTTTAGGGTTAATATAGTGCAAGATAGAGAACCAAGGGTATTTCAGTCATTTTTCAAGGGATAGAAAGTAGATAAATACCCAATCTAACAATATTAATGGTAGAAAGAATCTAGATACTATATTTAAGGTCAGAAAGCATATTATGGAATCTCAAAAAAATTAGATTCAGAAAATAGTATGGTTTTTGGGAAATCAGACTAAGTCGGTACCAGATTAAACTAAAAGTTTTGCAAATGCTTCCTCCATTTGAAAATTCTACACATGGGCTATGAGGTGTCTCTTGATGATGTATCTCATTGGCTTATAGGGAAAGCTAATCTAAGATCAAATATGAGACATGAGATCAAATAGTGCATAAAGTGATATTGACTATTCATTTTTCATAGATTTTTTTTATAAATACCCCCATTTTTCTGCACAAAACCATGGCCCTTGGAACCTTTGAGGAGGTGCTGCTCAAATGATGAGTCAAGCCAAGACAAAGAAGAATTCAAGGACTAAAGTTCAAGCTAGTTAGGAATTAAGGTAAGCAATCTATCCTAACTTATTTTTCTTTGATTTGGGTACTTGAACTTAGTTTTCATGGAAGAAATATGAGATTTCTCTAGGGTGTATATTCTATCTAAAAACCCTAGATGAAAGGAGAAAGAAAAAATTAAAATTAGAATTATGTGATTGATACTTAAACAAGCTAGTTAGGTGATTAGAATTTCAATGATATAATACTTCCATTGAATTTATATGATGATTTTGTGTAGGATTAGATAGGTTTTGAACCTTGGAAGCATTGGAATTGGAAGTTATAATTCTTGAATTTTTTCTCTATTAATGTTTACTCTAAAAACAATTATTATAATTTCATGGCTTTGATGCTTCTAATGGTTTTAAAATGAAAAGTTGTGTGGGATAAAGTAGAGAAACAAGTATTGGAAGCATTTGAATCAAAAATGAGAATTTTTGAAAGAAAAATGGTGGTTATGTAAATATATCCAAAATAGTGTATAGGAGTTGAAATTTCATAATTATAAGCTCATAAATAGATTCAAAAGATGAAATTATATAGGGTAAAGTCAAGACATCAATTGATTCAGAGGCTAAGTTCATTAATAAAGATTAAGAAAAGTTAATGTAGTTAAATAAGCTCAATGTTCAAGAGAGCTAGTTTGCAATGAATGGATGGTAATTATGTTAGGAATTGATTGGTGTGCTCAAAAGAGGTAGCCACACATTAAGAAGAAGTAAGAAGGAAAAAGGCAAAGATAAAGTAAAGGAAGGTCAAGTATGTGAGGTAATAAATTTATCCTAAACTTGTATGTATGGAATATTATGCTTAGTTGTGCTATGACTATGTTGAAAGGTGTTGCATATATGTTTATGATTGAAGCTCTGTTTCTATGATTATTTTGACCAATTGTATTTCATATGTTACATGAAAGTATGAACATTACATAATGTTAACACTTTCACAAACAAGCACAAGTATTTATATTAACTCATGCATTGTTTAGTACCGTTTGCTACTAACATTTCCCCAAAAATCTCACCCTATCCATATAATCCCAATCCCAATAGGTTCAAGAATGATGAAAGATGATGAAGAAGTGTGAAGAGAAGTTAGGGATTATAAAGTATAAATGTTACATGAACAATTGTTACATGTAATGATGTTATATGACAAGTCTGAACAACAATGTTCATGATGTAAGGAAAAATATTAAATGATGGAATAAATGTGTGAAACTTTAAAGACATTTAGTTAACATTTCAAGCTTCATTTTGACATAAGAACACCTTATTTTGATGTCTATATAAAGAGAACAAATTTTTCAAAGTCAAGGACCAGAATCTGTTATCAGAATTTTTGACAAAATGAATAATAATCTTTGACGATTAAATTGTATTAATTGACTAAGTATTTGGTCAGAGATTATTTTTCCCTTAAATATAAAGATGTTATCTTCACGTAGTTTTTTGAACCACATCATTTCGATTTTTCTATAATTCATTATGATTTTTCAAATTTCATCATTGAATCTAGAATATCATATGACAGTATTTTGAGAAGAGTACAACTTTCAGATTTAGCTAATGGACTTCAAATGTCTTGAAAGTGATTCTAAATGTTACTAAATGGTCTCTAAGACATATGAAAGTAAAGATGTTACACTTTACGCACCTTAACTTCCTTTATCCAACACCATCCTCTTCTGCCTCCCCATATCACGCACAACTCAACAAAAAGCAACAACAATTAAACACTCACACACACACACACACACACAGACTCAACCTTCTCCCTAGCACACAAACTCAACCTTCTCCCTCACATCCAATATAGGCTCGGCGAGCAGAGACAGAAGATTCAATCTTTCAAACACAACCAACAAGAGTTAAATGAAAGGAAGTACGCATAGGTTACCACTCTCCTACATCAGCTACACTGAGACAGAGAAGGAAGCTTAAGATCTGCAGTGCTATAGTACTATGTGTGCAAGGTGATAGCAGTGACTATGGACACGTGACAGTAGAGAGGGCGGACGCAGTTATAGGATAGAAAAGAAGGAAGAAAAACTTATAGCTCTATGGCCAACAGGAGAACAATGGCAGACGTGGGACGTGTCATGGAGCAAGTAAAAGAAAGGAGATCCTTCCACGCCAACAACAGCAGGCTTGGTGTCACGGCTAGAACCAAAAGGAGAAAGAAATCGTGCCACCAACCGAGATCCATGAGCCTAGGAAGACACAGCGACAGTGGAGCAACTTTTTACGGGTGACAGTAGCTCAGGCGATAGAGAATGACAGCAACTACAGTAGCAACACGTCACGAAACCTCCCTAAAATTTCCTCTGCTCTATCTCTCGCTTTTAGGTTAAAAATGGCAGAAGGAAGTGTATTTCTGAAATAAAAATACAGAGGGGCAGTTTGGTAATTTTACATGATGTCTGAAGAAATAAAATTCCACTTTGACTTGAGATTCAAACCTGTTACTCATGATACAGCCTGCAACCACTCAACTACCAATTTTCCTTGGCAAAAGTATTGCAAGAAATAATATATACCTTATTAAAATTGTAATATTTATCTATATGTTTCCTAAGGTCATGATAGTTACGTTGAGTTTTAATACTGTAATTCTATGCATAACCGGGTTAAGCTTCCTTCTTCAATTAACATAAAATAGATATTTGTCATCTTTACATGGTATCTCAAATCTTAAGTTACAAAACTTAGATTCTAAATATAAGAGCTAGCAGAGATATTTTATTTTAATCTTAAATATAAGATTTCAATATATTTTATCTTCTAAATTTATAGTTCTATCAAAAGAATAATTTTTAATATAAATAATTAAAATAGATATTTTAAAAAAATTAACACATATTCGTAATAGCTGAAGTTCATGAATAACACTTACAGTCTATGGAAACCCACATGTGTTCCTCCCTGAATGATGCACGTGGCCAGAAGTGATCAATTGAGATATATGGGTCTTTTTTTGAGCCCCAATCCATGGAGTGAGTCTGAGCCGCTGCTGAATCTGACACTGTGATCGCCTTCATATCAGTAACTTGACATCTACGATATATCGTTTCGATTCTGATACATTATACGTTTGGCAGACACGTGGCAACACTTCTTTAATCATTGGCTTATTATACGTTTGGCTTTGAAGACCGCCATATGTATTGATAATTGTCCTTCGGCACTTATAAAAACGAAGCTTGAATTACCATTCTTCATCACTTATAAAACTCAACGTTTGCCCTTAAAATCAAATCAAAAGAAGACCAGTTTCCCCATCAATTATGGATTCAAGTGATCGTAATAATAATACCCAGAAGCTTCATGTTGTTTGTTTGCCATTCCCAGCACAAGGCCATGTAAACCCTTTCATGCAATTAGCCAAACTCCTTCATTTCCAAGGCCTTCACGTTACCTTTGTTAACTCCGAGTTCAACCACCAACGCTTAGCCAAGTCCCTCGGTCCAGACTTCGTTAATGGCTTACCCAACTTTCGGTTCGAGACCATACCGGATGGTTTGCCGCCGTTGGAGACGGATGGTACTCAGGATATTCGAGCACTGTGTGATTCAACAAGGAAGAACTGTTATCCTCCATTTAATAAGTTGATCGGAAAGCTGACGTCATCATTATCATCACCGGAAGTTCCTCCTGTGAGCTGCATAGTTGCTGATGCGAACATAAGCTTTGCAGCAAAAGTTACAAATGAATTTGGAATACCAGAGATTAGGTTTTGGACGGCATCAGCATGTGGCATGTTAGAATACTTGCAGTATGAAGAGCTTGTTAGAAGAGGCATTGTCCTATTCAAAGGTGGGTGTCATGTCTCTTTCTTTATCTCTAACAAACAATTTGAGTTATGGAATAATCTGTCTATCAATAACAACTTGTTTGTACAAACAACTTGTTATGTCTAAATTATAAGCTTTGTCTTTTATATTTACATTGTCTTTTTAGCCCCTAAAATATAAAAAGTGTATTTATTTTAATCCTTTAAATTTAATCTTGTATCTCATTTACCAGAAAATATTGGTTTATCAAATTTAAGTAATAATCATCCAATTAAGCTCTGACAAAGCATGTTGTTTTTTTAATATTTTAAAATTGTTTTATATTTTATACTAAAGAATTAAAATTTAGATATATTTTATTAATATTTAATTTATGAATCATTATTTTAAATTCATTGAGTATTTTTCCATAATGAGATTAACATTGTTAAATTTAAATAACTAAAAATATATTTTTTATATTTAAAATAAAATTTGATATAAATATAATGTACGCAGTTATATTTATACCCTGCCCGGTGCCCTGTCTGAAAAAAACATGGGCTGCATTTTGTAGCCCGATGCCCGACCCTTCCTGATGAAGACCCTAACCATTTTAGGCTGGGCATGGGCGGGCTAGGCGTGGGCGGGCTAGGCATGCCCAAGTTGTGATGACATGCTCATATTGTGGAAAATAATCTGCAATTATAAACTTATAAAATAATATTATATTTATATGTCCTCAAGAGTTAAATAATATATATAATCCACTAAAAATAAGGCAACAAAAAGATAATAATTGAAGTATTGAAGTTCATTGCATATAAAACAAAACTTTCAAGTCTAAGTAATTTGTAATTGTAACTTTGTACCAATTTCCCAAATGTTGACAAGGATGAAGCATCTAAAAAAAATAAAATAAATAATTATAATTTATAATATAATCATATTATGATTAGTAAAGTTAAAGAAAAAGGAAAAATCAATATAGTTATAAATATTAAAAGACGCAACTTACTTAACTACTTACATTTCTAAAATGACACTTTAGTCACCAGTAGCTATCATATTCTCCCTTCTAAGTGTAGTATCTAGGGAGAAAAGTAAAAAAAAAAAGAATGAGTACACATGGGCTGGGCTGGGCAGGGCAACCCCCTGCCCAGTGCCCAGCCTGAAAAAAGTATGGGCTGTATTTTGCAGCCTGATGCCCGGCCCTGCCCTATATTTATCGGGCCGGGCAGAACTTTTTTTTTCACGGGGCTTGAGTGGATATACAGGACCACGAGCTTTATGAATACCCCTAGATATAGTATAGTGCCTTCAAAAGTATAAAGATGGGGGGGGGGATATTAACTATTATAATAACTAAAAAGTGACTAGCATTTTTTTTTGTTTACTTTCCAGATGAAAGTTTCAAGAGTGATGGCTCCTTGGATCAACATTTGATTGGGCCCAGGGATGAAATATATTCAACTAAAAGACCTACCAAGCTTTATGAGAACCACAAGTCTAGACGATATCATGTTTGATTTCTTAGGTTCAATCACAAAAGATTGCATAAAATCATCTTCCATCATCATTAACACATTACAAGAATTGGAAAGAGAAGTTCTTGAAATCATCAAGGCCAACAAGAACCCTAATGTATACAACATTGGCCCACTTCACTTTCTCAGCAGGCATTTCATTAATAATGATAAGCAAAATGCTGGCTTCAAGTCAGTAAGTGACTAAGTGGATCAAGTTTATGGGAAAGCGACTCAAAATGTATCAAATGGCTAGACAAGTGGGAGCAAAACTCAGTGATCTATGTGAATTATGGGAGTATCACTGTAATGACTGAACAAAACTTGAAAGAATTTGCATGGGGCCTACCAGATAGAAAGTTTTCATTTTTGTGGATAGTGAGGACTGATTTGGTAAAAAGTGATGAAAATGATTAACAAACATCAAATTTTCCTCAAGAATTCTTAGATAAGATTAAAGATAGAGGATACATAACAAGTTGGTGCCCTCAAGAACAAGTGTTGGCTCATCCTTCTGTTGGGATATTTTTGACACATTGTGGTTGGAATTCTACAATGGAAAGTATAAGCCAAGGTGTGACTATGATTTGTTGGCCTTTCTTTGCTGAGCAACAGACAAATTGTTGGTTTGCTTGCAATGTTGGGGAATAGGGATGAAGATGAAGAAGCAAGATATAGAGAGTAGAGATAGCTGATCTTGTGAAGGAAGCAATGGCGGGAGATAAAGGGAAGCAAATGAGGGAAGAGGGTTTGGAGTGGAAGAAGAAAGCGATGGAAGTTACTGATGTAGGAGAATCGTCATATGAAGATTTCAAAAGGTTAATGATGGAGAGGTTTTCCATTACTACTGGTAAGTGAACATATATGAAACAATGTTGCGTATTTAAAGAAACTAACACTTATGCACACTAGTTAAATCAATATAAATCCTAATAATTTTACCTAATTGTTAATCAGGCCCCTCTAGTTTTTTATTAGATTTTTATAGTTCGCTTGATTTTAATCAGGCTCATTTAGTTATTTTTAGGGTCTATTTTTGTTCCTTATAGTTTGAATGTATACTAGTCTCAAGTATTAAGCAATAATAAGGGTATTTTGCAGGCATCTCGCTTCCAAACTCCTACATATCTTCTTGAGAATGATTGCACCATAATACCTTTAAAGAAGAAACTTCTTTCAACTGTAGCTTCTATATTTGCTTTCAAAACGGCTATTAAAACTTCTTCATATGATGCCACGCATCCCTAGCTTGGCATGGGTATGACCACTTTAAACATTTTATCCTGCCCTCTGTCTTTTTAACACAAATCTCTGTTTGTTGTTATGTATTCAAAACTAATAGCTTTAAGACTAATATCAGTACTTTCAACATGATTATTGTCCATCGGTTAATATCTTTTTATTTTTACAAGGCAAAAAAAAAAAAAAACTTCATAACTTTCAACCAAAGTTTCCATTACAGAGTTTGCAAATGTTATCTCAGTTAGCAGGTAATAATACCCTTTCATTACTTTGTACTAAAGAAGGTTAAAAAAAAACCCTTTCATTAAATGATGCTGGATATATTTTAAGAGTGGACAATTGATGATCATAGCCAACCCCCAACAAAACTTGAAGCTAAGTCAATCAAATTATAACGAAGGAAAATAAAAATAATAGTAATAATGGAAAGACAAACATGAAAAAAATGATATATATTCATTGTCTCCTTCCGACAGTGGGAGATTCATGATGAAGAACTTCTTATAAAACTAGATCTTTAATAAAGCTACATGTCTGAATTTTATTCTCCATTGCTGTATTAAGAATGCATTATTTCTTTTTTACTTTCTGTTGCTGTTATCCATTGGTAAAGAAAATTCAAATCCTTACGTAACATTTTCCTTCATCTGGTTAGGACAGAAAGAGTATAACGTGAGGAGTTCCTAATCTAAGATATGTTCATGGTAGCGAGGACTCTAAAGAAATTTCCTATTTGTAGTATTATTTGTTGGCGAAATCTATATTATGTAATTGATATGTTTTATTCAATGTTTTTTGGTACCAACCTAACTAGCAAGCGCAAACAAACAACTACATATATCAACTGCATTTTGAATCAAATCCTTTGTGAACCCCACATCGTTTGGTTTATTAACACAAAAATATAATATAAATAAATTTTGCTCCTATAGGTTCACCAAGTATGACTTGGTAAAGGGTGTCGTAACTCTCAGTTATATCTTAATAACTACCCTGATCTTTTAAATTTTAACTGGAAATCAAAATAAAAAGAGACAACGAAATAAAAGAAAATGACATAAATATCCCTTGAAATTTGAGCCATGACCGGTACAAAATATGAAAGAATTCATATTCCTTAAACCTAAAACTTTAAATAAAACGTTTGAAATAAAAATCATAATCTATTACAATTTTAAATCAAAGGCAAATCTTCTATAGGAATTTCAGCAGGATTATCGTTGTATAACCGATCTCCCAACAATCCTACAACAGACTGCAAATATTCAAATCTTCTGTAACATTTTTTCAAAATAACTAGAATCTTATCTATAGACTATGTAGAGCATCTATCCTTTCATCAAAATAATACAAGTATTTCAGAAACTGTCATTACATCAAAAAGGAGATTTGTTAAAAATCAACACTTCAGATCTGCAATGAGACTCTTCACTGCTCAACTGGAAGAGTAGAGTCAATTGCACACTATATGAAGCCAAATAATCTACTCGTAAATAACGTTCCACAAATATAATTTAAAATACGAAAATAAACAATTTCAACATTTTTAAAATGTAAGTTATAACATTTTATAATTCGATACAAATATTTTAGTAAACATTTAATTTCAGGAAAACTATTTAAAATAATTATTTTAAAACAATCATTTTTCTGTAGGACTTCAATAGAATGAAGACAGGCGTGGACACACAGTCCACGAGAGTAACTAACCAGTCCAGTGTAGCTCAAAGCCACGAAAATAGGCGTGAACACACAGTCCACGAGGGTAAATAACCAAGCGTATCACGAGGCCATGAAACCAGGTGTGGACACACAGTCCACGAGGGTAACTAACCAATCTGGCTTGGCTCGAAGCCACGAATAACAGGCGTAGGTACAAGACCTACGAATAACAAGTACAGGTATAAGACATACGAATAACAGGTGCAATAATAAATCTCACGATAACTGGCACGAGTACGAGACTCAAGAATATCCATCGAGCTCGGGTTTAACTATGGTGTACCAAGGACTAACAGTACTACTGTTAGCAACCAGCATTCTGTATTCTATCTTTTCTAAAAATCTTTCTAGCATGCATGGGGTCCATTAAACATTACATGTTCACAACAGTATCTAATGCAATGATCTTCATCAATAATATTTCGTATTCATAAAACCCCAGCATGTTTAATAGAATAAAATCTTAAAAGATTTCTTCAATTCATAGGGAATAGGTATTTACATAATAAAATTCTCGTAAGCATATTTCATAAAGAAAATCAACATAACATTTGCCAAAGTCTTTTCTAAAACTTCTTTATCCATTTTCATACATAACCATAATCATTTTATAAACCAATTTGAAAGAAAACCATTTTTACAATTAAAATCATGAATTCATATAACTTATTTTTCCTAAATCATATTTAAAAATTAACACTTTAAAATAAAATATATCAAATAACAAGTTATTAATAAAATACTATTTTTAAGAGATATTATTCACTCACATGTAATACTTCAATACAGCTTACTTCAACTCTAAACTTCATAATAATACTCTCTTCTTATTTTCCTAAATTTCTCAAAATAAAACATTCCATTAGTAATTACTATTCATCCCTTTCATACTATATACCATTTATTTTCATTGATTAAAAAAAGGACACTTGCCCACATAAACTTTTTCTATCAAACATGACACATGCAATCATAATTAGTAACCTACTAAGAATTTCACCTTTTATTCCACTTTTCATTTCCATAATCCATGAGGAATACCATTCATCACTTTATATATATCCATCACCCCTTTACTTGATGCAATAGCATCAACTCACACATATACCCTTACTAACACTTAACAATTCTAAAGATTTTACATTATCATCTTCTTTATTTCACATCTGAAATTTTAATCTTCATTCCAATATCTCACATCATGCAAGCATATAATCATCATTCCCAATTCCAACAATTAACCATCATTAGCTTTTAGTTCAACTATTCTCCCTCCCAAGACTTCAACCAAAACCACTGCCCACAACAGCACAAACTTATATATATACACACACACACACACATATGCTGTCCAAAACCATTCCCTATAGGCTCAACCATGCGCAACACCAGCAGCAAGTTTCTTACCATGATAGCAATATATATTTATGTACACATACACACGACCTCCCTCCTTATTCTTTCTTCATTCTCCCTTTTTTTTTAAACCAAGGCAGCAGCTCATCCCAACCACGCATACACAGTATATATATCATTCAAAACAGCAACTTTACACACATATATACTCACGCCCACATGGCTGTCCAGACACTTCCTTGCACACAATTTCATTTATTCAGCAGTATTACTCACAGCTCGTTGGAAGAATGACGGATACCATTGAGGAAGCTTACCATGTACCACACACGGTGGTCTTCAGCGGCAACAGGGTGTCAGACGGCTGTAACAGAGAAAAGGGCAAGCTCCACAAATGCCACACAACAGCTGCACGCATACACCAAGCTCTCAGCTCAACATAACTCACAGCTCTTACCACTATGTTCTTCAAACCTCATTTCCCTACAGATTTACGACAACCAGAGAGAAGAAGGAAAATTGAAGATTTGATTCTTGCTACAGTACCATATAAATCACTCACTCACGCACACACACACACCTCCAGGTGAAGACGTGTCTCATCACAACACAGCTCACAACCTTGAACAACCCAGGGAAAAGAAAGATCCATCACTTACCACTCTCTCTCACATTGAACTGCACTAGAGAAAAAGGCCATAGGTCGAGCTGCTATAGTGCAATGGAGACACCTAACCGCAACGATAGTAGCAACAACGCACGTCAACAGCGCCACCAACGACAACTGGTGACCATAGCGACAGCACACCCTTCAACGGCACTGGAGGAAACGGCTCCGATGGCAACAGCAGACAGAACAAGGAGACACCGTAGACCCTCCTATCTTCCTCCCACGGCCAAGGTCTGAATAGTGGAGAAGAGCACCAGGACAACGACGGTCACCGGGGGCACTAGCGAGGACGATGGGAAGGAGGAAGATGCAGCAACCACAACCACGCGTCGAGAAGCTTCTCTACGGTGTCTGCTGTCTCTCTCGCGGTCACTGGAGCAGATAGGGAAAGGAAGAGTGGTTTTTGAAATAAAATGAAAGAGGGTCAGTTTGGTAATTTCAAAACCACTCAGATATGCATGTCCCTTTTTAAAAATGCTACAAGAAATAATATATATCCTTTAATAAATCTATATCATATCTAAGTATTTATTAGGGTCATTACAGATATCATTTGCTAAAAATAACGGTGACGATAAAGAAAAAGGGGATAAGGGCAGCATCATCCAAGAAAAAGGTCATTATGGTGGAGCCATGAACTTGTTATGTAATGAATGTGTATGGTGGAATTATGAACTACTATGTTAATATGAATATGTATAACCTCACTAGAGGGCATTAGTTTGTGTTGATGTTTTAAAATAGTAAATGACAAATTTAAATTATGAAACTTTCAATGCTTATAGATGATGTCCACAGCTTTAAATGAATAGGTAGAAAGTTAAAAATGGATAAGTATTCATAGAGATATGATTTTTCAAAATTAAAACTTTAAAACTGGAACTGAACAAAGTGACCAAATGAATAGAGCATATTTACTTTAAAATCTGGGAATGACTCGTTAAGAAATAAATCAGAAGAGTGTTGTTTCCTTAAAAAGAATTAAAATAGCTTTCCATAACACTTGGAATCACCCCATTTTTCTAGAATTAATTAGGAATTTTCAAAAATTGGGTCTATAATCTAGAGTTTAACGTATGAACAGTACTTTAAGTGTTTAGTTGCAATGAACAAAGGTTTTGATCACAACAAATGAACACAGAGGTGTTTAGTCATGACAAATGAAGAATCAACACAGATATTTAGTCTCGATAAACAAGGATTTTGGTTACAACAAATGAACACAAAAAGGAATCTTGGAAAATTTTGTTTTTCTAGCTGAAAGAGGTTATAAAGTTGGTTCAAATAGCTTCGAATTCTTATATAATAAATTTAATATAGAATTCTATGAATATGTCACCTCCATCAAAGTGTAGCAAGTTGAGATGAGATTCTTATACATATAAATTAGATCAAACTATAGAAACCCACTTCCATGATACCTGTAGCCAATAACAAATCCTTCAATATTGACTTCATATGAGATGAGTAGAGTTGAAGAGTTTGGGTCTAGATAATTAGAATGTCTAGACTTAAGTCTCTATGGTGCTAATGATAAATTTAAAATGACATACGCTCTAATAGTATAAGAGTAATACTATAGCATGTGATTCATACCATATGTGCTAGAAGAACCACAAGTGAAAGATCCATATTTCATTATTGTGACTCCTAAGAAGTAAAAATGCTTTTATTGGTGTCCTTTAACTTTGACAATATCATTAAGGTATATTTAAACGACTATTACTTTAGCATATATCCTGCGATCATGATAGATATGATCTAAGGAATTATACTAGAAAAGTAACTGATCCATATCATAGTGATATATGGGCAAAGGAAGATTACCTAAAATATACATATGTATGCTAGTGTCTATGACATGTGTCATATCCCCAATTTTTTGACCTGATGAACCTGTACAGTTTATCTGCAATGGATATAAAATTCTTGGAATAAACTGTATCAAATTGTGAAAGGAAAGGGAAGGATTAATAACTAAGGAAAGAATATGGACCAAAATAAAAATTTAAAAGTTTGAAGGTGAAAAGTGAAAGTAGAAGAAAAAGGAGGGACCTAAATGCAATTAATGAAAAGTTCAGGGACTAAAGTGCAATTATTCAAAAGTTAAGGGACCTAAATATAAATATGGAAAAGTTGAGCCAAAATAGGTCAAAAATGCCTGGAATCATATCAGACCCAAATTTTACCAGTAGATAGAAAAAAATATTCCAGTCAGTTTAACGCAACACAGAATTTTGATTTGAGGTCCCGATTAATTGATATAAATTTCTGAAGTCAAAAGGAATTATTACAGTATTTTTCAGATCTCATAATCAGATGAGACCTTATAGAAAATTCATATATTTAATATATGAATTTATAAAATTGAGAGAGTCAGAAAAAGAATCATGTAGAAACCATACGAGATTTTACAGTGAAATAAAATACCTGATAAATAGGATCGGGGAAGCTATAGTGTGAATTGGGCCATAAAGGCAATACAGGCAATAAGCTCATAGTGAGGCCCAAATGGCGCCATCATGAGCCCATTAAGGTGACTGGACAGTTTATGTGGGCTAGAGACCAGAGCAGTCCAGGAAAAGTGCAAAATTACGAAAATGCCCCTGGATGCCTACACTATACCAGTAGTGGATGGAGATTATTTTGGTCACTCTAGATAGGCTAAAAACGTGTCATATAGTATAAATAGGATTATTTAGAGCCCATATACACCCTGAGGCAGTATAAAGAGGTGTGAAATGATAATTTTGCCCTTAGGGTCAGTACAGTGCATGAAAGGACACCAAGGGTATTTTGGTCATTTCCCAATAGATGGATAGCAGATAAATACTCAGTCTAATATTTTCAATGATATGAGAAGCCTAGACATTAATTTTCAGGATAGAATACATATCCTGATATATTATAAAAAATTAGGAACAGAACACAGTTCGGTTATTGTGAAACTGCACTGATCGGTACCGGATTGGACTGGAATTTCTCCAGAAGGTTCCTTGCATGGGAAGCACGCCACCTAACCCTCTTAGGTGTCCCATGAGCTGTCCCACATGATGTAATAATTATTCTTTTTAGAAAAAGTAAAATCCAAGATTAAATGTGAGCCTTTAGATCAAATAGTAACCAAATCAATCTTGGCCATCCATTTCAACCCAAATTTCTCTATAAATACCCCCTATTCAGAACACTTCTGCATGCATGGTGAACCATAGTGAAACTCTTGCAAAATTTCCATTCAACCAAGAAAGAAGCAACCAAAGTGAAGTAACAAGTAAGGTAATCATCTCCCTTGATCTTGAGCTTTGTTCTAGCAAGTTAGCTCATGATTTTAAGGGGTTTTCATGCTATATTTCCCTTATGGTTGCTGCTGGAAGTGTTGCTCATATGTTGTTAAAATATGAGTTTTATGTTATGGATAGTTTAGACAAGCTTAAACAAGCTAGAATCAAGTGGTATAAGCTTGTGAATTCAAGTATGTTTGGATTTAGGGTTTTGTGTTCTTGCTGGTACTGTATGTGGTACTGTTCATATGATGGAATTTCATAATTTTGATGCTTCCAATGAGTTTAAAATGGAAAATTGTGTGGAGATAAAGTAGGAGAACAAGTATTGGAAGCATTGGAATCAAAATGAGAATTTTTGGAAAACAAGAGCATGCATTTTGGTTTGGCACTGTAGCAATTGGTATGTTTTGATTTTGGAAATTCTGATTTCATATTTGGATTCTACATGAAAAATTATGTGGAAATGAACCATGAGAATTTATTTTGGAAAGGTGGAAGTAGGAAACATAAATTAGAGAAAGAAAGGGAGTTAGTGAAAACCTAGTCTTGGATTTGGTTTCAAGTTGAGGTGTAACTTGATATTATGTTGTAATGGCTAGGTTTTGATATTTGTGAAGTAAGGAAAGCACTTCAAGAAGGTCTTGACCAAGATAGCTAAGAGGTAGCAATGATACCTAACTATAACTCATGTTTGTTTAATTGTTTTGCTTGCTTGTTGATTATCGTGTTTGGTTGAGCTTGAGCTTATGTCATCATGTTATGATGAAGTATGAATGATTGCAACTCCTTACAAGTTATGTCATTACAATATGCATGTTAGAGTTTTCTTATGTACCATTATGAAGTAGCTCCCATCACATGATAACATGTTAAGCATACAATTATTCATGCATGATATTATAGTTTGTGTAACTTGCTATTGGGATTTTCATGAAATCTCATTCCTTCCACATGCATAACTATATTTTAGGTGCTGGATCCTCTCAAGGGAAGAGAGTCATTGTTGATGATTAAGTTTGTATAACAAGTTATATGACTTACATGACAATATGGGATGATATGCTAGTGTGTATGGTGTATGTTTCTGTAACCTTGTTTTGAGGCCGTGGTGATGAGACAATGTTTATGACATTTAAATCAATGAGTTTTAGACTGAAACTTGGCATGATTAAATTTAATATACATAGCTTTAAATGAACACCAAGAACGCCTTAATTGGATAAGTATCCGAATTGTTATGATTTTCCAAATTTGGAAGTAAGATTTGGAATTGAGATAAAACGAGTGCTGAGAGGAGGTGACGTTCACGCAATGATTTCATATATCAAATGAACGAATTTTTCTATGAAATTTTGTGAGCTTAAAGAGGACGTCTAGAGCTTTAATTTCATATGTAAAACAATTCATTTGGATAAGTAACCAAAGAGAAATGAATTTTTGAATTTAAGCAAAGAAACTGGAACTTCCAGATTTTTACCAAATGAACAGTGATTTTAAACCAATAAACTGATTTCATTTGGATCAGAAAACCTTAGTTTCATATTTTCCCCTCAAATATTTATGAAAAATATTTCATTAGAAATTGGAACCACATTATTTTGATTTTTCTACAATTAATTATGAATTTTCAATGTAGGGTACATGTTCTAGAATTACCAAATGAACAATAACAGTGAACAGTACCTGAAAGTAAATCTTTTGGAAATGGATATTTTCAAAGCAAATGATCATGTAATTGGTTTCAATCACTTCTAATGGAGTATAATTGAGGTTAAAAGTAAGGATGTGACATTTTGGTATCAGAGCAAAGGATTCTGGCTTAGGAAATGCTCTGATTAGATTATTTATAGATTAATACATAAGTGAACATCTGCATAATTGACCTTAAGTTAATTATTGCAGGATACCAATGACTGAGTCTAGAACATCAGAGACTACAATGAACCAGGGGGACCCTAGACCCTGTAGTCTATAGTTCTGATAGATCAGGGTGGAACTCAGAAGAGATAAATGCTTTCATACATGATCCGGAGTTTGGTCTTCCCCCAGTGATCAATATCTAGGATTCCAGTAGTGAATCAGAATTGGGCAGGTTAGATAATTCTTCAGTTGGGTCAAATGAGATAGATGAGGATGATGATGAAGAAGAGGACATATCAGATGAGGATATACCATCAGAAGAGGATGAACTTGAGGAACCTAACCCAACCCCACCTATAAATATTGTATTAGAAAGAGATGCAGGTCAGATAGATGATATAGAGATGATAGACCCTCAAGAGGAACAATCTGATGTGGGTTACTCTTATGTTGGGGGTGTAACAGACCTTGTACCTAGGAAGGTCGATGAGATAGATGTTCCTAGACCGAGTCAGGTACCTGAACCAGTTGATGTACCTGGACCCAGCCATACAGCTAATGTGCCTGAACCTAGTCATGTAGCTAATATACCTGAACTTAGTCATGTAGCTGATATACCTGGACCTAGTCAGAGACCAGACCCTAAAGATATTCTAGGTCCAAGTGGAACCAAGAAGTTAATGGTATATATATATCTGGGTAACCATCAGATAATTGAGTTAACCCCTGGGGAGGATATGAATGAAGAACATTTCAGGAAAGCTGTGGAACTCGCAAAGCAGCTATATGAGATAGGAAGAATGTTGATTAGAGGTGTTGATCAAGAAATTTTATGAGCATGTAGTACACATCCAGATCTTTAAGTTCATAGGTATAACGTTTCATTTGGATGTGTATATCAAGAGAAATAATTTTCTAAAGTAAGGGACCAAAATCTATTTCCAGAGTTTTATAGGGGGTATTTATAGAGAAATTTGGGTTGAAATAGATGGCCAAGATTGATTTGATTACTATTTGATCTAAAGGCTCACATTTAATCTTGGATTTTACTTTTTCTAAAAAGAATAATTATTACATCATGTGGGACAGCTCATGGGACACCTAAGAGGGTTAGGTGGCATGCTGCCCATGCAAGGAACCTTCTGGGGAAATTCCAGTCCAATCCGGTACCGATCAGTGCAGTTTCACAACAACCGGACTGTGTTATGTTCCTAATTTTTTATAATATACCAGGATATGTATTCTATCCTAGAAATTAATGTCTAGGCTTCTCATATCATTAAAAATATTATACTGAGTATTTATCTGCCATCCATCCCTTGGGAAATGACCAAAATACCTTTAGTGTCCTTTCCTGCACTGTACTAACTATAAGGGCAAAATCGTCATTTCACACCTCTTTACACTGCCTCAGGGCATATATTGACTCTATATAATCATATTTATACTATGTCCCACATTTTTGGCCTGTCCATAATGACCAAAATGACCTCCATCCATCACTGGTACAGTATGGGCATTCAGGGGCATTTTCGTAATTTCATACTTTTCCTGGACTGCTCTGGTCTCTAGCCCATAAAACATGTCCCTTATAATATTTTCTTTGTCATAAGTGTGGATACTGGGCTTATAAGAAAGGCAATCTGAGTCAGGTATTGATTCGAGAGGGATTATATTTGCTATAGAAATGTGCATATAGGTAAATCAAGGACATCTTAGGCATATTTTGAATTCAAGCTACACGAGGAGGTTATCTTATTCTAGCATTGTAAAAGGGATTTCTAATATAGTGGCTAAATGAAGACGTCATGCCCACGTGGTCATCACAAAACACTTAGTATGAAAGAAATAAGAGAAAGAGACTAAGGCTACAATATTTAATCCACCAAGTGTGGCGGGAGCTGTTGGAATTTGGGCTCTAATTCACCCTTAGTAGATTAGGCCCAAGCCCATATAATCTGGAGTTCAGGTGATAATAACCAAAAGTCTAGGATGTTATCTGTAATTTTCCCCTTTTGTTCAAATTTTGAGTAGGAACGGTTGGAATACAGACGTGGGATTGGTGGAGAAAAATATGGCATTGTATGGGGAAGTATTTTTGGGTGGAACTCCTTCATTTTGGCAAAAGACCAGAGACCATAATTTCTCTCTACAATTTTCCTCTGGCTTTTTCTCTTCTGCTTCTGTGTATTTTGTTGTGTGAGAATACCCAAATCTACTAAAGTGACCGGGTCTTCGCATGGGTACTGGAGAAGACAACCAACATCTCAGGTAAGCCTGAATTCTTTAGTTTGAGTGCACCATAAATCAACCAAAGTTATCTTCTTAATAACCACTTCATTTTCCTCTTCCCTAATGCTCATTTTTGTTGTATAAACATTAATGTATTGCTCATGATATTCATCATAAATCTAATTGACAAAGTTTATTTTTCCAGTACACGACTCTTCAATGTCGTCAAAATTCTTCCTTCCTTGAATTAATTTAAGGACCATCATGCCATAACGGTATACATCATATTTGTATAAAAATCCACCATATGCACAATCGGCAACTTCTGGTGCATTATAGCCTATAATTCCTCTCTTTCTTAATATTGGCTTAGTATACTTTCCTTTGGGCATATTATGGAAAATCTGAAATCAGATATTTTCGGGTTGAAGTCTTTGTTTAGAAGAATATTTTATGGTTTGATGTCAAGATGTAAAATACTAAAGTAACTTCCGCCATGGTGCAATCCCAATCGCGATTTGGTGCAATCTCGTCCATTCCATAATACAAGTAGTAGTAGCATTTGTTGGTGGCGATAATCTTTTGTGCATGAACTTGTCTAGTGAACCATTGGGCATGAATTCACAGATTAAAGCTTTTATGTTCTTGTCATGACAAAATCCCAATAAAGATATTACGTTGACATGTGATGTTCTACTAAGGCTTTCAACTTCGTTTATGAACACTTGTAAACATGCGTGCTGTTAGGGTGTTTTAGTACTTTTATTGCTGCAATGACCATCAATATTGGATGTTACTAATTGAAAATGGTAGTTGTTGATGCAATTTTTCATTGGATTGGGTCACTAACAAGGTTACAATTAGATAACCAAAATGATGTGAATGATAAAGAAAATAAACAAGAGAAATAATGAGAAGATGGAAAAAGAAGAGTGTAGTATTCCAATTTTTATGTTATAATTTAAGTAGCATTAGAAGGAATTAACTCCTAAAAGATAAAATTTTTATTTAATTACCAATTTAAGAGAGTTTATCTAAAGTATAAAAAAATAGACACTAAAATTAAATAGTAATAATCAATAATAATATTATTATTATTGTTTATGTAAAAATAATATAGAAAGATAGAATAAAAATAATAATAAAATGGAATAAGAAAAGGAAGAAGAAGAAGCTCCAAAAGCCTACTAAATAATATATATAATATAATATTAAAAAAGGTGGAACCCACACCTTTTTATAATATTCGAACACACATCAGACAAACATAATTCACATGATTTCTTCTCCTTCTCCTTCTTCTTTTTCACTATTTCCGTCGTCTAGTTACTCTATCGCCTCCATTGATGAATATCACATCTATTTTAGCTTTGATTTGTTCTCATAAAATCTTTCAACTATCATAGTTATTTCTTAATTATTTTTCTATACCAAGAGATCTCTTTAGAAATACAATTTCTATTGGAAGGAAAGTAAGTTTGAGGATTAAGGTTTAGAATAAATGTGAATTTTTAATAAATGAGATCTATAGAATTGTAGAGATAAGTAAATCCTTATATTTAATCAGTTTAGAATTTTGTCTATTACATTATTTAAGAGATTTGGGGTTAGGGTTTAAATGTTAGAGTGTATAAATGATTTAATATGATAATTTTATTGATTAAATTTATTTTAATGATTGGGTTATGTTTATTGGAGATATAATTGATATTTAATCAGTTTAGATTATGACTAAAGCTTATAAATTGAAAATGTATATTTTTTGTTAGAACTCTAAATTGGAGTAATTAGGGATTTGATCAAATTGAATAATTATAGGTTAATTGATTGTGCAAATGAGTTATTGAAATATAGGAATGATGTGATTTAATATTAAAATGAAGATTTGGATATTGTGAGTGATATTTGGAAATTAGAGGTAAAATTGAAAACTTTAAATGTATGTAATTAAATTGATTATTTGTTTAGCAATTTGATTGATAGTGAAACTCAAGGTTAATTATATTGAGTATTAATTATAATGTAATGACCTTAGAAAATTATAAATATAATAATATATTAACAAGCTTATATATTATATAATGTAGTGATATCACAAAGGTAAGTTAAGTGGTTGGAGACAGTGTAGCTGAGTGTGAGATCTCCAGTTTGAATCCCAACTCAAGCTAAAAGTGGGGTTTTATTTCTTTAGGCATGGCGTGAAATTACCAAAATAACCTCCTACTTATATCACTTTCCTTTCTCCATTTTTTTTATTCTCCTTCAGACAGTGACGCTGTGAGAGGGAGAGAGAGTTATGGAGAAGCTTGGAGATGCCGGATCCCTGTGCTACTGTGACTATCACCCTTCAGCATTTGAGTTGTTGTCACTAGTGTCGTGTCATCGTCATCGCCGTCACCGTAGGTTCCTTGCTGGTCAGATTTGGTTACTGTGACGATTTTTTTCTTCCTTTATCTTGCTCTGTACAACATCACTGAGCCTCTTTCTGATCGCTTTTATTCTTTTCTTTGTTCAAAGCTTTGCGTCGTTGCTCTTGGTGACTCTGCTATGTTTTCTTCTGTTTGGCTCTGTCCTTCTCGTCACAGCAGGCAACTTCTGTCGTCAATGGTTTAGGAGCTATTGTCATCGGATGCTCTTCGTTGCTCTACTTTTTAAGGTGTTATTTTAGTGCAAGTCAAGTTTTGGTTTCTTCTTTTCCTTCTCTACTGATCGGTGTTCAATGTGGGTGGATATTCAATTTTCTATTTATCTGTTTGTTGGGTCTACGAAGGAAGAAAGATGGAAGAATAACTTTTTAGGACAGTGAAACTATGGTTACCTGAAGCTGTGCGTGTGATTGTCCTGTGGAGCTGCTATCAAATTATGTTGTTACCACCGTAGCAACCTCTGACATCCTTCCCTCATGTTGCCGTGAAACCCTGCTGCCTTGAGAGTGTGGTATGCCTAACACCTTTCCCTCTCCATTGATTGTTCATAGCATTGATTTGGGTTATTCGATTTTCCTTTTCCTCTGGTCACTGAGAATGTGAAGGAAATTAACATTTTATGCAAAAAGTTAATCAAACCCACTCGGTATTGGGCTTAATCAGATTTGTTTGTGGGTGTTCTCCTATTTTTAGATTATGGCCTCCGAGAGTATAAACATATGTTTTTGTGGTTATCCTGTTTTGGTGTTCATTGGTCTTGAATATTGTTAATTGTTGTTGTAAGAGGATTAAGGAAGGTTAAAGGGTCTGATTGTGTTGGTTGACATTTTTGTTAATTGAAATACCAAGAATAAAAGCTCATCTTGAAAATTTTGTCCTTACTTTGGGTTAACAGAGACTAGATGTTTTAATATGGATACGAGTGGTTTCCGGTGACTATGGGAAATTGAAGGTTTTTGGTATAAAAGATGTATGGATTTAAAAAGTTATAGATACACACAAGTTCAAAGGAATTATATTAAAGGAATTAAGTTGTTTTGGAAATAAGGAGCTTTAACTTATATTGTATAAGAGATCTTTTCCTTTGAACTTGGGATTGTTTGACTGAAGACATGTGTATATTATGAGTTGAGATGGTTCTCCAAATGTGACTATTAGTTGGGGAAAGCTTGTTATTAAAAAGAAATGTGTGAATGGATTCTTAAATTTATAAAGTATAAGTAGATTTATATTAGGTTGCAGTTGAGTGATAATGATATCATATGTATGATAGGGAATTAAGGTTGGAGCCTATGGAGAGCTAACAAATGTATTAGATTATATCTAATTGAAGTACTAGGTGAGTGAATAACGTCCCTTAAAAATATTATTTTTAGTAATAACTTGTTATTTGATGTATTTCATTTAAAGTGTTGACTTTTAAATATGATTTATGAAAAGCAAGTTATATAAATTCATGACTTTGATGAAGATCGTTGGGTTTTCTTTTCAATTGGTTTATAAAATGATTATGGTTATGTATGAAAATGGATGAAGAAGTTTTAGAAAAAGACTTTGGCAAATGTTATATTGAGTTAATTTTCTTCATGAAATATGCTTACGAGAATTTTATTATTTGAATAATTATCCATATGAATTGAAGAAATCTTTTGATAAGTTATTTTAATGATCATGCTGGGGTTTCGTGATTATAAAGTGTTTTTAGCGAAAACTGTTATATTGGAAAGTGTTGTGATTATTAGATGTCAAATGGATCCCACGCATGCTAGAAAGGTTTTCAGAAAGGATAGAATACAGAACGCCGATTACTAACAGCAGTACTGTTAGTTTTTGGTGCACCATGGTTAAACCCGAGCTCGATGGATATTCGTGAGTCTCGCACTCGAGCTAGTTATTTGTGGGATTTATTTCCGCACCTGTTTCTCGTAGGTCTTGTACCTGCGCCTGTTATTCATGGGTCTCATACCTTCGCCTGTTTTCGTGGCTTCAAACCACACCGGATTGGTTAGTTACCCTCGTAGACTATGTCCATGCCTGTTTTCGTGACTTGTGCTACGCTTGGTTATTTACCCTCGTGGACATTGTCCATGCCTATTTTTGTGGCCGCGAGCCGCACCAGATTAGTTAGTTACCCTCGTGGACTGTGTGTCCACGCCTATTTTTGTTATTTGAAGTCATACGGAAAAATGATTGTTTTGAAATAATTGTTTTAAATAGATTTCCTTAAATAAAATGTTTGCCAAAATATTTTTATTAAATTACAAAATTTTATGATTTATATTTAAACATGTTGAAATTGTTTATTTTTGTATTTTTAAATTATGTTTTGAGGATGTTATTCACGAGTAGATTATTTGGCTTCAGATAGTATAAGAGCCCCATGTTCGATCCGAAGCATTGATTTTGACAAATCTCCTTTTTAATGTAATTATAATTTATGAATTACTTGTATTTTGTTGAAATGATATATGCTCTACCTAGTCTATAGATAGGATTCTGGTTATTTTGCAAATGTTTATAGGGGATCTTGAAACATTCGTAGTCTGTTGTAGGATTATCGAGAGGTCAGTTATACAATGACGATCCTGCCAAAATTCTTACAGGAGACTTGCCTTTTGATTAAAATTGTAATACATTATGATTATCGTTTCAAATATTTTATTTTTTAAGGTTTTAGGCTTAAGGAATATGAATTTATTCATATTTCTGTACCGGTTACGGCTCAAATTTCGGGATGTGACATATAAGGAATTTGAGAATTTGTATACTTGGATGATTTAGTGGTTGATTTAAGTAAATTAAAGTTAGAGTTTGATTGGAAATTATGAATTATGATATTGGATTTGCTAGATTTGAATTCAATGATTTATTTTAACTTATTGGAGTGTGTTTTAGGAATTGAATGAATAGATTTTTGAGGTTGATTATGAAATGTGAGCATTGAAAATTTAAAATGAAGCTTTAAGGATTATAAATTTAGGGTTTTTGAATGGTTTGAGGAGTTTCATATTAAATGAGAATTCACAGGAGTAGAATAAAGTTGACGCAATATAGAATTATCATTGGAATGATAATTTGGAAAATATATGTGATTGGAATAGAGAAATTAAGTTATGGTATTGAATTAAGAATTTTTTTAAAATAAAATAAAGTTATAAGAGAAATGTGAATATTTATTTAAAAGAATATGTTGTGTCAAATTAACAACTTATTGATATACATTTATATAAATGGTGTATATTGACTAGTGAATTATGAACTAAACACGGGGCTTCTCATTTATGATACTTTTATTAGCTTTGGCGAGAGGTAACAACTTTCCACTTATTGTGTGTGCTAATGTGATATTTGTGAGTGATTAATATATATAAATATACTGATATTTATATGATTATATTGAGAAATATTTATTGATGATTTTATTGAAATTAATCTTGTGAGATTTAAAGTTTAATTTAGAAAGTTAAGTTGAGATCAGAAACTTGTTATATCTTGTTATTGAAATTTGAAGAAAGTTATTATCTTAAAAAAAATCTATTGTGATATTTATTGATATTATTGATTATCAAGTTATTGAGATTTTGATTATTATGAACATCTTGAGAATTATGTATTGAGGATTGATGTTATATTTCTATCACGTGGTATGACCTCCATTAGAGCTCAAGATAGTCTGCGACACCCCTACCTGTTTATCGAGGGGGAATGAACCCATGATCCTATCTTATGCTATGTGAATTTTGGCTGATCCGTAACACTTTACTAGTCATATGGTAGTTATCACTAGCCTATGGGTTTGGTCGACCGATATAAGGCGATTCGGTTGGTTTGACAAGAAATTGGAGTGGGTTATCCATTTGATTATATTATGATAATGCAATATTTTCTATCTCGTGTATTTTGTTAAATGTTCCACTTGACACCTCACGAGTACATGTTAGTATGTATGATGAGTATGATTTTTTGTTACTATTACGTTTGTCTCATCTCATGGTTATTAACAGATTTAGGTGATAGTCTCTTGCAAGGACCTTAAGGAAGGCTTCAAAGTCTTGGTTAGTGCTATATCAATTGTATAGCCTCTTCCTTTGAATTTATGTGTAGAATACTTGTATATTGTCATAGTATGCCTCATTTTGCATACTCTAATATAATAAGATACTATATTTCGATTTGATATTGGGAATACGTGCTGGTAGTGGGCTGAGGCCCTAGACTATTGCTTGTGATTTGTTGATTGTGGATCCATTTTTTGAATGTGTAATATTGATAATTTATTTATAAATGAGTATTATAAAGGATCTTAGTTGTAAAGTTGGTTTATGTGATGTTATTACTGGGTTTAATGATCAGAGACCCATTTGAGATGGTTGTGAGAATAACTGTTATATTGGTGTTATCGGGGGCTTCAACCCGAATACTTTCTAATATGATTTTATATGTGAATGTTGTATAAAGCTCTTATATCTATGACATTATCCTTATATAAGTGTTACTCTTTTCTATCATGGATAACCTTTTTAAAATAAGTTTAACTCTTTTAACTATGATAGTGCGTGAGAGTAATTTTGTCTTTTTCTATCATGGTTAACTCTTTGTAAGTAGAATTTTCTTTTTCTAGCTATGATAAATTTCAAATGATTAACAAAATTTATTTTTATTATGGTTAGTTTCTAGACAATTTTGGTAAAAACAATTTAAGGGGTTAATTATTGTTATCAAAAGGAAAATTTTACAAAGAGCTTTCAATCTTATTGATCAGAGTGTATTTTCATGTACAAGGAGTCAAGTAAGTGAATAGAATATGATCCTGCCCTAACTAATAGATATCCTCTCCTAGGTTACCTTATGCATCGGGGTTGTGGGGGCCAATGGCCCTCTCTGAGATCATCGATGTCACGCCCCAAAAATTCAAGGTTGATGGCACAAAAGAGAACTTACATTATGTAAGCCTCCAAATATCATAATTAATGTAATAACAATCTTAGACCTGAATAAGCTAGTTATAACTTTCGTATATAAATATATTTTTACATCTTAAAAAGATAAAAGATAAAGAGGTTAGGAATCCTGCCTATAGACTACATGGAGTATCTACATGTTTTGAACAACCTTGAGAGCCTTCTCTGTTTCGTTGGAGGTACAAGGTCGGTGGTGATATTTGAAGCCAAAATAATCTACTGGTGAATAACTTCCTATTATAAAAATAGTTAAAATGCAGAAAGAAATGATTTAAACATATTTAACTGCAAATAATAAAGTTTGTTGATTAATCTAAATTTTCATAGCATAAAATCATAGTAATAATGAAACTATATAAAAATTATTAATCAAATCAATCAAAATATTCAATAAAACATTTTATTTAAGGAATTCCATTTAAAACGATAATATTCAAATCTTACTTTTATGTAGAACTTCAATATAACGATAACAAGTGTGGACACACAGTTTACGAGGGTAACTAACCAATCTGACGTGGCTCGAAGCCACAAAAATAAATGTGGACACATAATCCATGAGGGTAAGTAACCATTTCAGCGCAAGTGTGAAACCCACAAATAACAGGCGTAGGTATAAGACCCACGAATAACAATCACAGGTACAAAACCCATAAATATCTTGTGTGAGTATTAGATCACAAATTCCTATCGAGCTAGAGTTTAACCATGGTGCACTAATGACTAATAGTACTACTGTTAGTAACTAGTATTCTGTATTCAGTCCTCTCAAAAAATTGATTTAAGCATGCATGAGTCAATTTAAAACATTAAATAAGAATAATATCTTTTAATACTAAAATCTCATAAATAATAGTCTATAATCAAGAAGCCCATCATGAAAATCATTGCACAATATTTCATTTGAAACTCTCATGCATTTAACTTTGTAATAATAAAGTGTGCAAAATATTTAAGTAATAATCATCATTATTTCAATTAAGCATTCATATATCAACCAATGACTATATAATTTCCATAAATTTGTTTGAGTACTAACATATAATCTTTCTTATTTTATAACATTAGCAAATCATACTCAAAAGTGATACTTTAAATAAAATGTATTAAATAGTAAGATATTATTAAAATTATTATTGTCATGGGACATTATTCACTCACTGACATTTTCGCAACTTCTTTTATTTAATCCTTATAACTTTTATCAAGATTTCCCATCTTCCACACCTATATATAAATGTAAATAAAAATTATACTTAATAATCTATAAGTTATATTACTCTCTTATAATATAAACCAGCAAACAGCAACATAATAATTTAAAGTTCTAAAACCCCATTATCTATGCTTCAACGTTTCTTTAAATACAAAATTATAGTTTCCACTTCGCATCCACTAGCTACCTTATATCAATACTTTCCCATAGCCACATACTATTACCAAAAAGAAGCTTATATAGTTAATCCTTCATTCAAAGTTGTCTACTTAGTTCACATTCAATTTAACCCAAAATAACACTATAACCATCTATCATCTACAATATACTTCGCCCAATTAAATTCTTTGCAAACTATTAGTGTATCCTTGCACCCTTTATACACACACACACACACACACATGTATATATTCTTATTCTTAAACTTGTAATAACTACTTCTCAAGTTTTAGACTTGCTTATGCTTTGAGTCTAAATTCATCTTTTAAATTCATTGGGGCACTTAAATTAAGCAAAAACCATTTCTTTCCTACCGAAATAAGACTGACAAAACAAGGCAATGGGAAGGAATTGATACATTTCGATTTTATTGTCATTAAATTCCTCTTCTCGGTTTCCATACATGTTTTGGGTGTATTAAAATAATTTAGAGCACTTGTTCTTTGTTTTTGTGTCTCAGAACATTAACATCTTTTCATCCTTAATGCTCCAAAAATTTAAACTTAACTGGGGTTAATCATCATCATCTTATGAGCCCGTTTGGATAGGATTTTAGAAACGGGCTTATGAAAAAAAAAAAAGAGTTTTTGAGCAGCTTATAAAAAAGGGTTTTTGGAGAAGAGCTTATGACAAAAAAGTGATTTTGAATAAATGAGTGTTTGGATAGTCATTTTCAGAAATATTTTTATTATTAGTAAATTACGAAAAAGGGTATGAGTATTAAATAAGGAGAGATAAAATATAAGAGGAAAGAGGGTGTAAGAAAGAAAAGAGAGATATTGTAAGAAAAAGTATGAGAGAAGAGAGAGGATGTAAGAAAAAGTAGAAGAGATGGTGTACAAAAAAGTATGGGTAATATAGTAATTAGTTAGTTCATAAATTATTTTACTATTCCATAAACTACTCAGATTAACTTATCTAAAACTTTGGTTTTAAACCATGATTTAGTCCAAAAGTTCGTTTGAACAAATATAACTGTTTGTTTTAAAATTTTCTTAAACCAAAGTTTTGCCCCAAAAAGGCTTTTGAAACCACATTTCCATGGTTTCCAAACACACACTTCAACATAACTAGAACCATATATCATATAGCTACTAACTTCAACATGCCCATATCTCCTAAATTTTCGGACAGCACCCTTATTAAATTTGTATCAAGTTTTCATATTTACTGTTAACATTTAAATCATTACTTTAATACCTCCAAACATGGTAGAAGTATTTGGGACAATGATGTAAGGAATTGGAAGACACGCAACGGAAATTAATTTAAAATTTTTTTCATTCCTTGCCAGGATCTACCGTATGTGTTTAAGTCAAGTGGGAAGAAGCATTACCCTTAGTGTTTCTCAGTGACTTCCACAGCTTCTCTCCGCGGCTGGTGATCTCTTTCCAATCGCAAGAAGACGTCCACAACTTCTCTCCGCGGCTCGTGCTCTCTTTCTGATCGCGAGAAGTCGACACCTCGGGTCGGCTTCCTCTACTAGTATCGACACGAACAACGTTCCAACCACGAACGACGTGCTAGCGTCTCCTGTCCCTCCAAGGCTTTCTCAAGAGTTCGTCCTCTCCGTCTCTACTTCAACAGTTTCTTATCTGCAAACCTTTTGCAGATTCCGTTCGGCCTTTTGTGTTGTGTGTTGTGTGTCAAAAACGTAGCTCCTAAAATCAGATATATAGGATGCTCTGCGTTTTCCTCAACCGAATTGGATCTTGGAATTAATCTATATTAATTCCAAAATTAATACAATATCACATATTGTATAATTTGATAAGAAACTAATTAAATAAATAATATTTAAATTAAATCCTTCCCACAGATTTAATTTACCTATTTATTTAATTAAAATAAAGATAAGATTGGACTATATTTGATTTATTCTCATAAATCAAATTTGAGATATCCTATCAATTTGAATTTTAAATTCAAACGTGATAGAGATTTAATTTATCCTTATAAATTAAATTTTGTAAATATCTCTTATATGAGATATCCTATCAATTTGAATTTCAAATTCAAACGTGATAGAGATTTAATTTATCCTTATAAATTAAATCTTGTAAATATCTCTTATATGAGATATCCTATCAATTTGAATTTCAAATTCAAACGTGATAGAGATTTAATTTATCCTTATAAATTAAATCTCGTAAATATCTCTTATATGAGATATCCTATCAATTTGAATTTCAAATTCAAACGTGATAGAGATTTAATTTATCCTTATAAATTAAATCTTATATATCCCTTATATATAATATATATATATACGAATTTTTATATATATGAATATAAATATAAATAAATATATACATCAACCCTGGATCATTCATTGAATCTAGACACGTCTTAGATTCAATGAATCTGGACATCATAGCTCGTGTTGGACTATTATGTGTGTGACCCTGTAGGCCCATATGAAGTTGGCAGTGGGCTATTTGCTATACTGGCCCACAAGTCGTAAGCAGTCTTTAGCAAGACATAACGACTACCTAAATAATATGAGGATCGATAAACGATGTAACCTTTTATACAACCATATCATGTCCCTTCTGTTACGCGATATTTTAGTTATAGATGAGGCATGAATAATGTCATCTTCCTATTCCTGACCGTTACTTTCTCGATCCCTGAGTAGTCTGACTATAGAAATGGAACTACCTTTCTATTACAGTATGGCCATACATTTCTCAGACTCACTCATCGAGGGGCCCAATAATATCTCTCTACGAATGTGAGGGACAAATTCCATCTTGACCACTCACATTCCTCCGCATGAAAAACCACTAAGCCCGAACATAGTCTTTATGATCACTCGGTCAAAAGTGACTTTTGACTAGGTCAAAGCTGAGCGTTTGTCATGTAGGAATCCATGATGATCTCAGGTCAAAGGGCATAGTGACATAGTTTGTATATGAGAGAATCTTATGACGTAACCCATGCAACTCTCTCATAGCGGGTCGGTCCAACACCTTGTACTCTTACATGTGCCTATGACTTTGATTTATATCTCTATATATCTTCAAAGTCATACTGGTCTTGTTTCATCTCTGCTCCCGCACAGATAATCGACCAGGGACATTTAGGATAAGATCATGAATTATCCAATGATGGTCATCACAGTAAACATGCGAATAATATGATAACACAATTGATAAACTTATAAATCAATAATGTTTATAAGATAATGATGCCTCTAGGGCATATTTTTCAACAAATGATTCAAAATAGGAAAACATCAAGCAGCAAATTGTAATCCATTTTCCATAACTTCAAATTTCAACTCTTTACGCCACATACACAGACCCATATATATATATATATATATATATAACTATTATGCCATTCATTTAATTAACATATATGCATTCTAACCTTTAAAATAACATTTTGCACAGTAGGAAAACCTTCATAAAAAAAATTCCAGCTTCCAAACTCAATCACATAGCATCCAACTTGCGTCTCAACATTATTCCAACAACAACAAATATAATTCTTTTACTCTTTGGCATTTAAACTATCTTTCACTTTCTATCCTAAGCCCAAGTCTCAGGACTACAACCATCCACTACACGTATACCCCGCTTGCTGTAATAACCGGGAAAAAAATCCCCAACACTACACGGTCACCAAACAGAACAACCTCATCAGTCCCTATTTCTCGGTGAGCCTACACATATTAGAAAAGAAAAGAACATACAGTAGCCATATTTTATGATTCAAGCCTTATTTCATGTTTGTAATCGTTCAAAACTCACAATAGAGCAAATTCACATGCAATCCCAACATCCAACGATTTAACTCGATTTTAGAAACTCAAGTTTTTACTCATTCTTACTTAATCAAACCCAAAGCCACCGGAAAATCCAAACTTATCGGTGATCCAACCCCCAAATCTGGAATGACAGAGAAGACGAACGGAAAATGGAAGTAGAGAGCTCGCCTCTGTCGTCGACGGTGTTGCGAGCTCAATCTCTAATCACTGGTCACTCCTCCTTCATCACGCTCCTCATCTCCCATTCTCTGTCGCACTCTCACTCTCTCGCATGCTCTCTGCCCTATCTGCTCTCTCTCACTCAGCTTCCTCTATTCGCTCGACTTTGCTTCCCTCTTGAGAGGAAGAAGGGTTGGTGATATGAATAGGTAAAGTGTCAGTAGAAAAGGAAGGCAGAAGGCTGCGTAGGGAGTGGGAGAATGACATTTCCATAAAAGCCTTATTTATTTTTTATTTTATTTTTTATTTAATATTTTAAACTATTTTAAAATTTTTAAAGTATATTAAAATTTTCTTCTTCTAATAACTTCTCTCGCTTATAAAATAATTTTTTTAACTATTTTTCTTAATTTTTTTAAAAAAATAGAACCTTAAAATTAAAAAATAGTTATTAAATTATTTATTTAATTCTTAAAAAAATAAACTCTTCTATAATTTTTTACATCTCCAAAACATTTATTTCATGATTTTTGCTTAATTTTTTTGAATTCTAAAATATTTTTTTATAATTATTTCTTTTATCCTTTTTTTTTAACTTTAATCTTTAAAACTTTTTAATTTAAAAAATTACTCTTGATGTTAGCCACTCTTTATAAATTCTTTATATCAAAATCTAAGATGTTAAAATCGAGGTCCTCCACGTGGACCTGTGACCTGACCATTGGGAGGGGTCACCTAAGCCTTGGTAGAATTGGGCAGAGTTGGAGGATTAGGTTCACATGATGTAGGCCTAGTCCAAGAAAAGGCTCCAACAATAGTGATGTGGAAATTATTAATAAATATATAAAAATAATAAAAAGATACAACATAATAAACCCGTTTTATAAATAGGGGTGCCAGAATTTGAGAAAGAAGAAATATTATATGAAATATATAAATACAAATCAGAGAAAACAATCTACTAAAAGCAATAATATCATTTTCAACGATAGTGATATGGGCTTGCAACTTGTTATCACTAGGGATCTTTCTAAACTCTATTATTTTTACCAAATATCTTAGCAAATTTCTAAACTTGTTCCCTTTACAATTCATTAATTAATATAGTAAATTATTAGTTATGAGAATATTTTTTACTAAAGTATATATGTTCTTCTATTGGAAGTAATAATTAAGTGTAGATATCTTTCAGCAGAGATTTAAATCTTAATTTGGGGGAGATTAGCTAATTACGTTGGTTGTTATGAGAATATTTTATGCGATGATAATTTGATCAATAAAAGGATATGAGGAAGCAAGATTGAACCCACCTATTTTTTTTTTATTTCTTTTCTAGACAAGGGTGTCGTTCTATTGGGCCTAATGAATTAGGTACCATACATATTTTTTAACTAAATAAATATATTTTAATAATTTTATTCAAAATACTATTAAATATTAAATATATATTTTTTAGTAAAAATTTAAATTATAGTTCCCCACCTTATGAAGAATTAACTCTTTATACTAGATTTAACCCTTTTTAAACAAAAGAAAGCACCTATAATAGAAATAATTTTGAGTATTCGATGAAAAGAAAAAAAAAATCTATGGCCTTGTTAAAAACTATATGAAGGGACTGACAAATTAAATTTTTTCGATTTAAAATATAATGATAATATGAGGAATGAGGAGGACCAAGTTATAATTTTCCAAATATTGGTGAAAATATCAAGTTACAAATTTGAGAATGCTAATATATTAATGATAATTTTTTTAGGAAAAAACTACATATGATCCTTGCGGAAATCATTACTAGTAAGAAACCTTACTATTATTAATATAAATTGCACGAATCATCAATATTAATGTAAATTATTTTTTATCAAAAGAATATTGATACAAATTGTCAAATTTCTATAGGGAAAAAGATTAATAAAGAACTTTTAGAATTCTAAAGGACAAAAAGAGCCTCTAAATTTTAAAAATGATAGATTGGGTATAAATCTCAATCTGTCCTTTCAAAATTTAGAAGTAAAAAATAAAATTGTCATTTGGTCATTTACTGCTTATGTAATAGGATTTACAATTTGAGCAATTATTTTAACAATTTTTACTAAGACATTTACTACTATCAGTAACAATTGAGTTACAAGTAATTGTTTTAGTCATTTACTGCTTATGCAATATGATTTGCAACTTGAACAATAATTTTAACCACTTTCACTAAGACATTCAATACTCCTATTAACAATTAAGAAGTAATTACTTTAGTCTACTTATGCAATGAGATTTACACTTGATCAATGATTTTGACTACTTTCACTAAGATATTTACTAGTTCTGATAGCAACTAAGTTGTAAGTAATTGCTTTGGTCATTTACTACTCCTGCAATGGGATTTATCACTTGAACAATAATTTTGACTACTTTCGCTAAGATATTTACTACTCCCTGTAATAATTAAGTTACAAGTAATTGCTTTGATCATTTACTACTCCTGCAATGGGATTTATCACTTAAGCAATTATTTTGACTAATTTTGCTAAAACATTTACTATTATCTGTGCAAGTAACTGATTCGGTCATTTACTACTCCTGCAATAGGATTTACCACTTGAGCAATGATTTTGACCACCATCAGACCCTCCTCCTAACTGTTCATCTTCTTCCTCAATGTTGATCTTGCTCCTCTTATCGTTCACCGCTCTCTCTCCTCTTGCCACCATCTTGCTCACCCTCACCGTTGACATGCACTTCAGAATTTCTACCGTCGCTTTTGTAGATCATCTTCCTTGTCTTCAAAACAGAGAGAGAGAGAGGCCGTGCGAAAGAGAAGGAAGGAAGCAGAGTATTGAGGTTGCTAGACAAGATGACCGAAAAAGGGTGAAGGTGAGCAAGATGGTAACGAAAACGATGATTTGATGAGGAATGTTTGATGACTAATGAATAGTGAAGAAGATGACAGTGAGGAGGAGGGTCTGATGGAAGTAAAAATCATTGCTTAAATCATAAATCCCATTACAAGAGTAGTAAATGACTAAAACAATTAATTGCAACTCAATTGTTACTTAGATTAGTAAATATTTTAGTGAAAGTTGTCAAAATATTACTCAAGTTATAAATTTCATTGTAGGAGTAATAAATGACCAAATGACAATTTTATCTTTTGCCTCTAAATTTTGAAAGGATAGATTAAGAATTATACCTAATATGTCATTTTTAAAATTTAAAAACTCTTTTTGTCCTTTTGAATTTCAAAAAGTCTTTATTCATTTTTTTTATTTATAAAATGTTATACTATACACAAATAGTAAATAATACAACTTAGTTTCAATATTTAAACTGCTTTTGCACGCTCCTTGTGGAGTATATGATCCAAGGACAGAATTTTATAACTTATAGCTTATACAAAGGATTAGGAAGGTAAAATTCACATTAACTTGACAAACTTGTAAAATTCAACAGGAGTTTTATAGTTCAGTAACAACTTAGAAACATGGTGATGAGTAGAATATAACTATATTTGCCTATGAATTTACATCCAATCTTTCAATTATTTCAAAGTGCATCTGCAAATTTGCAGGGCTATCAGCAAAGTAATACTTCTCATACACTTGTAATTTTCCCCCACTCTTGTGAGCTTCAGATTGAAGGAGGTGGAGTAATGTGTCTTGTTCCCGGCGTATCCAAACTCGCCATTCGTCAGACCATTGCCGGGGAGTTCCGTGAAGCATAAAGCGAACTCCGGGAACCCCTCGCATGAGCCATCTGGAGATTCCCTCAATCGCATCAGTGTTGGTTAAGTATGCACCAGTTGAGTTCAAACCAACATCAACATAATGAATCTCACTTATGCTATTCAGAAGGGTTTTCTTTGTTTTAGGAACTGTACAAGACTCATCAAATGCACAAAACTTTGTGCCAACTGTTTGTGTCCCAAATCAATGGATCCAACATCTGAATCCGAGGATTATTGTCCAAGGATCAGCAAAACCAGAGGAATTTTCACATCGCGAGAGTGACTCTGAATCTATTTGCTGCCCAAATGCCCACCTTTTTTACATTTATCATAATGATAATTAAGGTCATCAAGTGCACAGAATACTAAGTAATAAACTTAAAAAAAAAAGGAAATGAAAGAAAAAAGTTATGTCTAGAGTTCAAAATGACTCTCGCGCCCCTACTTTTAAAAAGTAAAAGATTATTGAGTAATGATTACAATAGATATTAGGGTTAAGATGCAATTTGACCCTTGAAGTTTTTGCCAGGAGCCCGGAAGTTTTTCTTGGGTTAATATTTGCCTTAGAAATGTTTAAAACGGAACAAAGTTTCCTTAACAATTAAAAAAATTAACATTAACAGTTAAAAAAGTGACATTGACCATTAACATCTTTATCAGCCAGGCGGTATTGCTCATTTTTTAACATTTCCGAGCAAAATTGATAAAAAAAAAAAAAACTTTTAGATACTCACAGCTCCTATAGGAGAACTTTGAGAGAGAAATTAGACCTTAACCCTATATATTACACAATAGAAAAGGAATACTTCTCCCTATCATAACCAAATGAGGCCGTAGGATATGGAAGCATTTAATTCAATTCAAGTAGTAATTGCAAGGTACAAACAAGTGTGAATGGAATGTGGACTGAAGTAGCACTCGTTGATATCTCCTATAACTAAACAAAAAATAAATATATCATGTTGTGCATCATGTTGGAATTCAGACCATTTACACTAGAATCCCATCTACTGTAACATAATGAGACTTAAAGGTCTTCTGGTACACAAAAAATAAAGCAATGAAATAAAAAAAGAAAATGAACAAAAATAAAGTGATTCAGAGAATAAAAATGAAGCCTGTGTCCCCTACTTTCAAAGAATACAAGAATATTATTACGTATACAATAATATAACAGATATTATAAAGGAATACTTCTCCCACACTATAAAAGTATGAATGGAAAGTAAAGTGAAGTTGCTTTCACTACTATGCATCATGTTGGTATCAAGTGCTTATAAAGAAACATTACTTCAAACAAGCTGCACCCAGATTAGACCAAGAAAATACCCTAGCATAAGCTTCTCATTCATATAAAATTTCCACCTTACAGTGAATCTCACAAATAATTAAAAAGAAGAAAGACATACAAACAAATAGTCCTTGACCAAAAACAAAAGAAAGTACAAGGGAAGGTAATCTCCAGGGGTAATTAACTAGCAGATAATATACAAACCCTATAATGAAACTAGAGCATTATCTAAAATGAACAGCAATGGAGAATCTTATACACCATCATTAACACTTAAACGTAACCAGCATAAACACAGCAAATATAGTCCAAACAAAAAAGGGCCAGAAATTATAGAGAGTAAGGAGGGGGCAAATCATGGCATACTTCTTCAAGGGAATTTGATGAGAGTGAGACAGTTGATGTAGATGCTGGAAATCCAACTGGACTGTACAACTTTGGCTCGCCATATTGATTCACAGAAGGTATGAACTCATCGTAGACAGCAAAAGGCCCATTAAAAGCAGAAGCCTCAATAACCCAAGCATTAATGGAATGACCAAATTTTGACACCAGAATTTCATATATTTTCTGTACATCTGATGGTCGCTCAATCACTGGATTACCAGTCCCTTCAACTCGATCACCACAGAAAAAGACAGCATTTGCAGATGGTACCTGCAACAAAAAGATGTTTTTTTTGGTAAGCAATGATAGCTGGTGCAAATGGGCGATGATGTTTCACATGGTAGAAGAAAGCATTATGCCTGAAACAAGAACATATTGCAACCTATGTAATACTTATAAAGCTTCACATGTCTAATATGATACTTAGGATACAACAACTTTTGAGATTTTAGGATACTGGGTAAGGGGTGTATATATACACAACTATATAATTAGTTCTGTAGTTTTTTATATGTATAATCAAAACATCAACTCATCAAAAGATAAATAGAATACAAATATTCTATATTCTAAAATTTATAGTATACATGCTATAACTACCCAATTACATGAATAAAATGTCTATAATAACTTACAAATACAATTTTTGTTCTTTGTTCTTGATGCAATTACATCATTTGGCAAAAAAGAGAATAAAGAAGCATTACATTTCTATAAACATCCATGAGAACCATTTTCTTTTTCTGTCTCACTTTATAAACTCCAAATGCTCATATTTTAACGTCAAACTTTGAATAGATACAACTAGGTAGAAAGCAGTATGGATGCATACGTATGCATAAGTACAGAATGTGTACCATATCATATCTTTTATCCTATATAAGTAAGTCAATTTTTTTTTAAGTATCTCAGTTAGATTTTGAAATTGACTGAAAATGCACCCACATTAAAGTACAGTAATTTTTTCATTTTCCAAATCGAAGGAAAACTACCAATAAGCTCCTCAATTAAAATTCAACCATGTTTATGGAATGAGACATTTCAGAAGGGGAAAAGAAAATTCATCAAGATAGACCACCAGCCAAGGAGAAACAAATGGTAAATGGGTTTCTTTTTTCTTAAGCCAGTCACGACGAAAATATCCAGATACCTAAGAACATAATGAAGTCATTGAATCAAGTTCATAGCTATAATTACTATTTTTGCATACACTCAATGTTTTTGGATTCAGGAGAAAGACAGATAGATGCACCAACTCTATAGCAAGTCCTGGGGTTGGGATATAATGGAACCCTCAAAATTCCACTCCAACGGGCCATGGATCTGAAATGAAGATTTATAAATAATTAGAGACCAAAAACTTCACAGATTTTCTTTCAAAATAATCTCAAATATTCCTTATTTAAAAGTACTTGAAGGCAAAAGAAGGGGGGAAATTACTATGGACGAGAAAATTTAATGGGCAATCTATCAAAGAGAAACAAAAGACAAGCTGATACCGCAAGGATTTTTCTCTCTACTTCTCCCATATACAATGGAAGTGAACCTGAGAAGGAGCCCTTATATGTCATTAGGTTGACAGATTATTGATAAAAACACAAATAACTAGAGCAGAAAAATAAGGTGCTTTACAGGTCTCTAACATCAGATATTGAAAAATAACAAGAATAAGATTAATTTTCATCTCCTTCTCATTTTAATGGTGCAAAGATTAAATTTTTTTTTGGTTTACAGATAGGTCTAGATGATTACAAGCCAGTAAGCCTGCTTAAGAGCTTAATAAACTCTCAACCCAGTGATCAGTCCCAATGCCTCTGCCAAATCTGTACAAAGCTCTGCGTTTCTGAAATTACGGTTCAAGTCTCTCACGAATGCCAAATAGCTCCGTAATAGTACATGGATAACTACCAAATTTCTTCTCAGAGCCCATAACCCATCCACAAGCGAAAAGAGAGATCAATTTTAGGTGCTACTATACTTAACGCATATGAACACAGAAAACAAAACAATAAACAGTAATCAAACTCGCAATTTTGCAAATGGATTAATACTAGCAAGGGTAGAACTACCAGACTTGTTTCATAAGAACCAGTAAATTTCCCACTTCCCTGAATTTAAAAGCAAAAATTTCAGAGAACAAATTGATACAGACGACAGTATCATGTCGTAAATTGTTCGTAGTGATGGCTTTGAAAGCCAGAACTTCAAGGAGCAAATTTTGGAGAGTGAGAGGGAAAGGTCGCCAGTGATTTTACCACAGTCCTGCTGTCAAACTAGATCTGCATCGCCGTTGAACCAGTCGCCGAGCCACCCCCGTCGAAACATCCCCAGAGAACAGTAGTGCCACCCACAAGACCATTGAGAAGAATGGCGAGAAGATTCGCGAATCTCTGGAATTAACGAACGATGAAGATTGCTTTCCCGCCAACTGCCGCGATATTCAATAACTCAAAACGCTACGTTTTAAGTAATTGTTTTTTTGTAGAAAATTATATCTAAATCGTGGAAGGAATTAAATTTTAAATAAGTCCCAAAAAATAATAATATTATTGTGAAATCTCAGATATTAATATTAATTTTTTTAAAATTGTAAAATGAAATACACCCTTTGTTAATAGATTCAAAGTCCCTTTTCAGTCATCGAACTCTTGTTCTCTCTCAATCGAAGCAAAATCAAGTGAAGCTTTTTATCCTCGCCGTTGCTGCCATCATTGGGAGAAGTGGACTTGACATCCTAGTATGAGTAAGCCTGAAGCTATACTCATCGTAGAGATCTCATCCGCCTATCAAAGCTCTTCATCATCGACATTGAATCTCTTCATCGTCGTTGTCGCATGAAAGCTCTTCATCGTAAGTCTTGGATTATCATCATAATTGCTCTCTAATATGAAGTGTAGAAAAATTGATGCTTTATGGATAATGGAAGTAGTAGATGCTTATCTCTTCTTCATTTGCCAAATGATCGGACTGAGGGAAGATGGAGGAAGACTGAATCTGACGATAATCGTCCAAATAAATTTGTCAACTTAGTAATTTAATTATTACGTGTTTAGAATAGCATTATATGTTCATAATTATGCAAATCTTCTTGTGTTCATGATTGGCCATGGTGATTTGCTACTCGCTGGCTTTAATATACTGCTACTCTTGTGGCATGCCACGAGTATTACGCCTTTTATATGTTGGCTATATGCTGCTCTGTATATTGCACATTGCCTGTTGTCGTGCCTGCTTATGAAGGTGCTTATTTTGAATGGCCTGTTTTAGAAGCCATAATTGGATGGGATTCTTCCAATTGTTGTTTTGAGGGGTAGAATTTTCCTTGGTCGTTTACATGTTCTAGTATTTTAGCATATTGAAGTTATGAATTCCTCATGTATTGCCCTCTCTTCATGATCTTGTTTTTAACCTTAGCTTGAGTTTTTGGCTACATTTGACTTAGCATCCTTGAGCTGGTTTCCATGTGTTGAACATAACTTGGTTGGCATTGTTTTTAATCCTTTATATATTCCTTCTTCCGAGCTGAATTTTAAGAACATGAGAGTTGATGAGCCTATCTTTCTGGATTGTTAATAGGTAGGCTGGGTGTTCTTGCCAGCCTGTTTAGTTCCTATGGAAAGTCTTCGAAGTTCCTTGTAATAACCTAAAAAAAATAATAAATAAATAAAATCACTTTAATAATATATGCATTAATTTTTTTTTTTACTTAAGCTAAGGGAAAGAGAGAGGGAGCAGGTGAGATAAACAGAGCAGGGGAGTCACTGTGAGGAGCAGAGGGAGAGCGAGAGTGAATGAGAGAGAGAGCAACTGAAACTGGGCAGAAGCGGAGGTTGGAGAAGAGCTTGCGACTTCGTCACTGCTACAGTTGGGGATCGCTGTTTTCTTCGTCTGAAAGAACAAAGCAAGCTTGCGGCGGTGGAGAGAGACCGATGGTGAGAGAGACACATGACGGGAGTGATGACCAGGGAAAATAAAAGGGAGCTGTCGCCAGAGGAGGAGAGGTCGACCGAGCAAGCAGAGGAGAAGCTTCTCGATCTCGCCTGAACTTCCACCCCAACTGCAATTTCCGTTGCTCACCCGCCGTGGTTACCCTTCTTCATTTAGATCTCGGCAGCTGGAAGCTTTTCTCCTTTCTTTTCTGTTCTGCAGAAGCGTTGCTAGAGGTGAGGGAGAATAACCGGACAAGCTTGCGATGTTGGAGGAGGCTGGGCGAGCTCGCGACGCCGGGGGAGAATGGATGAGCTTACGACGCTATCGACCACCGGTAGTGAGTTCTCTGACTCTAGTTTCTATGTTCTGTTGGAGTCTAGGTTGGCTTATGTATTTAGTTTTCTGGGTGCTCTATGTCTGAAGTGATTTAGTTGGTTAGAATTTGGGGCTTTAAGGCTAAAGGAAGTCTAAATGGAGTATATAAGAGGATTAGAAGTGATGAGGTATGGCGCTTGAGGATTTTGAGTTGGGAAAATGATTTAAGCCTTATCATTTAATGTTTCAAAGAGCTGTGTAGAGCATTTGGGTAATGTGCGTACACACACACACACACACACACACACACACACCCCTGTGTGTTGAGAGAGTTGCTGAAACTGGAACTTTAAGCTACATTATTTTACAAATCCGAAAAAAAAATCCAGATTTGCTGAGGAAGCTCATATGAGGTATTAGAGAGGCAACGTGATGATTAAAGTTCCTAATGTAGAAGCTTTGGAATCTGATTTTTTTTTAATGGTAGAACTAAGCTTGTGGTAATTGATTTCATTTTATATATGTTGATTTGTGCAGAAAAGGATGACTCTTGAATCTGGAATTTTTGTTTAGGGAGAATGACCTTGGGTTTAGGATAGAGAGTGAAAGATAGTTTAAATGCCAAAGAGTAAAAGAATTATATTTGTTGTTGGAATAATGATGAGACGCAAGTTGGATGCTATGTGGGTGAGTTTGAATGCTGGAATTTTATATGAAGGTTTTCCTGCTGTGTGAAATGTTAGTTTAAAGGTTAGAATGCATATATGTTAATTAAGTGAATGGCATAAGAGTTATGTATATATGGGTCTATGTGTGTGGCGTAAAGAGTTTGAAATTTGAAGCTATGGAAAATGGATTAAAATTTGCTGATTGATGTTTTCCTATTTTGAATCATTGTCCCAAATACTTCTTACCATGTTTGGAGGTATTAAAGTAATGGTTTAAATGTTAACAGTAAATCTGAAAACTTGATACAAATTTAATAAGGGTGCTGTCCGAAAATTTAGGATATATGGGCATGTTGAAGTTAGTAGCTATATGATATGTGGTTCTAGTTATAAGATGATGATGATTAATGCCAGTTAAGTTTAAATTTTTGGAACATTAAGGATGAAAAGATGTTACTGTTCTGAGACACAAACAAAAAACAACAACAACAAGCCTTATCCCATTAAATGGGGTCGGCTACATGGATCATACGACGCCATTGTGTTATATCAAAAACTAAATCCTTGGATAGGAGATGTATCACCCAAGGCATGTATGGAAGCCCAGAAGATGCATATAATGACAATAGAATCGAAATGTATCAATTCCTTCCCATTGCCATGTTATTTCAGTCTTATTCCAGTGGGAAAAATGGTTTTTGTTTAATTTAAGTGCCCCAATGAATTTAAGGGTTTGTTTGGTTGGGGGGGTTTTGGAGTGGAGGGGAGGGGAGGGCAAGGGAAAGTGTGTTTGGTTAGGAAAAAGGGAGGGGAGGGGAAGGGAGATTTTTTGTCCTTATGTGCTCCCCTCTCCTCCTTTAGTTCCCCTCCAAAAGTGGGGGTTTTTGGAGGGAAGAGAAACTTTTTTCCCTTTTTGGACTAAATTACCCTCAAATTTTTTTTAATATTTCAACTATACCCTTAAACCTTTTTTTATTTATTTTTCTCACACCTAATTTTTTCTTTAATTGCATAATAATTATAATAAATTATAATAAAACTTAATAAACATAATAAATTATTTATATATTATATTAAAATATATAATAATTATAAAATTAATAAGAAATAATATTAAAATTTTATCATATTTTTTAATTTTTTTAATTTTATTATATATATAAATGAGATAAAAAATTTTAAGATTTATAAATTAAAAAAATAATAATTTTGATATGAATATTGTAAATAAAGAGTAAATAAATTTAAATAAAGAGATAAGGGTATATTTGTCAATTTCTAATTCCCTCCCCTCCCCTCTCCTTCCCCCTTCTGAATCAAACAAAAAATATCATTAATTAACCTCCCCGACCTTTCCCTACCCTCCCCTCAGCTGAACCAAACAAAGCCTAAAAGATGAATTTAGAGTCAAAGCATAAGCAAGTATAAAACTTGAGAAGTAGTTATTACAAGTTTAAGAATATATATTTATATATATAAAGGGTGCAAGGATACACTAACAGTTGGCAAAGAATTTAATTGGGTGAAGTATATTGTAGATGATAGATGGTTATAGTGTTTATATTGGGTTAAATTGAATGTGAACTAAATAGACAACTTTGAATGAAGGATTAATTATATAAGCTTCTTTTTGGTAATAGTATGTATTTGATGGGAAATTATTGATATAAGGTAGCTAGTGGATGCGAAGTAGAAACTATAATTTTGTATTTAAAGCAACATTGAACATAGATAATGAGGTTTTAGAACTTTAAATTATTATAGTTGCTGATTGTAGGGTTAATATTAGAAGAGAGTCATATAACTTATAGATTATGAAGTATAATTTTTTTACATTTATATATAGGTGCGTGAAGATTGGAAGTCTTGATAAAAGTTATAAGGAGTAAATATGAGAAGTTGCAAAAATGTCAGGTGGGTGAATAACGTCCTTTAAAAATAATATTTTTAATAACTTGTTATTTGATATATTTCATTTAAAGTGTTCAATCTTTAAAAATATTTTACGAAAAGTAAGTTATATGAATTTATGAGTTTAATGATTATAAATGATTTCTTTCAATTGGTTTATAAAATGATTATGATTATGTATGAAAATGGATGAAGAAGTTTTAGAAAAAGACTTTGACAAATGTTAGATTGAATTGATTTTCTTCATAAAATATTCTTACGTGAATTTCATAATTTAAAAAATGGTTCCATATACTTTCAATAAATCTCTTGATATTGATTTTAAATGTTCATGCTGGGGTTTTGAAATTTAAAGTATTCTTACTGAAGATTATTGTATTAGAAACTGTTATAATTATTACAACTAAAATGAACCCCATGCATATTAGAAATGTTTTAGAAAGGACGGAATACAGAACGTTGGTTGCTAACAGTAGTACTGTTAGTCTTTGGGATATCTTGGTTATACCCGAATTTGATGGATATTCGTGAGTCGCGTACTCATGCCAGTTATTCGTGGGATTTATTCTCGCACTTGTTATTCTTATTCGTACTTGTGCTTGTTATTCGTAGTCTCGGACGTGCGCCTGTTATTTGTGGCTTTGGGCCGCACCAGATTGGTTATTTATTCTCGTGGATTGTGTATCCATACCTGTCTTCTGTTGAAGTCCTACTGAAAAATGATTGATTTGAAATGATTATTTCAAATAAATTTTTTTGAAAATGAAAATGTTTACAGAAACGTTTGCATCAAATTACGAAATGTTATGATTTATATTTAACATGTTGAAATTGTTTATTTTCGCATTTTTAAATTATGTTTTTGAGACGTTATTCATGAGTAGATTATTTTGGCGTTAGATAATACCGTTGATCTTGTTCCTCCAGCATAAGAGAGAAGACTCTTTTGGCTAATCAAAATTCGTAGGTGCTCCACGTAATTTATAGGCAAGATTCTTGCCTTCCCTTATATTTTTTAGATGTAATAATAATTGTATAGTATGTGGTATTTATCATTCTAGAAAGTATAAATATGTTAATATATGATTAATTTTAAAATGGCTTATGCATGTTTAAAATTATTATTATGTTAATTATGATATTTAAAAGCTTATAGAATGTGAGTTCTCTTATATTCTATATCGGTCACCCCTTAATTTTGGGGCGTGACATTTCTGCTTACTGCTTATTGTTCTTTGGACTAGTTTTACACTCACAATTTTCTACTTTTCACTGCAGTGCTGAGGAAGTTGAGGATGGACATGTTGAAGAAAGCTGAAGAGCTGTGAATTACCTTTGCCCGTGCACATTTTTGTAAGAGTTGGGAAGGGATATATGGGGATGTTAGACCTCGGGTTTTTGCCAAATTGAAGTTGTCACCACGACTCTGATCTTTTCTTTGTGAGACACTACTAAGATTATAAAATTTTGTTAATTATTCTGATAACTTATAGGCTTATAGCTTTTATGGCTCTTTTGTTGTCAAGTGCTGCAGTAATATTTATTTTCTTTCACATATAAACTGTTGTGTGCAAAATCACACGGTGGGTTTTGCAGAGTATTATGTGTTGTCTAACAAATTTACAAGTGCTTTGGCAAGATATTTGTTTGTTGTTTCGTTCTTTTTCATTGGGTTATGTTTCCTTGTATCCTAGAAAACTTGGGTTACAGATACCAACGTCATTTTCATCAGGATATGTTGATTATTATGAAGGGTACTCTGAGTGGTTCTAGTTCTAGCCAAACGAATGTGTAAGCTGTTGGGTAACAGTTGATTTGTGTTTTTAAGGTTTATTAACTTTTGGGGAAATAAAAATTCTAGACCTTGTAAACGTGCTTATCACAATTGAAGATCCGTGACTGAGATGTCCTAGAAGAACCATGGCCTTTTTTCTATTTGCAATTTAAAAAGAAATGGAAGGTCACTCAGTAATTTAAAGATGGTTGTGAATGAATGCATGGAAAATCAATCAGGAATAGTCTCTTGAAATTATAATTAGAGACAGTTACTAGTGAATTTAAGAAAGACAGTTGTAAATACATCGAAAGTTAGTCATATGAGCATAAGGACAATTATTTGTAAATTTATAATTTTAAGTATATGCTTATCTCTTCTTCACAGAAAATGGGAATGAGAATTACAAAGTTGTTCATCTCTTCTTTTCATTGTTCTGCATCATCGTAACTTGTAAGACAAACTATTGCTATTAGACTACCACTTCTTTTTACTATCACATGTTGCAATATAAATTGTCATATCATTTATACTAATTTGTCATTACTAACACAGTAACTTGTCATTGATGAATTGTTTGAAAATAGAAGGCAAACATGAATGTGAAGATGAAGGTGGAGATGAAGGTGAATGTGAAGATGAAGATGGATTATTAGTGACTACCAGTGTGTAATTAGGAACCTTGTACTTAGTCACCAAATTCATAATTAAGGACATCTCATGTATTCAGAGAATTTAAAATAATTTAATATTTTTATGTTGTTCGTTAGCTAATTGATCTTATATGATGTTGAATTGTTTAGTTCCACAGGGAATTTGACAACAAATTAATACTTACTGGGTGAGAAAATAATAACTCAAATATGAAGGAAGGATAACACTTTAGTGAGAGAATAATAATTTCGGCATTTTTATTCCCAGCTAATTGACAAACAATTTAAATGATTTTAAAAAATGACAACTTTGTATAGAAAAAATAACAAATTCTATCACTAGAAAATAACATTGCACGGTGAAGGAATAACAACTTAAGCGTAGTTTTTTTAGGAATCAACCAAAAAGTTATTGTCTGGGTAGAAGGATAATAACTCTACCATTAGAAAATAACAACTTTGTCTTGAAAGAATAACAACTTGGGTACCTTTTTTCTCCTAGGAATGAACCATAAAAGTTAATGTCTAGGTGGAAGAATAGTAACTCGATTATTAGGAAATAATAACTCTGTCGTGAAAGAATAACAACTTGGACACATTTTTCTCCAGGAATGAACCATAAAAGTTATTGTTTGGGAATAAAAACTCGATCATTAGGAAATAACAACTCCGTTGTGAAAGAATAACAACTTAGGCACTCTTTTTCCCATGAATGAACCCAAACAATTAATCTGGGTAGAAAAATGGTAAATACACCACTACGAATAATAACTTCATGGTGAAGGAATAACAACTTGACCTTTTTATTCCTATAAATTTGGAAGACTCAAAATGCACTGGGTACACCAATAGAACGCATAGAATAAACCAACACTATAGGTAGCAGAATAACAATTCCACCAGTAAGAATGACAAATACAAGGTGAAAGGATAATAACTTGAGCATATTTCCTACTAGGAATTTGGGAGACACAATGTACTAGGCACACCAGCCCAAGACTTAGAATGAACCAAGAAACCAGCAATATGGGTACCAAAATAACAATTCCACCACTACGAATGACAATTCCCTGGGCAAGGAATAACAACTTTAATACATTGATTCCTAACACCATTTAGGCAATAATATATCTTTATATATATATACACTTTACAGTTACACAGGTTGTTTACATCAAACATAATAGTAATACCACACACATAATTACCTTTGCCAAGATTCACCTTATTTTCCAAAAGGTGGAGATTAATTAAGGTTACAAAAAATTACTATGATCACTTTGCATAGCTATGTACAAAACATAAAAGAGTGTACAATGCATTTACACAAAAAATATACAAGCAACAAATATTGCTCAGCTTGGTTTTGTATTCTTGCACCTATTCACTGTGTCCAAGTTCATGTCATCTTCCATAATGATAAGTCTTTTTCTGCTGAAATTGAAATTGAATCCTTTTTCTCTTTAGCCTTCCTAGTGGCCTTCACCCTATTCCCACTGGAGTATGAAACTATGACTGTAGCAACCCCATAAGAATGGAATTGGAATAGGCATGTATATGAATGCTAAGCAACCCATAAACAATCTAGTTTACCGCTACTGTTTTCTTGTCTGAGCAATAATTTCTTAGTATAAGAAGGGATATGATGTTCTTTTGAATGTTCCTGTTTCTAACTGGAACCCCCAAAAGAAAAAGAAAAGCCAAAGAAATCAAACAAATAATAGCCAGACAATATTTATTTCTATATACCTATAAATATAAGTCAAAATCCAAGTTTCAAATTTGGGATAAGAGGTATTAAAGAGATGGTCACAATCAAAGATCTCTCTATATCATTATGAGCACATTGAACATGGTAGAAGAGGTTCAAATGTTGAGGATGTCATTAACAAGAATATTAATAGCTCAAATTCTTAAGTTGATTATTGAATTCATTTTAGCTATATACACATAATTATTGGTCTTTTCTATTTCTCCCTAACTTTGCCTAAATTTTTAGAAAGTTACATTATAAATAAGCATGAGAGTTTCAAAGAATTACAAAAGACAAGTTAATTGTAATTATAGGGAGGCATGTAAAGCTATAACAATACTAAGGGTCATTGTAAATATAATGCATGGTAATAGCATATGCTTCTTGAAAAATATACAAGTACTTCTCATCTCCAAATAAAAAATAAGCCTGAGAAAATTCATGATTGAAGAATTAGATAATGATATATTTTGCATTGTTCCTCAATAACAATGACCCTTCATGCATTGTTCTTCAATAAAAATACAGCTCATATGATTTAATAGATTTGCAGAATAAATATACTAATTTTATATGCTTTAAATAAGTATATGACCTTTCATGCATACATTGAAATCAAAAGTGAGTAATTAGTTTTATTTGTTTATCTTTCGACAGGGGAGATTATTTTTTGTTAGTTTGGATAGAAGAATTCATTTATTAAAAAAGAAACCATATAATCAGAGGATAATGTTCACACCATACCTTCTAAATAGCCAACAAAAACCAAGGTAAAGGCAAACATATATGAAAAAAAGAGAATAACATTAGCCAAAAAAGAGCTATCTAATCCCTAGAAGTCTACTTACAAAACCCATTTGATATAACCATGAGCCTCGCACCAATGATGTTTCAAAAGATATTGGTACTCTATTACACAAAAAATCCAATCACATGGTGTCTACAAATGTTTAAAGGGAATCAAGATGGAGACTAGGTAGAACAATGAATTACCATGCATAGAAATGAATAATGAGAAGTAGAAATCAACTTAAGTGATCCTTCAAATATTGAACTTTCAATAAGGTTATTAATAAAATGAATATAGAAAGAATGTTTGTGAAGAATTGTCATAGATTGAAGGACAAAATATCTTTTCCATTGTTCCTCAATAAAGTTATGAATTCAAAGGAAGAAAATAAACCCTTTAATTAAGTGTTGCAACCATGCACGTGTAGATGTCACAACTCACAATGCAATGCAAAATGATGCAAGTATTTTTAAGGGAGAAAAGGGATATTGTGAAATGCAAGATACTAAGCATGTCAAGATAATTTAATTGCATAACGATGCAATTAATAGCGACCATTGCCAAAATCGATGCCAAGTAGTATCCAGCCTAGTTTATCCCCTCTAATGTAAGTTCTATTAAAATGCCAATTGCTTTTACACTCATGACCCATGCAATAACATATCAGAAATGACAAAATAAAATGCAGTAAGAAACACATGACCAAAATCTCAAAAATTTTATGTCTTTCAATATTGACACAGTATCTATTAGCGTCACTTACTGTCAATTATCCAATTACAGATCATGTTCCAATGTAAACCAAAATATTAGTTTGGCCATAGAGGGGAACATAATACAAAGTCAATACTAACGCTACAGCTATTGTTGAGGCCATATACAAGAGGAATGATGGAGGTCAAAATATAATGTACTTGTCAAGATAATCCCATAAAGCATGCATGTACTTCATAGTGAATATCAATTAGTATACTGGTTGAGTGCCTTGTTGAGAAACTAGGTTCTCGGGTGTACTCCAACTTGAGTCGATTGGGTTCCCAATTCAGTACTTAGGCAACTGCCGCGTAAAAGAAACAAATATCTCTCTTGCCGAGTGTTGGAAATCGTGCCCTATGAGCCAATCATTGTCTTATGAACATTATTGATTTATGAATTTATTAATTGTGTTATCATATTATTTGCATGTTTATTGTGATGACTATCCTTAGATAATTCATGATCTTATCCTAAATGTCCCTGGTCGGTCATCTATGTGAGAGCACAGATGAAATAAGACCAGTATGACTTTGAAGATGTATATGTAAGGAATTGGAGCGAAAATTAATTTAAAATTTTTCCCATTCCTTGCCAGGATCTACCGTATGTATTTAAGTCAAGTGGAAAGAAGCATTACCCTTGGTGTTCCTCAGCGACTTTCACAGCTTCTCTCCGCGACTGGTGATCTCTTTTTGATCGCAAGAAGATGTCCACAGCTTCTCTCCGCGGCTCGTGCTCTCTTTCTGATCGCAAGAAGTCGACGCCTCAGGTCGGCTTCCTCTACTGGTATCCACACGAACAACGTTCCAACCACGAACGACGTGCTAGCGTCTCCTATCCCTCCAAGGCTCTCTCAAGAATTCATCCTCTCCGTCTCTACTTCAGCAGCTTCTTATCTGCAAACCTTTTACAGATTCCGTTCGGCCTTTTGTGTTGTGTGTTGTGTACCAAAAACATAGCTCCTAAAATCAGATATATAGGATGCTCTGCATTTTTTTCAACCGAATTGGATCGTGGAATTAATCTATATTAATTTCGAAATTAATACAATATCACATATTGTATAATTTGATAAGAAACTAATTAAATAAATAATGTTTATATTAAATCCGTCCCACATATTTAATTCACCTATTTATTTAATTTAAATAAAGAGAAGATTGGACTATATTTGATTTATTCTCATAAATCAAATTTGAGATATCCTATCAATTTGAATTTCAAATTCAAACGTGATAGAGATTTAATTTATCCTTATAAATTAAATCTTGTAAATATCTCTTATATGAGATATCCTATCAATTTGAATTTCAAATTCAAACGTGATAGAGATTTAATTTATCCTTATAAATTAAATCATATATATCCCTTATATATAATATATATATATACGAATTTATATATATACGAATATAAATATAAATAAATATATACATCAACCCTGGATCATTCATTGAATCTAGACATGTCTTAGATTCAATGAATCTGGACATCATAGCTCGTGTTGGGCTATTTTGTGTGTGACCCTGTAGGCCCATATGAAGTTGGCAGTGGGCCATTTGTTATACTGGCCCACAAGTCGCAAGCGGTCTCTAGCAAGACATAACGACTACCTAAATCATATGAGGATCGATAAACGATATAACCTTTTATACAACCATATCATGTCCCTTCTGTCACGCGATATTTTCATCATGGATGAGGCATGGATAATGTCATCCTCCTATTCCTGACCGTTACTTTCTCAATCCCTGAGTAGTCTGACTATAGAAATGGAACTACCTTTCCATTATAGTATGGCCATACATTTCTCAGACTCACTCATCAAATGGCCCAGTAATATCTCTCTACGAATGTGAGGGACAAATTCCATCTTGACCATTCACATTCCTCCGCATGAAAAACCACTAAACCCGAACATAGTCTTTATGATCGCTCGGTCAAAAGTGACTTTTGACTAGGTCAAAGCTGAGCGTCTGTCATGTAGGAATCCATGATGATCTCAGGTCAAAGGGCATAGTGACATGGTTTGTATATGAGAGAAGCTTATGACGTAACCCATGCAACTCTCTTATAGCAGGTCGGTCCAACACCTTGTACTCTTACATGTGCCTATGACTTTGATTTATATCTCTATACATCTTCAAAGTCATACTGGTCTTATTTCATCTCTGCTCCCGCACAGATGACTGACCAGGACATTTAGGATAAGATCATGAATTATCCAAGGATGGTCATCACAGTAAATATGCAAATAATATGATAACACAATTGATAAACTCATAAATCAATAATGTTTATAAGACAATGATTGGCCCCTAGGGCACATTTTCTAACAGTATAGAGATATAAATCAAAGTCATAGGCACATGTAAGAGTACAAGGTGTTGGACCGATCCGCTATGAGAAAACTGCATGGGTAACGTCATAAGCTTCTCTCATATACAAACCATGTCAATATGCCCTTTGACCTGAGATCATCATGGATTCCTAAATGACAAACGCTCAGCTTTGACCTAGTCAAAAGTCACTTTTGACCGAGTGATCATAAAGACTATGTTCGGGCTTAGTGGTTTTTCATGCGGAGGAATACGAGTGGTCAAGATGGAATTTGTCCCTCACATTCGTAGAGAGATATTACTGGGCCCCTCGATGAGTGAGTCTGAGAAATGTATGGCCATACTGTAATGGAAAGGTAGTTCCATTTCTATAGTCAGACTACTCAGGGATCGAGAAAGTAACGGTCAGGAATAAGAGGATGACATTATCCATGCCTCAACTATGACCAAAATATCGCGTGACAGAAGGGACATGATATGGTTGTATAAAAGGTTACATCGTTTAACGATCCTCATATGATTTGGGTAGTCGTTATGTCTTGCTAGAGACCGCTTGCGACTTGTGGGTTAGTATAACAAATGGCCCACTGCCAACTTCATATGGGCCTACAGGGTCGCACACAAAATAGCCCAACACGAGCTATGATGTCCAGATTCATTGAATCTGAGACATGTCTAGATTCAATGAATGATCCAGGATAGATGTATATATATTTATTTATATTTATATTCGTATATATATAAATTCGTATATATACATTATATAAGAGATATATGAGATTTAATTTATAAGAATAAATTAAATCTCTATCATGTTTGAATTTGAAATTCAAATTGATAGGATATCTCATATAAGAGATATTTATAAGATTTAATTTATAAGGATAAATTAAATCTTTATCACATTTGAATTTGAAATTCAAATTGATATGATATCTCAAATTTGATTTATGAGAACAAATCAAATACAGTTCAGTCTTAGCTTTATTTTAAGTTAAATAAATAGGTGAATTAAATCTGTGAGACGGATTTAATATTATTTATTTAATTAGTTTCTTATCAAATTATACAATATATGATATTGTATTAATTTCGGAATTAATATAAGATTAACTCCTAAAATTCAATTCGGTAGAAGAAAATGCAGAGCATCCTATATATCTGATATTAGGAGCTACGTTTTGCATAGAGATATACATAGAACACAGAAAGGCTGAAGGGGACTGAGCAAAGGGTTTGCAGATAAGAAACTGTCGAAATAGAGACGGAGAGGATGAACTCTTGAGAAAGCCTTGGAGGGACAAGAGACTCTAGCACGTCGTTCGTGGTTGGAACGCTGTTCGTGTGGATACCATTAGAGGAAGCCGACCTGAGTCGTCGACTTCTTGCGATCAGAAAGGGATCACGAGCCACGGAAAGAAGCTGTGAACGTCGTGACCAAAAGCTGTGGAAGTCGCTGAGGCACACTAAGGGTAATGCTTTTTCCCACTTGACTTAAATACATACGGTAGATCCTAGAAAGGAATGGAAAAATTTTTAAATTAATTTCTACTGCGTGTCTTCCAATTCCTTTCACTGAGTTGTTCAGAGCAGAATCACCTTCAAGTTTAGAAGAATGGTTATCCTCAGTGTAACTAAGGCTGCAAAGCTTCTCAACTATTCGTTGGATGGCAAATTTGGGTAAGGTCTGGGTATCAGTGGTGGAGTAAGGGACAAAAAACTTGGGGGCGTTGGGTGACCGTGTAATGAGTGTTTTAGAGATTGGAATAGGGAAGAAGAATAAGGACGAAGAAGAAGATTGATGTTATGGGAGTTTTAGTGGGATGGAGAAGGTGTGAGAGTGAGTTGCAGATATTTCATTCTACAGAATGGAATGCTGTGGGAGAAGGTGTTGTGAGAAAGTGAAAGAAGATGCTTATAGAGCATAAGGAATGCAGAGGGGTAGTTATGTATTTGTACAAATAGAAAAAAAATAATTTTAAATCCTATGAGACTTCACAGTTATTATATCATTTCTCAGGACTTATTTGCAATTAGATTCTTTGTATGGGACCTAGATGCCATTCTTCTTTCTTTTTTTTTGGGTACAAACGTTTTAAGTAAGTTCGTGCAAAATGATTAACAATGAGCCATATTGAGATTGGCCATTATTTTCGAAAAAAATAATTAAAGGGGCAAGCCCGGCTTGTGATTATATGTTTGACATATAGATCCTTCCTTAATGAGGTTTATTGATGCTAAGCTAGTCAACTTTTTCTCAGGTCATGATGATCAGTAGAAAAAAATACACTTGGTAAAGAAATACTTACTCTTTACATCTACAAATGACGGTGGCTTAAACAGATCTATACATCACATGAATCTTGCTCTACTTGCAAAACAAGTCTGGTGGATACTCAGTTGAACCTCACTCCTTCTTGCAAACACTATGAGAATTTTAAATATTTGGACACTTCTTTCTGGTTATAAGCTGAAAAAGCCATACAATGCATCTTGGTTCTCTGGAAAGGAATTTTGGGTTCATCATATATTATATTGAAACATCTTAAACGGCAAGTTGAATACGGAAATTATATTTCTATTGACTAAAACCTCTGGTGGCCTATGGCGAATCTGTCTATGGCTGCCAATCTTCATTTCGGAAGGTTTCTAATCTCTTCTCAAACAATCTGAATTGTTGGCTCTCACCTTCATGGAATGTGCTTCTAGTTAAAGCTCTTTACTCTCTGGAGGTAGCGGATAACATTCTTCAAACACCTATCTCAGTTCGTGATGGCAAGGATAAACTTCATTGGGAAGGTGATGCTTCAGGCAAATATAGTGTCAAACGGGGCTATCCCCTATCCACTCAAAATGCTTTAGTCAAACGGACTTATCTGTAAAAACTTTGGGATTTTATTTGGAAGATCTAGTTGCCTCATGAGCAATTTTTATTTATCTAGAAGCTTATCCATTAAGCTGTACCTATTGGAGAGGTTTTGGGTAAACATCACTTAAACATACAGGTGAGCAGTACTTATGGTTTTCAAGCTAAAGAAACCATTGATCATCTGCATTTGCCTTTACATACAGGCTATTTGGTTTGGTGTGCTCTCCCTTCACTCAATTGATGTCTGTAGCCGAGGTTTTCATGCATGGCTTTCGGGGACATTGCTTCAGCTATTTTTTAACAGCAATTGGTCAATGTTAAAAGGCATCATTATCTTACATAACCTCGTCTAGGATAGAAGCAACGCAGCTCTTCACCCAGGAGTCATTAACAACTCAGAGCAATTCAAAATTTTCAAGGCTCTCTTCATTACCTCACGGAAATTTATAATTGGAAATTCGTTTCATGCAATCTTAATCCAATTCCTACATCTTCATTACCCAGCTGTGATATCCGCAATATCCTCAGATCTGCATACGGTTGGACAATCTTTATGATAAAGGTTAAGATTTGTAGGCATACAGTTCGCTTGATTATAATTTTTTTGGGTCAGGATGAAATAGGGATCATGGAAAATGATACTAACTCGTTAATTCAATCTTTCTTTTTTCAGTCATTCTCTATATAAATCTGATGTACTTCTAATGCCGCATTTACTAGTCCCTAATATACCAACTTTAGCTATATAATTTTCTTTATTTTATATATATAATTAATCATTTTATAAAAAATATTAGCCCCATCAACCTAATGTATATAATATATGTGTGTGTGTAAAAAGATTGAGTCTAAAAGAAGATGACAACCCTTCAAAATATGACCAACTAAAGTTTGACTATCAATGGATTGATTTTTTATATAATATTTTTTTGTAAAATGGTAAGATTTGTTAAATATTAAATTGTGTGAAAATAATTTCAAACATTAAAAACGAATAGGACACTTGGTATATTATACTTAAATTAATATAAAATGAAATAACTTCAAATTTTCAGTTGAAATTATAATAATTTATTTTGAAGAGAGAAATTATCATATACTCTTTCAGTCTTTGTATAAAAATTAATTAAGAAATTGATCTTAATATTAAATATAAATATAAAATATATTTATTATATTTATTAATTTTTTTAAAATTATCTTATTATACTTTATCAATAATAATTAAATAAAAGATTAAAGGAGTTAAAATATAATGTTTTAAAAAAATATAATATAATTAATATTTTTAATTTTAATTAAATTAGTTAAATATAAGGTAATTAAAATTATAAATGACTTAATTTTCATCCATATTTATTTTCAGTCTCATGGATCCATTCAGTTTCATTATTTTCATAACATACGGGCTTTAGCTGTGCCTTTTGATGTATGTATGGGGTGTGTGTTGGGCAAGTGCCAAAATTTAGATTTTAAAAAACAATTTGGGTCAATTAAAACTAATATTTTAATAAATTATTAAAATTAATTTTTAAAATAATAAAAGAATTTATAAACTATCTAATTATTATTTTACTTATATTTTTTTCATACCCTCTCCTCCATCTTCTCTCTTTTCACCCATATCCTCTCATCTTTACTCTCTCCTCTATCTTATATATTTTTTCTTCTTGCTCCTTTTTTTCATCTTATTTCCTTTCATAAATTATTTTTTAAAAGTTTATCTAAACGAGCTCAAAGTTGCACACAATACAAGCAATTTCTTCTAAAAAGGCAATAAAAGTTGACATATATAGTAAAAAGTAGATTTATATTTTATGAAGATGTGAGTTTAATTTCTGTTGTTATAATGACTTTTTTAGGCGATTTCATAAATTCTTTATAAATATTTTTTAAAAAAATCTTCTAAAAAGAAGGGATCAGAATTAATCTAGATGATAATTCATATTTTATAACAGTGAGTTTGATTTACATTATAGTGAGGACTAATTCTGATGCACGATTTTGTAAATCTTCAATAATCTCTAAACCCTTAAAAAAAAAATTTCTGAGAAAAAGATTTCATGGTGTGGAAGATAGCAACGTTCCCTTTTCTGGGGATTACTGTTTTCGTTGCTCTTATTGCTTTTTTAAGTTTTTACTTCAAATTCAACTCTCCACATGTTAGTATGCAGAATTCCTGCCTCTGATTATTCTGTGTTTACCGATTATCCTTCTTCTTCTACTTCTAATGCCGGTTTTATTCGGAGATGTCATTTATGTTTTTCCTGATTATTTCTGACCAATTTAAGTGAAATCATTTTCTATTGCTTGCATTTGGTAGATTGGGTCAAAGATTTTGACTTTGTGCTGTGTTTCTAGAGATTGTTCAGTCCTGAAGAACTTGCGTTGTACAATGGAACAGATGAAAGTCTGCCAATCCTTCTAGGAATTATCGGGTATGCTTCTCTTTTCCTCTCTGCGTTGTTTGTGGGATAGTAATGGGTGCTGGTAGCAATATACCTTAAACAACGTGTGTCTGGAACTTCTTGCATTGGCGAGCCGAACTATCGGATTCTTAATTAACTGGGACTGTTTTCTTTTCTGTGTGCACGCGCAGAATTGGTTGGGAATGAGTGGTTAATTGTAAGGTTGGGATTCCTGACCTGGCTTATTGGTGAAATGCTTAGAGTTGACTATCTTTTGATTTTGTTGACTATTTGTTGACTATGATGTTATATCTTTGATTTTGGATAGATCTGTGTTTGATGTAACAAAAGGAAAATCTCATTATGGTTCAGGAGGTGGATACAATCATTTGCTGGAAGGTATAATCTTTATCCTTTCCTAAAACCTCAAAGTACATGTTCTTGTTGTGCTCTGACAGTGATGCTCGTTTCCTTGTTTGTTTCGCTCAAGCATATGCTCATTATTACAATTTTTGGATGAATTATTCAGCTTATTATGTATCATGCTCTTAAATGCTGGGGTTTGGTTATTGGTAACATAGCCTTAGAGAAAAACATATAGAGTGAAAACGGATACATATAATTTTAATTCAGTTAAAATCTAACAGCATTCCCATGATATATTTTATTCTACTCAACCTAACAGACTTGCTAGCACAGCATTGTTAAAATCATACACGGGACATGTAAAACACCATATGAACACTGAACACCTCATTGCTAACAACTAATTTCCCATCAGGGATGTAATAGATCTCCCCTGAGATTACCTTTGACCAGAAGGGTTAAGTACAATGAAATCCACTTTGAACTCAGGGTACTTTCCCTTAAACTGGTACTAGGGCTCCCATGCAGCCTCTTCTTTAGTTAAATCCTTCCATTTTATCATTACTTTTGTCACACTGTTCCTTCTCTCATCAACCCTTTGTAGATTTTTCTCTGGTACCATAGCAGTAGAAATTATTTCAGTTGAGTGGTGGATGGCTAGGAGTCACATTAAGAATTGGTCATCTCTTGAGCAAGGGGACTATGAAGGCCGGTTGAATAGCACAGCAGGAAAATTCTGTACTTGAATATGTGGAGGAGTTTGAGCACTTAGCAGCACCCATTTAAATAATTATTGGTCCTAAGTGCTTATCTCATAAATAATTATATTTTTTTTTTCTCAAAAAAATAAGCCAATCCAAAAACTGAACTAGCAATGACAAGAAGCTTGTTAAGTTGAACAAGAATTATTATGAGAAAAGCTTATCAAAAGAGTCAATGGGCTCCTATGGAAATTTTAATTTTAATTAATCAATGTTAAGTTTTTTTAATGCTTATTTAGCTGTAAGTATATATAGTGTGCGCTGTTGTTTTCATGCTGAATAAGTACTGACAGTTTTGCCTTCAAAGTTTTTAATATATTCAGGGACGCCCTCTCGTGCATTCGTCTCTGGAAACTTCACAGTTAAATAATTACATGGGCTGGTTTGATTGATCTTTATAACCAATGAATGAATAATGCAACTCTTTAGGTTAAGCAAAAGCATGAAACATGATGCCTCCTTTAATGTTGTGTAGATTACCTGAACAAGTATAGTTACTTGGTATAACAAGATGCGCATAGATGCGTTCAGAATGTTTCTTTCTTCAGCTTTGACATTAGTATCTTGTTCCAGATGTACCTTCTTGATAATGGAAATTTTGCTCAGTGTGAAATGATCTTTTCCCCTCTTCCCTTGTCCTGAATTTAAATGTTTGAAAATTGAAAACATTGACTCTCACTTTTATTTTTGAGATGGGCAGTTTTATGGAAGAAACAGAACATCATAACATGAAGGAGGAAAATCACTTCTGCTAAATAACAAAGAAAATAGTATATATCGACACTCCTTGAAAGTTGTGTGGAAAGTATTAGAAATGCTCTTTCAACTGTCTTTGTTGTGGTGGTTGCAAATAGAACATGCTATTGCAGTACCAAGAAACAATTTTTTTTGCCAAAGCATTGTAGATTTTTAACTGTGCCCACTTTGAAAGTTGTCTTAATTCTTTGCCCACTTGCTTCTGCAGGAGAGGGACTCACGGACTCATTGCGTGGTTTATCTAGCACTGAGGTAGTTATTGATTGTTGATTCAGAGAGAAAGGATTTGTAGAATGCTTTTAATATTATTGATATGCTGAGGGGTATTTATATACAATAGGTAACCCTAGTCATTAATGTTCTAATATCATATCGTATCCTCTATACTAAATACAGAATATTACGTACTAATTACTGGATATTATATTTCCTATAATATCGCTACAATATCTCTACACTCCCCCTCAAGTTGGAAGATAGATGTCGATCATACCCAACTTGTTACAAAGATATTCAATCTGAGTCCTATTAAGAGCTTTGGTGAGGAGGTCGCCTAGTTGATCACTGGATCGCACATGTCTTGTAGAGATGAAATTTTCCTTGAGCTTGTCTCGAATAAAATGACAGTCGATCTCAATATGTTTCGTGCGTTCATGGAATACCGAATTACAAGCTATGTGTAGGGTTGCTTTATTGTCACACCACAACGTTGCTGGTAATGAGGTTTTAAGGCCCACTTCCTTCATTAACTGATATATCCAAACTATCTCACATACAGATTGTGCCATAGCCCTGTATTCCACTTCTGCACTCGACCGTGACACTACACTTTGTTTCTTGCTTCTCCAAGATACCAAATTTCCTCCGACGAAGACACAGTAGCCAGTAGTAGACCGTCTTGTGACATTTGATCCACCATGATCAGCATCACAAAAGCACTCAATATCTATATGGCCATGACAATTGTACAATATCCCACGACCTGGAGATCCCTTCAAATAATGTAACACATGTTCTAAGGTTTCCCATTGTCGGATAGTTGGAGAGACCATAAATTGGCTAAGAACACTCACTGGATAAGTGATATCAGGGCGGGTAACTGTAAGATAATTCAATTTTCCAATTAATCTTCTGTACCTCTCTGGGTTCTCGAACAACTTGCTCTTAGCAGCTTCAACGGGATTTTCATATTGTATACTACCATCAGCATCAAGCAGTGGGTTATAAACCATAGGAAAGCTAGTTGGGGAAGCTCCAAGTTTACCAATTTCTTTCAGCATATCAAGAACATATTTTCTCTTAGTCAATAAGATGCCCTTCCTGCTCCTCATAACTTCAATTCCCAAGAAGTACTTTAATGAACCCATATCCTTCGTCTGAAAATGGGAGTTGAGCAATGATTTGAGTGATGAAATCCCCGAGATATTACTCCCTGTAATCACAATGTCATCGACATATACAACTAGTAAGATTATGCAAGTACTTGTTCTCTGATAGAATACCGAATGATCACACTTACTCTGGCACAAGCCAAAGTCTTTCACGACAGTACTAAATCTGTCAAACCATGCCCGAGGGCTTTGCTTCAACCCGTATAAAGATCTCTTAAGATGACATACTTTACCATGCTCCCCCTGAGCAACAAACCCAGATGGTTGCTCCATGTATACTTCTTTAAGAAGATCACCATGTAAGAAGGCATTTTTGATATCCAACTGAGAGAGATCCCAGCCATAAGTAGCTGCCAGAGAGATAAAGAGACGAACAGAGGATAGCTTGGCCACGGGAGAAAAGGTCTCAGAATAGTCAACACCATACTTCTGAGCATAACCTTTAGCAACAAGACGAGTTTTAAGACATTCAAGAGTGCCATCAGCCTTAGTTTTAGGGGTCAACACTCATTTACACCCAATGGCTTTCTTTCCTGCCGGTAAATCAACTAGGGACCACGTACCTGCACGATCAAGGGCCGCCATCTCCTTTTCCATAGCAGTACGCCAATCTGGGTGGGACAAGGCCTCAGAAAGGGATCGAGGGACGGAAATAGTGTCTAAAGAGGCAACGAAAGCACGAGAAGAAGAGGAGAGGCGGTCATATGAAACAAATGAAGAAATAGGATAGGTACAAGTGCGTTTACCTTTGAGAAGAGCAATGGGCAGATCGAGGGAGGGATCTGGAGCTGGATCAAGAACAGGAGGGGTCTCAGAGATAGGGAGCGAATTAGGCTCAGACGGAGGAATACTTGTCGTAGGATCTGATGAAGAAGTAGATAATGGCAGGGTAGAATCTGGCGTAATAGCAGTAATCGTGTCCTTCAGACGTCTGGTATAAACCCGAGACAAAGGTGGTTGACCAGGTGCCAGTACGGGAGCTGGGGCCGGTGATGGTGAGGGAAGGACAGAGTATACCAGAAGAGTATCCTCCTCCACAGGTAAAGGAACATCAGCTGAAGTGGTAGACGCAAAATAAGGAACAAATTCCTGAAAAGTAACATCAGCAGAGACCATGTAATGGTTAAGAGACGGAGAGAAACACCTATAACCTTTCTGAACACGAGAGTAGCCAAGGAAGACACACTTCAGAGACTTAGGATCCAATTTAGAGACATTCGGACGCACATCTCGAACAAAACACACGCACCCAAAAATCTTAGGGGCAATGGGAAACAAAGGTTTGGAAGGAAAGAGAGTAGTATAGGGAATATGACCATCAAGAACAGAGGAAGGCATGCGATTAATAAGAAAGCACGCAGTGGAGACCGCATCAGCCCAAAAAGATTTAGGAACCTTAATTTGAAATAGAAGAGCACGGGCTACCTCTAAAAGGTGACGATTTTTCCTTTCAGCAATGCCATTCTGAGCTGGTGTATCCACACAAGAGGATTGATGAAGAATGCCTTGTTGAAGCATAAAAGAGCAAAATGATTCAGAAAAATATTCTTTAGCATTATCACTGCACAAAGTTTGAATAAACATATTGAATTGATTCTTAATTTCAGCAGTAAAGGCACAAAAATGAAAGAACAACTCAGAACGATTTTTCATTAAATATAACCAAGTAGTACGGGAATAATCATTCACAAATGTAACAAAATACTTGAAACCAGCTTTGGACTCAACTGGACATAAACCCCAAACATCAGAGTGTACTAACTCAAAAGGAGACGAAGCTCGTTTATTGACTCGAGAAACTAAAGGAAGACGGTGATGTTTGGCAAATTGACATGACTCACATTCTAAGGACAACAAATGCTGAAACTGAGGATAAACCTTTTTCAACGATGATAAAGATAAATGACCCAAACGACAATGTACTTCAAAAGGAGTGATACCACCCGTACAAGCTACCGCACGCGACCCCTGATCATCAAGGAAGTAATGATCGCCAGATTCATAATCTCTACCAATAATCTTCTTCGTCAAAAGATCCTGTATCAAGCAATGATCAGGGAAAAGTGAGACCCAACAGTTTAATTGACGAGTAAGTTTACTAGGAGATAAAAGGTTAAAAGTAAGGTTAGGGACATTAAGCACAGACGCCAAATGAATAGAAGAGGTAGGTTTAATTGTGCCTGAACCAAGGACACGGGATTGGGAACCGTCCGCAATGGTAATGTTAGAAGGATTGGCATAAGAATTGTAAGTAGAGAAGAGATAGCGGTTACTTGTCATGTGGTCAGTAGCACCAGAGTCTATGATCCATTTGGAGGAAGAAGAGACAAGGGTAGTAGCCTCATTACCTATGGCAATAGCAGCACTAGCAGGAGGATTGCTAGACTTCAATTGAGCATATTCAGTAGCAGAAATGGTAACCGTGTCATTAGCAGTCGTGGCCACATGTGCAGAGTTCTGTCGATTCTGTTTGTTCTGGAGTTTACGACACGTACGTTTCATTGTGGCAATTATTGAAATAATTGATTATTGTAAACAGTTAAGATATTATGAGAGTTAAGATATTATGAGAGATATGGGGAGATTATAGATGAGATATTAGGATATTATTTAGATAAGATTAGGATAGGATATTATTGTTATTCTATACCTAATTGTACTCTATAAATTTGGTAGTTCCTATGAATAAAATCATGGCAGTCTTCAGGCTCCAGAAAACCTACATGGTATCAAAGCCAGGCCGTCATCATACCCTCAGCATCGCCGAGCCAGTGCCGGCGTGAATCCGTCAGTGAAGTGCTGAGAAGTCGTCGCCCATAGTCTGACGACCAGACAGCCTCCGACGGACATAGTCAGACGTCCACCGAGTCCCGCCAGCGACGTGCAACAGTTTCAGTCGGGCTCCGTCTTACCGCAGCCACGACAGCTTCAGTCGCTCTCAAGGACAGAAGTCAAGTATAGGAACCCCAGCCGCCGCCGACGACCCCACCCACCTCCGCCAGAAGCCGACGACCTAGCCGTCGCCGACCCAGTGACCAACGGACCCAGGCGCTGAACCCAGTCTCTAAACTTCCCAAGGCAACCTCCCCTTCTCCAACCTCAGTCGCGTCGCTATTGGGTACAGGAAAGCCCAGCCGCTGCCGACCACGCCTCAGCCGCCGCCGACCACGCCTCAGCCGCCACCACCGCCGACTCAGTGTCCCACGGCCCCCAGGCGCTCCTCAGACGACTTGGAGTGAACCAGGCGTCGGGAGCCAGCAACTGATATATACGAGTCTTTGTTATTTTTTTTTTTTTTTTCCCCCTCCTTCACAGGCTTCCAAAAAAAAAAAAAAAGGAGAGAGAGAGAGAAATTCCCTTCATAACCTAATTTCTTTTTTTTTCTTTTCCTTTTAATGGATACTCCATCTGACAGTTCTTTAAAAATAGACTCTCCACAACTTGGCGGTCCACCAGGGACACTCTCTACCTTTGATAGTTCACCTATGACAATTGTTTCAGAGAAGCTCACCCTCACAAATTACAGGGATTGGGCACAAGCTGTTCGGTTCGCCGTAGGTGGTCGTGGTAAGCTAAGTCACTTAACTGGAGACACACCTGCACCATCTGACCCTGTAGCTATGAACCAATGGCGAACAAATGACTTACTAGTCTGCTCCTGGTTGGTCAATGCTATCTCTCCTCAACTCAAGAAAAGTTTCATGTATCTCCCTACTGCCAGAGCAATTTGGGAAGCTGTTCGTGACTCTTATTCTTATGGAAAAGACCATTCTCGAGAATATGGTGTAAGGCGTCAAATTTGGAAATCCACACAAGGTACAAGATGCGTTACAGAATTCTGGCTTGAGCTTGTCGCACTATGGCAAGAACTTGATCTTATGATGGATGAGACGTGGGACTCTCCACATGATGCCTCTCGGAACAAACAAAACATCGACAATGAAAGAGTGTTACTTTTTTTGGCTGGCCTCAACCCAGAATTTGATGATGTCCGAGGTCGAATATTAAGCACACAGGTTCTTCCACATCCCAGGGCAGTATATGCGGAGATTTTACGTGAAGAGTCTCGGCGTGAGGTAATGTTACCTGTATCTAAATCTCCTGCCGCTGCTGATTCCGCTGCTTTTGTAAGTCAGGGCACCAACTATACCTCGACTCGTGGGAAAATCACATGTGACCATTGCAAAAAGGTAGGTCATACTAAAGATAAGTGCTGGGATATCCATGGTAAACCTGCTGATTGGAAGCCAAGACGAGGTAAGCCTCGTGCGAATCAAGCCTCTCAATCTAAAGAGAGCACTCTACCACCGGCCCCAACTATAAGCAACGACCAAATGGGTCAATTGTTCGAGTACTTTAAAACTCTTCATACTGCACAACAATCTGCCTCTACTGCTACTATTGCTCACCAAGGTAATCATGCTGCTGCCTTAAATACCTTTGTCCCGACTAGGTGGATTGTTGATACAGGAGCTTCCGACCATATGACTTCAGACATCAAGTTGTTTGATTCCTATCTTCCGACGACTGGACGTCCATCAATTAAGACAGCTACAGGTTCCTCATCTCCTATAGCAGGCACTGGGACAGTCCATTTGTCTGCCACATTGCATCTTGATTCTGTTTTACATGTCCCACACTTGGCGTGTAACTTATTATCCATGAGTAAATTGACTAAACAGACCCATTGCTCGGCTCATTTCTTTCCATCTTATTGTGTTTTTCAGGATCTTTCATCGGGGATGACGATTGGCACAGCTAAGGAATATGAAGGGCTTTACTATCTTGATGTTTCTACTGTGAGTGCTTTCGGTTGCAGAACAAGTAGTTCCACATCAACTACAAATGACAATAATCTTGTATTATGGCATAAAAGGATGGGTCATCCTAGTTTTTCTTATTTAAAGCACATGTTTCCCCATTTATCTTTGAATAAAAGTATTATTTCCCATTGTGATATCTGTGAGCTAGCCAAACACCATCGTCCCCCTTTCACACCGTCTGTCTATAAGTCTACTCGCCCTTTCTCTATTATTCATAGCGATGTCTGGGGACCCTGTCGTATCCCAAACCGTACCCGATCTAAATATTTTGTTACGTTTATTGATGACCATACACGCATGTGTTGGGTTTATCTGTTAAAAGACAAATCGGCTGTTGCCTCCACCTTTATGGAGTTCTACCACTATGTCAAAAATCAGTTTAACACCACATTGCAAGTCTTGTACACAGATAATGGGACAGAATACTTCAACGAATCTCTTGAGGTTTTTCTCAAAACCATTGGTATTGTGCACAAGAGTAGTTGTCCTTACAGTCCCCAACAAAATGGTATTGCCGAAAGGAAAAACAAACAACTCCTTGCAGTAGCCCGTGCACTCTTGTATACATGTCATACTCCAAGTTTCTTCTGGGGGGATGCCATTCTCACGGCTACTCACCTAATCAACCGTCTTCCTAGCCGTACCCTATCCTACATTGCACCACTAGATAAGCTCCGTGAGACCCACACTGTGACTCACCTTGAATACTCATTACCACTTCGAGTTTTTGGTTGCTCTGTCTTTGTCCATCAGCATCACCCACCATCCAAGTTTGATCCCAGATCTGTCAAGTGTGTCTTCTTAGGCTATTCCAGTTCTCAAAAAGGATACAGATGCTATGACCCTATCACTAAACGTCTCTTCATCAGTCGCGATGTTACTTTCGCAGAAAATGAACCTTATTTCACAGCCTCTTCAACTCAGGGGGAGAATTGGAATGAGTTTCAGCTTGAGTGTATCCCAGAACCCATACCTCCATCTACCACCAATCCGCTCCCTATAAACCCATCCAATGTTATGCCACGGCTGGAAGTACAAGCTCAGAAGTTCGATAATACTTACTCACGTAGAAATAAACAGGTAGTTGAGTCCAGCATACCCGGGGAAGTCCCAATCTCATCACCAGTGGAAGATCCTGTAAGCGTTGATGAGGTTACTCGAGCAACAGAGACAAGAGAAGAAGAACTTCCTATTGCATTAAGAAAGAAAACTCGAGCATGTACTAAACATCCTATTCAGAAGTATGTTTCTTACTCCTCTCTCTCTAAAAAGCATTATAGCTTTGTTACTAATCTTGATCAGATTCAAATCCCAAAAACCGTATATGAAGCTCTTGAGAGTCCAGAATGGAAAAATGCAGTAATGGAAGAAATTCGAGCATTAGAAAAGAATGAGACATGGGAACTCACTACACTACCAGAAGGAATCAAACCTGTGGGATGTAAATGGGTGTTCACACCAAAATTTAATGCTGATGGTTCATTAAGTAAGTACAAAGCAAGGTTAGTTGCTAAGGGATTCACTCAGACTTATGGAATTGACTACAATGAAACATTTGCCCCTGTTGCCAAGATAAATACCATTCGGGTTCTACTGTCCATTGCTGCAAATCTCGATTGGCCACTCCAACAACTTGACATTAAAAATGCGTTCCTTAATGGTGAATTACGGGAAGAGGTCTACATGAGTATCCCACCTGGATTCTATAAAGAGAAAGATGATCAGGTATGTAGACTAAAAAAGTCAATTTATGGCTTAAAGCAATCACCACGTGCTTGGTTTGATAGATTCTCTACTGTACTCAAGGGGGAAGGTTACAAACAAGGCTTGTCAGATCACACCATGTTTGTATTAAAAGATGGTGATCTAATAACTATCCTCATTGTTTATGTGGATGACATTATTCTCACAGGGAATAACATCAAGGAAATTGAGAGAGTTAAAATTGCCCTCAATAAACAGTTTGAAGTTAAAGATCTTGGGAAACTGAAATATTTCCTAGGTATGGAAGTAGCAAGGTCCAAAAAGGGGATTTGTGTTTCTCAAAGGAAGTATATACTGGATCTTCTCAAGGAAACAGGAATGCTTGGGTGTCGACCAAGCAAAGTACCTATTTGTCCTAAAAAGAAACCAGTTAAGAAAAAGGAAGCAGTCCAAAAAAGGGAACAGGAGGCAAATGAGGCAGCAACAGATAAAGGCCGATATCAACGACTAGTCGGTAAGCTCATATATCTCTCACACACTAGGCCAGATATTGCTTTTGCAGTAAGTGTAGCCAGTCAACACATGCATGATCCCAAGAAGAAGCATCTAGATGCAGCATATCAAATTCTAAGATATCTTAAAGGTACACCTGGCAAGGGATTGTTCTTTAAAAAGAACAATGTCAGAGATGTTGAGATTTTTACAGATGCAGATTATGCAGGAGATCGGGATAACAGCAGGTCTACATCTGGGTACTGTACCTTTGTATGGGGAAATCTAGTAACTTGGCAAAGTCAAAAGCAGAGAGTTGTTGCCAAGAGTAGTGCAGAATCTGAGTTAAGAGCCCTATCCCAAGGCATTATGGAAGGGCTCTGGTTGAAAAGAGTGGCAGAAGAAGCCCATTTTCAGTTTAATTCTCCACTAAAATTCTACTGTGATAACAAAGCAGCCATAAGTATGGCGCTGAATCCTGTTCAACATAGCAGAACCAAGCATGTGGATGTAGACAGACATTTTATTAGAGAAAAAGTTGAAGATGGGATCATCAGTTTGTCATATGTTCCCACCAAGTTACAAATAGCCGACATCCTTACTAAAGGACTACCAGAAGATGGATTCGAACGCTTTGTAGGCAAGTTGGACATGATCAATATCTATGATCCAACTTGAGGGGGAGTGTGGCAATTATTGAAATAATTGATTATTGTAAACAGTTAAGATATTATGAGAGTTAAGATATTATGAGAGATATGGGGAGATTATAGATGAGATATTAGGATATTATTTAGATAAGATTAGGATAGGATATTATTGTTATTCTATACCTAATTGTACTCTATAAATTTGGTAGTTCCTATGAATAAAATCATGGCAGTCTTCAGGCTCCAGAAAACCTACATTCATATGACCAGGTTCCTTACAGTAGTAACAAATCACATCTTTTGACTCCTGATTAGAACCCCCTGATGTAGAACCACGAGGATTAAGTGACCCACGAGTATTATTTTGACCACGACTGAGCAAGGCGCTAGTAGGCACAGTAGAAGCTGGTGAAGAGATTTGTTCAGTTCTCAATACACGAGAGAAGGCTTCTTCAAGAGAAGGGAGATGAGGCCCAGATAAAATCTGAGAACGAGCAGCCGCATATCGAGACGGAAGTGCAGTAAGAAAACTCATAGTAGCCATCTGCTCTCGGTGAGACACATTGACTTTTCTCTCATCAGAAATAGGTATGAGGGCATTGAGTTCTTCATACATTCCTTTGAAATCCATAAAGAAGGCTGTAAGAGGACGATCATCCAGCATCTCTGCGCGATGGAAAGAACTGCAAACCTCATATATTCTAGAAATATTATTCTTGCCGGAGTATAAGAATGCCAAGTAGTCCATTAGTTCTTTAACAAATTCACAGTGAGTAATAGAGGGCATGATCTCACTGCCAATAGAATTATGAATTTGTAAGAGAAACCGTGCATCATCACTTAACCATGACTTGCGAGAGGGATCTTTCTCTTCAGGAGGGTCATCGGTCAAGTGATCTTCCTTCTCAATACTTCGGAAATAAATATAAATAGATTTACTCTAATCTAGGTAATTTCTCCAAGTTAATTTGTACTCCGTAATCTTAGTGACTACTGGAACCATCTCAGAAACTGTTGTAGACTTAGTTGCAGCCATCCAAAATAGATTAGTGTTAATAAAATCAACCAAACAACGATTAGCCAAAAGAACTGGATTACCGTTGCTTCACTGGGAGCCTCGTAAGAACAAATGTTCAAACCAGTAGAGAAAGACCACTCCAGGGGTCAAATAAAATCACCACAACGAACAAACTGATCTGGAATCAGAAACAGCAAATCTGCCGCCAGAAAATACGAATCAGAAACGGAAGACCCAGTATGTGACAGTCAAAACCAGGGCACGAAACTTCAGGGGTATGCTAAGGAAGATGAGTCGAGCCCAACGGAGTGAATTGCTATCAGAAAAGGTCACCGGAGATGGCTTCACGCGCCGGCGCATGAAAGTTCCGGCGAAACTGACGGTGGCGCGTGACGCTCACGCGCTGCTCAGACGGCCACGAAATTTTGGGGAAACGCCGATCTGGATTGTGCGACCATCCCTGGCTGGCGCGTGTCGTGGCCTGACGTCGGAAAATGTGGCGCAACGGTAGTGAACAGTGCTGTCAGAAACAGAGACCAAAGAACAACAGGAAACTGACACCAAAAATAGCCGGACGTGCACCTAAACTTTAAAGCTCTGATACCATGTTGATTCAGAGAGAAAGGATTTGTAGAATGCTTTAATATTATTGATATGTTGAGGGGTATTTATATACAATAGGTAACCCTAGTCATTAATGCTCTAATATCATATCGTATCCTCTATACTAAATACAGAATATTACGTACTAATTACTGGATATTACATTTCCTATAATATCGCTACAATATCTCTACATTGATGTTTATAGATTTCCAAATTTATGTTGTCTTAGAAGTGTAGGTTTGTTAAAAATATGTCTTGTTAGTCTGGACATGGTTTCACATGAATCTCATCGTTGATTATTTTAACACGTGATTTTCTTTCTTATGATTTCTTGACACTTTTCAGTGGCTCAAGAGGAAGACACTCGTGCAAACAATGTATTTAGGAGCTTTTGTGTAAATAAATGATAAATCCAAATATACATGTTAATAGAGTGGTTTGAGTTATAATAGCGTGACACTTAGGTTCAAAATAGTGGTTTGAGCTTGTATTTGTTGTTTCATCCTTGTACCTCGCCAAATGTTTTAATTATAATTAGGGCTACTCTTCTTTGATTTTGAAAACCTTGTTGTTGCCTTATGCATAGCTTGGGATGTGATTCTGCCAAATCCTTCATGTGCCTTGTTTTAGTGACCAAGGGAATTATGGCTTTGAGGGTTTAGGTAGGGTGGAGTTGGTGGTCCATGAGGGTGTGATGAAATGGCGTTGAGGATAGTTATCATGATGGTCCATCATTAACTAATAGGGATTCTGTAGGCAATTTCTTGTTTCTCTCCGTAGTTTTGATGTGAGTTCTTCCACTAGATATAATTTGATAGCATTCCACCACCTATATTGAGAATCGATTTCCTTGGAATATAACCAAACCAACTATTCCTTTCTAAAAATAGCCCCTCAGTTTTAAGCTTCGAAATATATGCATGTAGTTGTCATAACTCATAATACCCATATGTTTACATCTCAAATTATATCCAAAATGATGATATCATAGTCAATATTCTCAAAAGATAAAGACTTATTTTGGGCAGTTTGGTTTGGTTCTAACTGACCAAAATTGAACTGAAAACCAAACCAAATTAATCGATTTTCTTGGATGCTATGGCTTTCAAATCCGTGCAGTATAGTTTAAAGAATAGCATTAAACCACAAAGTCATGGAGTAGCTAGCCCACCCAAATTAATCGGTTTTAGTATCATGGAAACCAAAACTTCACTTATAGTTGATTCTGTTTGGTTTGATTCAATCAATTTTGAACACTCTTAGCTGTCAATATTCAATGGTAACTACCGATTTCTATTAGTTTTGTTTTCTTTTTTTAATTATGGGGCAAACGAAACGTGTTTCATATAGAAGTTCACTTTTTGCCCCAAAAAATTATGTTTCTATTCATTCAATTATGTTCTGCATACAAAACACCCCCTTAAAACATGAAGCGTTGTGGCCAATCCATTTTCATCTTTACCACTAACAAAAGCATATTTTAGGCGAGGACCTCAGGGTCTGTGATTCTGTCGAAGCCCAAAAGTCAAGTCATTGAGATTGAGTTCTTGGCCAAACCCAAAGTTGACTTCGCTATTCAACATAGTTATTATCAGACCATCCGTGTCTGTAACCTCATGATGAGTGAACCAAACCGAAAAAAAGAAAGGGCACCAATGGAGGTATTATGCTAGAGATGAGCCAGTAGCCAAGGTAAAATCTTTGAATCATTACCAATAGCTGATATTTTTTGCAAATGGATAAAGTAAAATATATAAAGGAACAATTTAATGTTGCGTACAAAATCTCATACCCACAAGCTTCACCTGGAATCTGTGTGCAACATGGTATGAAGCTAGAACCCTGGCTGTAAGCACTGCCTCATATAATGTTATAGAGCTTCCTGATCACTCACTCCAATGCATTTCTTCTAATGTCTTCTTCAATAGACATATCTAATTCCTCTATAAAAGCACCGGCATGGCTCTCCAAGCATCCTTTACCAACTTGGGAGACCCCTTGTGAAAACCATGTGTTTTACAAATAAAGAAAAGAGGGTTAGTAGAGAAGATGAAAACAAGGGAAAATGTGTATACAATGGGAAGGATTTTTATGAAGTTAGATTTGACAATTAGTTTAGATGGGGAGGGGATTATTGCCATGGGGTTGGTAGATTAGGGTGTCAGTTGCAACATTTTGGTTGGGGGGACATTTCAGTCAAAGGCAAAGATAAAGAGTGTATAGGTGAAATAAAGTTAGATTTAACATCCAACTTAGATGGTGGAAGGTTACTGCAATGGGGTCAACAGTTTAGGGTGTAAATTGCAACTTTTTATAAGTTAGGGGGACATTGCAATTGAAGGCAGAGATGAGGGTGGGTATGTGCAATTTCCCCTTTTTGTTGTTGTAAAGAATAAACCAAATAGAGCAAATGATGTGTGAAGCCTCGATACCAAGGGAGGCTTATTTTATATATATTTATAATAGAGGAAAGATTGCATACTTAGAGATATAACAATGGTTGGACTTCTATAGTTTAACTAAACAAAGAAGAAAGGAAAACTAATGCTATATTTTGCCAATTACTATCTCTAGTTTATCTCTTTGTACTAGAACCCATTGGGTTTGATATGTGGAGTGCATTCCAAATCTTCTGCTGAAAGTCAATTTTAATTAAGTGAATAAGGGATGACAAATATTAAACTCCTGAATAGGGGATCTAATACTATGTCATTGACCACTTCATCTCAGGTTTAAGCTATTAGATGTGTAAATAAAAAGTTCTCGCCCTACACTTCTATTTAGTGCTTTACAATTCTATTTAGTGCTTTTTATACTATCATTTATGCCTTATTACCTATGTTGCTCCAAATAAGACCTATGTTTTGTGTAAGGGTTGTGGAATCCAAATTTAGATATGCATTGGCATTCATGTGGTGATTTGGTATTTATTTGTATGATTTAATTATATTGTAAATATAGGTGAAGAGCATTGTTGAATGGAGGGACTTCTACTTTAGGACCTACAAGTGAGTCATATTTTCTGCAATCAACTATTATGTTTGAAGTTGCTATTTAAAGTCATTATGATTACATCCATTATAGCAAGGCTTTTATGGCCATTTCAAACTTTTCTTGTCAAATTGTTAATTATTCCCATCAGGACGTAGACTTTTGGATTTTTATTCGTGGTATAATCTAGTCTTGCTTTCATTTTGATGGTTTTCTTTGAATTTCCAGTTAAATCCTTCTTTTCCGTGTGTGATTTTTTAAACATATTTGCTGGAATTATTCTCTTGATTGATGGCAAATGCCGACATTGATATGTTTTGGCTTTTTGCTCACTTATTTTTGCTTAAGAAAATTAAATATATCATGCACACTTTGTTTTTGCCTCCATTATGCAGGCATGTTGGTAAGGTTGTTGGTCGATGCTATGACAACCAAGGTAATCCTACTAAATATTTGAAAGGGGCCGAAGCAAAGGCCGCTAGAGGCGTGCAACTTTTGGGAAAGCAGAAGATCGAAGAGTCTGAACAACCTAGTTGTAATTCAAGATGGAGTCAAGATGAGGATGGAGAGGTACATTACATATTTTTTGGCTGCCTATATCTCTCTGTTTTGAATAGAAGACCAGAAGCATTATCATAGTTTATTAATTTTGTTTAATTATTAATTAAATCGCTAAGTAATTCTTACTTCTTCATGGCTGAGTTGTGCCTAGACAAAATTAAGTTTGTGTTGTGTGTGTGCCTGTATTCTTAGAGCATTTTGGATCCACAATTCCGTAATGGAAATAGCTAATTTGAGCATTGAAAATGGTTTAATTGTATTTGTTTGTGATGCATAATAAATATTGGGAATGAGAGAGAGAGAGGGAGAAATATAGATAATTTCTATTCCATTTCAACTCATTATTATTCTCATAACCTGATTACAACTTACCCAATGCCCCCTATTTATAGGCCAAAGGACTTGTTAACTAACTCTACCCTTTTTATTACAATTATATATCAGTTTGTTCCTACCAGATGTGAATTCAGTGAAAAGATGCTGAGAAAATTCAACTTGCAGGAAGTCTCTGAATGCATCTGATAGTTGCTTTAATTATTAAATGACTTGTTTGCTGTAGTAAACGATTTAATTGATCTTACTAGTAATTATTTTCTTTAAATTTACATTCACGCTTGTGATTGAAATCTTTTCAGACGACAAACTCAATGATCTTTTTCTTTTTAATCAATAGAAATTCGGTATTAAACATTCTCTGATAGATATAATTTTGGTTTTATCAATCCATCCTGTAACTGTATGCAAACGTATGAAACTTCGTTTGTATAATAAGAGTCATACTTTATGACATGAATCGTTATTGGCTAATGTAAATTCATACTTTTTCGGTCTTTAATATAAGTGTTAATTGACTAATTTTGGTATATTTAAGGAAACTAAATAAATCAGTTAATTATGACTAAATCTAACTCTCAATACGAATTTATATTATACTATTTAATTTACCTCAAGTAGTCAATTAACTCTTATATTAATTATAATTAACTAATTTATTTTACTTTCTTAATTTATCTAAATTAGTTAACTAACTCTTATATTAAAGATCGGAAACTCTTATATTAAAGATCGAAAGGAGTACTTCATCGTATGTCCTATTCATCTTGAGAAGAAATATATTTGAATCGACTCAATTGTATAACACGGATTGCCCTTTTGATTCAGGAATGGTATGATGCTGGCTTCCGGCTTGTTCAGAGGCCGCTTGAGATTGCCTTGACCGGAAAATTGAGTAAACGTTGTGCTTGCTTTGAAGAAAATCAACTGAGCCAAGCAGGCTTAGAGGTGTATGATGGCTGTGATTATCCTGCCAACAGGTGCAAAGTCTTGAACTGACATAGGATTACTTTTGTATTTTTTTTTTGTGTCCTTTTTTTGGCCAGGACATTTAATATGGAAGATCAACTTGAACTGACAGTGGTGGGTGTGTTTTATGGCATTTTGATTCTGTATATTAGAAGGTTAATATAATATAGAAGATCAACTTGATCTACTTTGATCATTTAAACCAGAGCAACTCTTCATTGGGTTTGAAAACTTGGTTGTATTTATAATGACCAAAAAAGAGAGATCAAGAAAAAAATTTGACCAAAGACTACTTCTAATGTTGATATATTGATTGGTTTGGTCGCATTTAATAGAGACAACTAAATTGTGTCAGGATTTTGCAAGAAGTATGACCTGAATTTTACCATTCATAGATTAGAGGTTTGGTCGCATTTAGGTTTTATAGATATGTTTGTTTATAGAAGTATTTCTAACATTTTATTATTCATTTAGTTAGTTCCAAAAGTTTGAAATGCATGAATATTTGTTTTTTCTATGGTTTAATAACATGCTTATTTGGTTTTTCAATTCTTCAGTATACCATTTTTGGAAGTTTTTCAACTATATCCTATATAGTTTGCTCCTTTTGTCTTATTCTTGACTACCAAATGTGGGAGTTGTGCATTATAAAGTAGGGGTGAGCAATTAGCTTATAATCCATAGGCTTGCCTGTAACCTGGTATCATTTTATCTGTTTAAGCCTGCCCAAAATAGGCTAATAACGGGTGGATTTAAACGAATTCAAACAGTAAATTATATGGGCGAGTTACGGGGCTGACTATTGGGCAGCCCGTAGCCCACCCGTATATTTTTTTTATTAATTTATTATATTATATTATATTTAAATTTATTTTTATTACATATTAATATACTTTTTTAAATTTATTTTGTAGATGTAGGGGTAATTATATCTACAACCATCATAAGTAAATATAATGTAGATAATATATAATCATAATCCAATTGAATAATTAAGATTATAAATGATTATATTATGTAAGCATTGTGGACTGTATGGTTATAAATTTATAGCTATTATTATGATATTTTATTTTCAAATTTTAGGATGAACAATAATATCATATGTACTATTGTTGTTTTATTTTTATTGTTATCATAATTTCAAATAGATTTAAATAAAAAAAATATTTTTATTTTTGATAAGCGGGTTGTCCATACCCATTGAAACCCAAATGGGTTCAGCCCAACCTGTTTAATACGGGCTTAAATAGGCTGAGACATGAGCATGGGTTAGCCTGTGCCCATAAAAAAATAAATGGGCGGGGTACGAGCTGACCATTGAGCTAACATACCCCATCTATTGCTTAACCCTATTATAAAGAGTCTATAAAATAGATTATAAAGAGTATAAAGATTAAAAAGCAATTAATGAGTCAATGTTTTTAATAAAATTGAGATTAAACTCTTCCCCTACTCACACATGCCTGCAAGCAAGCACACTTTCTTGTGCAAGCGAAACTAAGAGTTTGAAATATTGTAAAGTCTGAGAAATTGAGAAAGTTATAAGAATGATGGTTAGTTTCCGACAATTATATGCCTTTAAGAATTTTAGATAAATTAAGAAAATTAAATAAATTAATTATAATTAATATAAGAGTTAATTGACTAATTTGAGTAGATTAAAGAATATATAATATAAATTTATCTTGACTTAGATTTAATCGTAATTAATTTATTTGTTTAGTTTTATTAATCTACTAAAAAATTAACTAATTTTTATATTAAAAACTAAATGAGTAATTCGTTAGTACTTAGCATGATATGCTTATCAATGAGAGATATTTCCTCTAATGATAATTATAAGAGATAAATGAGGGATTTAATTTAGTCTCAATTATAATATTTTTATCCACTTTGTCTTCCAAAATTATATTTTTTTCTCAAAGGTAAATCTATATTATTACACATATTAAGGAAGTTTTTAAAATTGATAGTTTAGAATGAACATGATTAAATGTAATATTTTACGAAAACTAACATATAATCATTAAAACTAATTAATTTAACTAATGTTTTTAATTTACCTAAATTAATTAAGTAAATTTTATATTAAGTACAAGAACTAGTAATAATTTTTGTATTGTCCCTTGTGGAGGGGGTATATGTTGGAAATCGTGCCCTAGGGGCCAATCATTGTCTTATGAACATTATTGATTTATGAATTTATTAATTGAGTTATCATATTATTTGCATGTTTACTATGATGATCATCCTTGGATAATTCATGATATTATCCTAAATGTCCCTGGTCGATCATCTCTGCGGGAGCACAGATGAAATAAGACCAGTATGACTTTGAAGATGTATAGAGATATAAATCAAAGTCATAAGCACATGTAAGAGTACAAGGTGCTGGACCGACCCGCTATGAGAGAACTGCATGGGTAACGTCATAAGCTTCTCTCATATACAAACCATGTCAATACGCCATTTGACCTGAGATCATCATGGATTCCTACATGACAAAACGCTCAGCTTTGACCTAGTCAAAAGTCACTTTTGACCGAGTGATCATAAAGACTATGTTCGGCCTTAGTGGTTTTTCATGCGGAGGAATGTGAATGGTCAAGATGGAATTTGTCCCTCACATTCGTAGAGAGATATTACTGGGCCCCTCGATGAGTGAGTCTGAGAAATGTATGGCCATACTGTAATGGAAAGGTAGTTCCATTTCTATAGTCAGACTACTCAGGGATCGAGAAAGTAACGGTCAGGAATAGGAGGATGACATTATCCATGCCTCATCTATGACCAAAATATCGCGTGACAGAAGGGACATGATATGGTTGTATAAAAGGTTACATCGTTTATCGATCCTCATATGATTTGGGTAGTCGTTATGTCTTGCTGAGACCGCTTGCGACTTGTGGGCTAGTATAGCAAATGGCCCACTGCCAACTTTATATGGGCCTATAGGGTCGCACACAAAATAGCCCAACACGAGCTATGATGTCTAGATTCATTGAATCTAAGACATGTCCAGATTCAATGAATGATCCAGGATAGATGTATATATATTTATTTATATTTATATTCGTATATATATATATATAAATTCGTATATATACATTATATGTATATATGAGATTTAATTTATAAGGATAAATTAAATCTCTATCACGTTTGAAATTCGAAATTCAAATTGATAGGATATCTCATATAAGAGATATTTATAAGATTTAATTTATAAGGATAAATTAAATCTCTATCATGTTTGAAATTCGAAATTCAAATTGATAGGATATCTCATATAAGAGATATTTATAAGATTTAATTTATAAGGATAAATTAAATCTCTATCATGTTTGAAATTCGAAATTCAAATTGATAAGGATATCTCATATAAGAGATATTTATAAGATTTAATTTATAAGGATAAATTAAATCTCTATCACGTTTGAAATTCGAAATTCAAATTGATAGGATATCTCAAATTTGATTTATGAGAATAAATCAAAAATAGTTCAGTCTCATCTTTATTTAAAATTAAATAAATGGGTAATTAAATCTGTGGGACGGATTTGATATTATTTATTTAATTAGTTTCTTATAAAATTATACAATATATGATATTGTATTAATTTTGGAATTAATATAAGATTAACTCGAAAAATCCAATTCGGTTGACAGAGAAAAAACGCATAGCATCCTATATATCTGATTTTAGGAGCTGCGTTTTGCACAGAGAAACATATAGAACATAGAAAGGCCGAAGGGGACTCTGCAAAAGGTTTGCAGATAAGAAACTGCCGAAATAGAGACGGAGAGGACGAACTCTTGAGAAAGCCCTGGAGGGACAAGAGACGCTAGCACGTCGTTCGTGGTTGGAACACTGTTCGTGTGGATACCAGTAGAGGAAGCCGACCTGAGTCGTCGACTTCTTGTGATCAGAAAGGGAGCACGAGCCGCAGAGAGAAGCTGTGAACGTCGTGACCGAAAGCTGTTGAAGTCGCTGAGGCACACTAAGGGTAATACTTCTTCCCACTTGACTTAAACACATACGGTAGATCCTGGTAAGGAATGGAAAAAAATTTTAAATTAATTTTCGCTGCGTGTCTTCCAATTCCTTACAGTATATTTCTTAAAACTGGCACAAGTGATAAGTGTGATTATCTAAATCAGCCTTTTTTAGTGAATCTGAGTTAGCTATTTTTTCTCATATTATCTATTTATGGGATTATGGTATGTTTGGTTTGAGTGAAGTAGGGCTGAGGAAGTGAAAATAAAAGTGAAATCTTCTCCTTTTCTCGTTTGGTACGATAGAAGTCACTTCCACTTTTATTTCCTTGGGTCATTTCAGTTCTATCAGGAAAAAATTAAGAATTGAGATTATGGAAGTAGAAGTGAAATTTTTTAGATCATTTTACTTCAGTTATAAAATTTCTAAACAATTTTAATCCTTCACAAGTTATAAAAAAAATATTTTAGGCAATTTTACCTAAAATTATAAAAAAAAAATATACATCAATTTTATATTCACTTCCATCCTACCAAATTAACTTTTAAAAACTTATTTATAACATAATTCCACTTTACCAAACTAACTTTTAAAAACTTGTTTCTAACATAATTCCACTTCTACTTTCATGTATATTTTTACTTTCATTTTTATTTTTATTAAAAACTCTTCCATCCTACCAAACGTACTTAAGAGATTTGTCTCATGCAACTCACGAGGAAAAGAAAAATATATGTTAGTATTAATTAATTATTTATAATTATTATAAATTATTATTATAGTTAAAAATTTAAAATATTATAGAATTAGTTAATAAGATTATTAATTAATTACTATTATATAGCTCAAAAAATATATAATCAGAGAAAAAGGACAAACCCCTCAACCTTCATCACTGAGAAACTGAGTATAAACTATCTTATTCAATAGGTTCCCTCAAATCCCTACTATTAGATAAAACATTAAAGATCAAAATGATATATAATTATTACGAATCATTATTATAGTTAGATATTTGAATTATTATATAATCAGTTAATGTAATTACTAATTAATTACTATCATATAGCTCAAAATATTTTAACGATCAAATTTAGATTATTGATTGTGACTAGATAAAGAAATTCAAATATGGAGTTAGATTGACCCATACTAATTTTTAATTAAATTAAGTATTATAAGATTTTGAGAATAAATTTGATATCAATAAAATCTCTAGAAATTTGAGAATAGTTGGTCTTGCTCCTTTAACTAAGAACAAACAATGCATAGTGCCCAAAACCTAGCATTATCGTATCTAATCTTTAGTATGAATAATATTTGAAGTAAGAGTAACTCACTATTCTATTTGACCAACATTAAATCAGTTATGAATTATGCACATCTTAGTGTATCTAGCTATTTTAAGAAAACAATAGAACTTTCCCTCAAAAGAGAAAAAAAAAACACTAATCATTTGTGGGTTCAACTGGCAAATTGGTGAAACATACGACTATTTAGAGCGTATTTGATTCTTAAGGAGTACCACTTTATTGTGGTTTCAGTCGCGGTATTTAGAGAGGTATCTTAACTCTTGAGTGCCTAAATTTACGCCTGAAGGTAATAGGCGGCTCGCCTTACCTGATATTGGTATATCCTATGAGAAAGGGAGACTTCACTCTACCTTTAGATCGTGGTGAACCCAATCATTTTTCAAAAAATTTTGTACAAAAAAAAACAAAGGTACCATGCAATTCTTCAAATTTGTTAAGAAAAAATGTAAAATTAATTCTTTTAGGGATTTCCTGGTACATTTAAAAACCAGTGAAATGTACCATCAGACTTAATGCTAGAGCTGATAAAACGGGCTCAGCCCTTAAAAGAAAATGGGGCGGGCTCGGGCAGGGGAAAAATTAGCCCATTTGCAGCTCGCCCCGTATTAGCCCGGTACAAAAAACAGGCTAACCCGTTTCTTTTTATTTATTTATTAAAATTATTATTAATTATTTTATTCACTTCAATTAAGTATCTTCTCTCTTTTTCACTACGTCTGGCCATCTCCTGTCTGCGACTCTGCGTGTTGTTGCCCTAATGGAGCTGCATTTCCACAGTCCACACCACTCTTCAGGTTTTTGTGTCGTCTCTTCTTCTTCTTTTTCCATTTTCTATTCTTCAGTCAGTTGAATCAGTGCCCTAGCCTCGTCGGAGTCGCTTATGATGCAGCCGCTCACCATCCTCAGCGGCTTTCCTTCCTTGCTGGACTCTTTGATCAATCTCCCTTTGTCGATCTGCTTGCTACCTCTCTCGACCTTTGTTTCTCTTACCTCCTCGTTCTATCCCTCATTTTAATTTTTCCCAAATTCTTATGCTTAATTTCTCGACTTTCATGTGAAGAGGTGTAATTGGATTTGGAAGGTTTTCAGATTTTGTCATGAGTAATCTCTGGAATTTCATCTTTGGAAGGTAATTTGAGCTTCATGATACTTTTCACTTGCTTTTTATGATGTTACTACCTCGCTGTTTTGGTTTTCATATATAATTGTTTATGTTTCACTGTTATAATTGAAAATCCAATTTTGTTTCTTGCTTCTATTTTGAACACATGCTTGATGTACCCTTGTTGCATTAACACTGGAATTGAGGCAATCCATTTTTAACTATGTTTTCTCTGTGTCTTAGAAACCAGACAAATATTGATAGTGTAAGTTATCAATATTTGTCTAGCTTTCCTTCCTTTCTCTGTTTTTAACCCCATTTAATTATGTATTTGATTCTTTTCATGGCATTACTTGGCACACATATTCTACTTGCCTAACGTAGCAAATTCAGTTACTGGAGAACCATCAACTACAATTTTCTATTTAAATGACATTATTATCTCCACATATAAATTTTGGCCATGTTTGTTGTTTAGAGTTGTAAATATGAATTTATGTTAGTGGTGTCATGTTTTTCTCCCTTTTAAAGTGGTAAAATTCATACTTCAACTGAACAAGATTTGATTGTTTTATATGTTCATGAAAGCACAAGCAAATAGTCATGAAAGGCTGGGTGATTCAGTCGCTTGGGAGGTTGTACCATAATAAATTTGCTTGGGCAACAGCTGCATTTTGAGCTCTTTGACTTCTCATATCAGATCCTCAATAATCAATATTGCAGAAGTAGAGCCTGCATCAGTTGTTCAAACAAATAAGAACCCGCATTTTCTTGTTTAGGTTTACAACGCTAAATTGCTTGAACTAAGAATAAATAATGTTTTACAGCTTTTATCTATAAGATTATTGCACTTGTGTTTGTTCCGTAGATCAACAAATAGACTCAAGAAATTGGATGGCAGTTTGTTGTTAACATTTCTGGTACCTTGCTTCATAGATTGTCTAGAAATATGTTGTGTATGACGGTCACAGATTGTCTAGAAATATGTTGTCTAGAAACACCTATGGTGATTTCAATGCTTTTTTATATCTTCATTGTTGCTGCTCTGTACTTTTCCCTGTTATATTGCGGACTAGCAAAGCTGGTTATTGTTTTGTTTGTGTTGAATGATTGTGTGATGCCATGATTGGTTAATATTTTGTTGTTTACACTAATTTAGATTGTTATAAATTATTGTAATATTTAGTTATAATTTTTTTTTTAATAAGAGGTGGCGGGTTGGCCCTAAAGGGGGCTAGTTTGGGCTGGTGAAAAGCCAGCCTATTTTTAAGCGGGCCATGTTTTTGGCCCGTAAGCTGTGGCGGATTAGCCCGTATTACTAACACTATTCATTGCAACTCAAACTATTTTTTTCTTGCTAATTTACTCTTAGGGAATTTGTTTAGACAAACATAGTTTCATTGGTATTGCCTAAAAGATATTCAAATTTGTAAATTGACCCAATCAAATTCCTATTCTATCCTACCAACTATTGCTTGATTACAACACACCCCAATCATGCAAATCAATATAGTGTGTTTGGTTTTAAACAAAACTAAGGTTTTAAAAGGCTTATAACCTGAACTTTGATTTGGAGAAATTTTAAAACAAATAATCATATTTATTCAAATGGATTTTTAGACCAAACCATGCTTTAAAACTAAAATTTTGCATAAGCTACTGAAACTAATTTTTAGAACAGTAAAAGAGCTTATGGACTATCTAAATACTATTTTACCCTTACTTTTTCTCACATATTCTATTTCACCTCTCTTTTCTCTTCTCTATCTTAATATTTTATACCCTATCTCCTATTTTTTTCTACTTTATCTCATCTCTTTTCTTTCTTCTCTAATCTCTCTTACTTTTAATTAAACCATACACTTTTTAGTGATTTACTAATAATAAAAGTACTTTTAAAAATAACTATTCAAATACTCATTTATTCAAAACTACTTTTTTTTTTCATAAGCTCTTCTCTATAAACCCTTTTCTAAAAGCTGTCCAAAAGTTTTTCTTTTTATAAGTCATTTTCTAAAAGTTTATCCAAACGGCCCATAAGATCCTTACATGACAATGAATTTTCACTAATAATATCTATCTACTACCAATAACTAATCAAATCTCCGCCAATCAATGACTTTTTATTTCCCACAAAAACAATTAGCATTATCCTATTATATGAAGTCAACTATATGAATCGCACAACCCTTATATTTATATATACATATAAAAAAATCTGTAATCAAGTCCTTAAGAGTAAATTAGGCATACATCCTATGAGATGTTAATAGACATGACTATATTTCCAAGATCAATACAAACTTTTTGAAAATATGACTAACATAACATAGACTTCCATTCATTTTTAAAACCTACACCTTGAAACAAAGAATAGATTACACAAAACCTCCCATAAGCTTTGTTAAAATTACACATACCTTCTCTTTATTTTCGAAATATATACAAACATCAGAAAAGGGATAACCTATCATCTCAGAGGATCTTAATCATAGAAACTTCAATTGAAATAAATTAGATATATGTGGAATGCCCAACACTTTGAACTACTTAAACGAATCCACATCAAGGGAAGAAATCTGAAAATGACAACTAAACTAAGCCAGTTATACAAAAATCATAAATTAAGTTATAAGGGGGATGAAACCTTGTTACTCAACACATGACCTTCTAATAAACCAAATTTTAAGAAGAACTTCTTCTTATTACAGTCAAGCATTTCACTCAAGCTACAATCTAAGGTCCTCTTCTTTAAAATTTTGTGCCGCAACTCAATTTCTCTCTTCAGACCATGACCAAAGAAGCCAGGATAATCAACAACTTCATGGATTTGTCTCCCCATCACATCTACAAGAAACCTTATCTTGGGTTCTAAAGAATTTTGGATGCTCTTGAACAGGATTGGAGGAAATCCAACTACCAAAGCAACGATCTGTCTATCTTGAAATCCACATCTCTTCAAGTATGCATAATTGGGCTCCAAAACCCTGTTCACATCTCTACTCAAGACTTCTGGGAAGTTCACAGCTACCACTTGAAGTTCGAGATCAACCAGACCTATTGACTTCAGAAACTGAGTAGTAGGGCGGAGTCTTTTATCGACGCTATACCCCATAATACATGGGTTCCTCACTAAAATTTTTCCAATCATTCCTTCTTTATTAAGACCAAGGCTAGCAAGGAAGTCCACAATTTCTGTGAGCTTTGTTTCGATGCTGTAGCTAATAAGCCTTGGATTGAGCAGTATTATTTTTCCAAGTCGCTTTTCGGGGATGCCCAATGCCTGAAAGAAGGCCAAAAGAGGACAAAGCTTCTCTTCCACACTATGTGAGAGTAAATGAGGGAACTTGGATATGGCAGAAGCAACTTCATTGGGTTTTGTTCCCAGTGTCTTGAGGCATTCAACCATGGGAACTATCTTCTCATTAAGGCCAAGCGTAAGTATCTTCGGACATTTTGAAACAATTGATGGGAGTTTCCTCTCTTGAATGCCAATGCTTGTCAAATAGGTCCAATTCTCAGATGCCCTTTCTTCATGCACAACCTCAAGGCGCTTGCACTTCCTGAACATTCCTTGTATGCTTTTATCATCAAATCCTCTATCCTTAAAAAACCACATCATGCCACCGCCATTATAGGTGCTAGAGATTTCCATATTATTCTATAAATGTGAAAAGGGAATTTCAGTTTAATAGATGCAAAAATATCAGGAAAACCCAAAGAAAATGCTAAGAAGAAAATTTGTTGGGAAAACCAGAATTTCTGTAAGACTAATAGAAAGAAGAAGAAAATAAACATGCTTTTGACAGTGGATAGCTATAAACCTCAATCTGAAACTCAATACCACTAATAGCAATCCACAGTAAATTTCTGGGGTTTATTCATCAAAGGTTGAATTACACAACTGCCCTTTATCATCCATTTTATATCAATTTAATGTTGCAGATATTCTACCTTCATAGATTCTAGCATTAACAAAGATGGGAAATTCAAACTGAAACCATGCAAAGCGCACATTCTTGTTGCTAAATGAAATCAAAAAGTATTTTCAACCCAGCAGAAATAATTAAGTCTACATGAAATGAAGTTAAGGCCAACAACACCCTTTTTCAGTAAAGAATAAATAATTTTTTTTTTACAGAAACGGGTATGACACTGACCAATGAAGAAAATTCAAAATTTCTGAGTCCTCAAAAAAAGCAAGTTTTTTTGTGCTCAGCCGTGGTTGAAGCTCTGCAACGCCCTCTAACACAAAGTCCTCCTAAGTTCTTGAGCAATTTATCAATCTCACAAGCGAAATCGAGTCCGACAATGCTTAACAATTTCAAACCCGAAGGATCGACTAATGAAATCGAACTACGACTGGGCAATTCGCTATATTTGATGCAAATGAAAGTGAGAAGAGCTGAAGATGATAAAAAACCATAAAGCAAAGTTTTCGTCGGTGATAAAGACAAGGGAGGTGAAAGAGATGAAACGCCAAAGGTTTGTGGCTATGGAAGGTGGAAATGGAGATAGGGTTTTGAGCTATGGCATAAGAATCAGAACAGACCGATCTCTCTCTCTACCCTCTGAAGTGAGAGAGGATGACAGGAGAGGATTAGCGACTAGGGAGTAGTAGTTCATCGTCAAAGCGTTCGGTTTCTCTCATCTTCACTTTCTGTTGGATTCTCCTCATCTTCAACCAAACGGCGTCGTTTTGTATTGTAACAATAAAATTTTGAAGAAAAATTAATTTGTCGCTACTCACTTACTTTTAACCAGAGCTCGTCTAGTTTTTTTTTCCCTTTTTACTGGGTAATTAAAATTTTCTCAATTATAGTGTATTTTAATAGTACCAAATATAAAATCTAATTTTTAAGTATAATTTATATTATAAACTAAATTTTATATTAATAATAAAAAATAATAAATTAGACCCATAATCTGTAAATTAGTGTCGACACATATAAGTTACCACAAAGTATAAAATAAAATATATTTTAGAAAAAAATAATATGATGGATTAAATTTTAAGAAAAGTTATTTTGGTGATCCCAATAGTATTACCCAAATTTAAATTAAGTTTTTATATTTTTTTTAGGGTTAAAGGGTATTTTTGCTATAGAAGTATTCCGCCATGAACTAATATGTATTGAAACTTTTGAGAGGCAATGTTGCTTTGGAACTTTTATTTAGGGTAATGTCGCCTTGTCATTACCCAAAATTAAATTTCATTATCAGTTGATCAATATATTGATGTGACATACCACATGACATGCTGATGTGACATACGTCATATTTTACTGTTGGTTAAGGTATAAATTTACCCTAAAAGTTTCAAAAGCATTGGATATTCAAAAGTTTTTTTGAGTTCAATATTATTTAACCATTATCCAGATTTAATTTGACTATTATTTTGATAAAATATATTGAAATGACTAGCCCACATGTTTTCCACTTTATTTTTTTAAGGTTAAATTTATAAATAAAAAAATTTAAAAAATACATTCCTCCAAGCTCAATCATTAATAAAGTATCACCATCGGGGATATCATATTTCATTTTGGAAATAATATGTTATATTTTGAAAGGTTGCTAGTGTATAGTTTGCTAAGAGCAGTCCTTTGATAACGATTGATCTTTGAATGATACAATTTTTTTTTAATTTTTTCTTGTTTATAAATATGACTTGGGAAAAAAATAAAATGGATGACATGTGTATTTAATAACTTAGCATTTGGTCAAACTAAATTTGGATAATGGTAAAGGGATATTGAAAAAATAATAGTGAGTATACATGTCATCAACTTCATATTTGTTTCCCAAGTCATCTTTATAAAAAAGGAAAAAATTAAAAAAATCCATCTCTTCAAACTCTATCATTATCAAAATATTGCTCTCAATACACCATACTCTGCCAACCTCTCAAAAAATAATATATGTTATTTCTAAAATGAAGTATGCTCTCTTGAGAGTGATACTCTATTTATGACGGGGCTTAAATGAATGTAATTGTTTAAGTTTTCCTTATTTATAAATTTAACCTAAAAAATAAAATGGATGACATGTAAGCTAGTTAGTTTAGTATATTTGGTCAAACTAATAGTCAAATTGAACCTTGATAAAGTTTGAGGCAATATAGGAATGTAATTTTTTAAGTTTTTCTTATTTATAAATTGAACCTAAAAAATAAAATGGATGGCACGTGAGCTAGTTCGTTTAGTATATTTGTCAAACTAACAGTCAAATTGAACATTGATAAAGTTTGAGGTAATATTGAATCTAAAAAAACTTTCAGGTACGCAGTGCTCCCGAGTGAAAACTTCCAGGCTAAATTTTCACTTTAACCAACGGTAAAAAATAAAGTAGATGCCACATCAGCATATTGGTCAATTTATAGTCAAATTTAACTTTAGATAATGGTTAATGTGAAAATGCTACGTTTTTAAACTTTTGGAGCGACATTGCCAAAAAAAAACTTCAGAACGACATTGTTCCTCATAAAACTTTCAAGGCATATTAGCTCCTTGTCAAATGCTTTTAGAGCAAAAATGCCCTTTAACCCCTTTTTTTTAATTATATTCTTATTGTTTCCTCAATTTTAGTAAGTGTCTTTTTGTTATTGTCACCGTTAGTTTCGTCTTACATGTCTGCTTGTCGGCCTTTTCCAACCACCTTCCACTCTCTTTCCTCCTTGCTCCCCTTCCATGCTCACTATCTCTCCCACCTTCCTTTCTCTCTCTACTTCCAAAAACAAGTTCTTCATCCGTTTTCCCCGTCTTAATGTTATGGGGCATTCTCTGAAATGGGTTTTGGAGAAAAACATTACAAATGTAAAAAGAGTTCTTAAGTTGAGAGACTAACAATTCTACAAATAAATCTTTGCAAAGATTCTATTGCTCCCTCAACCATGGATCAAATAAAATGAAAGCCTAAGAAATATTTCAAATCAGGTCAATCTAATGAATATATACAATACTTACACTACAAAAAAAATGATTTTCAGTGGCAACAAAAGTCGCCACTGAAGGTTTAAAAGTCGCCGTTGAATCCCTATAGTGGCGACATTTTGTCGCCGCTAAGTCGCCGCCTATGAGACTGTCACCTATACATATTGGCGGTGACAATTGAAAGTCACTGCCTAAAGTGGAATTAGTGGTGACAATTGAAAGTCGCCGCCTAAAGTGGAATTAGCAGCGACAAAACGGTCGCCGCCTAAAGTGGAATTAACGGCGACATCCTAAAGATGATTCTGCGGCGACATAGGTTATTCTGAGGCGACATAGATGTTGCCGCCTAAAGATACAAAAATTAATATTATTTTTAAAATTTTTTTCTATAATTTCTGTAATATGGAAAAATATATAATAATAAATGATAAATGATAAATAATTAAATAAACTATAATATAATAATATTAATAAATATTTTCATTATCGTATAAAATATGAAGACATATTTAAAATTAAAATAAAATTATTTAGTTTATACATAAATTTTATATAGAAGGTTCAATACTATGACTAGAAGTAGCCACATGTGGTTGTCCCTTTTGCATCAAGGTAGCGAATTGAGTATGTATTCTTTGCTCCATTTGTTTCATTAGTCTTTGCTCGAATTGCACACGCTCTTGTTGTATATTTTCACGCTCTTCTTCTATCTTTACACGCTCTACTGCATGCTCAGTCTCCATTTTTTCTCTCTCCTCTTGAAATTTTTTGTCAAATTCTTCTTGCAGTTGGACACGCACACTCTCCACAACTGAACTATAAGTAGATTGAGGGCGATTTCTCTTTCTTGAAGGTTTCGCTCTATACCCTTTCCCTCTTACATACCCTGACCTCTCACCAAGAACTGTCGCCAATATTTCCTCTGACATCATTCGAGCATCACTCTCTAAATCTTGGTCTTATTGTTGAGAAAGTTCATGCATATGACTCTATAATAAAAATATAGAACTATTAGATTAAAATAAAAGTAAATCAAAATAAGATATTAAATAACAATGCGTACATGAAGTTGTTCAGAGTGTGGGTTTGCCCATACTACTTGTACGTCTAATGTTTTCCTAATATGCGTTATCTCCCATAGTTGGTCAGCAGGAATAGGTCATCCAGTAATAGGATCTCTTTACAAAATAATAACATATAAGAAAATATAAAAATTATATTTAAAAAAAAGGATTGAAAATTTAAATTATAGTGATGATAGATTGTACTTACTGTAGCATATTTAATCTCTACAAATGATCGAGGACTATAAGTATGTTTAGTCATTTATTTTTCTCGATTTATTATGTTCCTTATACTTTTGTTCTACAACAAAATGCAGTAACTAATAAGAATTTAATAATTGAAAAAAAATATAATTTATTTAGAAGGATAGTAAGATACCTTAAATATGTCAGACTTAAAATATATTAATAACCACTCCCAATCTTGAAAACTAATAGTTTGAGGAGGATCAACCAACCTATCCTCATCAGTCTCATATTTCTTGTAGTGAGAGTGCAAATTGTTCTTCCAATTTCTGAATGCATTTTGTAAAATAATTGATATAACTATATGAAACTTTTCTTCAGTAATTTCATCAGCAGGTTCAAATTTATCCTGAAATAAATAAATATAAATACTTTATATAATAATATAAATAAACTAAAATAAATATACAAATTTGACATAAATACCTTTATTTTTAAAATCATATCTTGACCATATTTTTTAAAAATATTCTTCCAACTACCCCCAACATCCCTGAAAGAGACTGTGGTTCTAAGAGTTAAATCACAATAATTAAAAAAAGTCTCTTGCTTCTAGACAGATTGCTCTTGACATAGAATCTGACTAGAAGTATCACAATCTGTCTCATGACTTCTAATTTCCCCATGCAACTCCCACACCTTATAAGTATTCCAGAAACCCTTGCTTAATAAGTCTGTCCTAAAATCTCTTCTCACTTTAAATATGACATTCATGCATCTTTTACAAGGGCAACGTATTTGATTTACCACACCAGGTTGACTAAATGCCCATTCTAGAAAAGCATCCACTCTTCTAATATATGATAGGTTGCCTCTGTCTTTAATATGTAACCAACTTTTATCCATTTCTATTCCCTAAAAAGGTAAACCTATGATACAACAAGAAAATTCCAACAACATATCAGTATATAAATAGTATATATATTAATATGATTTAAAATTGATATGAATTGTCAAGGGAAATAATACATAGTTTGAATCTGTAAGGAATTGGAAGACACGCAGCGGAAATAAACTTTAAAAATTTTCCATTCCTTGCCAGGATCTGCCGTATGTGTTTAAGTCAAGTGGAAAGAATCATTACCCTTAGTGTTGCTCAGCGAATTTCACAGCTTCTCTACGTGGGTGGTGATCTCTTTCTGATCGCAAGAAATCGACGGAGTGTTCCTCAGCGACCTTCACAGATTCTCTCCGCGGACGGTGGTCTCTTTCCGATCACAAGAAGTCGACGCCTCAGGTCGGCTTCCTCTACTGGTATCCACACGAACAGCGTTCCAACCACGAACGACGTGCTAGCGTCTCCTGTCCCTCCAAGGCTTTCACAAGTCTCCGTCTCTATTTCAGCAGTTTCTTGTCTGCAAACCTTTTGCAGATTCCGTTCGGCCTTTTGTGTTCTGTGTTATTTTCAAACGTAGCTCCTCCAATCAGATATAGAGGATGCTATGCGTTTTTTCACTTGACCTAATTGGATTTTGGAGTTAATCTTATATTAATTCCGAATTTATACAATATCATATATTGTATAATTTTATAAGAAACTAATTAAATAAAATAATATTAAATCTGTCCCACAGATTTAATTACTTATTTATTTAACTTTAAATAAAGATGAGACTGAGTTATATTTGATTTATTCCCATAAATCAAATTTGAGATATCCCATCAATTTAAATTTCGAATTTCAAACGTGATAGAGATTTAATTTATCCTTATAAATTAAATCTTATAAATATCTCTTATATGAGATATCCTATCAATTTGAATTTCGAATTTCAAACGTGATAGAGATTTAATTTATCTTTATAAATTAAATCTTATAAATATCTCTTATATGAGATATCCTATCAATTTGAATTTCGAATTCAAACGTGATAGGGATTTAATTTATCCTTATAAATTAAATCTCATATATCTCATATATATAATATATATATATACGAATTTATATATATACGAATATAAATATAAATAAATATATATACATTCACCTGGATCTTTCATTGAATCTGGACATGTCTTAGATTCAATGAATCTGGACATCATAGCTCGTGTTGGGCTATTTTGTGTGCGACCCTGTAGGCCCATATGAAGTTGGCAGTGGGCCATTTGCTATACTAGCCCACAAGTCGCAAGCGGTCTCTAGCAAGACATAACAACTACCCAAATCATATGAGGATCGATAAACGATGTAACCTTTTATACAACCATATCATGTCCCTTCTGTCACGCGATATTTTGGTCATGGATGAGGCATGGATAATGTCATCCTCCTATTCCCGACCGTTACTTTCTCGATCCCTGAGTAGTCTGACTATAGAAATGGAACTACCTTTCCATTACAGTATGGCCATACATTTCTCAGACTCACTCATCGAGGGGCCCAGTAATATCTCTCCACGAATGTGAGGGACAAATTCCATCTTGACCATTCACATTCCTCCGCATGAAAAACCACTAAGCCCGAACATAGTCTTTATGATCACTCGGTCAAAAGTGACTTTTGACTAGGTCAAAGCTGAGCGTTTTGTCATGTAGGAATCCATGATGATCTCAGGTCAAAGGGCATATTGACATGGTTTGTATATGAGAGAAGCTTATGACGTTACCCATGCAGTTTTCTCATAGCGGGTCGGTCCAACACCCTGTACTCTTACATGTGCTTATGACTTTGATTTATATCTCTATACATCTTCAAAGTCATACTGGTCTTATTTCATCTGTGCTCCCACATAGATGATCGACCAGGGACATTTAGGATAATATCATGAATTATCCAAGGATGGTCATCATAGTAAACATGCAAATAATATGATAACTCAATTAATAAATTCATAAATCAATAATGTTCATAAGACAATGATTGGCCCCTAGGGCACGATTTCCAACAACCTCCCACTTGCACTAGGTACAATCATTAATTTGACTAATTCCCATTGACCTAACATGACGCTCATGCTTTGCCTGCACAAGCGGCTTTGTTAGAGGATCAGCAACATTATCTTCTCCTGCTACTTTGCATATTTTTATATCACCTCTATCGTTGATTTCTCTGATGAGATGAAATCGCCTGAGTATATGCTTGGTCCTTTGATGTGACCTAGGCTCTTTGGCCTGTGCAATAGCACCGCTATTGTCACAGAGCAAAGTTATTGGATCTGAGATGGTAGGTATCACCCCTAGTTCTGTGATGAACTTCCTGATCCAAACGGCTTCCTTAGCTGCATCAGATGCTGCTATATACTCAGCTTCCGTTGCAGAATCTGCTACAGTGCCCTGCTTAGAGCTCTTCCAGCTTACTGCTCCATTATTGAGGAGGAATATGTATCCAGACTGCGATTTTTGGTCGTCCTGGTCAGTTTGGAAACTCGCATCTGTGTAACCAGTTACACAGAGCTCATCATCCAATCCACCATAGACCAAGAATAAGTCCTCAGTCCTTCTTAAGTACTTAAGGATATTCTTGACAGCAGTCCAATGGCCCTCACCAGGGTCCTGTTGGTATCTGCTAGTCATACTTAAGGCAAACGAGACATCCGGTCGAGTACATAACATGGCGTACATGATAGATCCTATGGCCGAGGCATATGGAACCTTACTCATGCGACCTCGCTGATCAGATGTACTAGGACACAGATCTTTGCTGAGGTGAGTACCATGAGACATGGGTATGAAACCCCTCTTTGATTCGTGCATACTGAACCTATGCAGTATTTTGTCTATGTATGTACTCTGACTGAGTCCTAGAAGTCTTTTAGATCTATCTCTATAGATCCTGATTCCTAGGATGTAGGTGGCTTCACCCAAGTCTTTCATCGAGAAAGACTTTCCTAACCAAGACTTGACAATCTGCAAGGTAGGAATGTCATTCCCAATAAGTAGGATGTCATCGACATAGAGTACCAAAAACACAACTGTGCTCCCACTAACCTTCTTGTACACACAAGGTTCATCAATGTTTTGAAGAAATCCAAACTCTTTGATTACTTCATCAAAACGATGATTCCAACTCCGAGAGGCTTGCTTTAGTCCATAAATGGACTTTTGAAGCTTGCACACTTTACCAGAGTCCTCGGAACGCACAAACCCTTCAGGTTGTGTCATGTACACATCCTCAAGGAGCTTTCCATTAAGGAAGGCTGTCTTGACGTCCATCTGCCATATTTCATAGTCATAATATGCTGCAATAGCAAAGAGGATTCTGATTGATTTGGCCATTGCTACTGGGGAAAAGGTCTCATCATAGTCCACACCATGAGTTTGAGTAAAACCTTTTGCAACCAGTCGTGCCTTGAAGACATTTACATTGCCATCCATGTCAGTTTTCTCTTTGAAAACCCACTTGCACCCGACAGTTTTTACACCTTCAGGCGGGTCGACTAAGGTCCAAACCTTATTGTCGTACATGGATTGCATCTCAGACTTCATGGCACTAAGCCATTTTTCGGAGTTTGGTCCCACTATAGCTTCTCGATAGGTAGTCGGCTCATTATGCTCAATGAGCAACACATCACGACTATCAGAAATCAGAAATCCATATCTCTGAGGCTGAAGTCGTGTCCTATTAGACTTTCGTAGACCTTGCGTGACTTGAGGAGTCTCAACAACTTGTTGTGAGTCTTCTCTATTTTCCATCTGCAGTTCTGTGGTGTCTTGTAGCTCTCGAACTTCTTCGAGTTGTACCTTACTCCCACTGGTTCTTTTAGAGATAAATTCTCGTTCAAGAAAGATACCATTTCTGACAACAAACACTTTGTTATCAGCAGGGTTGTAGACGTAATATCCCTTGGTTTCCTTAGGATATCCCACAAAAAGGCATTTTGAGGATTTGGGCGCTAATTTGTCTGAGGCTTGTTGCTTAACATAGACCTCGCATCCCCAAATCTTGAGGAAAGACAAACTAGGCGTCCTCCCAGTCCATATCTCATACGGAGTCTTTTCGATTGCCTTAGATGGAACACGATTGAGTGTGAACGCAGCTGTCTCTAGGGCATAGCCCCAAAAGGAGGGCGGAAGATCTGTTCGACTCATCATGGATCGAACCATATCTAATAGTGTTCGATTTCTCCGTTCAGAAACGCCATTCCATTGTGGTGTCCCTGGAGGAGTCAATTGTGAGAGTGTCCCACAATTCCTAAGATGATCTATGAACTCTTGGCTCAAATATTCACCACCCCGATCAGATCGAAGGGCTTTAATTGTTTTGCCAAGCTGGTTTTGTACTTCATTTTGAAATATCTTGAACTTTTCAAAAGATTCAGATTTATGTTTCATCAGATAGATGTACCCATATCTGCTGAAATCATCTATGAATGTTATAAAGTACGAATAACCTCCTCTGGCATTTGTGTTCATCGGTCCACACACATCTGTATGTATGAGGCCCAATAAATCAGTGGCCCTCTCACTGTGCCCAGTGACAGGTGACTTTGTCATCTTTCCTAACAAGCAAGACTCGCAAGTGTCATATGATTCAAAATCAAATGAGTTTAGAAATCCATCTTGATGGAGTTTGGAAATGCGTTTCTCATTTATGTGGCCCAGACGACAGTGCCAGAGGTATGTGGGATTCAAATCGTTTGGTTTGACCCTTTTGGCGGTTATGTTATAGATATTTCCATGATTGGGTTGTTCCAAATTTAATATGTAATGATCAACATGCAAATCACCATGAGCATATAAAACATCATTACGATAAATAGAACATCTACTATTCCCAGCAATGGAAGTGAAACCTTCCTTATCCAAATAAGAAAGTGAAACAATATTACTACTTAAAGCAGGAACATAATAGCAATTGTTCAAAACTAACAAAAGCCCAGTGGGCAGAACTAATTCATAAGTGCCTACAGCTAACGCAGCAACCCTTGCTCTGTTTCCAACTCGTAGGTCAACTTCACCCCTTTTCAGCTTCCTACTGTCCTTTAGTCCCTGCACATTCGTACAAATGTGAGAACCACATGCAGTATCTAATACCCATGAGGTGGAAGTAGAAAGATGAATGTCTATAACATAAATACCTGAAGCGATAGCCCCGCTATCCTTCTTGTTCTTTTTCAGATCTTCGAGGTAGAGTTTGCAATTCCTCTTCCAATGACCCGGTTCATTGCAGAAGAAGCAGACTCCTTCCTTCGGAGGCTTTGCCTTCTTTGGTGCAGGCTTGGTTTCGGGCTTGCCTGACTCTTTGGTCTTACCTGATGAGCCATGACCCTTCCCCTTGCCTTTGCCTTTCTTTTTCGTACCCTTTCCTTTCTGAACCATCAAAACACTACTGGGTTTCTTCTTAAGACTCGGCTCAGCAGTTTTAAGCATCCCATGCAGTTCAGAAATAGATTTCTCCATGTTGTTCATGTTGTAGTTCATAACAAACTGGTCATAACTTTCCGGGAGTGAGTTTAAGATCAAATCTGTAGCTAACTCCTGGCTCATGGGAAATCCAAGCCGTTCAAGGTGATCAATGTACCCTTTCATCTTTAAGACATGAGCACTGACTGATGCGCCTTCAGCCATCTTGCAGGAATGTAAGGCCTTAGTGGTCTCATACCTCTCTTGCCTTGCCTGTTGCTGGAACATTTCCTTGAGATGCACAATCATCTCATAAGCCTCCATGTGTTCCAGATCTCTTTGGAGCTCCGGAACCATGGTGGCTAGCATCAAGCATCCCACATCGACAGAGTCTTCCTTATGCTTCATATAAGCATCTCTCTGAGCTCTGGGAGCATTGGCGGCTGGCTCCTCAGGAATGGGTTGATCTAGGACATGCGCCTTTCTTTCCTGCTTGAGAACAATTCTCAAGTTCCTAAACCAGTCAAGAAAGTTTGTCCCATTGAGTTTGTCCTTCTCAAGGACAGATCGCAGCGATAATGTAGCAGTATTACTAGTCGTCATGATTCTACAATTAAAATATGCAATGTAATTAGTAATCTCCCACTAAATAAACAACCCTCAATGCAATAGTTAGTGGGCTAAGATCCATATTTGGCTCAAACTTAAGTCCGCTTTGGCAGGACGCTTAGATTAAGTTATTTAGGTAGGTAACACCTTTACCAATTACATCAAATGTAACTCTTAGATATTCATGGGATCCTATCATCATATGATCTGGCATGTTCTAATCCCATCTAATGCCTTGAGATCCAAAACCGTTTTGTTAATCTCAATTAAGTCAAACAATAATGAACCTATGAGAGTAGCACCATTACTCTTTGCTTATCTCCCCAAGATAACTCAAAAGCACCCACTTTGGTGGAGTCCACAATTGAGCGATCAAGGTTTTGACAAGTGTTCATAAATTGACAGCATTATGACTTAAGATTTCTTTTAGAGGGCCTAATTTAAGTATCTGGTTTATAAAACGCATGTTTCTCAGTTCGTATCTCATACAAGTAATATGCATGTGCTGATCTAATCATAAGATGCATAATTCAAACGTGATACAATATGGCTCACCTATCCTAAGTCCCCTCAAGCCAATGAGAGGAGCTCTCTAGTAAGAAAAGAGAAATTACATATAGAAACCTCTTTTAACATTCGAGGGGAGTGAGATGAGAGGAGAAGGTACATTGAGAGTATATAGAGGAAGGCACGACACGCAGGCCGTATTTTTAAAAATTACAACACTTGCAATCTAGAGCCATATTGTTCACCATACCCAAACATTCAAGAATCAATATTCAGATCTAATCGAAGGGCAAAAAAAAACATTTACAAAGTAACATTTGTTACGGTTATGTTGCGCTACGAACAGGTAGCTACGGCTGTCCCGCTAGCCGGTTAGCGGGCGGGGTCTCTGGGGCAGCGCCCCGGAAGAAATTTTTTTTTTGTTTTTGTTTCATAAATAATCACGAATCTGAATTCGGTTTTCACAAATAATCACAAATTCGAATTCGGTTTTCTTAGACCCCATCTATGCGGATTGATCAAATCAAAAAGCATCACCACCGATTTCAATTTCCTTTTAGATTCCTTTTATGTCATACACAACAAGGATTCCATATATGTCACACATACAACGCTTATTATATGATCGGCTACTACTAACGTATATCATATAAATCACAAATCAAGCCTAACTTAAACACAAAACAGCATGGCTCTGATACCACTGTAAGGAATTGGAAGACACGCAGCGGAAATAAACTTTAAAAATTTTCCATTCCTTGCCAGGATCTGCCGTATGTGTTTAAGTCAAGTGGAAAGAATCATTACCCTTAGTGTTGCTCAGCGAATTTCACAGCTTCTCTACGTGGGTGGTGATCTCTTTCTGATCGCAAGAAATCGACGGAGTGTTCCTCAGCGACCTTCACAGATTCTCTCCGCGGACGGTGGTCTCTTTCCGATCACAAGAAGTCGACGCCTCAGGTCGGCTTCCTCTACTGGTATCCACACGAACAGCGTTCCAACCACGAACGACGTGCTAGCGTCTCCTGTCCCTCCAAGGCTTTCACAAGTCTCCGTCTCTATTTCAGCAGTTTCTTGTCTGCAAACCTTTTGCAGATTCCGTTCGGCCTTTTGTGTTCTGTGTTATTTTCAAACGTAGCTCCTCCAATCAGATATAGAGGATGCTATGCGTTTTTTCACTTGACCTAATTGGATTTTGGAGTTAATCTTATATTAATTCCGAATTTATACAATATCATATATTGTATAATTTTATAAGAAACTAATTAAATAAAATAATATTAAATCTGTCCCACAGATTTAATTACTTATTTATTTAACTTTAAATAAAGATGAGACTGAGTTATATTTGATTTATTCCCATAAATCAAATTTGAGATATCCCATCAATTTAAATTTCGAATTTCAAACGTGATAGAGATTTAATTTATCCTTATAAATTAAATCTTATAAATATCTCTTATATGAGATATCCTATCAATTTGAATTTCGAATTTCAAACGTGATAGAGATTTAATTTATCTTTATAAATTAAATCTTATAAATATCTCTTATATGAGATATCCTATCAATTTGAATTTCGAATTCAAACGTGATAGGGATTTAATTTATCCTTATAAATTAAATCTCATATATCTCATATATATAATATATATATATACGAATTTATATATATACGAATATAAATATAAATAAATATATATACATTCACCTGGATCTTTCATTGAATCTGGACATGTCTTAGATTCAATGAATCTGGACATCATAGCTCGTGTTGGGCTATTTTGTGTGCGACCCTGTAGGCCCATATGAAGTTGGCAGTGGGCCATTTGCTATACTAGCCCACAAGTCGCAAGCGGTCTCTAGCAAGACATAACAACTACCCAAATCATATGAGGATCGATAAACGATGTAACCTTTTATACAACCATATCATGTCCCTTCTGTCACGCGATATTTTGGTCATGGATGAGGCATGGATAATGTCATCCTCCTATTCCCGACCGTTACTTTCTCGATCCCTGAGTAGTCTGACTATAGAAATGGAACTACCTTTCCATTACAGTATGGCCATACATTTCTCAGACTCACTCATCGAGGGGCCCAGTAATATCTCTCCACGAATGTGAGGGACAAATTCCATCTTGACCATTCACATTCCTCCGCATGAAAAACCACTAAGCCCGAACATAGTCTTTATGATCACTCGGTCAAAAGTGACTTTTGACTAGGTCAAAGCTGAGCGTTTTGTCATGTAGGAATCCATGATGATCTCAGGTCAAAGGGCATATTGACATGGTTTGTATATGAGAGAAGCTTATGACGTTACCCATGCAGTTTTCTCATAGCGGGTCGGTCCAACACCCTGTACTCTTACATGTGCTTATGACTTTGATTTATATCTCTATACATCTTCAAAGTCATACTGGTCTTATTTCATCTGTGCTCCCACATAGATGATCGACCAGGGACATTTAGGATAATATCATGAATTATCCAAGGATGGTCATCATAGTAAACATGCAAATAATATGATAACTCAATTAATAAATTCATAAATCAATAATGTTCATAAGACAATGATTGGCCCCTAGGGCACGATTTCCAACAGAATCATGGGAAGGTAAGTGACCAATCAATTCCCACTCTAATTGCTAAGCAACACTATTAATATTCCTTTCTATATAAATAGTATATATATTAGGCATATACTATTTGATATTCCTTTCTAATAAAATTTACTCAATGCCTTCATTATCATTCCAATTTTCAAAATACTTCAAGCAACACTAACAGTGGGTCAAATATTTTAAAACAAAAGTTACGTATTGATGAAATAATAATTTGACTAATTAACTAACAAAAAAGTCTCAATGAAAAAAAACAATGTTAATGTCTTTGTAACATAATAATAAAAAAGTTCAATATAAATGAGAGGCCTCATGTGTGTTCTGAGATATGTATATGATGACAAATTATTCTTCTAATTTTTAACATATGAATTAAATCTTATATTAAAGACGATAGGATATTAGTTTTTGACTCTTTAACTTAATTTGAAAAAAAATATTGATATCAAGAAAAAATGAACAAAAGCTTGGAAATTTTGTCAAGGGAAATAATACATAGTTTGAATCATGGGAAGGTAAGTGACCAATCAATTTCCACTGTAATTTCTAAGCAACATTACATAGATATAGTGTGTGTTTAGTAAAATATCAGTAAGGTTTCCCTTCCTTTTGTTCCTAATACTTTTGTCCACATTTTGTCAACAACATTAAATGCCAACATTATATAAACAAATATCACTTTTGAGCTACAATCGAAGAATCTATGTGTGAGCGTGAAGCTTTTTGGCAGGTGAGAAGTAATAGTAAAGCAATGAATTTGAGCAAAAAAGAAGCTTCATAGTCTCTATATAAGCTACGTTTACCACGACACGCTTCCTATTTACAACAGATTGACATGATAAAGGATCATGCAGCATATCATCCTTATCCTCTTTTATCAAATTATGTATATACAACATCATATTTTGGGAAGCCAGAGCCAGAGCCAGAACCAAAACCAGAATACATATATAGAACACAAACTTACGAATAGAAATAGGAAGCCCTTGCACAATGAAATGCTACAGCAATCAACAGGGAATTAACCTGGAATCAACAGGTAAGCCAAAACCAGTTATAGGGCAATCTGCCCCTTTATGCTCGTATTCTTCCTATCAAGTTCTCTTATGCAGAGAATAGTTAATGTTCTATCTTTTAAAGGAAGGAGAAAGGAAATAGGTGCTTTTAACTCATGGAAGCCAAAATTGTCGCAAACCCTAAAATAAGGAAGGGAAAATGAACCCTAAAATATAAACAGCAACGTCGATTACAAACCATAGAGAGCAGAGGATGATTTCAAACCTTTGAGGCGTCGATTACAGAGCACAAGAAACTAGGTGTTATTTGAAATCAACCCTTCACGTCGTCAATTTCAAGAGACAAGGTGGCGACGCATGGCAACTTTCACGAGATTGAGATCAAGCAGACTGTGAGAGATGACTGGCAACTAGCGAGAGCTGACTTGGGGCTGTGATACAGCGCACGGCGCATGACGCAGGAGTAGTACACCACTGTAACGGTTACCGTGAGCTCATAACGCAGGACGGTGACGCTCTACTAGGGTACATAATAAGCACAAAGCGAAAAGAGGATCAAGCAGAGTAAAGTGAAGTTGTCCTCGATAGCGTAAATAAATTGGTCTTTAGCGGCGACAATAAAATGTCGCCACTGAAATGACTTTCAGCGGCGACACAATAAAATGTCGCCGCATAAAAGTGGAGTAAAAATTTTTCTCCTCTGACCTTCTGCGGTGACAATAAAAGTCACCACTGAAAGTCAAACTTTCAGCGGCGACAAAAGTGTGTCGCCGCTGAATGTATGACTTTCAGAGGTGACAAAATTTGTCATCGCTAAATGTCTCTCTTTCAGCGGCAACACACCTTTGTCGCCGCTAAAAGTCATTTTCAGCGGCGACTCATTTTGTCACCGCTGAAAAGACGTCGCCAAAAACCCATTTTTCTGTAGTGTTGGCAGGCATTGTGAAACTAGGAAATTCTAATAAGTCAAACTCAACTTTTCCATTCAGCAACACGACGTGGTTTTGAATGTTTTCATCCTTGGGAGTCAAATGGTACTCCTCCCTCCTCTCTGAGTTTGAAACTTGTTGTTTTAGGTATAAATTGATGTCCATATTAACAGTCATGCACATTGAAGGATGTAGAATTTGACATGTTCATGAGTAATACACTCACACCAGGCTGTAACTATGCGGAAACGTGTAAATTTTTATCCATTAGATTTAAGAATGAGGAAAAACACTTACTAATTCTAGAATGAATAAAGGGAGCTTACCCTATTTTTGGAACAATGAGCAGGGTGAGCCTTCATGATTTCCGGAGAGTACTTTGGTTCCCATAAGACGTGCCATAATAGGGCCCTGTTCAAGATCAAAGACATCAATAATCACATAAATAACTTGCTTTGAATATATATATATATATATATATATAAACTAGATGAAATCAAAAGTTATACCCATAATAATCTGGATTAGGGATGAATGATGTAGTATTGAGCAAACCCTAGTTTCCTCCAATAATCAATATCTGTCTGCAATAAACCCTGTGGTTAAAGGTTGATGTCATACCTAGTTGATCCAAGTAATTACCTATTATTCATTAAAAAAACAAATAAAGAGAAGTTCATAAAAAGGGCATTTTCAAAAATATCACAGAAAGGAGTTGAAATTAAATGAGAGAATAATTGAAGTATAACGAGAAGCCATTGATAAAGGTATGTGACACATGTTTGCCTCCACTATTAATAATTGGATATATATATCGGAATGTTTGAGCAAATTGACTAAGGACAAATGGGTCTTGCTGCACCTTGTTAATTAAAGTCTTATCGACACCTACATTTATCATATAGATGGATCGGAGTGTTAGACATTTTCTCTGAAACCAAATACGAGTTTTGTGTTCGCTTATCCTCTTTGTATTTGGGAAATGCTCATAATAGAAAAAAAACAAAGTAAGCAAAAAGGTTAGTTAATTAAGATCTATGTATACTTCCAGTATGAAAAGTCCAAGTACGTATACTTTCAAAGCTTAGTACTGGATAATAAACTCTTTTTAAAATAATTTAATTTCATGAAACACTTGATAAGAACTATAGAGTTTTGTTTCTCACCAGCACCCAAGTTGTAAATATGGTGGGTGACTCTATCAACAATATTAGGTGTGTTACTCTATAGAAAGCTATCAAACCATTCCTTCTTATAGAAACCACCAGGGGGCCAGCATGTTCACTAATTTTCTGAGTTCAGTGACATTCTTTGCATATTGCACACTTTCTATTTTAGCACCAATTCCATCACCACATATAGCTCATTTCCTACCACAAATTAAGACTTTGATCATAAATCACAATGCACACTAACAAACTTAATTTGAGTTGAAGTTCAAAGCCAAAACAAAAACAAAGCTTTGCCTTACATATGAGTCAATTTTGTATCCTTTTGAAACATTATAAGCAATGAGCTTGCAGCATCATGTGGATTCCAATTACCTTCGCAGAGAACTTTGTCCTCCATTGATCTCCTCTTTCCATGGAGAGCATTAAACCCAAATGTGAGTTTGACTCTGTAACAACATCAATGTCACATTATAAGAATATATTTGAGACACCACATATCTATACACTATTTTCTTGCTTAATATATGACATAATTGAGGAGTTGATCTTAATTTTGAATATAAAATATATTTATAATATTTATCAATTTTTTTCTAAATTACCTCATCGATACTCCATCAATAATAATCAAGTGTGTGAGGGAAGGAGGGAGTTAAGGTAGATAATTATGGTGTTTTAGAAAGAAATATGACACCTTAACTAATTTTCTTAATCTAATAAAATTAATTAAATATATCATATATATTAAGGACTGGAGGAGTACATAGATAGTTGCTAAGATAATTAGAGATCATGGTGTGAAGTGTTATGCGATGAGAATTACTGGAATATACCTGGTTATGTTGAACAAGTCATTGATTTGATCCCATTTGGTATGATTTGAGGCATCCAGAGCTTAAAAAAACCAAACATGCCATCTTGATTCTTTGTGAATCCTGGGCAACTTTTTGGATGTCTAAATATGTGCACCACTTGATCTTCTAATGATCCTTCTAATCTAATTCTTAAAGAGTTAAATACTGCAATAACAAAAGTATTTATATATGAATTATTATATCTTTGAATGTAAAGTAGCTAGTTTGGTAGCTATTACTGGAATGAGAATGGAAGAAAAACATCAAGGGGGCAATAAGAGGGAATGGAAATAAATGGTCATCTGATAATTTTGAAATTAAATTATTAAAAGAGGAAAAGTAACAAAAGGGCAAAAACAAGAGAGGGAAGACTCGTGAATCATTCCTATCCTCTTTTTCTTAATGAATAAGACTTCTCAAAATTTAAAAATATTTAAAATCACAAAGCATCACGAAACTTTCTTTGCTATGGAATTTCCTAGAGAAAGAAAATGTTTTTACCCTTCATAGAGTGATAAAAATTGAGTGATATCAGAATCTTGTTAAAATAATTAAAATATTTAGGGTTTAGGGTTTTGTTATAAATGTTTAAAATATTTTTACCCTTCATAGAAGAAAGTATTTAAAATGTTTTTGCTATCAGAATCTTGTTACATTTATATAGTTAATTGAGTGGTAAAATTCTTCTCTTTCCTAATCAGCAGAGGTTATGTTCCAGCTATATTTCATTTTGTTCTCAAAAAAACATAACTATAAGCTAAAAATAAACCAAAAGGTGTATCAGTATTGTCTCCTTTAAAGGGGTTAGAATTTGGGAAAGAAATTTGCCTCTCTTCTGTGTCAAAATTGACTTTTTAGTATTAGTTACTAAAATTAATTTACCCTTAAAATATCACTTCATAATCTAATTTGTAGTCAGCATATCAAGGGCAAGTCAATTTTTAAGAGATTTTTTTTTTAAAAAAATCAAATTACATTGACATGGTTTGAGTTGGACATTTCACTACAAAAAGACGGCCTTTTCAAACAACAATTGTAACAGTTCATCGAACAGTTAAAAAATCCGTCAGTGCAAACGTTTTACTAGCAGTTTTGTTAACTCCTATGTATGTGGTCAAAACCCGCTACAATTACTTGTAGCAGCTCAACAAAACCACTACTAAACCGAATCAAGAGATGACTATAATGCATTTAGTAGTAGTTCCACACTAGATTGGGTGGGATTCAAAGTTCTCCAGCTTATACTCATTCTAGATTTTTAAACTCTCTGGAAAAACAATTGCAAATTGAGTTAGATGATATTTTGAAATTAGAAGAAATTAAATGGTTTCAAAAGGCTAGAACGGATTGGATTACTAAAGGGGATCGAAATACCCAGTATTATCATCTGAAAACAAAAATGAGAAGAAGAAGGAATAGAGTGCTAACGCTTAAGGATGACAGTGGAAAGTGGATTGAAGATGATTTTGAATTGACTAATATGGTTATAAAATTTTTTAAGAATCTCTATGATGGGAATAATACTGACCCTTGTGATTTACAAACAAAGAACAATTTTCCACCTATTAAAGCTTTTTTCTATGGGACCATATAAGGCTCCTGGTTTTGATGGTTTTTCTCCTATTTTCTACCAAGCTAATTGGGAAAGGGTGGGGAATAGCATATGTAGATTTGTGAAAAATGCTTTTAAGACAGGATTAGTGGACAAAAATGCAAACAAGACTTTGATTTCACTTAAACCAAAAAGGGAAAATCCTGAAGTAATTAGTCACTTTAAACCTATTGTTTTGTGTACAGTTCATTATAAATGTATCACTAAAGTGATTGTTAGCAGATTGAGAAATATGATGGATGAGCTGGTATCTCCTTTTCAATCTAGTTTTATAAAAGGCAGGCATATATAAGACAACATAATTGTTGGGCAAGAAATCATGCATATTATGAAGAAGGCTAGAGGTAAAACTGGTTTAATGGCGATGAAGATTGATCTGGAGAAGGCTTATGATCGTATTCGATGGGACTTTCTCTATCAGGTTCTTATTAATACTAGTTTGGAGTCTGGATTTATTGATCTTATGATGGCATGTGTCACTACTGTTTCATATAATGTGTTGTGGAATGGTTCAAAAATGGAATTTTTACTCCAAAAAGAGGTCTCAGACAAGGAGATCCTATCTCACCTTTGTTGTTTATCCTGTGTATAGATAGATTATCTCATTTAATTAGTGATGCAATGGATGATGGCCTGTGGAAACCAATTCGTGTAACTAGCAACGGTCCGGCCATTTCTCATCTTATGTTTGCAGATGATATTTTACTTTTTGGAATGGCTACTGAAAAACAAGCTACAATTATGATAAAGTGCCTTAACAGTTTTTGTTTAGCATCGGGAGAGGAAATTAGTAAGAGCAAATCTTCTGTCTTCTTTTCACCGAAGGTTCATGTTAATACAAAAAGAAGTATTAGCAATATTGTTGGAATGCAGGTTTCTACAGATATAGGAAAGTATCTAGGGTTTCCAATCATCAGAGGGAGAAAACCCAGAGATTCTTTTCAATACATTGTGGATAGAGTGAAGGCTAAACTGGCAACGTGGAAGGAAAATACCTTATATGTGGCAGGAAGGATCACCTTGGCAAAGTCAGTTTTAAGTTCTGTTCCAGTTTACCCTATGCTGGTTTCCAAAATACCAAATTCGGTTTGTCAGGAAGTGGAGAGACTGCAAAGGAATTTTATATGGGGGAACAGCCAAAATTCTCATGGATTTCACCCGATTGGATGGGAACAGATTGTTAAACCTAAATTAAATAGCGGGTTGGGGTTCAAGAAATTAACCTCCTTTAATCGTGCTTGTGGTGCAAAAATAGCATGGAATCTCATTCATGGAACTAAGGGCCTGTGGGGTGAAGTGTTATTATATAAATATATGTTGAGGAATGAAGATAACCTCTTAGAGGCAAGGAAAGGAGATTCAGCATTGTGGAAGTTTATTTCCCAACAGCAAGATATTATAAATGATGGCACAAGGTGGCATATTAGGAATGGAAGTGTAGTGAATTTTTTTACTGATAAGTGGTTGTTCCAGGACAAGAAGCTGAAAGATTTATGTCTCCAACCACTTACGAGTAAAGAAGAGAACAGTAAAGTAGTGGATTGGATGGTTTCAGGGACGTGGGATTTTCAAAGACTTGCCAATCTGATTCCAAGTACTGCTTTTCAGAAATTATTGACCATAGTTCCGCCAATGGTAGAAGCCAGGACGGATGTAATGGCTTGGAATGCAACGTATGATGGTGTTTTTACTATTAAAAGTGCCTATTTTCTGATTGAGCCTCAGTTCTCCAATAATTATAGCTTTATCTATAAGAGTATATGGAAGTGGAAGGGTGCGGAATATATTCATGTTTTTCTGTGGATAGCCTTCAATGATCGACTTCTGACTAATACTTGGAGGAATAAATGGTCATCAAATAGCGCTATGTGCCAATTCTGCTGTAATGAAATTAAAGATACGTTACATATTCTCAGAGATTGTAATTATGCAAAGCAACTTTGGGGTCGGTTAATTCACTCAAGGTATCATTCTGCTTTCTTTAAAGCTCCTTTGAGGGATTGGTTTGCTTTAAATCTCAAGAAGGATATGGGAGTGGATGGTAGTAGCAATTGGGATTTGGTTTGGGGAGTGTCGATTTGGAACCTATGGAAGTGGAGAAACCAGGCTATATTTGATGATGGATATTCAAAACCGGTGGATCCTTATTTGATCATTAGGCAAACCTGGAGGAGATTCGTGCAAGTTCAACATGAAGGTTTAATTAAGGAGTTAACGAGCACAAGTAATTCTTTATGGCAAACTCCCCCTTGTGGATGGCTCAAATTAAATGTTGATGGTGCGGTTACGGCTAGTCAGAACCAGGCGGGGTGTGGTGGGATTATCAGAGATCAATCAGGAGTTTGGGTGGCTGGGTTTTCAACTAAATTGGGACCCTGCACTGTCATTGAAGCGGAACAATGGGCTATATATAAAGGGCTTGCTCTGGCATGGGATCTAGGGTTTAAGAACATTATCCTTGAGACAGATGCGAAGAATGTTGTGCAAATGATTACTAATCAGGGTATTCATGCTTCCAGTCTTTTGCTCTTTAAGATACATAACTTACTACTTCTTCCATGGGAAATTCAGGTTAAACATATTTCCAGACAACAGAATAAAGTGGCAGATGCTCTAGTGAAGGATGGGTTGACTATCACATCAATTTTAAGTTCCTGTCCTCCGCATTTGATAAAGCTTGTTACTGAAGATGTATTGGGAATTAATCCCCATATAGATTAGTTGTTAGTGTTAGCGGGTGTTAAACCCTCTCTCATACCAAAAAAAAAAAGTAGTAGTTCCACACTACTATAAACTAATTTGCCGAAAAATGAAATTTTGAAAGATATGGGGACAAAGATTGTAGTGGTCACAACCGCTACTAATTGTTTGGAGGGAAATTTTGGTCCAACGGAAAACCAAAAGTTTAGCCCTAGCGCCAAAAATTTGTAATGATTTCTAGATTGTTACAAAATTTAAATTTTGAAAACTTTTACAAATATTTTTATATTTGTAGATATTTCATAAAACCATTACAAATGTTCAATATACGTAAAAATATAAAATATAAAATTTTTCATTATAATTAAACATTGTTAAAAATTTATATTTAATATAAAGCTTAAATAGAATTTTATTAGATTTTACAGATCAAAACTTTATTAGGATTGATAAATGGAATTTAATTACATTTTATAGTTGAAATATAATTGTATTATATGAGTTTTAACTTATAAAAAGGGTGAAGAAATTTAAATATTAGAAATGAAGAAGAGAATATTATATTTGAATCAATCCTTGATGGCTGAGATATTTAAATTATTAAGGAACCCCATATCTATAAGAGAAAGAATATCGGCAAGAAAAAAATTATATTAGTAAAAATAAATAAGAATAAATGAAATAAGTTAAAATGAAACATAAAGGAAATTCATATATGTGTAGTTCTGAAATGAAAGAGCAGGACGAAAAGGTTAAGAAAGAAGGAGAAGATGAGGAGTGGAAGAAGAGTGAATGACATCAAGAGAGGGAAGGGGTATTTATAGAGATTTAGCATGAGTTTTTAGGAGTTATTTAAATACAATTTTGTGCACATTTGTAGTGGTTATATTTTTCTAACCAAATTTGTACACTACTAAAAAAACATTTTTCATGGCACTAATTCACGGCAGTTAATAGAAAAATGTCATAAAAAAGGAAGGAAATATTTTCATAAATAAATTTCATTTTAAAACCTTTTTCATTATTGTTTTATGAAAAATCTCTGTGAAAAACACTTTTAATGACATGTTTTGTACAAAATTACTACTAAAAGGTGTCTAACCGAGCTTAAAAACTCGACTGGACTTACTAATTATGGTGGTTTTTAATAAAATCGCCATGATAAGTTTTGGCAAGACTTGTAATGGGAGTTTTATGCAAAACTGCCATTAAAAGTCCCCCCAAAAATCCAAAAACCTTGACCCAACTATAGTTTCACTTACACTTTTTTATAGCCATTTGTACTCCCATTCCTCTATCCCACGATGACAGAATTACACGAAAGTTATTTCCTGACATTTTCTTATTTTTAGTGCCTATCTCTGTCTTTAACATTGTTTACATCGTCGTTCTACATCATCAAAGCTGTAGTCACAATTTAACTTCGTTGTTTGCTCATTTTCCTTTTTTTAGTTGTTTGTTGTTTATAAACTATAATACATCATATGGGCTATCATCCTTGTATTAAAGACTTGATTTTTGTAGTTTAAATTTATTACATTAGTTCCTATTTGTTTGTTTGTGTTTTTGCAAATTTTTTGAATTTATGAGTTTGTTTTTGCTAATTTTTTAGTTATTTGTTGTTTATAAATTGTAATATATCATGTGGGCTATCTTCATTTACTAAATATTTTATTGTTATAGTATTTGGATTGTTACATTGGTTCTTATGTATTTATGGGTGTGTGTGTGGGAATTTTGAAAAATAATACATTGTTATTGGACTTTTTTGTTGTCAATTGGCTTATTCAATACATTGGTTCCTATTTGTTTCCTTTCTACCATATATGTTTCCTATTTGTCATATTTGATGTATTTGGTTACTATTTGGGATTCTTTATATCTAAGGGAATAATTGATCGTAGTTAGATGAAAGTTAGGAGAATTACTAAGTAAGGAATATAGAGATGGGGTAGAAAGGTTTCTTGGATTTGTTGAGAGAAATGCTTTGAAGAAAAGGGATGGGTTGTTCTTCTCTCCCTATGTCAACTATTTAAACTGTAACTAATTGTCTATTCCTGATATAAGATAGCATCTTATATATTATAGGATAAATTTAAGATTTACATATTGCATTAGACACTGTAAGATTAGGAGGACTCCTTTGTGTGGAAATAAGGAATTTGTAAATAATAACTTTGGGGATAAAATTTCATATATATTTCATGATATTGGAGAGAGTCATTTCCACAATTCTCTCCTATATGTGAAAGAATGCTAAGTGATGCTAAGATATTATTGTACTTGGGGGAGTAAAGATGAGTACACAAGGTTAAAATTTGTGTTGAGATTGATGAATTTGAAATTGAGTACTGGTTGGATTGATTTTAGTTGGACGGAATTGCTCGATTTGTTGAGTAATGCGCTTCTTGTAGGCAATACACTTTCAAAATCAATGTACGAGGCAAAGAAAATGTTGTGTCTGATGGGTTTATGCTATAAGAAGATATATGTATGCCCTAATGACTACATATTATACATAAATGAGTATGAAAGGCTGAATAAGTGCCCTAAACATGACACTTCAAGATACAAAGTGAAGAAAGATAGTGATGATTGTAATAAGATTATCAAAGGCTCTTATTTGAAGGTATTATGGTATCTTCCAATAGAAGACAATAAATGATGACAAAGATGTAAAGAACTTGAGATGACATTTTGATGAGAAAATAAATGATGGACAACTTCGTTACCTAGCTGATTCTCCTCAATAGAAGACAATTGATCAAAATTTTCCTAAATTTGGTTATGAGGCCAGAAATCTTCGGCTTGGGCTATGTATAGACTAAATCAATCCGTATGGTAATCTCAATAGCACATATAGTGGTTGGCCAATTCTCCTTGTGATTTACAACTTACCTCTCTCATTGTGTATAAAACAAAATTATATCATGTTGTCTTTGATGATCTCGAGGCCAAAACAGTTAGGTAGTGATTTTATGTGTACTCGGCACCTTTAATTAATTATTTGAAGAAATTGTGGAAGGAAGGTGTTAATGTGTTTGATTCATACAAACAAGAGACATTTAAACTACATGCCATGATCTTCACCACAATAAATAACTTCCCAGCATATGAAAATTTATCAAGTTATAGTGTTAAGGGGCATAAAGCATGTCCCATATATGAAGAAGTCACTAATTATGTGTAACTTAAGCATGGAAAGAAGACAATCTACCTTTCTCATAGAAGGTTTCTTAGCGGATACCACCTTTATCATATGTTTAAGAAGGCATTTAATAGCTCACAGGAATATAAAATGGCTCTAGTACCTTTAACTAGAGAATAAGTATATCAATGTTTATAGGGGTTCATGTTACCTTGGGAAAAATAATAAGAAGGTAGTTGAAAGGAATATATAAAAAGAGAGATCAATCTTCTTTGATATTCCATATTGGTATAATCTTGAAGTGAGACATAGTCTAGATATTATGCATGTGGAGAAAAACATGTGTGAGAGCCTTATTGGCATGCTTCTGCATATCAATGGAAAGAGTAAGGACGGGGTCAATGCTAGATGATACTTAGCTAAAATGGGAATAAGACACCCCTATATCTACAACAAAGAGAGGGTAGTAGAGAGTTTATTTGTACCCAGTAGCACATACATTATTCAAATATGAAAAAAATAAGCCTATGTGATTATTTACATGGTATTAAGGTTCCACAATCATATTCATCAAATTTTAGAACACTTGTTTTAATGCAAGATTTGAACATAATGGGTATGAAGTCCCATGATATCCACATGTTGATGCAATAATTATTACAAGTGTTTATTCGATGCATTATGAAAGATGATATAAGGAGCATTGTTACTAGACTTTGTATGTTCTTCAATAATATTTGCAACAAAGTGATTGATCCTGTTAAGTTGGATGAATTAGAAAACAATTATTATGTTATCCTCTCCCAGTTAAAAATGCACTTCCCTCCAGCATTTTTTGACATCATGGTCCATTTGATAGCTCACTTGGTACAGAAGATTAGACTTTGTGGCCCTGTGTGTTTGAGGCGGATGTACCCGTTTAGAGATACATGAAAATCTTAAAAAGTATTCTAAAAATCCTTATCGACTCGAGGCATTAATTGTTGAGAGAGATATAGCTAAGGAGACAGTTGAGTTTTATAACTCATTTCTTATTGGGATAAAGGCAATTGGACTTCCCTAATCTTAGTATGATCAGGGGAGAAAAAGCAAGGGAACTCGGGGTGCTAAAGTGAAGTGCATGTCTCACGAAGTGGTGATGTAAGCACATCTTTACATTTTGAACAATAAAGATGAACATTTGCCCTACTTGGATACTCACAAGAATATGAACCCAATAAAGAGCTATATGCAACTAGCTAATGACCACAACAGATCTTTTGTAGAATGGTTCAGGCATAAGGTATTCAAGGATAATAATTCTTCTGAGATAATACAAAGGCTAGTTGTAGGCCTCATTTTGAGATTGTGTGTTGGGAAGGATATTACATAAATGATTACTCTTTTTACATAAAAGACAAAGATGATAAAAGTACTATGCAGAATAGTAGGGTGATGGTTGTGGCTGAAGTAATGCATTTTGCTAGTTCAAAATATCAAATGCCAAAATTGGCGTTATACCATATTTTGGAGTGATTGAAGAGATTTGGGAGGTTAGTTACTCCCTAAGTTTGAAGTATCAGTCTTCAAATATAAGTGGGTTAATAGTAATGTTATGCAAGTAGATGAAAATTTTAGATTTGTTTCAATCAATCTTCAGAGAGTTAGATATCTACCATTCATCTTAGCAAATCAAGCAATTAAGTGTTTTATGTCACCGATCCAGCAAATAAATAATTTTCCATTGTGCTCCAAGGTAGAAGGCAAGGGATTAATGGATATGACAGTGAAACCTCAACGAAACCCCACCTTTCACAACTGCTCAACCAAAAATAGCATAGTTTGATTTGGTAGATGACGTATATGCTGTTAGGGATGATTATTGTGAAGGACTTTGGCTAGAACCAGCTACTAAGAAATTAGTTTATTGTGTGTAATAAATCTTTATTTGATTACTAAATTAATTGCATGATTACTATTTTTGTTCTTACCTTTATATATTATTTTGTGAACATGATGAAGTACATTTTTAGTAAATATTTATCGATAGGTTTTTAACTTTTTTAAGATTAATCATTCAACCATTTCCTTCTTGTATATATTATGTACAAAGACATAGGTTCATTGAAAGTTTCCCAATTTGGATTATTTTATGATCATTTGGATTTTAGCATTGCTAACTTCATACTTTGTTGCATGGAATTAATTGAAATGTCTTAATTATATCAAATGCAGGATGGTATAACATGAAAAAAAAAACAAGCCTTCCATGGCAGTTAAATGGAAAACAATCATGGAAAGCTAAAAAGCCAAAAAAAATCAAGCTTTCCATAGTAGTTTTAGAAAGAGCTATAGTGGAGAGAAAGCCATTAACGACAATTTGTTTCGTAACTATTATTAATTGCTTAACCTTTCACGGCAATTTTTATATAAAACTCCCGTGAAAGGTTACCTTTAACACTGAATACAAAACTACCATTGAAAAGTAGACTTAAATAATCAAAATAAATGAAATTTCTTAAATAATTTAATGAAGATGATTGAAATTAAGTTTGATTGGAAAAGACATACCAATCAATTGATAAATTATCATCTCTTTTAGAGAAGAAGTTTTCAAAATTCATAGGTTAGAATGACTCAGTTGTAAGTAATGTTATCACCTTCACCTATGTAATAAAGATCTTATGGCTTAAGTTGGACGATTAAATTCCAATATTTATATTTCTAATCCTCTATAGAATAAACTTGGTGTGCCTCAAAGACAAGAATAAAAGGCTCATCATCTTCAGATTCACCCTTATGAATGAGCCTAAAGAAATTAATAGAAGTGATTCCCAATTTGTCAATAAAGAGTCCCTTTAAAGTTGTCGTATTTGCCCAGAAGCACTTGAACAGCGTAATGGCAAAAAGCCCATGGTAATTTAACTCAATGTTGTCAATCGGCTTTTTGTAGTAAGGAACACCTCCATGCTGCATGTCGTATCACTTCTGCTAGCATAACTCATCGTCCCAAATGTTGAAAACTCCAGAGTTTTGTGTGTGTAAACCCTGATCACGTGCAATCATATAGAACTTGAACATGTTGACATTATATGCAGAAACTCTTTGTGAACTCTTTTATCAACCTTAATAGAACTATGTGCACATACTCGTAATAAACGCTTGATATAATTTCTGTACTCTCTATATATAATTAAGCATAATTTATGTACTCAACAAAACTATGTGCACGTACTCCAACTAGTTTTCCAATGGAAGGGAATAAATCACTTGACATGGAAGGACCAGGAGGACAATCATCAACATGAAGGGTGATTAAAAGATATCTCCATCTCATCAAAGTGCCTTGAACAAAAAGTTAGGACCTATAATATCCCTAATTTTGAGCTTAGAAGTACAAAGATTAGACTAAATCAAGTAAGCTATCAAGCCCCTTTAAGTAGAAGTCATAGAGATGTGAGAGGAAAGCTCAATAGTTTTTAGGGACTAAACTATCAATTGGAAAAGTTTTAGGGTCTACAGTGTACATAAAGTTATAGACTCAAGTGAAGTCTCAAGGGCCAAGAATGAGAAAAGAAGTTAGTTAAGGACCAAAGGTTATGTTAGAGGTTTCAACGAGACGATTTATGAGATTAAGCCCAAACATGGGCAAAGTTGTAATTTTAAAAAATTTCAAGCCAATAGTGGTAAATATGGAAAACTGCAAAAAAAAACCCCATAAAATGGAAAATAACTTACTAAGGAACCTTTAAGGTGAAAAAATGACAAAAATACACCTATAAAAGTTTTAATGAAGTTTTAGATATTTGGCTAATTTTGAGTTATTTAATCATATTTAATTATTTGAGTTACGTAGAGGCCCCATAAAATTGGAGAAAATAGTTATTAATTATTTGAGTATTAATTTGAGATTATAAAATTGGTTTGGTCCCCAAAAGAAGAGAATGTTGGCTTTACAAATATTTAAAGCCTAATTATGCCAATTAAGGGCATTATCTAGGAAATTCATAAAGAAATACCTGCATTGGAGTTTTGATCTAAGAAAAATTAGAGAATTTCCATATGATTAAAAAGAATTAATGAAGCAAGATAATGAATTTTAGGACCAAGGAATCATAAAAAAGTATTTGGTCAAATTTATTTATGAATAAAGTAATTTGATGTTTCTTAAAGGTAGACAAAATAAAAAATATCTCTTCCTTTCACATGAATGACATTATGATGCCACATGAATGTATTAATAAGGAGAGATAATACAATTAATTATGACAAGACTATTGTGATAATTATTTTAGTCATGCATAAGACTGGAATTGAGAAAATATATCCAATAGAGTGCATTTTGGATAAGATAAATGTAAGATTGATTGGAAAATTATTATTTTTCTATTTTACCCCTAGGATGGAACTATGTGGAGGGTTTCCCCTTGGTTGGAAGATTCTAGATTGCTTAGTCATAAGTCTAACATGCTTAGTCATCAAACTAAGGTGATTAATCACCACTCTAATTTAATTTGAGTGCCAAATAATCACCTTTATTAATTAAGATTTACATGTGGACCAATAAGAAGGAAACAAGTAGATAACATATGGTCCAATTAAAATTAAACAAGTTGGCATATGTGAACCAATAAGGGAAAGACAAGTACCAGTGTAATTTTTATCAACTTGGAGGGTAAAGATTTAACTTAAGCATTATAAATAGAAACTCTCCCCCTCCAATTTCAACATTCCATGCAACCTAAGGGGGGAGATTTTGCTTTTGAATCAAGTGAAGAAAAGGAAGGAGAAGGCACTCTAATCACTAATACAACTTACATTTAAGGCTAATTCATGGTTCTAGTGCTTAATTTGATATTTAAATTATTTAATCTTAGTTTCTGTTAATTAAAATTCATGAAACCTTAAGGAATAGTTGCTGCACAAAATTCATGAGCTAAGAGAATGATGAAATTGATGTTAAAATAATGTTTAAAGGCTAGAAAGGAATAAGAATAAAGTGGATTTGTTATGAAATTGGAAAGAATCTAACTTCTCCTTAACCTTTGAATATTTCAGTTTTGACCTAGTTGAAAGAGGAGTTGGATTTATTAGACTATAATATTTTGATGATGATAAATTAATTGAGAAAATATTTCAAAAAGGAACTTAATTGATAAAGATCATTTATCGATAAGTTTAATTAAAATAGGGTTATTTGATAACTTAATAAATAAGAAATAACCTTTGAAGAAAAATATGATTTCTAAAAAGCATTTATCGAATACCTATTCGATAAAGTATCTTATCAATAAATACTTCAATAAATCATCTAAATTAAACTTATGAAATTCTGAGGTGTTGTTTTGAAACTGAAGTTATTTGAAGACTTATTCAATAAGGGAATTTATCAAAGAAGCCTTCAATAAGATTTGTAAGACTCAATCCGTATTTATTGAAGAATTGATCAAACAAAGAATTTATCACTAAGATCTTTGTTCAATAAAACATATTCTTAAAGTAGATTTCTGATCCTTCAAAGACTCATTTATCGAAAAACTATTCAATAAGAAAATTTATTGAATAACTCTTCAATAGATAAGAGAAAATTTATGAGTTTCAAGAGCACTCAAAAATGATTTTTTACATATTCTTACTACTTGCTTTTGATTGATAAACTAATATTGTGTGTATTCTTTCTCAAAATAATTTATAACTTGGGATTTCAAATCTAAGAAGGATTAAAAGTTTGCTCTATTTTTCAAACTTGTCACTAGATCTTTGATTCTGGAAAATGCTTTTAACAGTGACTTAATCACTTTCCTCTCAAATTAATCTTTGGAATCTTAAGTTACAAATTTATAAGATCAATTGGAAGAAAGAAAAGATAAGATGTTTCAAATTCAAATCACTAGAGTTTCAATTTGATAAATGTTTTGATAATGATTTGATTGTTTAAAATGTTTTGATGATGATTCATTGCTTATAATGTTTGATTGATCTATTTGAATCATCTGTGGCTTGATTTGTTTTGAAGTTATGAAGATTAAATTATTCATGAATGATTCAAAGTATGATTCATTATACTCTTATCAATAAACTATTCAATCAGATTATTTATTAAAGAGGTATTCGATAAGATCCTTCTATTAAGCTTAAATTGAATTATCTTAAAATATCTTATTGATATGTGGATATATTTGTCGAGCTTATGAAGTACTTTGACTTGATTAAATGATTAACCTTCATTAATTTATATCTAATATGTTAAATAATACTCTTGATCTAAATTGGTGAATGATCTTATGAATTATGATTTTCAAATGTATTACATATTGATTTGAGAAAAGATATAAATATTTGAAAGTCTGTTTGAAAAGATATTCTTTAGTATTTATCGATAAGCTATTCAAAGAGCATATTTATCGAAGAACACTTTGATAAATAACATATTGTGAAACATATCAATTAATCTGAAAGCATGTATTTTGAAAGAATATTTTTTAAAGAGTTATTCGATAAGGACATTTATCCAATACCTATTTGATAAATCATAACTAGCTTTTTACAATTTATTGAAGATTTATTGATGTTCTTTTCGATAAGGCTGATTATTGAAGATTTGCTTAATAAGATTTTAACTATTTTAAATGTAATTCTTCAGCAATTTATTGAAGACCTTTTCGATAAGGGTATTCTTCGATAAGCACTTCAATAAGTCAAGCTATTTTACAAAAAGTGTTTTAAACCAAACTTTATCATATCTCGATATTTAATTCTAAGTTATTTGGAAACAATTGCTTTATACTTTTATTGATTATATATTTTCTCTAAATCATGTGTTAAGATCATTTACAGATCAAATAAAGAATCTCATAAAAGGACAAAAGTCAGATTGTATACGTCAGCATTAATGGCTAAATTTTTAACAACTTGCAACGGCTATCAACGGACTTATTAAAAGCTTATCTATAAAAGAAGATGAAGCCAGAGAAAGAAAGATGAAGATGATGAGAAAAAGTTAAAAAGACGTAAGAAGAGACAAGAAAAAAATATACAATGTATTTCGATCATATATAATGATTGTCCCTATTTACTCTATTTCAATCATATATAATGATTGTTTATACTTATGTGATTATCATAATACCTCTACTGAGAGAGAGAGAGTTATCTTTATATCAATTACTTTTCTGAGTTGCTCAAGAGTGGGTCTCTTGAGTGTTAGCACTTCCAGCATTGTAAGGAGAAGTGAGAGGGATTCTCACGTTGATACCTTATGGGTTGTAAGGGGGAGTGAGTGGAACCAAGATAAATTGCCGGTGTTCATCTTCATACTTATCTACTTCCTTCATCATTCTACAATCAGTGATATCCTTCCGAACTTAATCTTTGATTTTATTTTCAAGTTTTCAAAATTTTTAAAATCACTCAATTCACCCTCTCTTAGATGAAACAACCATTCTAATAGGATTTTATTAAATTTGAGTTGATAAATGGATTGTACATGCAAAATTGTATGGGAATATCATGTGGAATTAATTTTAGAAGCCAAGGAAAAGAAAGTGAAATTTTATGTAAAATAAAGCTAGTTTTGAATACTACTTGCTTCAATGGCTCTAATAAGTGAATTGAATGATATGATTGTGTATTTAGGAACATGTGATGTAAAAGAGAATAATTCAGAGAAGTTGAGCAAGCAACCTCAATAGTTGGAAGCAAAGGGAGCAAGAGGAAGACATAGAGTTACAAGGTAAACTTACTTAACTTGTATGCTTAATACTTATGCTTCTGTTGATTGCTTTACTTGATTATATGAAGCATGTATCAGTAGTTGGCTATGTTTCTATGAATGCAATGGCCATATGTATAATACATGAAACATTGAGTATAAGAACATGTCAGTAGTTGATCATGAGTGAAGTAAGTTGCATGTCATACACCAAGCATTTATCTTGTATGCATTAGTGGTAATTTTACTATTGAGATTTCCTCCAATCTCACCCTCACTTACCCAATTATAATAGGTAGTGTGAATGTGAAAGAAGCATGCATGAAGAAAAGCAAAAGAAATGAAGAAGACAAAGTAAAGAATAACTTATGCAAGCATGTTACCTAATTATTTTTCATGTAAATGATGAATAAACATGCCCATTTATGTAAACTAATTATATATGACATTTTTAGCATGTATTCTTTAGTATGAGAAAGTATGAGAATAATTTATGAATGTTAGATCATGAATGGGTGAAAGAAATTTTTTAGTAGCATGAGATGATGAATTTGGATTAGTAAACTTTCAGTAGTGATTTGACTAAGTAAGTCAATGAATTTGACTTTAATATTTGGTGAGAATGTAGCACACATTTGGAACTTTAAATTCATAGCTAATTCGCTTCAATTGGATGTGTATAATAGGAGTTATGAATTTTTAAAGTTAAAGCATAAAATCTTGACAAGTATAGTTTTACCATAGGAAAAGTGAACTTTGGAGAATTTACTAGGAAAATTGGAAAGTTAAGGTTTATATTTATATTTTTCCCTTAAAGATCATTGAAAAATTTAAATAGAGACTTCAACAACCTCCATACAATTTTTTTAGAATTAGTTATGATTTGTTAAAGTTAATCTGAAAATTACCAAGTGAACAGTAACACGAGGACTACAATAAATTTTTTTAATTTTTAGGCTTAAGTCCAGACCCATCTCAACTATTTTGCTTCTGAATGCATACTCTGAGAGATAAAAGTACAGACAATTCAGGGCCCGATATATAAAATAACTTTATGCTATTGATCCTTCTCGTCACGCCTTATTCCTAACATAGGATTTCAATTTTTCCAAGTACCTACAAGTTAATTATTTCTATAAATAATTGTGTGTAATTGAAATTAAATAGAATATGAAAAATATAGGGATAATATATGTTGTATCTCTCAATAGGGTATAACAAGCTTTGTTTCTTGAACAAGATGGACAATCAAATGGACCATGATAGTAAAAAATGAGGGAGGAAATATCATTTTTAGATGACAAAGTGTGAGAATGATTTTATTTTGTAGCTCATCAAGCTCCTTGGGTATTAATACCTTTGCACACAACTTCCTAAAAAATGAACACAGTTCAACAACACCATGGAAACATCAAGAGGAAGTGTTTTTCTCAAAGCTAGGGGCAATAACTGTTGCATCAAAATATGCGAGTCATGACTCTTCAACCAAGTAACCTTTCAAGCATGTAGATTGTACATCTTGAGATGTTGCTGGAGTATTCGTAAGGAACTTTTATGTTCTTCAATGTGAAAAGGGAATATATCATTATTATGCTTCGTCAGGGTGAATTTAGCTAGCTCAAACTTGTCATGCCAACCTCTTGATGAATTCCAAAAACCTGTAAATCTTTCTTAGCTAAGAGATGATCTTTGGACTTTCTGGTTTCTTTGAGCAACATTTATATCATATTATCACACACATTCTTTTCAATGTGCATGGCGTCTAGACTATGGTGTAGCAAATTAAAGTTCCAACAAGGAAGACTAAAGAATATACTCCTCTTCTACCACTGTATAAGCTAACTATCATAAAGACTATGTTCGGGCTTAGTGGTTTTTGACCGAGTGATCATAAAGACTATGTTCGGGCTTAGTGATTTTTCATGCGGAGGAACGTGAATGGTCAAGATAGAATTTGTCCCTCACATTCATAGAGAGATATTACTGGGCCCCTCGATGAGTGAGTCTGAGAAATGTATGGCCATACTGTAATGGAAAGGTAGTTCCATTTCTATAGTCAGACTACTCAAGGATCGAGAAAGTAACAGTCAGGAATAGGAGGATGACATTATCCATGCCTCATCCATGACCAAAATATCGCGTGACAGAAGGGACATGATATGATTGTATAAAAGGTTATATCGTTTATCGATTCTCATATGATTTGGGTAGTCGTTATGTCTTGCTAGAGACCGCTTACGACTTGTGGGCCAGTATAGCAAATGGCCCACTGCTAACTTCATATGGGCCTACAGGGTCGCACACAAAATAACCCAACACGAGCTATAATGTCCAGATTCATTGAATCTAAGACGTGTCTAGATTCAATGAATGATCCAGGGTTGATGTATATATTTATTTATATTTATATTCGTATATATATAAATTTGTATATATATATATATTATATATAAGGGATATATAGGATTTAATTTATAAGGATAAATTAAATCTCTATCACGTTTGAATTTGAAATTCAAATTGATAGGATATCTCAAATTTGATTTATGAGAATAAATCAAATACAGTCCAATCTTATCTTTATTTAAATTAAATAAATAGGTGAATTAAATCTGTGGAACGGATTTAATATAAACATTATTTATTTAATTAGTTTCTTATCAAATTATACAATATGTGATATTGTATTCGGAATTAATATAGATTAATTCCAAAATCCAATTCGGTTGAGAAAAACGCAGAGCATCCTATATATCCGATTTTAGGAGCTACGTTTTGAACACAACACATAACACAAAAGGGGCCGAACGGAATCTGCAAAAGGTTTGCAGATAAGAAACTGCTGAAGTAGAGACGGAGAGGACGAACTCTTGAGAAAGCCTTGGAGGGACAGGAGACGCTAGCACGTCGTTTGTGGTTGGAATGCTGTTCGTGTGGATACCAGTAGAGGAAGACGACCTGAGGAGTCGACTGCTTGCGATCAAAAGGAGAGCACGAGCCGCGGAGAGAAGCTGTGGAAGTCGCTGAGGCACACTAAGGGTAATGCTTCTTCCCACTTGACTTAAACACATACGGTAGATCCTGGCAAGGAATGGAAAAATTTTTAAATTAATTTCCGCTGTGTGTCTTCCAATTCCTTACATATATCGTTTACAAATCTCTTTGTTTGCATAATCTCTCCAGTACAACATAAAATTATTTGGGCATGTATTAATTTTCTTGTAGTTCAAGCCAAGCCTATTAATAATCTTCTTTGCCTCATAAAAAGAGGGCGAGAATTCAACTTAAGGGAAAGTATCTCCTAATAATTCTAACATCATAGACATTATTTTATATGTGACACTGCATAAGCATTTGATAGGATAGAGTTTTATGAAGAACGACAACATAGAATACTTTCTACACCCATGATTTAGAGGCTTATCTACTTCATTCATTAGGTCAAAAAAATTTCAAGCAATTTTGTTTCTCATATACTCAAGATCAACCCCCTATGCTTCATCGGCAGAGTGGTTTTCATAAATTCCAAAAATCACACACAAAATAGGACAGGACTACTTAGTTCAAACTCCTATTCAGGAAATTATAGGGGTTGACTTAACAATCATATCATGTTGTTCCCCATGGTAACACAAAAAATTATAATTTTTTGGGAACAACTTCAACATTAAATGATCTGAAAAGGACATCTCGTAGGTGCCACTTATTGAAATTACATTTAGGATATAGACAAATAACCTTAATGTTTATGGTCTCATTAGTAGATTAGAAGAAGCGAAATCCAAGAAAGAGTTTAATCTAGCAATATAGCACGAAGACATATAAGGCAACCTAATCCACGTCATATCCATCACTAATATAGCTCATTAACACTTTATAGAAAACCTAAATAGAATTTAAAATGAAGTTTCCCAAGTTTGGTTTTATTAAAGTGGAGGTGTAATGGTCAAACAATTTATAGTGTTTTCAACTATTATAAAATAAGATACAAAGTGTAACAGTCAAACAATTTATAGCTGTTCAAAATGCTAAAAAGTGTGGAGGGAATTTTGAAATTTAAATTTCATAATGATCACTATTTTGTAGCTGTCAAAAACCACTACAAAGTGTGATAACAAGTTTGTAGTGGTTCCATAACTGCTACAAACTATGGAGGGAATTATAAAATTCAAATTTCGCAATGGTCTGCATTTTGTAGCAATTAGTGAACTGCTACAAAGTGTCAAGGAATTTTGAAATACAAATTTCACAATAGTATGCATTTTGTAGTAGTTAGTAAATTGTTACAAAATGTGTAAACATATGAAACCGCTATAATGTATCACCCTTGTATTAAAATTTTGATCTTTTTCTTAATTTTATGGAAAATCATTTAAAATTATGTAAGAATATATCTAAAATTTTATGAAACTAACTTCAAAGTCAACCTCCAAATTGTACAAAATTTCAAAAAAAAAAACAAGAAAGCATCCAAGTTAAAGTAATAAATAATCTCCAAATAAAACAACCAAATTTAAATTGTATAACAATTTCAAATTATAAAAAAACACAATCATGGATGTTAAGGAGAATCCACAGCATAATTGTCCTCCTTGACTGGCTCCTGTGACTATTATGGCTGTTAGGGCTACCGTGGGGGCTAGGGTTGCAGTGGGTCCACATCGACCAAACGTATCTTAATGGTGGATATGAAAGGGCTGTGTGTAGCACGGCTTGCACGTCTTTCTCCAGGCATTGAACTCTTGTTGAACCTTGAGATCCTGCACTATTATCCTAGCTACCATTTCTCTTGTGACCTCGTCTTGAAGCTCATCGACCGATGTGTCACTTGCCAGCCTAACTCATAAGCTGCTTTGATGCATTGCAGCCGCTAATTGGGAGGTCCCTACTTGCGAAGTACCAACACCACTGGAGTCGGGCAGGAACTCAATGTAGGACCAAGGCCAACTCCCTTAACCTGGTCACTGTGCTTAGGTCGGTCGTGCTACTACCTTAGTGAGGTAGTAGGATCCATGGCACCTCAGTTTGAGTCATCTGCACCTGTCAAAACATTTTGTTTAAATTAAATTTTAAATATTAGTATGAAAATATTATGCATTTACAATTTAAATAATTAACTACTTGTAGCAATTTCTTCAACTTCCCCTAATATAGGAGTGCCGTCTCAATGCCTGTAAAGTTGATGCCACATTTGTCCTAAAGAAGGCGTGTATCCTACCTCATGCTTGGCCTTCCTTGCCTGCAGATTGTTAACACAAATAAAATTCAGGTATAAACACATTAGTTAATAAAATTAAACTCTACACTTACAATCTCATTATAGGTGATAGCAAATGAGACTTAGCCAACCGTATGGCACATAGTCTAGTGACTGGTGCTCTCAACGTTTCTCCGAGCAATCAGTTGGAACAAAAATTAAACAAGGTTAATCAAATTATACATAAAATTATAAGAATATCCTAATTAATGCAAGAGAATCATACCTTCTGCTTAGGCGTCATCTTAAACTGGACAAAATTTGACTAGTCTTGTGGAGGGATGCTATCGGGCACATTGTCTTGTATCTCCTGTGATGGTCCTCGTCTGGTTACCCCTAATTTTGTTAAACAATATGTTTCTCTTGTTTTTCATGCTTCCCCAAGTCTTTTCAAGGCAGGCATACACCTCTAGCTCCTCGCCCATAACAAATTTTCTTTATAAAAAATTAATTATAAACATTTAATAATCATTATTTAATTTAAGTAAACAAATTAAATGTTTAGTGTTAATTAATTACCTTGACATCTTCCCAAGTAATAAGTTTTGTATCTCGTCGAATGTACCGCCAAGTATGAAAATCTATGGGAAACTTGTGAAATTCCCCACCTATTAGACATAGGAATTTGTTGAAGAGTGCGCCACCGTCCTCGACCCGTTGATGAAAGTCATTAGTTGGCACTATAACACGAATGCCCTGCATGCCGACCTCCTTTGAGTTCAACCTCAACCTCCTAATAGAACAATTCCCATTATTGTCTGCAAAATTTAATTGAAAAATTAATTGAAATTGTATGAAATTTAAATAATTAAAAGATACTTATATGAATAATAATGAATTATTATATAAATGAATTTGTTTTGAGATTTAAATAATTAAACAAATGCTTACCAATGACCTCAAAATTTTGGACAGTTCGGTGCCTTAATATGTTGATCCTAATCATCAACAATCATAAATAAAACATTTTTAAATTAAACCATAACCATGATAACAATAACATTAATTAAATAAAAATTACTTAAGTAATTAGAATAATATAATTGATTAACATCAAAGTCAAAAATGCATTCAATTAAATTGTAAATAAATATATAAATTAAACAATTACACTAAAATTTAAATTAAATAAGTATATAAACAATTATTCTGGTTTGTGAAAAGAATTCAGCAAAGCTCCATTACTCAAACTCGCCAAAAGTAAGAAACCAGGGAAAGCGGGGGATATATGATGTGCAATTTGTAGCAGTTGAGCTGCAAAGTTCAATAGAAGTTTCTAGCAGATGTACTTTTAACCGCTAAAAATAGTGACACAGGTCAGACTGCTCGTTCAACGTGTAACTTTCTAGCAATTCTCAAGTGAACCACTAGAAAATTCTATTGAACTTTGTAACAGTTCTATAAACGGTTGTGACTTTTCACTTTCTCTAGTGGTATGCAACACGTATCTGCTACAAATGAATCACTACAAAAATAGTGTCAAGCCAAATTTCTAGTGGTTCCTTTTCCTCTAAACCGTTATAAATGTCCGTCACAAACTAACCCTTGGTCAAAGTACTACGGGTATGTTTGGATTAGTTTTTGGAGAATAAATTCTGAGAAGAATAGATTATGGAGAATAGATTCTGGGAAGAATAGATTCTGGAGAGAATAGATTTTGGGAAGAATAGATTTTAGAGAATAGATTTTGGGAAGAATAGATTCTGGGAAGAATAGATTTTGCAAATAGAGATGTTTGGATGATTAATAGTAGAATCACTTTTTATATTAATAAATTATTAAAAAGGGTATGATTTGATTAAAGTATGAGAGAGGAGAGAAAGAGAGAAGAGAGAGGAGAGAGGAGAGAGAGAGGAGAGAGAGAGGGAGAGGAGAGAGAGAGGAGAGAGAGATGAGAGAGATGAGAGAGAGTATAAGAAAAAAGTAGGGATAAAATAGTAATTAGATAATCTATAAGCTCTTTTACAGTTCCAAAATCCATTTTCAATAGCTTATTCAAAACCATGGTTTCAAACCGAGGTTTTGCCCAAAATTAATTCTGGACAAAAATGGCCGTTTGGCAAAAAATTTTGCAAACCGAGGTTTTGTTTCAAAATCAATTCTAGACAAAAATTGATGTTTGTGTGAAATTTTTTCAAACCGAAGTTTTGCCCCAAAATTTATTCCTAAACGTGATGCCAAATACGCACTACAAGTTTTTAGCGGTTTGTCCTATAACCGTTAAAGTGTACATTTTGTAACGATTTTGTTTAAACGCTATAAAAATTAGGTTTCTTTTGCGGTGTTTATTTCCCCGCAATCATATAGGACTGTATATAAAACTTGCGGCCCGCTATACTATATCTAGCCCATAATAAAAATACCATATCCAGCCCAATAAATATATGATAGGGCTGAGTATCGAGCTCTAAAATACAGCCCATGTATGTTTTGGGCTGGGCACTGGACATAGGGGCTGCCCTGCCCTACCCTGTCCTGCCCATGAGCACCCCTTCTTTTATTTTTTTTATTTTTTCTCTATCTTAGAAGGGAGAATATGATAGTTACTAGTAATTATAAGGTAATTTTAGAAATATAAGTAGGTAAGTTGTATCTTTTAATATTTATAACTATATTGATTTTGTCTTCTTTTTTAACTTTGTTAATTATCATATAATTACATTACAAATTATAATTATTTATTTTATTTTTTAGATGCTTTATCTTTGTCAATATTGGGGAGATTGATACAAAGTTATAATTATAAACTAAGATTTTAACGCTTATTTTTTATATGCAATGGATCTCAAGATTTTAATTATTATCTTTGTTCTCTTATTCTTAGTGAATTATAGATATTATTTAACTCTTGAAGATATATGAATATGGTATTATTTAAGAAATTAATAATTGCAGATTTTTTCACAACATGACCATAACATCACGACTTAGGCATGCTCAGCTCGCCCATACCTTGCCTGCTCATGCCCAGCCTAAAATTGTTAGGGCTTTTATTGGGCAGGGCCGGGGATCGAGCTATAAAATACAGCCCATGCATTTTTTGGGCAGGGTACTAGGCAGAGGATTGCCCAGCCCAGCCCAACTTTACCCATGCACACCCCTACAATCACATATCATATTTCATCCTTTCATTTGTTAATTAGCCTTAACTATAATTCTTTGTAACCCAAGATGAAAACATGTGGAGAATGATCTACATAATTAGTTCTACTGTTTTTAAGATTCAGTTGGTTAAGATTTTAATATGTTTTTTCAACTTGTTTTTAAATGCATGGGGAATAAACTATATTAATTAATTGGCAAAAAATAAAAAAGAACTATACTAATTAAGTAAAATAATCGGGGGTAAGTAATTTTAATCCATTCTCAAGGGCATTTTAGTTAAAAAAGATATCAATTATCTTTAAAATTTTATAAAATAACTTATATATTAAAAAGAAAACAATTTTTTAACTACCTATACATTCACTAATTTTTAATTTAGTGACTATACCTTTTTTATTTTTATAAAATCTTTTTTTATTAGCACTGTTATACTATATAATTTTCCTGATATATTTATTAGCCCTTATACAAGAATTAATGGTACTGATAGAAAATATTTATTGAAGAAAAATATACACATACCAAATTTAAAATTGATGGAAACTATAAGTAGCTGAGAAATAGTTTCCCTATATTAAAATATGAGACTTCAAAAAATATATTATGTTTGAAACGGAGGAAAGAATTTTTCTTTTTAGGACTTCAAACTTTCAAATTATGAGTTTTAGGAAATTGGTTTATATGGAAGAATAAATCTAAAATTAAAACTAGTTTAACAAGCAAGCAACACGTTATCTAGCTTAATTTAAGACTGCACAAAGCCACAAACCAACATGTATTTGCAGCTGAAACTTGTCTAGTTCCGTAGTAGTAACACAATGGTGCTCAAGTTACATGAGCTGATACTTCAAAAAGGAACATTATTTTCAGTATCAGGTAAGATACTTTATTATTCAAAAGTTTTACTAAATCTTTAAATTATTGTCAAAGTCGTATAAGACATATAGATAGAAGATTCTAATTGTAGAAAGACACACACACCTTTACTTTCATGGATAAATGAGGGAAACTTCGTTAACAATTGAAAGTGAGATATTTTAAGAAGTAGGAATGCCCTTATCAATAAGTAGATATTTCAATTGATAATAGAGTTATCCACTGACACTTTTTCACTTATCAAATATCTTACTTTAAGTTGTCAACGAAATATTTTCCACTAGTTAATGAAAATAAGGGTGTGTCTTTTCACATTTAGAACCGCCTATTCACATATTCCTTGAGAATTAGCAATAGTTTAAAGATTTTGTATGACCTTCGAGTAATATATTATCTTACATGGGACTTTAGAGTAATTTTTCTTTCATCAAAATTCCAAACCTACTGTTGATGTAAATTTTCCTTCTGATGGGGTCACTAACATCGTAATGAGACCAATTATGGAAAATAAGATAAATGCAACAAAGACAAGAGACCAATCACAATATAAGAGGAACTAATATTATTATTGATGATAGCGTGTTTCATAACTACAATTAGAGTAGATAAAATGGGTTCAACTTATTATTTTATCACAAAATAAGGTAGACTCAGGTTGATTAAAAGCAAGCCCATTTTGTGACCGGCTGCCCAGCTCCTTTTTTTTAATTTTTTTAATATTATTATATATTTTATTCAAATATTATTTTTAATACTCATATTATTGAAAACTAGTAAAAATAATTACTTATTTATTGATATGTGTTGACATATTGTAATTAATTAATATTATGTTAATATTTATTTAGATTTATAGCTGTAAAATTTAAGATTTATTTTATAAACAATAGGAATTTTTAAAAGTACAACATTATCTATTCTTTAGTATATTAATATAACATTAAAAATTTGTTATTAGTATTTTAAAAATTTTAAAATATTTTTTTAAAAATTTTAAAATATTTTTTTAAAAAATATTAAAAATATAATTTTTCTTAAAAAAAGCTGTTAACCCCTATCTAAGTTGGCCTATTTTATATTGTGATTTGTAGCAAGATGGCATGTTTCTCGCTTCTCACTGCAATAGTTATAATGAATGAGTCTAAAAATCTCCCCTGCCCTATGCCCTAATCTCTCTTTTATTAGTGTCCCTATTCGACATTTTTTTTAGTTGTCCACCTAGTTCACCGAAGTTTTACCTCAACTATATCCGGATCTGACCCGTGTCGCTTACCTGCCTATAGTGGGTGAGTCTTCCAATGGAGATTTTTTGCATACGCCAAGGCTCAAACTCGAGACCTTGTTTAAGCGATATTGAGTTGTTTACCACTTAGACTAATCCTCATTAGTCCCTATTCGACACTTAGATCTTCGACAGGAATCTCGAGGTCGTTAGGGGTCAATCCTTGACCTAGTCATACCCTTGTGCCTGATGCTTCTATGAACTGTTGGGGGTTGTATGCTGTTTTGCCAAACTGGGCTAACATGGGATGGGCCACTGAGTGATTGGGTTGAGATTAATATGGGCTTGACTTGGAGAGCCCAACACTATTGTTACAACAATAAAAAAAATATTATTTTATTATAATTTCTTTATAATTAAAAAATGATTCACCAGTTATGTATGATAATGACAAAATTATAAATAATAGAAGGATTATATAATGAATCTTAAAAGCAGTTAAAAATATATTGAACTAAATTACACCAAATTCAAAATAGTGAGATGTTATAAGTGAGTAAAAAATACCATAACTAAAATATATGCAGTCACCATAATTATTTAGAGATATTAAAATTTTTTATTATAAATTTACATTTTCGGAACTAGAACTAGTCCATTTTTAGTCGGGTTAGGTAACGATAAATAATAAAAAAATAATTTTACTAATTTAATTTAATATTTATGTTTCTTATTATGAAAAAAAAAACTACTCCCCCTAGTAACCTAAAATCCCTGATGCTTTGTTCTTTTGCGGCTCTCCCCTCTTGAGTCGTCCTCTTCCCCTCTTGCTTTCGTGCCTGTGACTTCCGTCGCTCTCCTCCGGCCCCTGTTCAATAAGCGGATCGCATTAGTTGTCCGCTCTCATGTTGTACAGTAAGGGGCGCCATAACCATTCACCGCCATAGCTAATCCTTCTCTTCCTTCCCTTTGTATGACTTTCCTTCATCCGTTCATACTTCATCGCATTCGCATCGGCGCGTCGCAGCAACGGAGCAGTCCAGCACGCCTCACTTCTCAGTCCTCAACCTTCAAGCGCCTGAGTCTTTTTCACAAACTTTGTTCTCTCCCGAAACAACTTTCAACTGGTAACTTCAGCTTTAGTTCATTCAACTGGCTGATTTGTTAATGCCATGATTCTGAATTTTGCTGTTGGTTGAACTGAATAAACTGGCTACTACTGTTTTACTTAATGTCATGATTTGGATGTGAAGATGCATAAAGCCATGTATTAATGGATGGTGCAGATTTGTTTGCAATTGACGCAGACGTTGAGGATGCTTGCTCACTGAATGAAATGCACTGTTCCATATGCCACAAGTACTTCCTTTTAAATCGGTGCAGAGAAGCCATTCACTAAAGATAATGCCGAGAAGCCGGAAGAGTTACTTCTGCCATGGTCGAGCTTCCCAAGTCTCTTTCTCCAAAGCAACTTCTCAAGCTTCTAAACGCAGAGAGAAACCACCACTCCGCCCTCCAACTCTTTGACTACGCCTCTCGGCATCCTGGGTACAAGCACTCTTCCCACGTCTTTCACCACATTCTTCGACGCCTATCCGAACCAAGGTTTGTAGTCCATGTGGGTCGGGTCCTTGAGATGATCCGATCCCAGAAATGCAAGTGCCCTGAAGATGTCGCATTGACAGTGATTAAAGCCTACGCAAAAAATTCCATGCCTGATCAAGCATTGAATACGTTTCAGAGGATGGGTGAAATTTTTGGATGTGAACCGGGAATAAGATCTTACAATTCGTTACTTAACGCTTTTATTGAGTCCAATCAATGGCACAGGGCGGAGGCCTTTTTTGCGTATTTTGAGACAGTGGGCATGGTGCCAAACTTGCAGACCTACAATATTTTGATTAAGATATCGTGTAAGAAAAAGCAGTTTGAAAAGTCGAAGGACTTGTTGAGATGGATGTGGGATAAGGGAATGAAGCCTGATAGATTTAGTTATGGTACTCTTGTTAGTTCGCTGGCCAAGACTGGAAATTTATCGGATGCGTTAGAGGTGTTTGACGAAATGAGTGAAAGAGGGGTGGATCCTGATGTCATGTGTTATAATATGTTGATAGACGGGTTCTTCAAAAGCGGCGAACCTGTGAAAGCTAATGAGATGTGGGAAACGTTGTTGGAGGATGAGGCGGTTTATCCAAATGTTGTAACTTATAATGTAATGATCAATGGTCTTTGCAAATGTGGCAAGTTCGATGAGAGTTTGGATATATGGGACCGGATGAAGAAAAATGATCGACAACATGACCACTTTACTTACAGTACTCTGATTCATGGGTTGAGTGAGGCAGGTAACTTAGATGGAGCAAAAAGAGTATATAAAGAGATGATTGAGAGTGGGGTAACCCCGGATAGTGTTATATGTAATACTATGCTTAATGCATTTTGCAAAGCAGGGATGATTGAGGACTGTTTTGAGTTGTGGAAAGAGATGGGAATGTTTGGTTCAAGAAACATAAGAAGTTATAACATATTTATCAAGGGGCTGCTTGAAAACAGGAAAGTACAAGACGCAATATACCTATGGGAAATCTTGCCAGAGATAGGATGTCCTGCTGATTCCACTACTTATGGAATTTTAACTCATGGTTTGTGTAAGAATGGTTACCTGAATAAGGTTTTACAGATATTGGAAGAGGCAGAGCAAAAGGGAGGTAACATGGATGCCTTTGTATATTCCACGTTGATTAATGCATTATTTAAAGATGGAAAATTAGATGAAGTGTCTAGAGTTGTAAATATGATGGATAGGCGGAAATGTAAATTTAACCCACATGTCTGCAATTCACTTCTTGATGGATTTGTAAAATATTCCAAACCTGATAGTGCTACCGAATTCTTTAGGACAATGAGCTCTAAAGGTTGCTCTCCAACCGTTGTTTCCTATAATATTCTGGTGAATGGATTATGTAGAGCAGGAAGATATCCTGAGGCATATTTTTACATGAAGGAAATGCTGGATAAAGGGTTGAAACCAGATATTATCACATACAGCTTGTTGATTGATGGCCTTTGTCAAAGCAAGAAGATTGACGTTGCCCTTAGGTTGTGGCATCAGTTACTGCACATGGGCTTTCAGCCTGATGTAACTATTCACAATATTATAATCCATGGACTTTGTTCTTCTGGTAAAGTGAGATGTGGTCTACAACTTTATTTTAAGATTAGGAAGACCAACTGTGTTAATCTTGTGACCCACAATACCATAATGGATGGTCTCTACAAAGCTGGGGACTGTGAAAAAGCTTCAAAGATTTGGAACTACATTTTAGAAGACGGGCTGCAGCCAGATATAATTTCTTATAATATTACTCTTAGGGGGCTTTGCTCTTGTGGTCGAATAACAGATGCAGTTGGGTTATTAGATGAAGCTTTGGTGCATGGAGTTTTCCCAACTTCCATTACATGGAATATACTTGTCAGAGCTGTGATTATATGTGGGGCTTGAGCTTCATTTTTTAGGCTCTGAAATCAATTATAGCAATTTCAACCTCCATGATCTCTCTTGCTTTTTGGACATGTCAGCTGCAGTAATCTATTAATTCATGAGTGGCTTGACGGTTTCCCTATGAAGTAATGAGCTAGCGGTATCATATTTGGACCCTAGCAAAGTATTTAATGGTGTTGGGTATAATCCAACTTGCCTTGGGGTAGTGCCTACAATCATCTCCATTCATACAGCTCTATCCACAGTTCCCAAGTTAGAGCAAAATAATTTTTCAAAGAATGGGTAAATATGTTCTCATTATGTTATGTTAGGATTTTTTAATGTCCTGATCATTGGTGTTGATGCTTAATTGTGCTAGAAAAGTCACCTGAATGACTTCATGGACTGGTCACCTGTGCTGCAATGATCTTTTCTGTAGTTCATGGTTGTGCTGCAACACAGTAGGTATGTCAACAAGCAACATGACATGTATATATCGGAAGATGGATGAACACACTTATATTCAAGAAGAGGTACGCGTTAGCTGTACTGATTATTATTAAATTTTAAGGGCTTATTAATCCTTTTTCTGTTGCCTTTCTTTGGAAGATGATTAAAATTGCAAATAACATCATAATTTAACTTTGCATTTTATTAAGGAAGATGGAGACTTCTTCCACGATTAACACAATCAGACTGTTTAACTTGCTTTCAGTTGCTCAAGTAATACAGCTCAGCTCTAGTCCATTTAGGTCTTATTTTTCAAAATCAGTGATTGGACGTGCTAAAAATTTCGTAACCAAAAAAGCCACATTGATCTTTAAATAGCTCCAAGAGACTTTGAAATTTGTAAATTTATCAAGGGGGAAATATGCACACCGAACTAGTTTATCTAAACTTTCTTCTCTTCTCTAACAATAAGGGATCATCTGTTTTAATTTGTGGGATATTTTTGGTGATGAATTCTTCCTCGAGCTGGATATGAACTGGCTATTTGCTTTTTTATGTTGGTTCTGTTAGTCAACATTTATTATAATAATAATAATCCATGTGGCATGCTAGCATATTAAGCTATAAAGAAGGAACTTTTTTCTTGATTGAGCATGGCCTTTCATTATATATGCATATTATAGATAATTTTGAGAAGAATGGTATCTTTAATTGTAAATTGTAAATGTACATTTGTAAAAGCTGTAAAGTTGGGAAAGCTATAGTTTGATTGTCTATATGAATAACAGTCATCAGCATCACATGTGGGTTACTCAGTTACCTAGATTTTGGTGATTGCAGCGATATCACTGATATGACATAGTTGATGCCAAAGCCAAATGCTTGATATATCAGGCCCAAGTTGTAAGCTTTCACTTGGGGTTATTGTATCACGCAACACTCATTTATAATATATGTTTTTTGTTTAAAACAAAACAAATTCATTGTTCTTTTTCCTTATTGCCTTTGATTTTTGTTTTGTTGGACATTTTTTATTCATAGATCAACTAAGACAAAGCAACCAGAGTAGCTTCAAGAATTGCAACTTTTCTCCTATTGCTCGAGGACGAGGCAATAGCAGAAAATCAAATATTCCATAGATCAGCTGGCCAATTAAGATGAGGCAAATGTTTTTCCTGGTTTTGCTACCAGCTTTTCTCAAGTTACATCCTTGCTCTTTTCTGCCTCCTCCTTGCCTTTTACTTTATCAGCAGGTTTCTGTCTCAAATATCAGCATTTAGTTTGTCTTTTATACGACCTTCGAACTTACGAGTTTGTTTTCACTCCTCTGAATCTCGTCTGCTAAAGACTAAAGTTCTGCATATTCCTCAAATGCTTCAGCTGGTTCTCTATATTTGCTGTTATCTTCTAATGAGAAAATGAGCAAGGGGTGCTTTGTTAAAGTAACATCTTACATTCTCCTTCATGTGCTCACCTTGAAGAAATCTCATCTCCGGCACCAGATTCATCTGATCTGTGGATGGATGATGGCATCCTATCCTACCTTGTCCAACTCAGCACAGGCTTCTTTAAACTAGCAGGGGTGGTGTGGAGCCTGAATAAAGGGCAAATGATTATGGGTTTACTGTCCAATCTCTGCTGGATCATGTACCAGAGCCTACACAACGCGTGGGTTGGCGAGCCCAACTCAAAATACCGGCTCTACGTAGAGTCTGAATAAAGGGCAAAAAATTATGGGTTTATTCCCAAATCTCTGCTGGATCATGTACCAGACCTCTCCATGATCCGCAAGTTGGTGGGCCCAATCCGAATTACTGTCTCTAGGTGGGGAGTCTGAATAATGGGCAAAAACTTATAGTTCAGTCTCAAATATCTGATGAATCATGTAACAGGGAAATTAACAGAGACAGAGTTAAGAGAAGAATTGGCATATTCACGAGATTGGGTTGAATATGCAGGTCGCTGATCCGGATCACCAGTAAAACTTCGTGCGAGGGAGCCTGGGAATGAGAGGCATTTGCAGAGTCACAAAATAGAACTACTTAAGTTGGCGTGTCTCTTGCAGAAGAGTTCACATGTTAGGTTCAAAGGAAAGATGTATGGCTTTCGAGTATGATCAGCGAAGTTTGTGAATTGTGTCCCTGAAGGGAAGGAAAAAATATTGAGCATATTTTTGTGATAAATTTACAGTGACACTGATATATATATATATATATATATATATATACACACATTTGACTCATTTAAATTTCTTACAGTTACAAAACTAATTTGTATATAGATCATGCTCTCATACGTATAAATTTATTTTTTGAATTTTTAAAATATAATATGAATGCATGGCTTTGCTTAGAATAATTTTAATTTGGATTCAAAATAGAATTTGACATTCATGTTTAATCAGCCATCTAGAATCTATAGGCCATTAGAAGGAAATTACAAAGCATACCTGTCATACTTTGTTTTTTTTTTTTGGTTACCCTCCTGGTTTATTAGAGTTTTGCCTTGACTACGTTTGGATTCAACCTGTTTCACATACCTAGTTATGTTGGGTGAGTCTTCCAATAAGGATTTTTTGTATATGCAGAGACTCGAATTTGAGATCTCGTTTAAGTGATACCGAGCCGTTTAACACTCGGATTAATCCCTGCTGGTAGCTAGCATGTTGGTCTTATATTTGTGCATGCTTTCCGGCCTGGGGTTACATTTGGTTATCCATGTTTTATCCATGCTTGTTGCTTCGTTTTGTTCAGGTCCTCCTAAAGAATGAGTTTCTGATTTTTCTTGAATTGATTTTTATAAATAATTTGTTTTATCGTATGTTTAATATTGTCTTATTTAATTCCATTTATGATATGCTGGCATATAATGGGACATTATTCATCAAAAAATGTTTTTCGGCCTTAAATAGTGTAGTTTTTGTTTTTGTATAAAAATTTTTAGAAAAATGTTGGGTTTACCCACAATCCAAAAGTAGGATGAAGTGTCCTTTCCTCTTAGGAGATATCAATGTCGGGTAGAGCGAGGCGTATATTACTCTCAGGCATAAATCTAGGTACCTAAGAATTAAAGATGTCTCCCTAAATGTCGCGACTGAAACAACAACAAAAAGGTACTCCCTAAGGATCAAACATGCTCTAAATCATCGTATATCTCACCCCTTCACTAATTAAACCCACGGCAATGGGTTAGTGTAGTTGAACATGTGACATTAGGTTCTCTAGAGTCTTCAATTAATGAATATATACTTCTAATGAGAGTTGACATAGATAGTAAGTCATATGTAAGCGTTCTTTGAGTTATACAATTGTACCGTGTTTTTTGTGGGGGAACCGGTGCAAAACTCATCTAAATTTTTTTTGTACAAAAAAAAAATTAATGAAAAGGTAGCCAATGACAGTTGGTATAGATGGCAAGAAAATAACCCATATTCTATAAGGACACGAGTTCGATTCCTACTACTGTTGTGAGGGATCATTTGATAGGGGATATCGTAAGTTCATTGTAAGCTCTATCTGATCTCTAGGAGTATGCCCTAACTTTAGTGGGAGACCGATACCAAACCCACCTAAACTATTTTGTATAAAAAAAATAAAAATTAATGAATAGGTACTACAATTAACAATAAAGAAAAATCAAGGTATTTAAAGGCCATCATTATGTTGAAGTTAGTTACCATTTATAATAACAAAATTAACCAATACAATATACATTCAATTTGTTTACATCAAAAATTTAAATTTTAAATCATTTATATAATTCAATGTAAATATTTATTTTTTGAGGAATTAAAAAGGTAGAGCTTGCCAAAGTCTCATGTGTGATTAAACCTGATGATGCAAGAAACTGCACCACATTCTTTCAATAATTAGACCTATCACCTCTTTTAGCTTTCAGTGGTAATATTTTCATTTTATCTAAGAAAACAATAACCAACAAGACTTATCTATAATTCCTTATCATTATGAGACTAAACCAAAACATTACAAATGAAATTTGTTCATCAAAAGGAAGCACAAGCATACACAGACAAATTGAACCTATTAGTTATATACTCCATTTAATATAAAGTATTGTTGACTAATTCAGATAGATTAAATCAATCAAATTAATTAATTAATTATAATAAATATGATTATTTGAGAGATATTATTTGATTACACTTGAGTGATTATTATAATCATTTCTTTAAGAGAGATTATTGATTGTAATTTCAATCACCCTCAAAAGAGTTTGTTACCTTATAAGTTGTAAAAGTTAGTACCCGTAAAACTTGATGGATTGTTGTGGTTCTCAAGTACCAAATTTAAACTTGAGGAATATAGTGGATTAAAATCTCAAAAGGTGCATAGGAATTGGATATAGGTTTATGGAGAGATCAAACAAAAATAAATTTATTTTGCATTATTCTTCATCTTTATCTCTATCTTCTCAGTTGATATGCTCTTCTTAGTTCATTTAGTGAATATATATGAAATGCAAAAATTTTGTTACACCCAATTTTCTTCCTCTAGGGTGTCAAGCAACCTAACACGGTCTAATGTGGGCACAATGAAATTAAATTTTGAAGCAAAAGACATCGTGTTGGCCCTAAAATATAAGGGAGTAAACAAGGAACAAATGTGAATTAACAACAAAATAAGGGGTTTAACATAAAAATTAATGGGATTAATAACAAAAATAATCATGTTATGTTTATTATTAGTCCTTTTATTTTTGTTGTGGTTTCCCTTATGCTTTTTATTAATACCATTTTGTTTCTTGTCAACTCCCTTATTTTTCTTGTTAATCCCTTTATGTTTATTGTTAATCCTTTTATTTTTGTGGTTAATATTATTATGTTTCTTGTTAACTCCCTTATGTTTCAAGGGTAACTGATTCTTTTTACTCTGGAAATTAATTTCATTTTACCCCTATTAGACTGTAGTGATATTTCATAATTCTTTAGGAAAAAATGGGAATGAAGTTACTACGATGGTCCTTATTTGAAAATTTCCCAAACTTTTATAGGAGAGCGGGGTCATGAGCAAGGTTCAAAAAACTAGATCAGACTAATTAGGTCAAATCGAAAACTAGCAACTTTACGACTTGTCCGCTCAAATTGTTTACTTGAACTGGGAAAAAATTGATCCTGCGTGAACCAGTCTGAACTGATGTGACCTTGGTCATAACCAAGGCAACCTGTTGGGTTGAGAGCTTACTTGGATTAACATTTGAATAACAATTGCTTGAACTGGGAAAAAATTATTCCTGCGTGAACCAGTCTGAACAGAAGTGACCTTGGTCATAACCAAGGCAACCTGTGAGAGCTTACTTGGATTAACATTTGAATAACAATTGCTTGAACTGGGAAAAAATTGATCCTGCGTGAACCAGTCTGAACTGATGTGACCTTGGTCATAACCAAGGCAACCTGTTGGGTTGAGAGCTTACTTGGATTAACATTTGAATAACAATTGCTTGAACTGGGAAAAAATTATTCCTGCGTGAACCAGTCTGAACTGATGTGACCTTGGTCATAAGCAAGGCAACCTGTTGGGTTGAGAGCTTACTTGGATTAACATTTGAATAACAATTGCTTGAACTGGGAAAAAATTGATCCTGCGTGAACCAGTCTGAACTGAAGTGACCTTGGTCATAACCAAGGCAACCTGTTGGGTTGAGAGCTTACTTGGATTAACATTTGAATAACAATAATAATAATAAGAAAATGATGCCGGATGGAGAGAACAACGAGCTGGTCTTTCATGTCATTCATTTTAAGGCAAATAACTTGGGTAAATATCCAAACATAACCATAGAGTTTTACATGAAAGACGCCTAATACCATATAGTTTTTTTAAGTGTAAAAGTAATCATAATATTATAAATTGGGTATAAAAATATCAAATTTTATTAGTTGACCCTCAAAGAGAAAATTTTTGACTAAATTCTGACATGGGCGTATGTATAGTATAATTATGACTTAGTTAGCATTATCTATTAAATAATTTTTTAAAAGAATTATATACGACCTTAATCTATTTTTTTCACTATAAGTAAATATGCACTCAATACTTCAAATTAATTTTTTATATATAATTAGCATCATAAAATATTTAAAAGTGTAAATCTGACACTTTAAAATATTTTTATTGATCCATTGACACCCCAAACAAACATACCTTTAACGCTGTCTTCTCTTAAAAGAAAACAAGAAGAAGCTATCCTTCCGAGATTTCTTCCCATCTCCATTGTAGTCCTCCAAGAAGCAAGTGAAAACTCTATGCTTCTTCCCATGTGAATTGATTGGGAAGCATGTTGTTATTCAGAGGTGGGATTTCTGGTTTTTGCTCCATCGAATTCTTCAATTTCAGTCATGACCACGGGATTCTTGATCGATTCAACTGCTAATATTATGGGTTTGCTATTTCTCAGTATTTCTTCTGCCAAAGACTTGTAGGAGCATGTGCTTATTTCTCTGTTCATAAACATAAAACAGAACCCTTTCTAATGTCCAGTGCTTGAGTGTCTCTGGAATCCGATGATCTTTTTTTCTCTCTGTTAGGTAGTCTCTCACAAAAATCTTTCATTCATTTTGCGGGTGGGCACGTTGTTGAAATATGTAAAATAATAAAATTTATAATTCGAGTTGTGTTTAAGGACAATGTCTTTAAAAGATATTTTATGACCGCTCATCAAATTAAGAAGTGACACTTTCTAAGATTAAGTAAATTCTTCCTATAAAAATACTAGGACAACATAATAAATAGAAGATAAAAGTAATCTCAAAAGATTAGTGTATTATCCTCTCTATTATTCTCCTTTATCAAGAAGCCATTTTTATACACTGTGGAAGGCAATAAGACATATCTTTTAGATATATGTCCTTTAGATTCAAGAGTTATGTCATAAAGACATTTCTTTCTTTAACACACCCTTTTACAACCAAGAGTTATCTCATAAAGACGTTTCTTTCTTTGACACACCCTTTCACAATATTTACAATATTTTCAAGAATCTCCCACGTGTCAAAGAAATATCATTAATTGAGTTACACACATTGATATAATCATTATATTCAGTGGTCATTTGGACTATAAACCAGACCTAGACTAATAATACTTAATACACAGAGTTGCTAGTAGTCCTATGGACTATGAACCAACACCTCTCGGTATATACCAGAGGTACTAACAGCCAGATTATACTCCCACATTTCCACTGTTTACCACATGATTTTGCGCGTAAGGCGGCCATGCACTTGTCCTATTTTTAACGAATGCTATAGAGACTTTGCCACGATCTCATAGGTATGGCCCATACCCCTCATTCATATAGATAATTTATTTAAGTGTATCTGCACATAATACACCATCCATTGAGATTTGAAATCATTAAGAACTTTGCTGACCCTCCTCTATACAATATAGTACTTTCTTGCACACTATAGGAAAATATCAATAATAATATTTTAGTGATAGCAGAACTAACAAATGACTTATTTTTAACCATTAAACCTTCTTCATAGGATCACCAATAATAAAAGTTAGATTATCATCGCTATCATTATCAAACTGGTTTTAATCATATTCCTCTCGATGTCTTAACTATTTGTTTTCTCCCCAAGAGTTTTGTTAACATATCCGATAAGTATATTTTTTACCTCACCAAAATCGATTGAGATAATCCACAATTTTTTATTAAGCATGCTTATTCATATAGTATCTCAAACGATTACACCATTGTTCTCTTAACAATGTTAATTGTCATTTGGCAATTATAACTCGTCAACACTATGTTACATATATTTGTTATCCTTAACAAAGATTATTACTATTTAGAAAATATAATTCATCAATACTAAGTGTTACACATCTTTGTTCTTCGTAACAAAGGTTAGTACTATTTAGCAAATACAATTTATCAACACTAAGTGTTACACATCTTTGTTCTTCAACAAAGATTTTTGTCATCTAGTAAACACAACTCATTAACACTAAGTGTTAGTTTTACATCAAATTTTTTGCTAAAAGGTTATCAATCACTTAGCCTTAGTGCCAGCCAACTCCATAGCAATAAATTCATAATAGAATGGTTTACTTGGATGATTTCTATATGATTGCACTACTACCAAGAATAAATACATAACCACTAGTAGATTTTTACCCTTCTGAATTCAAGATCCAATTCATGTCAGTATATTCAAATATTTACTATTTGGATAATAAAATATATATGCTCAATTTATAGAGTAATAAACTCAAGATAAATTATCACTTAACATCCGTGTATTTTAATACAACGGGAATTTACTATACATAATACCAACCGTTATGGTACCCCTCAAATATTTCATTCTCTTCATGAGATTGAATTTTTATGTGTATATGCTCAATCCTCCCACAGTATATACTATATAACAATAATTAGTACTATTATACTAAATTCTTATAATTTATGCATAAAAAATTGAGCAAACAACACCCTTAAATAATATGTTATCATCATAAGGAATATTCATACTATATATGTTTCTCAAAACTAAACTTTAAAATATTTTTCAAAATGATATATTCCTTGATGAATTTTACACCCAAAATCATATTTAGTTGACCAATTCTTTCAATATCATATTTAAAATAACATAATAAAAATTTAATATATTTTCACAATAATCACATATATTTACTTTATGATAAATATATCCATAAATAATAAAAATTTAAATACATTTATCTCTCTACTAGATAAATGATTAAATTTTTTATATCCTCAAAATGTTTGTTTTAAGCAACAGAAAAATTAGATTACTCTCAACAACAAACTTTGATATACATATCAACATGATATATTATTACTATTCATTTATGATTTTAATTCCCAAAACCATATTTAATCCATCTATACTTTTAAATTCAGATTTAAAGCAGCAGAATATTACAATATGTCATCCACATTAAAAATTCAATAAGCATTTACATCATATATATTTATACTAAGATAAATATATACCAACAAATAATATCATGAAAATTAAACATATTTATCTTTCCATTAGATAAATGATCAAATTTTCATGTTTCTATTATAATGCTTATTTTAAACTATACATAAAGGTTGATAGGCATAAAATTTACGGTTAATAGAATAAAAACTCCTCTTAATTAATTTTTAATTATAATTTATTAACTTTACAATTATAAAATAAGATTAACAGACACATAATTTTACAAATCAAATCTTGTAAGGCACTCTAAATCTTAAGTACCCACACATTTTTAATGTCAAATTATATGTTAATAACTTCTTAATAATAATTATAATTAAATTAGAATTTCATACTATATAATCCCTTCTATTCTAATTAAATTAGATTTTTTTTTTCAAAATATTTTGTCACTGCACATAATGAATCATATATATTTTCATAAAATTGAATTATTTAAAAACTCCACCCAAGTAACCAACAGGAATCAAAACTAAATTCATTAACCGATAAACCTCTAGTAGAAATAAATTCACCAATGGTTAATGTGATAAAACTGTAATAACATCTTTTTAAATACCTCGATTTGAACAGGTGCGAATGTGACCCCCACAACAATGTGACAAACTCCTTCATCTCGAAGAGCCGCAAATCAGCCGGCTGCATCAGGATTCATTCCCTCCCCCTTGCACTCGAAGAAAGGGCATGTAGTTTCTTGAATGACGTTCGGACCACCATGTTCATGAACTCCATCCCGGACAGGATACACAAGCCCTTTTCCAGAATTTCTTTCAATTTTGGGTCGTTTCCACTCCCTTTCGTCCTGCGACCATCCAGTACCACCAGAAGGATTTCCCATCTCGCGCTCGTTATGGAGGCACTGTTTCTTACACAACAACATTTCGTCCACTACTTCTTCACCGCAGTTCCAGGCAGTAGCCGAAGTGAAGAACTATTCGTGAATGAAAGTTGGTCCATTACTCTCCATTGAGAAACCCCTTGGGATTATATATATATATTGAAACTGGTACTGTTTCATTATTCTCTCTTTCTCTCTCTCTTTCTCTACACACACATCAAGTATCACTTCTAATGCATGCAATAAAGGGAAAAGTGTATAAACAGGTTGCATGTCAGGATAGAAGAGTCCAAAATGTTGCTCTACACCAGCAGGCTTGAGATTCTCATTGAAGGTGGCAAACACAAAACCTTGATATGGTTGTGAGGTCACTTTTACCATCAGAAGGCCAACCACGTGTTGGCGAAATGAAAGGTGAGGCTATATGTTCTTCTCATTCTTCTTTGGGTTCTCATGGTATGAACATTCCAAATCTTGAAACCCAAAAATCAGCAAGCCCTTGAATATTGCTGAAGACTGTGATTTTGCTTCTTGAAACCTAGAAACTAAGATCTTGATAAACTCAAACCCGGAGTCGGAGAAACAAAAATAAAAACTTCTTGAAACCCAGCAATTTAAAATAGTAAAATTTATAGTTCGAGTCGCGTTTAAAGACACTGTCCTTAAGATATATTTTGTGACACCTTATCAAATTAAGAAGCAGCACTCTCTAGGATTAAGCGAACTCTTCCTGTAAAAATACAAGGCAATATAACTGGTAGAAGATAAAATTAAAATAATATCAGAAGATTGGTGTATCATCTTCTCTATTATTCTCTATTTTTCTCCTTTATCAAGAAGCTATTTTTGTACACTGTAGTATGTCACGAGACATTTCTTTAGATATGTATCCTTTAAATTTAAGAATTATGTCAAAAAAATACTTCTTTCTTTAATACACCATTTAATAACCAAAAGTGTTAGAAAGATGACTCACAGTATTTACAACATTTCCAATAATTATTCTTTTTCTGCATATAAACTTCCTTCATTCCAGATTCTTTATTCTTGCATTTTACAGATCCATCATTATAGGAACACTCAAATTTGTAAACGAACACAAAAACACAAACGAAACTGTAACTTGATCTGTTTTTTCTGGTTTCTGCTATTATTCATTGGATTCCTTTTCTTTGTTTCCATATACAAACACAGTGTTTTTATCAAAACGATTCACACACTAACATAGTCTCTCTCTCTTTCGTATTTCTCTCATAAGCACATTCAAATTGTTAGCTGATTCAGTAGGCATACGTACATATTCATACTTCATTGAGATACATGCACACAGAGACACACACCTCCGAAAATGGTCGTCACTGAGAATGAGATAAACCCATAAATCGGTACATTTGGAATCCCCTTCCCCCAACCCTTCCTGTCTTGTCTTCGATCCTTTTAGGCTTGCGATGAGGAGTCCACTGGTTTTGATTCTGGTTTACAGATCTTCGCCATCAACTTGTACGCTCATTGCAGCCAGGCAATGCCTAAGATGCCGATGCCATCATAGTCGCCGATACAGATAATTGTGGCAGACCCGGCTTTGCCCAGTGATCAGATGGAAGCTTTTAACGGCGTTCCAATTGAAATAATAAAAATATTTCTGGTACCAACCTTAAATATTTTTATGTCACGTCCCAAAATTTAAACCGTGACTGGCACAGAATATGAATAGTATCATATTATGAAAACCTAAAACCGCAAATGCAACGGTCAAAGGTTCCATGACATTTTTTCAAAAATAAATATAATATTTTCTAATGTCTATGTGGAGCTTTACCCTTTCCAAAATAATACAAGTTATTAAGAAAAATAATTACATCAAAAGTAGTATTTGTCAAATGATGCTTTAGATCAACAGCGAGGCTCTTTACTGCTCAGCCGGAGGATTAGGGTCACCTGCATTATCTGAGGCCAAATAATCTACTCGTTAATAATGTCCCAAAAAACATGATTTAAAAAAATGCGGAAATAAATAATACATAAACATGCTGAAAATGTATTTCATAGTATTTTTAATTTAATGCAAACATTTGTATTTCAGGGAAAACAACAATTTGAAGTAACCATTTCAAATCAATCGTTTAAGAACAATCATTTCAAAACCATAATCTTTATGTAGGACTTCAATAGAACGAAAACAGACGTGGATACACAGTCCACAGGGTAACTAACCAATCTAGCGGCCCAAGACCACTAGCCGTCGTGAGTACGAGATCCACGTATATCTGTCGCGAGTATAAAACCCATGTATATTCGTCGCGAGTATGAGACCCATGTATGTCCGTTGCGAGTATAAAACCCACGTATATCCGTCGAGCTTGGTAACCAAGGACTAACAGTACTGCTGTTAGCAACCAGCGTTCTGTATTCCTTCCTAAAATGTTTTCATCATGCGTGGGGTTTATTTCACATGAAATAATCTCAATCGTTTCAATGTCATAACCACTGGTAAAATCACTTTAACTTTCCAAAACCCCAGCATGTACTTTTGAAATCAGATTAATGTGAAAACATGAAATTCAAAAGAAATATTTTATGAATAACATCAGTTCAATGCAACTTTTGCCAAACTCTTTCCAAAAGTTTATTTTCCATTTTCATACATAATCAAAATTCCTTTATAAATCAATCGAAAGAAAATAATTTCTACCGATTTAAACTATAATTTTGTAACACTGGCTTTTCGTAAATTATATTTGAAATTCAACATTTGCAATAAGATAACAATGTATTTTAAAAATAACTTTAGGGAACGTTATTCACTCACCTGCCGTATTCCTAAACTGTTACTCCTCCCACCAAACACTTGCTATAAAATCACTTCTCCATCCCTTGATATTTTAAAATAGTATATTAACATTATCTTCAAATTCTTAGCAAAATTAATTGCCCTTAACCCACAACTAATAATGAAGACAAACACTTAATCATTTATACATACACATAGCAACAGAAATCCCTTTTCTTCCTTTATTCTTCTTACTTTCTTCTTGCAATTTATAACAACATTTCCTTATATATATATCATTTAGCTTCCAACACCACAACATAGTTCTCTGATCTAAGAACCCCATCTTTATACGCATATATGCATATATATTAACCAACTACAAGTTATGCACATACATGTACACTAACAGTAACGCTGAATAAAATGTATGGGTGTGTCAAAGTAATAGCGTCCATTATCTCTTCTTTCTTCCCATAACATTTTCCATATACATAAGCACAACAGTAACAATCCCCAATCACTTCTTCTTTCATTAAATTAGCAATATCTGTCATATCCCCAATTTTCTGATCTGATATAGCTGTACAGTTTATCTGCAATGGATATAGGATTCTTGGAATAAACTGTATCAGATTGAGAAAGAAAGGGAAGGATTAATAACGAAGGAAAGAATAGGGACCAAAACGCAAATTGAAAAGTTTGAAGATAAAAAGTTGAAGTAGAAATAAAAGGAGGGACCTAAATGCAATTAATGAAAAGTTCATGGACTAAAGTGTAATTATTCAAAAGTTAAGGGACCTAAATATAAATATGAAAAAGTTGAGCCAAAACAGGTCAAAAATGTCCGGAATCAGATCAGACCCAAATTTTACCAGTAGATAGATAAAGATATTTCGGTCAATTTAACGCAACACAGAATTTTGATTTGAGGTCCCGATTAATTGATATAAATTTCTGAAGTCGGAAGGGATTATTACAGTATTTTTCAGATCTTAAAATCAGATGAGACTTTATAGAAAATTCATATATTTAATATATAAATTTATAAAATTGACATAATCGGAAAAGGAATCTTGTAGAAGTCACACTGATTTTTCAGTGAAATAAAATACCTGATAAATAGGATCGGGAAAGTTGTAAAGTGAATTAGGCCATAAAAGCAATACAAGAAATAAGCCCATAATAAGGCCCAAATGGCGCCATCATGAGCCCATTAAGGTGACTGGACAGTTATGTGGGCTAGAGACCAGAGCAGTCCAGGAAAAGTATAAAATTACGAAAATGCCCCTGGATGCCCATACTATACCAGTAGTGGATGGAGGTTATTTTGATCATTCTAGACAAGCCAAAAACATGTCATATAGAATAAAGAGGATTATTTAGAGCCCATATACACCTTGAGACAGTATAAAGAGGTGTGAAATGACGATTTTACCCTTAGGGTTAGTACAATGCAAGAAAGGACACCAAGGGTATTTCGGTCATCTCCCAAGGGATGGATGTCATATAAATATTCATTATATCATTTTTAATGGTATGAGAAGCCTAGATATTGATTTCCATGATAGAATATATATCCTGGTATATTATAAAAAAATTCAGAACAGAAAACAGTCCGATTGTCATGAAACTGCTCCGATCGGTACCGGATTAGACTAAAATTTTTTCAAAAGCTTCCTTACACTATGAGAATGCCACATACCCCTCTTAGGTGTCCCATGAGCTGTCTCACATGATGTCATAATTATTCCTTTTAGAAAAGATTAAATCCAAGATTAAATGTGAGCCTTTAGATCAAATAGTAACCAAATCAATCTTGGCCATCCATTTCAACCCAAATTTCTCTATAAATACCCTCCCTATTCATATCACTTCATCATGCATGGTGAACCATAGGGAAACTCTTGCAAAATTTCTATTCAACCAAGAAAGAAGCAACCAAAGTGAAGTAAGAAGCAAGGTAATCATCTCCCTTGATCTTGAGCTTTGTTCTAGCAAGTTAGCTCATGATTTTAAGGGGTTTTCATGCTATATTTCCCTTATGGTTGCTGCTGGAATTTCTGCTCATATATGGTTAAAATATGAGTTTTATGTTATGGATAGTTTAGACAAGCTTAAACAAGCTAGAATCAAGTGGTATAAGCTTGGGAATTCAAGTATGTTTAGATTTAGGGTTTTGTGTTCTTGTTGGTACTGTACGTGGTACTTTTCATATGATTGAATTTCATAATTTTTATGCTTCCAATGATTTTAAAATGGAAAATTTTGTGGGGATAAAGTAGGAGAACAAGTATTGAGAGCATTGGAATCAAAATGTGAATTTTTCAAAAAAGGGACCTTCAGTTCGGTTTGGTACTGTAGAAACTGAAGTGTTTTGATTTTGGAAATTATGATTTCATATTTGGATTATAAATGAAAAATTATGTGGAAATGGACCATGAGAATTTATTTTGGAAAGATGGAAGTAGAAAACATAAAGTAGAGAAAGAAAGGGAGCTAGTGAAAACCTAGTCTTGATTTTGTGTTCAAGTTGAATTGTAGCTTGATATTATTTTGTAATGGCTAGGTTTTGACATTTTTGAGGAAGAAAATCATCCCAATAAGGTCTTGACCAAGATAGCTAAGAGGTAGCAAGGATACCTAACTATAACTCATGTTTATTTAATTGTTTTGCTTGCTTGTTGATTATGATGTTTGGTTGAACTTGAGCTTATGTCATCATGTTATGATGAAGTATGAATGATTGCAACTCCTTGAAAGTTATTTTATGACAATATGCATGTTAGAGTTTTCTTATGTACCATTATGAAGTAGCTCCCATCACATGATAATATGTTAAGCATACAATTATTGACGCATGATATTATAATTTGTGTAACTTGCTATTGGGATTTCCATGAAATCTCATTCCTTCCACATGCATAACTATGTTTTAGGTGTTGGATCCTCTCAAGGTAAGAGAGTAAATGTTGATGATTAAGTTTGTATAATAAGTTATATGACTCACATGACACTATGGGATGATATGCTAGCATGCATGGTGTATGTTTCTGTAACTCTATTGTGAGGCCGTGGTGATGTGACGATGATTTTGATGTGTAACTCAAGGAGTTTTAGTCTGAAATTTGGCGTGAGGGTAGCTAAGATATAGAGATTTAAATGGACACCAAGAACGCCTTAATTGGATAAGTAACCGAATTGTTATGATTTTCCAAAGTTTGAACTAAAATCTGGAATTGAGATAAAGTAAACGATTAGAGTCAGTGACGTTCACGTGATGATTTTATATATCAAATGAATGAATTTTTCTATGAAATTTGGGAATCTTAAAGAGGAAATCTAGAGATTTAATTCTATTGGTAACACAGTTCATTTGGATAAGTAACCAAAGAGAAATGAATTTTCAAAGTTAAGGCAAAGAAACTGGACCTTCTAGATTTTACCAAATGAACAGTAATTTTTAACCAATAAACTGATTTCGTGTGAACAAGAGAACCTCACTTTCATATTTTTTCCTCAAAGATTTATGAAATAGTTTTCATTAGAAATTAGAACCACATTATTTTGATTTTTCTACAATTAATTATGAATCTTCAAAGTAGGGTACATGTTCTAGAATTACCTAATGAACAGTAAAAGTGAACAATACCCGAGAGCAAATCTTTTGGAAATGGATATTTTTAAAGAAAATGATCATGAAATTGGTTCCAATCACTTCTAATGGAGTATAATTGAGGTTAAAAGTAAGGATGTAACATTTTGGTATCAGAGCTAGTTATGAGATGGCTAAGATTCTTCACCATGATTGGGGGTTCTCACTGCGAGAGAGCCGGACGAAGCGTTGGCTCTTACCCTGACATGGCCAACCGATTTTGCCACTGGGAATTTGCATTGTAGTCGAGAGGCTAGTGTGTAAAACGTGCGTTTGAGGTACCTTATGTAGTCCCAAGAAAGATTTTGCATTTTGGTATCAGAGTAAAGGATTCTGGCTTAGGAAATGCTCTGATTAGATTATTTATAGACTAATACATAAGTAACTATCTACATAATTGACCCTAAGTTAATTATTGCAGAATACCAATGACTGAGTCTAGAACATCAGAGACTACAGTGAACCAGGGGGACCCTAGACCAGCAGTCTATAGTTCTGATAGATCAGGGTGGAACTCAGAAGAGATAGATGCTTTCATACATGATCTGGAGCTTGGTCTTCCCCCAGTGATCAACATCCAGGATGCTAGTAGTAAGTCAGAATTGGGCAAGTTAGTTAGCCCCTCAGTCAGATCAAATAAAATGGATAATGATGATAGAGAGATAATATACCCTCAAGAGGAACAATCTGATGTGGGTTACTCTTATGTTGGGGATACAACAGACCCTGTGCCTAGGCAGGCAGATGAGGTAGATATTCTAGATTCAAGTGGAACCATGAGGTTAATGGTACAGATATATCTGGGTAACCATAAAATAATTGAATTAACCCCTATGGAGGATATGGATGAAGAACATTTTAGGAAAGCTGTGGAACTCCCAAAGCAGCTATATGAGATAGGAAGGATGTTGATTAGAGATGGGGATCAAGACTATAGAGTTTATAAAGATTTCATAACAAGAGTAAGAGAGGCCTATCTAGCATATGATCCAGATACTCTTACCTTAGAAGCTTGGGTTAACATTATGGATGATATTTTGCCTCTTACAGCAACATGGAGAGAAGGGCTATACTAGTACTTTAAAGAGGGGCCCTTTGAGGATATATATGATTGGATCTATATGATAGGAGAATTCATTAGGATCCACTATGAGAAAATATAATGTAATAGATGTATGTATGAATGTTGTTGTAATCTATGTACTCATGATTAGTAATGACATAGTACATATATGTGTCTATGTTAAGAAAAGTTTATGTGATGATGTTAAACTTGTTGTATGCTATGTTTTGAATGAAATATAAAGTATGTTAGTTATAATATTCCTTTTCTATTTCCTATTACGATAGAAAAATAAAATGGTAAGAACAAGAAGAGCTAGTTCTTCGAGTGAACCCCAAAATGGCAGAGACATTAATCAGTTGATTCTAGAACGGCTGGAACAGCAGCAGAAGCTGATAGAGGAAGTAATAGCTACTCAAGCAAGGAGTGAACAGGAAAGGGTTGCTGCCATAGCAACGGCTGTAGCAGAAGTGGTAGAGAACCTACGGCAAACAGAATATGCTGGTACAACTAATAGGAAACCAAAGATGGTTCAACAAGCAACAAAACCGTCAAGATAGACAGGACAGACAACAAATCCTGCTGGTATTCAACAGTGGATGGCTAAGTTCTGTAAGCATAGTCCTCCGACGTTCGAGGGAATATTTGATGTATAGAAAGCAGAGGATTGGATCAGCAGATTGGAGAAGATCTTCAAGGTACTAGGTTGTCCATCTGAGAGTAAAGCACAGATGGCAATCTACTAGCTAGAAAGGGATGTTGACATATGGTGGAAGAACACAGAGCTAGTATTGCAGGCCAGACACATTCCTATCACGTGGGAAGTGTTCCTTGAACAGTTTTATGAGAAGTATTTTCCCCAGTCAGTGCGGGATGAACGAGAAGCAAAATTCCTTGTACTGAGACAAGGAGAAAAAAGAATCATTTGACGAATACTTGGCAAAGTTCATCCATTTTTCTCAGTATTCCACCTACCTGCGACAGGTGGATGATGAACGTTGGATGATAGAGAGGATGATCAGGGGATTAAATACTATGCTGAAGGATAAGATGACCCCCCAACAGTACTATCAATTTAATAAAGCAATAGAGGCCTGCAGAATTATTGAGAATAGTTTGAATCATAGGATGCTGATGAGACCAGTGAGCAGAGAGACTACTGCTCCTGAGAGACCTAACCAGAATAGAAATGCAGCCAGTGGTAATGGTTATAATAGGAAAAGGAAAAGACAATGGCAGCAGAACCGAATGCCTAACAGAGGAAACTACCGGGGTAACACAAATAACAGAGACCCAAGGTTCAAAGTGTGCAACAAGTGCGGGAAGAGTCATGGAGATAGACTGTGCTTGCTGGGGTAGAACGTCTGTTACACATGCGGGAAACCTAGACATTTCTCTAGGAGCTGTCTGCAAGTTACTAATGATCAAAGGCCACGCACTCAAGGGCGAGTGCTTGCATTAACAAGGGAAGATGCAAGGAGATCACCCGAGATGATCCAAGGTATCATCTATCTTAATAATCATGATGTGATTGCTATGTTTGATTCGGGTGCAAGTCATTCATTTGTTTCTTATGAACGTGCTAAACATTTGGGCCTTACAATTAGCAAACTGCATTATGCCATATGTGTCACAACTCCTACAAATACTAAAGTAGTTACATCAGATGTCTGCCTAAATAGTGTCATTCAGTATGAGTATTATTGCACTACTCTAGATCTAATATGTATGCCCTTCCATGAAATTGATGTCATAATTGGATTGAATTGGTTGTCTGCCAATAATGTAATGCTAGATTGTAAGAACAAAACTCTAGTTCTTTGTCCAAAAACTACAAATGTGAATTCAAAAGTGAAACTGAATTTCCTGACGGAGGCTCAAGCAAATAAATGTTTATGAAAAGGATGTCAAGGATATATGGTCTTCTTTTCCATTTAGGCAGAAGTAGAAGAAGGAATTGAAGAAATTCCAATAGTCCAAGAATTTCCTAAAGTCTTTCCAAAAGAGATTCAGGGATTGCCTCCAGAACGAGAAGTGGCGTTTGCAATCGACATTGTACTTGGAGCTGGACCAGTATCTAAAGCCCCATATCGTATGGCACCCAATGAGATGATTGAACTTAAAAAACAGATAGAGAAGCTATTAGAGAAGGGTTTCATCTAACCTAGTATCTCTCTGTGGGGTACTCCAGTGTTATTTGTCAAAAAGAAGGATGGTAGTCTCAGATTATGCATTGATTATCGGGAGTTAAATAAGATTACAGTTAAGAATAAGTACCCCTTCCCAGAATTGATGATTTGCTAGACTAGTTGGTTGGAGCAAGCCTGTTCTCTAAGATTGATATGAGATTAGGTTATCACCAACTCAGAATCAAAGCAGATGATATTTCAAAAATTGCATTCAGGACTCGCTATGGACATTTTGAATTCTTAGTGATGCCCTTTAGTATGATGAATGCGCCTGCAATTTTCATGGATTACATGAACATAATCTTTAGGCCTTATTTAGATCAGTTTGTGGTAGTCTTCATTGATGATATCTTAGTGTACTCCAAATCGGCTGCAGAGCATGAAGAGCATTTGAGGATTATTCTTAGTACTCTTAAAGAGAAATGACATAAATCCTAGCAAAGTTAAAGCAGTGCTAAGCTGGGAACAGCTAAGGACAATGACATAAATAAGAAGTTTTTTGGGCTTAGTGAGGTGTTATAGAAGATTTATTAAAGACTTTTCTCAAATTACTCTGTTGTTAACCAAGCTGACCAGAAAGAATAAGCAGTTCAAGTGGGATGAGAAGTGTGAGGCTAGTTTTTATGAACTAAAGCAGAAATTAGCCATGACTCCTGTGCTGATTATTCTAGACCCGACTCAGACTTATGTAGTCTATACTGATGCTAGCAAGCTAGGGTTGAGATGTGTGCTGATGTAGTAGGGACGAGTGGTAGCCTATGCTTCTCGACAGTTAAAGTCACATGAAGAGAATTATCCTACTCATGATCTGGAGCTTGCAGCGGTAGTTTATGCTCTCAAGATATGGAGGCACTACTTGTATGGAGCTACCATAGAACTGTACTGTGATCATAAAAGCCTAAAGTATCTGCAAGATCAGAAAGAATTGAACATAAGGCAAATAAGATAGATGGAATTTCTAAAGGATTATGATTTCCAGATCAAATACCATCCAGAAAAAGCTAATGTAGTGGCCGATACCTTGAGTAGAAAGGTGGTGTAGGTTGCTAGTCTCATGATCAAAGAGCTAGAACTTATAGAAGATGTACGAGATTGGAGTCCTCTGTATCAAATGCAGACCTCAAAAAGTTCTTATAGAGAAACACAGATTAAAGCTTTAATTGAGGATGAGATAAAAGAGGCTCAGGAGCAGGATAGGCTCGCTGAGATTTTCAAGAGTAAGCTAGAAAGAGGGAAAACTAAAAACTTTGATGTGTCCCATGATGGATTACTACGATTTAGGGGACGACCATATATTCCCAATGCAATGGGATTAAGAGAAAAGATACTAGAGGAGGCACATAAAAGCAAGTATACAGTATATCCAGGTATGACCAAGATGTATTATGATGTTAAAAGTTTATTTTGGTGGCCTGGATTGAAGAAAGATATTGTAAATTATGTGACTAAATACTTGACACGTCAAAAGGTGAAAGTTGAGCACCAGAAGCCAGCAGGGAAATTACAACCACTAGAGATACTTGAGTGGAAATGGGACAGCATTGTCATGGATTTTTTTGAAGGACTGCCCATGACTCCTACTAAGCATGATGTTATATGGGTGGTAATTGACCGATTAACGAAGTCAGCTCATTTCCTGGCAATCAATAAAAAGGATTCTCTTGAGAAGCTAGTGAAACTGTATGTAAAAGAGATTGTTAGACTACATGGTATTCCCAGTAGTATCATTTTTAATAGAGATCCTCAGTTTACATCAAACTTTTGGCGAGTTCTACATAAAGAAATGGACACTACTCATAGAATTAGTACAGCTTACCATCCTCAGACAGATGGTCAATCTAAGAGAATGATCCAGACGCTGGAGGATATGTTGAGAGCTTGTGTCTTGGATTTCAAAGAGAGTTGGGATGTCCATCTGCCATTGATAGAATTTGCCTATAACAATAGTTATCAGGCTAGTATTCAGATGGCTCCATTTGAAGCATTTTATGGACGAAAGTGTAGATCTCCTTTGTGCTGGGTAAAGTTGGGTGAAAGGAGGATGCTTGGTCCTGATATAGTAGACCAGACAGCAGTACAGATTGATAAGATCATAAAGAGGATGTTAACGGCTCAAAGCAGACAGAAGAGTTATGCTAATGTTAGAAGGAAGCTGTTGGAGTTTGAAGAAGGATATCATGTATTCCTTAAGTTGACTACAATGACAGGAGTCGGACAATCAGTTAAAGTGAAGAAGCTGCAACCTAGATACATTGGGCCATTTTAGATCCTCTCAAGAGTAGGATCAATGGCTTATAAATTAAATCTTCCTCCACATCTCAACAAGATCCATGATGTATTCCATGTTTCCCAGTTAAAGAAGTATGCTCGAGATCCATCACATGTGATTGAGCAGGATGATATTGCACTGTGAGATGACCTGACTTATGAAGTTGGACCAGTATAGATTGTAGATAGAAAGGTCAAATAGTTGCGAAATAAGCATATCCCTCTAGTTAAGGTGGTCTGGAAGGGATTAACAGAGAGTGAAGCTACTTGGGAAGCAGAGGAAATGATGAGAGAAATATACCCTGAACTCTTTCCTTAATGTATATGTAATGTAAATTTCGAGGATGAAATTTATTTTAAGGGGTAGAGAAATGTCATATCCTCAATTTTCTAATCTGATGTAGCTGTACAGTTTATCTGCAATAGATATAGGATTGTTGGAATAAACTGTATCAGATTGAGAAAAGAAAGGGAATGATTAATAACGAAGGAAAGAATAGGGACCAAAATGCAAATTGAAAAGTTTGAAGACAAAAAGTTGAAGTAAAAATAAAAGGAGGGACCTAAATGCAATTAATGAAAAGTTCATGGACTAAAGTGCAATTATTCAAAAGTTAAGGGACTAAATGTAAATATGGAAAAGTTGAGCCAAAATAGGTCAAAATGCCCAGAATCAGATCAGACCCAAATTTACCATTAGATAGATAAAAATATTCTGGTCAATTTAACACAACACAGAATTTTAATTTGAGGTCCCGATTAATTGATATAAATTCCTGAAGTCGGAAGAGATTGTTATAGTATTTTTCAGATCTTAAAATCAGATGAGACTTTATAAAAAATTCATATATTTAATATATAAATTTATAAAATTGATAGAATCAAAAAAGGAATCTTGTAGAAGCCATATCGGATTTTTCAGTGAAATAAAATACCCGATAAATAGGATCGGGAAAGTTGTAAAGTGAATTGGGCCATAAAGGCAATACAAGAAATAAGCCCATAATAAGTCCCAAATGGCGCCATCATGAGCCTATTAAGGTGACTGGACAGTTATGTGGGCTAGAGACCAGAGCAGTCCAGGAAAAGTGCAAAATTACGAAAATGCCCCTGGATGCCCATACTATACTAATAGTGGATGGAGGTTATTTTGATCATTCTAGACAAACCAAAAACGTTTCATATAGAATAAATAGGATTATTTAGAGCCCATATACACCCTGAGACAGTATAAAGAGGTGTGAAATGACGATTTTGCCCTTAGGGTTAGTACAGTGCAAGAAAGGACACCAAGGGTATTTCGGTCATCTCCCAAGGGATGGATGTCATATAAATATTCATTATATCATTTTTAATGGTATGATAAGCCTAGATATTGATTTCCATGACAGAATACATATCCTGGTATATTATAAAAAAATTTAGAACAGAAAACAGTCCGATTGTTATGAAACTGCTCCGATCGGTACCGGATTGGACTAAAATTTTTTTAGAAGCTTCCTTACACTATGAGCAAGCCACATACCCCTCTTAGGTTTCCCATGAGCTGTCCCACATGATGTCATAATTATTCCTTTTAGAAAAGATTAAATCCAAAATTAAATGTGAGCCTTTAGATCAAATAGTAACCAAATCAATCTTGGCCATCCATTTCAACCCAAATTTCTCTATAAATACCCTACCTATTCATATCACTTCAGCATGCATGGTGAACCATAGGGAAACTCTTGCAAAATTTCTATTCAACTAAGAAAGAAGCAACCAAAGTGAAGTAACAAGCAAGGTAATCATCTCCCTTGATCTTGAGCTTTGTTCTAGCAAGTTAGCTCATAGTTTTAAGGGGTTTTTATGCTATATTTCCCTTATGGTTTCTGCTGGAATTTCTGCTCATATATGGTTAAAATATGAGTTTTATGTTATGGATAGTTTAGACAACCTTAAACAAGCTAGAATCAAGTGGTATAAGCTTGGGAATTCAAGTATGTTTGAATTTAGGGTTTTGTGTTCTTGCTAGTACTGTACATGCTACTATTTATATGATGGAATTTCATAATTTTTATGCTTCCAGTGAGTTTAAAATGAAAAATTTTGTGGGGATAAAGTAGGAGAACAAGTATTGAAAGAATTGGAATCAAAATGTGAATTTTTGGAAAAAGGGACCTTCAGTTTGGTTTGGTACTGTAGCAACTGAAGTGTTTTGATTTTGGAAATTCTGATTTCATATTTGGATTCTACATAAAAAATTATGTGGAAATGGACCATGATAATTTATTTTGGAAAGATGGAAGTAGGAAACATAAAGTAGAGAAAGAAAGGGAGCTACTGAAAACTTAGTCTTGATTTTGTGTTCAAGTTGAATTGTAACTTGAGCTTATGTCATCATGTTATGATGAAGTATGAATGATTACAACTCCTTGTAAGTTATGTCATGACAATATGCATGTTAGAGTTTTCTTATGTACCATTATGAAGTAGCTCCCATCACATGATAACATGTTAAGCATACAATTATTCATGCATGATATTATAGTTTGTGCAACTTGCTATTGGGATTTCCATGAAATCTCATTCCTTCCACATGCATAACTATATTTTAGGTGCTGGATCCTCTCAAGGTAAGAGAGTAAATGTTTATGATTAAGTTTGTATAATAAGTTATATGACTCACATGACACTATGGGATGATATGCTAGCATGCATGGTGTATGTTTCTGTAACTCTATTGTGAGGCCATAGTGATGTGACGATGATTTTGATGTGTAACTCAAGGAGTTTTAGTCTGAAATTTGGCGTGAGGGTAGCTAAGATATAGATATTTAAATGGACACCAAGAACGCCTTAATTGGATAAGTAACCGAATTGTTATGATTTTCCAAAGTTGGAACTAAAATCTGGAATTGAGATAAAGTAAACGATTAGAGTCAGTGATGTTCATGTGATGATTTTATATATCAAATGAATGAATTTTTCTATGAAATTTGGGAATCTTAAAGAGGAAATCTAGAGCTTTAATTCTATTGGTAACACAGTTCATTTGGATAAGTAACCAAAGAGAAATGAATTTTCAAAGTTAAGGCAAAGAAACTGGACCTTCTAGATTTTACCAAATGAACAGTAATTTTTAACCAATAAACTGATTTCGTGTGAACAAGAGAACGTCACTTTCATATTTTTCCCTCAAATATTTATGAAATAGATTTCATTAGAAATCGGAACCACATTATTTTGATTTTTCTGCAATTAATTATGAATCTTCAAAGTAGGGTACATGTTCTGAAATTACCTAATGAACAGTAAAAGTGAGCAGTACCCAAGAGCAAATCTTTTGGAAATAGATGTTTTCAAAGCAAATGATCATAAAATTGGTTCCAATCACTTCTAATGGAGTATAATTGAGGTTAAAAGTAAGTATGTAACAATATCCATGCTTATGTGCAAACAACAACAATATTCCAAAGCACATACACTGTACACACCGAACACCCTCGCACACAAAACACTCACACATAGCAGCAGCACAACAATATATGCACACTGCAGTAGCAACCCAGCATGCATCCATAGATTATTCACATTGCAACAGAAACCTTCTCCCCCAACCACACCCAAATCCATAAGTTCATAGCGCCAGAAATAATAAGCACGGTCATAGAGAATACAAGGAAAAAGGGTGAGACTTACCACCCTTTTCACAATTGGGATTCACGGCAAGAGAACCATGGGACTGAGCAGAAAAATGATTGAGCCCAGTTTCTCAACTTCCTTTCTTCTGTCAACCACTACAAACATCCTGAAATAGGGGAACGACGATGCCACTGAACAGAACAGAGTGAGATCAGTTGCTCACGGCAGCTATCCAGAACGAAAAGAAAGAAATTGAATATGGAATATGGTTTAAGAAGCTTACCCATATCGCCCGCAGAACTGACCACAACAGAGCAAGACGGAGATTGAATTCAAAGACTTGCTATAGTAGCAGAGGATGGCTACAGTAGCAAAGAATGGCGATCGATGACTGCTACATGGCGACGACGATAACCACGAGGGTGGTCTACTGGAAGGAGTATTCACCTGCGATAGAACTCGGATGCAGGACTCATGACCTTCCTGCAGAACTTGCCTTTCGCTCACTCTCACTGCAACCTCATTGATAACAGAAAATGAATAGAGCGGGGGCAGATTACTTCTTAAAGACAATGGCAGGACCTTCCGTGCTGTGTACTCCCTTCCCGTGCCGAAAGCTGAACCACTGCCGCCCTTCACCTACGCCGCACTGCTGCCTTGCCATCTCTGCTCGTGAGAAGAAAATGGGGGGAGAAGGTCGGGGATTTGGTAAAAATAAATAGAGGGGTATTTCTATCATTTTATCTCAGAATATATATATAAAAAAAATCTCTCCCTATAGGCGCTGAAGCTCGAACCTTAGACAGCGCATTAATTCCTCCACCTTAAACCACTATGCTATTCCTTCACATTGAAAATTCTCTGCTGAAAATAATATAACTCTTTAATAAATTGATTTAGCAAAATATAATAAAATTCCTGACCATGACATTTTAGGTGCCCATTATACTTACAAAATTAATTTAGGATGACCTTTACCCTAATTTCTTTCTAATGGTCAAATAATCGAATTTAGCATTTTTATACTCATTTTATAAAGTTATAATTATTTTTGCACTCAAAGTTATATGGGGTTTGGCTAAAAGACAATTATAGATATTTTTGTACATTTGATCAGCTACCTTTAATCTATAGACACATTATTCCTTATGCTATAACGAACGAACTAAACAACAAACCATGGAGAGCGAGGGAACGACAAGCCACAACTTCTCATTTGGAGAAAAATAGTGGTAGAAATGCCATTGAAAAATAAAAATGAGATGACAGTACGAGTGAAGAAGGAGAAGAACGTGAATATAATAGAGATGAAAGTAAACAAAAATGGAGAATAAGGATGCTGAAGAAGACATGAGACAAAGGAAATGATGAAGAAAAATATTAATGGAAGGCGTGGGAACCAATGAGGAAAGAAGGGGATGGGATATGGTGGGATGAGATATGACATTGGATAGGGTTGAGGTGCAAAAATATCACTGGCACCATAATCAAATTTCGGATGAAAAATACATATGAAACTGAGCAAAAATGACATCTTGGTTATTTCCATAATACCCTTTACTCTTTGTTTTTGTGGGTTCCACTGGTATCTACGATGTGCCAGGTGTCAAAACTGAACAGGAAAGACCGTCGCTCTCTGAATCTTTCTAAAGCTCTCTCTCGGTACCACAACTCCATCCCATCTTCTTTGTCACCGGAAAACCTCCGCTGGCCTGTATCCCATCTTTGTCCTTACTTTCTCTTCTACTCTTCCCGCATCAACTCATGTTCTCTCACCTTTGCCCTCTATAGCTAGCGCCTTTTAAGCCATTGTCACTATTGCTATTAGCTTCTTCATCAGTTCGCCTCCATTCATCTATTCCTCATATGACCGGGGATGTTTTCACTTTGACAGAAAAACTTCTCATCCTCTGTCGACACTCACCATAGTCCAATTAGATTTGTGTAAAACAATTCCAGTAGATTTAGACAATGAAAAGGGAAGGAGAAGGGACTTGGTCTTTATCCCTCACTCCCTTATTATTCCACAATCCTATTTATTAAATAGAACAGAGAGAGGGAGAAATTTTTGGAACCAAAGGCTTGTGCACGTTTCTTTCGTTCTGCGTTGAAGGTCGCCAGAATTCGTCTTAATTCTTGCCGTCCGTTGCTGTGTTCTCGCCATCTTCCCTCTTCACCTGTCTGCCATCTTCCTTTGTCACGTTCTTCTTCCTCCGTGCTGCAAATTGTGGCTGTGCGTGGGTGTGTTGAGAATTGTTTCTCTTTCTTTTCTCCTTTAGTGCGTCGATTTTGTTTTCGTGTGTGTGTGTGAGCAAAACATTCATTGCTATCAATCGGTTGACCATTAGTTTGGTTAAAAATATTAACAGACAATAACTCCATCAATCTTAATCCTAGTTCGGAGAGAAAATAAAAAATAAAACATTTATTGGCCCAAATGATTAAAAAATAAGAATAAAAATAATCCTACTAATATTACCCCATATGCAAATTTGAGACCTCTCCTTCCCCTTCTGTCCTTCCCCACTACTGTCCCGTTGTCGCATCCCCCATCCCCCATCATCTCCTTCCACCTTTCCTCCTCCGCATTTGAAGTTGAGATCTCTTCCCAACCGTAACCAATCACAGTGATCTCTCCTTCCTCTCATCGGAAGTTACCGAATAGTTGCCCAAGATCAATGACGCCATTGAGTCGGTGGTGAAGACGGTCATATGGCCACTTTTGAGCTTGAAATCTCTGCGCTCTTTCGGCAAAATTCCCACCCAAGCACAACTCAAAGCCATAATTGCCCAAAAAAATTGCTCCGCCCCCTTCAATTTCCCTCGATTTGTTGAGGTCATGAGCAAGCGCATGAAGGCTGAGCCTTTTGACAAACAACTTTGCGGTGTTAGTTCTGACAGCAAGATCCGTTATGAGGAGTTCATTGCTATAATGGTGGCTAAGTGAGATGCTTCTACATATGGCTTTTCTTCTATTTTAATGTTATTGGCTTCGCAATCTCTTCCTTTGCCGATTTCTTCTGGAACTCTTCGAGGTTTCATGATTTCTTCCTCTTTTTTTCCTTTTGCTTCATAACAGTTGGGGTTGATTACTCACTTTTTCTTTCCTTTTTTTAATTTTATTTTTCTATTTCATTTTAATTAAGACTTGATCTGGGTTTGTTGATATTGGATGATGTATGTTGAACTGATTTTTGTTGATTGATTACTCGTAGGGATTTGAACATGGGTGATGATGGGGGGCGAGTGATGAAAAGATGAAAGGAACTTTTTTCGAAAGGTGAGTGATGGAGAAGAAAGAAATGTTGTTTAGAAGGGGGCGAAGTGAGATGCACTTTGGCAAGCTCTGGTTATTTTTATTTTATAAAAAAAAATTAACAGTAATTAAAAGTAATATTTTACAGTAATTTTGGGAGTAGCGTACATACTAACAACGTAATAAGTAATAAGTGCACGATTTAATGGTGGAAAGTACTTTCGTTATTGCTTTTTTTTTTACTTGTTTCTGGGAAACTTTACAGAACTAATTTTTTAACAAACGCGGTGAAGAATAGACTTTCTCCTGCAATTTTATAATTAACAGTTGTGGAAAATTATTTTTTTTTTATTTTTTTTGATAATTTTTTTATTTTAAGCTATCTTGTATTTGGCAAAATCAAAATAAATAAATTTCCAGCTAACAATGTGCATTCAACAATTTTAAAATCAAAATTAGTAATCCAAACTTTGTAATAATTCATCTAAAAGTAATTAGGTAAGTAAATATGAATCGTGTCACCTCTCTCTACCTTGTGTATTCTTTTTGTGAGCTATATCCTAATGATTTCTTGAATATACCAGATTATATGATATCTACATTCAATACTTTTAGGTTAACGACAGTACTAATAAAATGACAAAATATTAATCACAAGGAAGTATTAAACTTTAAATCTAATAAATTTATAAAAAAAATAAAATTTAATTAGTTATAAACAACTTACCTTTGGAAAAAATCATGGTGGAAGATAACTTGTGCCCTTTCTCTTCGATATGAACAAATGGATCACCGATTAAAAAAATGACCCTTTCTCTTCGATATGAACAAATGGATCACCGATTAAAAAAATGATATTATATAATATGCTAAACTTTATATATACCTCATAAATTTATGAACATAAACTCATTTGTCAATGATTTCTCTTTAATCTCCTGATGTGGTTTTTCAAACATAGAATTGAATCAGTAAATAGCATTGTCATGAGGGGCTAAGATCAGCAGAGTCTAATAACTATTATAAAATATTAATCACGTTGATTTTTTTAATTGATCACTTGATTTACCAGAGTTTTACCCTGATTATATCCGGATTCGACCCGCGTTGTGTACTTGACTATGGTGGGTGAGTCTACCAACAGAAATTTTATACAAACGTCAAAACTCAAACTTGAGACCTATCTTAAGCAATACTAAGCCACTTATCATTTACACTAACCTCCGTTGGTAATCATGTTGAATATAATTCTATTACAATATGTATAAATGCTTGCCAAATATAACAGTATACTTATTCTTCAACATAAGGTGTAAAATATATTTTTCTCTCAATTTGAATCACGATATCCGCCATGTACATAATCCTCGACTTTTGATCGTTATCTTCTAACACACTTGATAAACACTTATTTTTGTATAGATTTTAGTATATTAAAAGAGAGTTTTATCACCAATTTCAAAAAATAAGAGTATTGTTTTGAGTAATAAATAAATAATATAAATTTAGAATAATTGATAATTAATTGATATAATTTAGTTATTTAATTGAACATTATTTCATTAGATAAATTATTTCTTCTTCTGAATTTCAATTTCAAGAAAATGGTGACTAATTATCAAGCAACTAACTTTTAATAGCATGGGATGGGGAATCAGTTAAAGTGTAACTAGATTGTTATGGTTCAAGAATTTTCTAATTTCAAAATTTGATTATCAAGCAATATACATATATTCACAGTAAAAAATTTCAAAGATGAGACAGTAGTTTAGTAGCTGAAGGAGTTGGAGTTAACTTTAAGGTCCTGCGTTTGAGTCTCAACAGCTGCAGAGCGAGGGTTTCTTTTAATTTTTTAGCGTGTGAAATTACAATTTTTGAGCGAGGGTTTCTCAAAAATTGCTTTAGCCGTGCAGATAGATAGAAGCGGCGATAGAAGCTTCATGCCAGTGATGTCGTGTGACCAGCCCCTACAGCGTCCCATCACGTCCCTCTGTTGTATCGCCGTCGCTGGTATGGTCACATCACTCGGTAAGATCCAACTCTCTGATTTATAGAGCTGTCGATGGAAATCAGAGGGGATCGCAGAAGGTAGAAGAGTGAGAGAGCTAGACGGTCGACGTGTTATAGAAAGCACTTTGCCATTGGTTTTAGTCGCTGTCGCCGTCGTGCCATTTCAGTCGCTGCCGTCGCATTTCAGGAATTGGGTCCTAGAATTTCTGGTTGCTTTCAATCCCCAGCTCGATGTCGGCATAGTGAAGTGCTAGGAAAAGGATAATCAAAGGGGGCAGCAAAAGAAAGGAAGAAGGCCATAGTGTGACACTGGAGACTGTGCTGTAGAGTCATCGTTGGTGAGTGGTAAGTGCCCTACTCTACTTTCATTCTCTATCACTATGATTTTGGAAATTCTGGGGTTTAATATTCTAAGTGAGCCATGAAGTGTTGCTATTTTTGGGTATGCTCTTCTGTGTGATAGATCATCTTTCCTGCTCAGTGAGTTTGTTGAGAAACAGAGGCTTGTTGTCTCAGTGGGTAGGTGAATTCCTAGTTCTAGGAATAAGATTCAAAGTATGAAAAGAATTTGTATATATATATCCTGATGCATATAGGTGTCGCCTGCGATGATTGTGTGTGTGAGCAGGGACTTTTAAAACAGGGACCCTTTGTATTAGTTTAGTGGTTGATGCCTGCATGTGAGTGTGTGTGTTTCTGTGAGGAAAGAGCGGGACAGTATAGATATATATACATATGTATGGGTGTGCTGAGGAACGGTGGTGATGGTGGGAGTTATATGTGTAAGTGTATGTGTGTGAAATTGCTCTGTTATGGGAGTCAGTTACTGTGTGTGTGCATATAAGTTGGGTGCCATGAGCTGGGTATGAGGGATTTCATTTTCTGTTGTATAGGTGTATCTGAGGGTGCTGTCGAGATAATCATATAGTGGAAAGGAGGCTTTGAGCATTGTTGAAAGTATATATGTGTGTGTATAAGTGGAATTGAGAAACTGACGAAAGGGAATTGATGAATTTAGTGAATAAAGGAATTGGAGCAATAGTTTGGTCTTAATTGGAATATGAATTAAGTGCGTAATGTAGATGAGCTTGAAGGGAAGGGAAGGAAAGGGAGGTTAATTATAGTGATAATTTCATTAATGATGTAGAAGTTGAAAATGTTCACAGAAGTACATTGGAATACTAACTTATTGTTAATTAAATGCAATTTCATGTTGAGGCATAATAAGGAAATTATTATTTGGTAAATTAGTTAAGTAGTTAATGCTTTGATAATGTTGACTTGAAGGGTAGTCACACATAATGAGTTTTTCTCTAAGGGAGTAGTTGATTGCGAGAAAGATTGTATATTTTTGTTGAAACTTTGAATAGAACATTAATATATTGTTTCGGAATATTAGGTAATTGAGAAGTGAAAATAATCGAAAGTGATTGGCTAAAATGGTAAAGATTTTGGGAGCGTGGTAGGTGAGTGAATAACATTCCCTAAAGTTAACATTGTTAAATACATTGTTATTTCATTGAAAATGTTGAATTTCAAATATGATTTTCAAAAAACAAGTTTTACGAATTCATGGTTTTAAAATTGTTAGAATGATTTAGCTTCAAATGGTTTACAAAAAGATTACGATTATGCATAATGAGGTTTTATAAAAGAATGTGATATTGAACTGATGTTATTCATGAAATATTCCTATGCAAATTTTATATGTTTTCATAGTAACTAGATATTGGATTTTAAATGTTCATGCTAGGGTTTTTTTGAAATTCAAAGTAGTTTTTATCAACGATTATGTCATTTGAAACGATTGAGATCATTACATGAGAAATAGACCTCACGTATGTTGGAAACATTTTAGAAAGGACGGAATATAGAACGCTGGTTGCTAATAACAGTACTATTAGTCCTTGGTGCACCTTTGTTACCCGAGCTCGATGGATATCCGTGGGTTTCATACTTGCGATAGTTAGTGGCATTGAGCCACCAGACTATTTCGTGTGATTTATTTTCACGACATTTAGTGGCCTTGAGCTGCCATATTGGTTATTTATCCTCGTGGATTGTGTGTCTATGCTTATTTCGTAGCTTCGTGCTACACTTGGTTATTTACCCTTGTGGATTGTGTGTCCACGCCTGGTTACATTCTGTTAAAGTCCTACGGAAAAATGATGGTTTTAAAAGGATTACTTTTAAATGATTGATTTGAAATGGTTATTTCAAATTGTTTTCCCTAAAATAAAAATATTTACGGAAAGGTTTGCATCCAATTATGAAATGTTATGAAATAAATTTTCAACATGATTATGCATTGTTTATTTTCGTATTTTTAAATTATATTTTTGGGACATTATTTACAAGTAGATTATTTGGCTTCATATCGTGCAGTTGACCCTAATCCTCTCGCTGAGCAGTAAAGAGCCCCGTTACCGATCCGAAACGTTGTTTTCTTAGAGACTATTTTTTTGATGTAATTACTTTTTTTTTAAGAACTTGTATTATTTTGATAAAAGGGTAAATGCTCCACATGTTCCTTAGAAAAGATTCTGTTTATTTTAGAAAATTTTATGGAAACTTTAAACATTTGCAGTCTATTGTAGGATTATCGGGAGATAGATATACAACCACGATCCTGCCAAGATTCCTACATAGGACTTGCTTTTGATTTGTGAATTGTAATTTATTATGGATTCGTTTCAAATGTTTCATGTAACATTTTAGGCTTTTGGGATGTGAAATATTTTATATTCTATGTCGATCATGGTTCAAATTTTAGGACATGACATAGATATGTTTGACAGCTGGAAGGTGGACTAGACAAATTACACACCTTGGGAAGATTTACTCCATCTTCTATCTCTTGCTTTGTCTGAGCTCATTCATTCCATCTCTACTATGACTAACTTTGCTTTCATAATAGAAATATCATCTCTAAACTTCCTTCACTAACAATTGAGAAATTCGATCACCATCATTTCCTCTAGTCGCTGCAACATTTTTTGATTAACTCTACAATTCCATATCCTCTCTTATACGAATTTATGATCACTGAAGAGTTATTCCATCTTTGCTTTATCATCTAATCTCAATTTCTTCATGGCTTCCTTTGCTCTCACTTCTTTGCTGAGGAGGAACTTATGATGCGTGGCTAATTGCTGGTGTTCACCTAGGGAGATGGAGCTTGAGTTCTCATGCTACAAAGAGGGAGTTCCTTTACTCATTGCCATTGTTTGGGAATTAAGTGTGAAATCATACAAGTTGTATAGTTTCAGACTCTTTTCAAGAATATTGATTGCTTAATTTGAGTAGAGACATTTATGGTTTACAAAGTAATTAGAGACAATTATTGTAAGGATTGAGTTGATTCTTGCTTCTTCTAAATTTAAAGAGAATTGTATTGCAGAGTGTGGAGTAGTAGATTCAATCTCTATAGTTAATTTAATTAATACAATAATAGTTCATAGTCTTGATTGCTCAAAGAAGAATTAATTTGTCTCTGCATATTTTTCTAAACCGAATCAAATTTACTTGTTGTCAGTCAATCAAGTTGAGGATTACAGTGAGTGTAGCTTACGAGTTGTGAGTTAATTATGTTGATATTCGGTGTTAAAACTCCTTAACTTCAGTGAACAAGGAAGGTGACATTTATCTCTAAGGAAACATATAGTCCTCATTTGGTTAGAACACTCTTCATTAACACATTTTCTATACTTGTCATTCTTAGAATTTTTCTTATAAAAATAGAAATAAAAATAATAATTTTGCTTATAAAAATAGAAATAAAAATAATATCTAGCAGAAATTAATTAGAAGATACAATGAACATCTCTCATACTTGCATTAGTTAATTTGATAATTTATGACTTAAAGAATTACTAGGAACTAAATTTATTTGACTCTTTATGAACCGATCTAGGCTAGCTCCACTTTACTATAATTTACTTATTTTCTTTTGATAAACAGAGTGGCGTTTATCAAAATAGTGCCATTGCTGGGAAGTCTTATTTGTTAAGGTTCCTTACATAATCCTTTGGGCTCAAAAACAAAAAATATATAGATATTTTTAATTTTCTGCAAATTTAGTGCTCTATCTTATACATCGCGACCAATTGCTTGTTTTATAGCAACTAAACTGCATAGCTAATTGCTAAAGAGTCTATGTGATTATTCGTCATGACCACATTCACATTTGGTTGCAACCTAAAATCAGTGTTAAACCAGACTTGCTCTCCGTGACTTTTGGTTAGAACAAGATTTGTATTAGGTGACTAAAAAATCATTGTCCATCAAGTCGTCCTTTATGTGACTTTTAGTCATAACTAGATTGACACTTAGTCATAACCCAGAGTTAGTGTTTAGTGAATATTACTCTCTATGACTTTCTGCAAGGTCTTTTCAAGATTATAATAATCTATCTTCTCAAGTAGCAATTATGAATGCTCATATTAACAAATTAGCTGCCCAATTGAACAATGTAATGTTCAAAACTCATAATCTCAAGCTCTATTTACTCCTAATTGTCAACTTTGTTCTTTTCCTATGCATACTAGTGACAAGTGTCCTATATATTATGAATATGTATAAGCAATCTATCAAGGCAAACCAAATCAATATCCAAAAAACAATCCATACTCTAACACATATAATGAAGGATGGAGGGACCATTCAAATTTTGGGTGGAAGGGTGGAGGAGGAGATAAGAATTTTGGATAGAACAGATTTAACAATGACAGGCAAGTAGCTGAATCCTCAAGAGCTATGAAAGTACCTATTGCTATAAAGGATGATGGTATATATGAGATAATCAAGAGTATTAATGTGATAAATTCAAACATAAATTATATCAATTCAAATCAGCTCTCGTTTCAAGGATGTGCGATCTATGGTGGAGAGTAACGTAGCAACGTCAAATTCAAAGTTTGCTACCTTGGAGAGAAAAATAGATCAGTGAGAAACTAAAGCTTCAAACTTGAATGGTTTTGTATCTTAGTTAGCTAATTTGGTGAGTAATGTTCAAGCAACAATTAGTTGAAATCTACCTTTAAACACTATTGTTAATCCTAAATATGTTAATGTTATGAGCTTGAGGGGTAGAAACTAGTGGGAAAAGTCAATTTTAATGTTGATAAAGGTGATGACAGAGAAAATGATCAACAAGATAGTCTGGAACTGAAGAGTTAATTGAAGGAAAAGCTTCACTTATTCCAGAATTAGAAAGCAAGAAATAGAAGAGGATTTTGCAGTAGAAAAATGATCAAGGTAAATTGAAAGATGCTACAAAATCAGCTGAAATTCATGAAGTAATAACTAATTCCAAAAGTACAAGTAAGAAATCAGACAAGAATTAGCTGCAAAATGAGCATGAAGATGTAGAACAGAAGGACAAAGAGGTAAGTATTAAACATATACATTTTCCTAGTATAAACATGTGTCCAAAGAAAGTTTTAAAAGAAACAAGAACATGATATTATGAATTTATTGGGAAAATTGGAAGTTAATATACCACTCTTGGATTTAATTAGAAGTATACATAAGTATGAAAAATTCATAAAAGAATTCTGTACTAATAAAAGAATTTTCTAGCCAAATGAGAGGGTTCAAAAGGGCTCTAGTGTATTAGCCTTACTTAAGCTACAGTTTCCTATTAAATGTGATGATCTAGGTTCATTTATAATTCTAATTACTATAGGTAAGTTTCAATGTGCCAGTGCTCTGTTAGATCTAGGTGTAGCTATAAATGTAATACCAACTTCCATTTATACATTATTATGCATAGTCTCACTTAAAGAAACTACAATGATAGTTTAACTTGTTGACCAAACTATTAGGAAACCTGAGGGACATTAGAAGACATCTTAGTGAAGGTTAAAGACTTGGTTATACCTGTAGATCTCTATGTCTTAGATATGTCACATGAATCAACCACAGAATAACCTATTATTTTGGGTAGGCAATTTCTTAGAATAGCTAACACTGCCATAAGCATGAAAAATATGAGTATTACAATGGAAGTGGGTGATAATGTCATATCTTATAATGTATATGAAACAATAAAACATCTATTTAAAAATTACTCACTGCTAGGCTTAAGTGCTATTGATGCATGCATAGAAGAAGCTAAAGAATAACATAGACTTTTGCTTCAAAATTTTGATGAATATAATTTTGAGCTGTGTGGATATGAATTTCTTCTTCTAAATTTTATTTAGATAGTAGAGGTAATATATCAAGTATTAACTACAATTTAGCTGATAGCTTATTTTTCACCCTATAATTTGTTTCTTTTTCTCTTACTAACCATTTAAATGAAGCTATAGTGTCTGCAGTTACTTCAGTACCTAAGGAGTCATTATTGGTGAATTCTGTTATAGCCTTGTAAATTAAGAAGTTAACTCCATCAATTATCCAACCACCTGAATTGGAACTTATTTAAACCACTTCCTAACAATATTAAATGTGTTTTAGCTGAAAATGGCAAATTACCTGTTATAATTGTTAATTCACTTTCTATTTTTGAGAGAGGTTAGTTTCAGTTTTGAAAACACTTAAGAGAGCAATAGGTTTGGCCTTAGCTAATATACCTCATATAGATGCTACTGTATTCACACACAAAATCTTGTTAAATGATGGAGCCAAGCCTATTGAATAGCAATAGAGAGGGCTAAACCCTTTTATATCCAATTTTAGGTAGTGAATGAGTAAATCCAGTTCATGTGGTTCCAAAGAAAAGTGATATAACTATGATAAGGAATGAAAAAAATAAATTCATCCCTACTAGACTGCAAAATTTATGGTGAGTATGTATTGATTATAGGAAATTGAATGATACAACTAGGAAGGACAATTTTTCTTTATCATTTATAGATCAAATATTGAAAATACTTGTTGGAAAAACTAATTACTATTTTCTTGATAGATTTTTAGGGTATTTTCAAGTTCCAATTGCACTTGAAGACCAAGAGAAAATCACTTTCACATGTCCATTTGGAACCTATGTTTATAGGAGGATGCCATTTGATTTGTACAACGCTCCTAGAACCTTTCAAAGAGCAATGATGTCTATATTCAGTGAGTTCTTAGAAAGTAACATGGAGGTATTCATGGATGATTTTACAGTGTATAGGAAGGACTTTGATAAATACTTAGAGAGTTTAGAGAAAGTCTTAACAAGGTGTATTGAGAAAAAACTTGTGTTGAATTTTGACAAATGCCATTTTATGGAAGATAGAGACATAGTTCTAAGACACTTAATATCTAAGAATGGAATTGAAGTAGATAAAGTAAAGATTGAGGTTATTTCTTCTTTTTCTTATCCCACATCTTTAAAAGAACTAGGGTCATTTCTAGGACATGCTAGATTTTTTATAGAAGAATTATAAAGGATTTTAGTAAGATTGTCTCTCTACTTTTTAAACTCATGTAAAAAGATGTAGAGCTCTATTTTGATGATACTTGTAAGAGAGCATTTGACACCATTAAAGTTATTTTTATCACATCATCCATACTTGCTGCCCTTAATTGGCATTTAGAATTTAAGCTTTCATATGATACATCAAATGAAGCTTGAGGACTAATGTTAGGACAAAAAGATGGTAAGCTATCTAAAGTTATTTTATATGCTTCCAAGACATAAGATAATGCTCAAAAGAATTATATTATCACTAAAAAAGAACTCTTTGCTATTGTGTTTGCATTTGACAAATTCAGATATTATATTTTGAGTTCTAGTTGATTATATACACTGACCATATTGCTGTAAAATTCTAGTTTAAAAAGTCACAGTCCAAGCCTCATTTCTTGATATAGATGCTATTAATTCAATAATTTGATGTGGAAATAAGAGATAAAATTATAGTAGAGAATGTGGTGGCTGATCATCTTAGTAGGTTGCTTGAAAATACAAGGGGAGTACTAGAATCTGACATTATTTGTAATGAATTTAGAGATTATTCTATTTTTATAATTTCTGTAATTATACCTTGTTATTGCCACATAATGAACTATATTGTTACTGGTCTGATTTTACCTTCTCTATCTCATTTTCAGGCCAAAAGATGAAGCATGAGCAAAATATTATATATGAAAACCACACACTCTATGAAAAAATGATGTGATCAAGTTTTAAAGAAGTTGGTTCCAAGTAAAGAAGTGGACAACATTCTTATAACATGCCATTCCTCTATTGTGGAGGATATTTCAGTGCCAAAAAGACTTAAAGATCATTGAAGCTGGTTTTTATTGGCCGCATATATTCAAGGACTGCTATGAATTTTGCAAAACTTGTGATAAGTGCCAATGCTTTGGTAGATTGACTAAAAAGTATGAAATACCTCAACATCCTATGTTGTTTTGTGAGATGTTTGAGGTATGGGGAGTTGACTTCATGGGACAATTTCCACCATCTTTTGGTTATACATAGATTTTGCTAGTTGTGGACTATCTTTCAAAGTGGGTGGAGGCTATACCAATAAGAAAAGATGATGCAGTGACAGTATCAAAGTTCCTTGAGTCACACATTTTCTCAAGATTTAGTGTGCCTAGAGCTATAGTGAGTGATAAGAGTTCTTATTTCTACAACAAGATTTTAAGTGGGTTATTTGTAAAGTTTAGGATCAAACACAAGGTCTTAACAACTTACCACCCCAAAGAAATGGTCAAGTTAAAAATTCTAACAACTTTGTTAAGAAGATTTTAGAAAGGATAGTAAGACATTCAAGGAAATATTAAAGTGTTAGATTAGATAAAGCTTTGTGGGCATACAAAACAACACATAAAACCCCACTTGAGATGTCTCTATACGTAATGGTTTATGGAAAAATATGTCATCTACTAGTAGAAATTGAGCACAAAGCATTTTGAGCAGTCAAGGATTGCAACTTGGAATTTGACACTGTTGAAGAAGAAAGAATGTTACAGATTCAAGAATTGGAAGAAATAAAGCTAGATGCTTATAATAATTCCATGATCTACAAGTAAAAAGCCAAGCTTATTCATGATAAATAGATTATGCATAAGGAATTCCAGGTTTGTGATAAACTTTTGAGATTTAAAACTAGATATACATTCAAACCTAGAAAACTTGCCACTAGATAAGATGGTCCCTATGTGGTAACTAAGGTCCAAGATTATGGGACTATTGAACTATTGGATGAAGTAGACGATACATAATTTTAGGTAAATGGCCATTTATTAAAGCTGTTTAATGAGAACTTCCAATCACCTTAATATTCAGGTTGTCTCCTTCCTTGTTTACCCACTTATAATAGTCTGTTTTACCAATTTTGCTTACACTATTTGAGCTATTATGTTTTGATTAAGTGTGGGGGATGAGTCTAAGTCAGTAGGGGTAGATAGATATTTTTATTTCACATGGATTTGGTTCAGTTTCTATTTTTCTTATTGCTAGCATTATGCACATTATTCATTATCTTTTCACATTGAGGACAATGCAAAAATTGAGTATAGGGGAGAATGGACTTAAGTGTATAAAATATGTGAGTTAGTTACAATCACACAATCACTATCTTATTGGAGAGTTTCTGTCACTTTTAGTCATGACTAGATTTATACTTAGTCGCTACCAAAAATCCTTGTTTCATGAATTTATCTCTCTGTGACTATTGGTGGCGACTTGTAGTTGTTTTCATCGTGACTAGAGCATGTGTGTTTATCAAGTTTACTCTTTCTAATTTGTAGTCACGACCAATATTTATCTTTGTCGTAATAAATCTTCCTATCTCTCGAGTTCTACTCTCTGTGTATATTAGTCATGATATGATGCTTTTCACATCACGACTAAAGAAACCTGCTGAAAAAATTTCTATCTAATTATGATTATCTGCTTGGTTTTTTTTTTGAATATTTTTGCTGTAATAAATTGAACTTTGGACACATATCTTTGAATTTTGACAAAACTTGTTGAGTGTGAGTTGCTTGTTTCATTGATTGGCTACTGAGAATTGTTCTTCATGAATAATTAGTCTCATGTATTTAGTTCAATACGCAGGCAATCCAGTCATGGTGAGTTTAATGAGATTGAGTAAGCTAGATGGAAGGATTTTGAGCCTTCAACACATACTCCTTAATATTGGGTGACACCATTTAGTTTAGTAACTTTGCAGAACTTGTCTCAATCCTTAATTCAAAACCAACTCAACTCTTGAAATTGTGAATATGATAAGGGCATTTCTTTCAAAACCTTCTTGACCAAACAGTAGGCCACATAAATATTAAATCATTTGCTTGAGCCCCTTAAGACATTCACTTTCTTTTAAAATTCCATCCTGAATTGATGCATATTATACAAGATATTTGTAGCTACATTAGTTCCTTAGTTGAAAAATAATTGTTAAAGTTGCAACCATTTGTTGAATATTTGAACCTCAATGTTATTGAAATCTGGCTCAAAAGTTGGAAAAAAAGAGAGAAAAGAACATGAAAAAGAGAAAATGCAGAGTATTGCAAAAAGAAAAAGAAGAAAGAAAGGAGAAAAATAAGAGAAAAACAAAGGAAAAAGAAGAAGAGAGAGACCAGATGTGAAGAAAGATAAGCTAATCCAACTTTAATGGGAAGAGGTTAGATGTTGAATTAGTTTATGACTTGTTAATTTTTGCAGCTGCACCATTTGAATTGTTATCACAAAAAATGAGCTTGAAAAAGGAAGAATATGTGCAGTATTTCATTAGTTATTGACATTAATTCTATTCTATCGAATAACCTATCCAACATTATAACCCTTATAAGACTCTTTAATTCATAACCCTTGTGGCATTTAGTAGTGGAGATGTAGGATCGTTACAAGCCTATGGGAAGTCTAAGCTAGATGGTTGAGTGAGAATAAACCTGATAAGAGTGAGTGAAACACTATACTATGTGAGAAAATCTCAACCTAGTTGCTTACTATAATCTAATTGCATGAGTGAGATTCTTTGATTAATATGTATTAATATGGATTGTTTCTAATTGAAGGGAAAGATTGATGATTGAAAGTGATTTATGTTGAATTTGCTTTGTCAATTTTGTTGAATATGTGTTTGAATTTCAATTTTAATTTATAATTTTGCTTAGAGTACAAAAGTTTAGTGTAGAGGAATTGATACACTCTTATTTTTGTATAGATTTTAGTGTGTTAAAAGAGAATTTTATTATCAATTTCAGAAAGGAAGAGTATTATTTTGAGCAATAAATAAATAATATGTATTTGGAACAATTGGGAATTAATTGATATAATTCTAGTTATTTAATGGAACATTATTTTATTAGACAAACTATTTGTTCTTCTGAATTTCAATTTTAGGAAAATGCTGACTAATCACTAGGCAACTAACTTGAAAGAGAATGGCATGGAGAATCAGTTAAAGTGTAACTAGATGGGTTTAACAGCTAGAAGGTGGACTGGACATATTACACACCCTAGGATGATTCATTCTATCATTTGTCTCTTGCTCTGTCTGAGCTCATTCATTCCACCTTTACTGTTACTACCTCTACTTTTATAATATAAATCTCATCTCTAAACTTCCTCCGCTCATAACTGAGAAATTTGATCACCGTCATTTCCTCTGGTCACTGTAACATCTTCCACTTAACTCTAAAATTCCATATCTTCTCTCGTACAGTTCTACAATCACCAAAGACTTATTCCATCTTCACTTTATATCTAATCTCAATTTATTTATGGCTTCATTTACTCTAACTTCTTTGCTGAGCAGGACCCGATGATGCGTCGCTGAGTGCTGGTGTTCACCTAGAGAAATAGAGCCTGAGTTCTCGCTATATAAAGAGGGAATTTCTTTACTCATTGCCATGGTTTGGGAATTAAGTGTGAAATCATGTGAGTTGTATAGTTTCATACTTATTTCCCGAATATTGATTGCTTAATTTGAGTATAGTTGTTTATGGTTTATAGAATAATTAGAGACAATTATTGTGAGGATTAAGTTTATTCTTGCTTCTTCTGAATTTAAAGAGAATTTTATTGCGTAGTGTGGACTAGTAGATTCAATCTCTATAGTTAATTCAATTAATCCCATATTAGTTCATAGTCATGACTACTGATAGAAGAATTAATTTGTCTCTACATATTTTTCTGAACCGAATAAAATTTACTTGATGTCAGTTAATCGAGTTGAGGATTATAGTGAGTATAGCTTGGAGTTGTGTGTTAATTCTATTTATATTTGATGATTAAAACTCCTTAACTTTAGTGAACAAGGAAGGTGGCATTTATCTCTAGGGGAACATAGTCTTCATTTAGTTATAACACTCTTCATTAACACATTTTCTATACTTGTCATTCTCAGACTTTTGCTTATAAAAATAGAAATAAAAATAATAGATAGTAGAAATTAATTAAAAGATACAATAAACATCTCTTATACTTGCATTGGTTAATTTAATAATTTGTTGCTTAAAGAATTTCTAGGAAATAAATTCATTTGGCTCATTGTGAACTAATCTAGGCTAGCTCCAATTTACTATAGTTTAGCTATTTTTTTATAAATAGAATGACGTTTATCACACACAAAGTCATATTTATCCCCCTATGCTTCATGTAGGCATTTGAGGTAGAAGTCGCTATAATTCAAAAGAGAAAGAAGCACACACATGATATAATATAAAGTATTACAATAAATTTGTAACTTACTATGTATATGACCAGTTAGATTATAGTTGAATCTAACATATCAAGATTTAGGAATTGAACGAGGTCATTCCTATCCATGGTGAAATCATATGGCTCCTTTATATTCAGAATGCCTGGTGGAATATGGAAACTAAGTGCACCCTCTATATCTTGTACCATAGAATGAAGCTGTAAAAGACTAACGAATATCGAGAAAGGGTTGGATCAAGATGATTGAGCTCCTCTCTCTTTTCTGCGTACTTCAACGTTGGCTTCTTTGACATTGGATTCTTTTTTTAACTTCTCTTTTTGACAAGAGATGTTGGCCATAGAATGAAACTACCAATAACATCATCCAATATTTTGACCTTGTCAGTAGAGCATAGCACTAGTGTACTACCATTACCATTTTTTATCTTATCTATCGTCACCACTTAGACTGTTGGAATTCTCTTGTGGTGGTGAATTGTTGTACCTAGGTATACTCAACCATTACTGATAAGGAATTTCATGTCAAAGTTATTCAAGATGAAGAGACCACATGGATGCCCATTGTCTTTGATCTGGTTAAGGTCAAGGTTAAGGTCATTTGGTTGTTTCTCCTTCTGATTGTTACTACTCTTCCTACTTGTTACCATAGGACAACCCTGGAATATTGAAAAATTACTCAAGACATATTACATGTAATTGTTATTTGTGATTACTTAAATGCCCCTTTAAAATAAGTGATTATTTATTACTTGTGATGGTTATGACACACAAGCCATTTGGAAGGTAGTGGGCAAGCCCATCATCATCATCATAGCTTGATTAAGCCTAGCACTCATCTCCTCATGAATCTTTTGAATCTCAACTTGATGTTGTTGAGTAAGTTTAGCTTGAACCTTTTTGAGCTCATCTTTAGACATCATGTCCTCAGAGGTTGCACTGGTACTTTGTGAAATAGAGCCAAAGAAAATGAACTCTTCACAACCAACCCCTTTAGGCTTCCCAATAGCAGTATCCAATATATCCATTTATTTTTCAAGAATGGATGACTATTGGGTTACTTGCTCTTTAAGTGCATCCTATAACATAAAAGTAACTAATTTAAAATAATTGAAGAGTACGTAATCATGTATAAAGTTTTACTATTTAAACTTATTACTTACAATTCTTTCAACAACAATAGCAACCTCTGGAGTACTGTATTTTCCCTTCTTAACCCTCGCTGCCTTCCATTTTTGTTGGTGAGATAGATATTAGTGTTGGAAATTGTGCCCTAGGGGCCAATCATTGTCTTATGAACATTATTGATTTATGAATTTATTAATTGAGTTATCATATTATTTGCATGTTTACTATGATGACCATCCTTGGATAATTCATGATATTATCCTAAATGTCCCTGGTCGATCATCTATGTGGGAGCACAGATGAAATAAGACCAGTATGACTTTGGAGATGTATAAAGATATAAATCAAAGTCATAAGCACATGTAAGAGTACAGGGTGTTGGACCGACCCGCTATGAGAGAACTGCATGGGTAACGTCATAAGCTTCTCTCATATACAAACCATGTCAATATGCCCTTTGACCTGAGATCATCATGGATTCTTACATGACAAAACGCTCAGCTTTGACCTAGTCAAAAGTCACTTTTGACCGAGTGATCATAAAAACTATGTTCGGGCTTAGTGATTTTTCATGCGGAGGAATGTGAATGGTCAAGATGGAATTTGTCCCTCACATTCGTGGAGAGATATTACTGGGCCCATCGATGAGTGAGTCTGAGAAATGTATGGCCATACTGTAATGGAAAGGTAGTTCCATTTCTATAGTCAGACTACTCAGGGATCGAGAAAGTAACGGTCGGGAATAGGAGGATGACATCATCCATGCCTCATCCATGACCAAAATATCGCGTGACAGAAGGGACATGATATGGTTGTATAAAAGGTTACATCGTTTATCAATCCTCATATGATTTGGGTAGTCGTTATGTCTTGCTAGAGACCGCTTGCGACTTGTGGGCTAGTATAGCAAATGGCCCACTGCCAACTTTATATGGGCCTACAGGGTCGCACACAAAATAGCCCAACACGAGCTATGATGTCCAGATTCATTGAATCTAAGACATGTCCAGATTCAATGAATGATCCAGGTGAATGTATATATATTTATTTATATTCGTATATATATAAATTCGTATATATATATATATTATATATATGAGATATATGAGATTTAATTTATAAGGATAAATTAAATCTCTATCACGTTTGAATTCGAAATTCAAATTGATAGGATATCTCATATAAAAGATATTTATAAGATTTAATTTATACTTATAAATTAAATCTCTATCACGTTTGAATTCGAAATTCAAATTGATAGGATATCTCATATAAGAGATATTTATAAGATTTAATTTATAAGGATAAATTAAATCTCTATCACGTTTGAATTCAAAATTCAAATTGATAGGATATCTCATATAAGAGATATTTATAAGATTTAATTTTAAGGATAAATTAAATCCCTATCATGTTTGAATTTGAAATTCAAATTGATAGGATATCTCAAATTTATTTTATGAGAATAAATCAAATATAGTTCAGTCTCATCTTTATTTAAAGTTAAATAAATAGGTAATTAAATCTGTGGGATGGATTTAATATTATTTATTTAATTAGTTTCTTATAAAATTATACAATATATGATATTGTATTATTTTTAGAATTAATATAAGATTAACTCCTAAAATCCTTTTCGGTTAGGGAAAATGCAGAGCATCCTATATATCTAATATTAGGAGCTACGTTTTGAAACAGACACACACATAGAACACAGAAAGGCCGAAGGGGACTCTGCAAAAGGTTTGCAGATAAGAAACTGTCGAAATAGAGACGGAGAGGACGAACTCTTGAGAAAGCCCTGGAGGGACAAGAGATGCTAGCACGTCGTTCGTGGTTGAAAAGCTGTTTGTGTGGATACCAGTAGAGGAAGCTGACCTGAGCGTCGACTTCTTGTGATCAGAAAGGGAGCACGAGCCGCAGAGAGAAGCTATGAACGTCGTGACCGAAAGCTGTGGAAGTCGCTGAGACACACTGAGGGTAATGCTTCTTCCCACTTGACTTAAACACATACGGTAGATCCTGGCAAGGAATGAAAAACTTTTAAGATAATTTTCGCTGCGTGTCTTTCAATTCCTTACAATTAGATGGTTGAAATGAATCCATTAGGGTATGATACAGTAACCTTCTGCGCAGTCTGCAACTGATCTTCTATTATTTTCACATGAAAATATCAACAATTCAAAAGAATCTCCTTTTAGAGGGAAAGTTCTCAAAACAAAATGAAAACTTAAATAAAGTTAGTTTTCCATCAAACTTGACAAGTAATTTTCTTGTTAACCAAATCTTTTAACTAAATTTATAACTTTTCTAAATAATATTCACATTGCTTAGACTAAAAATAACACAAAACTATCGAGTAAATATCTAAAACATGAAAAATTAATATAACATGACAAAAAATACCATAAACAAAGTTCCATAACTATTTCAATGATGCCCCGTAACAAATACATAAGCAAGTCATGCCAATTAACAATAATAGGTTCCAATCCCAATGACTTATTACTCAAAATTCATACAAATAGGAACAAATCTAACAACCAAAAATCAACTTAAATTAAGTCTTAAACACAAGAAAACATAGCTCATATCATCTCATAAAGATTAAAGCAACAAATACATCAAGAACAATCAGAAAATAAAAAAAAAATAAAATAAAAGGAGAACGACGACTTATGACAATCACGACAGCAAGAATGACGGAGGGGGAGATAGAGTGATTGGTGATGATGAAAACTCGGGGCAAACACCAGTCTTGCACTATAATTGAGTTCTTTGGTATTGGGGCACGACGCACAGGACATAACGGCATGAAAGTAAAACTATGAAAAATGTATTCGCGATAGGGTTATATTTAAATTTGATTACTTTTAACAATGAATTTAAAAAAAAAAGCACTGTGAAAAGTATTTTTCATATGTTTTTTAAGAAAATCATCGTTCAAAGAATTTATCACTAAGCTTTTTTAAATGGGGTGATAAGTTTTTACTCCAAGCGTATTTTTTACTAGGTTGGTCTACTTTTCACAACATTTTTTTTCCAGAAAATCCGTTGTTAAAAGATTATTAATAAGAATTTATTTATAAAATTGTTATCCCCTTTTCTCACGGCTTTTTTTCAATAACCGCCGTTAATTTTTTTTTTCTAGTAATCTCTCCACTAACAACTTGTACATTATTATGGCAACTTTTATACTTCCAAAAAGTATATGGTGTTTGGTGCCTTTGGATAAAGCTCTGGGGTATTTTTTTACATCTTTACGCTGTAAAAAAGAGAAAAAGATTTGGCATAATGGTGATGGGAGTTAAGATTTGTTATTGGATTTTACTTTTTTATTTATATAAATATTATGTATTTATTATTTGATATTTATCTTTTTAATTTCTTTTTAATTTTCATTTAAAATAGCTAATATATATTTAAAAACATATCATTTTAATCATTATCGGTTAGACCCCTATCTGATTCATTGATCATTAATCCACTGTTTTGATCGATTCAATGTCTAATCCGATTTTTTTTCATTGGTCATGAGGAATATAATTGATATTTTGGTGATTTTCCAAATTAATTGAGAGGCAATCATTTTATTTGGGTCAATTTCTAACTATTTAAACTAATTTTTTTTATTTATTTTGTCATAGCTTTAAATATTTTATCAAAGTTGTTCTTGTAATATTTTTATTCTCATTTAATGTTATATTAATTTTTGGGTGACCATTGTGAATATATAGTAGATCAATAAAGATGAAAGAAACGAATAAATAAATAAAAGGAGAAAAACAATATTTAAGAAACCCTCCATAGCCCTTGTCATGTCATGGCTAGTTTGTACTATAGATCAATTATAGAAAAAGAAAAAATTAATATTTTACGTTTTAACTCACTTATAAATCAATCTATCAATTAATATTTGATGTAACTCAATTTTTATATTCTTGATTCGTTTAAGACTAAGTTCCTAATATTTACATATTTAACAATTTAATATTTATCATATACAACTCATTTTAAGTCATGAATTATCCTCCGTGGCAAAGAATGTTACTTAACATCGTTAAAATTTGACATTTCAACTTCCAACTCCAGCCAATCAGCCTTATCACTTTTAATCGAAGATGGTGTCAGTTTTCAGTCATTGATTGAGGACGCAAGCCTCGCTGCTCGTAGTTGTGAGCCCAAATATCCTTCCCGTTGATCTTGTACTTGGCAGTCCTCCTTCTGATCAAAATTCGATTGACTGTCAGCCGTCGCCGCACTTTCTGATCAATATTATGCAGTTTAGAATATTGTCTCCGACAAATTGAGGGACTCTATGGGCCTATAAGTTAGGGCTCACATGAAAATAATAACAAATTTAGGATGTTAACTGTAATTCTCCCTTGTTGTTTAAACTTTTGTTGGGAACAGTTGAGAAAGAAGTGAGTTGAGGGAGTAAATTGTGGGATGCGATGCAGGAGTATTTGGGCGCAACACTCCTTCATTTGGCAGACCAACAGAGCATAGAATTTTTACTCTGCAATTTTCTTCCTCTCCCTTTCTCTTCTATTCTTTATGTATTTGCTGTATTCGAATACCCAAATTCACTATGGTGATAGGGTTAATTAGGTGGCTGACTAGAGAAATTAGTCTAAATCTCATGTAAGCTCAAATCCTTTAAGACCTAAGCAATCTTCTTAGTAATTGTATATGATTTGGTTAATTGAATGCTAAACCAAGGTATAATGTTAGATATTTAGTATTTATTATAACTTATTTAGATATTAATTAGGATAATTAATAAATATTTCTGAGTGTGGCCTATAGTCATTGGGCCCAGTTCAAGGTGGATTATTGACTCAGTTTATTTAAGGTTAATTTTCTGATGGTGAAAATTAACAATTGAGTTTACTGTGAGATCTCTCTCTGAGTCCAGAGCAAAACCTAATTCTAAACTCTACTTTTGAAGGTTCCCCACTGGTGACGGCTGAAAACAAATTGCCATCGCTGTGCCTAATCATCAGCTGGAAGAACCTGTTATTTATCTGACGATGTTTTCTTTTGACATATATCCCATTTGATTCTAGTTCTCTTCAGATCAATCAAACTAATAGTAAAAGGTAACTTTAAGTCTTCTGCTGCATCTCATATAGGTTTTATATTTGAGTATGTTATAATTTGGATTGATTATATTGCATTTGAGATTTTTATTTTCTAACATGTGGTATCAGAGCCTGGTTTAAGATCACTCTTACCTTACTTATTGATCTTTTGTGTTCATGAGATGAATATGGGATACAGTGATTTATTTTACATTTTCTTTAACCATCCTTTTTCTGTGATGGCAAGAGGCGAGAGTAATGGTGAGAGTGTGAGAGGAATAAGGTCATTGATGGAGTCACAAAATCCTCAACTCGAGGTGGTTACATAATTTATTCATGGTCAGTATCACTATATGAACGGTTTCTACAATAACTGTAACCAAAAGGTGCTATGTGAAGAATATGGGCCCAGAAGACATGCTTCTCCATGCGACAAGGCTAAAGAATGCTAAAGCTGTTTTCCTTTTCCGGTTGTTTTTTGGTTTTTTTTTGTAAGAAGCTGAAGCTTCTTCTTCATGGTCATGATGATCAAGTACTTGCATAATTGGATGGTTTTGATTCTTTCAACCCCTGTCCAGACCATTGCCGCTACTGCTTGGTCCTTCAGCTCTTGGGTCGCTGAGTCGGGTTAGGTTAACCCGACTCAGCTAAGAAGAAAAGTTTTTTTTTTCTTTTGGACCTTGGTGTTTTTGGGCTTAGAATGCTCTAAAAAGATTTTTTTGGCTACTGGGCTTCCTACGTTTTTGGCCCATCTGATTTGATTCTTTTTTTTTTAGAAAAATCTACCTCCTACAGTTGCTTGGGCTCGATCGAGGGATGTCAGGGTTAACTTCTGAGCCTTTAGCCACTAAGCTACCGTCTACTCTCTCGCTCTTGCCGTAGATTCAATTCGGGTTGTTTCTCTTGCGATCTCACGGTCTCTCTGTTGCCGTTCACCCAAAACAGAAGTGGTTAAAGTATAATAAAATAAAAATATTTTGTCATGGGCTGCGTTATTAGGTCATCTTGATTCACTGCGAGATCGCCATCGAGACTGTCACTGGCAAAGCTAGAAGTATGACTAACCGCGCAGGTCACCGTGACGGTAAGAATCACAGTGGGAGAACACCGAGAATAGCCAGTCGTCCCTATGAGCCTCACTGGCGAAGACCCTTGTAGCTAAAACGTCGTGGCGGCCATGGCATCACTTCACCTGCAGTCCCGAGTCGCCAGGTGCTGAGTCAGGTTCACCTAACCTGACCTAGCACAGTACTAAGGCATCTGCTTAAAAAAATATTTTGTGCTGGCTGCGTTGTTGGGTCGTCTGTTTAAAAAAAAATTAATTCAGCGTTATGGGCTGCTGATTTGGGCCGCGGGGATTTTCAATTTTTTTTCTTTCTTTTTCCTGCTGGGCCTACAGAAGTGGGCTATCTTTACCAAAAAAAAATCTGATTGCAGCGTTTTTGGGCCTGATTTTTGGTTTTTGATTCTGAAAATTATTTTGGGCCCTATTTTTGGACTTTTATGTATGGGCCACTTGGTTTTATTTTGAGAAAATTATTTTTGGCCATTTAATTTGATTTTTTCAGAAAAGTTAATTACAATTTCATGCACGATAAATGTTTAAATTAATTTCTCTATTATTTTAATTTTTTGGGAGAAGGTATTTACAAATTTTAGTTTTTATGTTATTTAATTGCCTATTTTATTTTTTAATTTCTCCTCAGGCAATTAAATTAACTATTTAATTTTTGTAAAAATCTTTTGAGTTGAAATTAATTTATTAGATATTTTTGGGTGCATGAAATAGTGGAAGAATTTAAATTAAATTATTTAGTCACATTTGTTGATTAAATTAATTTATTAAATGCTCCATTATATTGTGCATATTTGGATTTATATGCACATTATTGATATTTATGATTAGCATACAGTTTTGTGAGGAGTAGCCACAACATCCTCATTTATTTTTGTTGCGTGCATTAATTAATCACATATGGATTTAAAATATCAATAATAATTAAATATATAGTTATGATTTATCTTTACCCACAGGTAGATATATCATTATTGTACATTTAATTAGGGGAGAATTAATTTCGCCATTAAGTTGTGCATATTTAGATTTTCAATGCACATGAATGATATTTGTGATTAGCGTGCAATTCTTTGAGGAGTAGCCACAGCATATTTGTTTATTGAATTTATTGCATGCGTTCACTAATCACATATGGATTTGAAATGTCATTTATAATTAAATATATAGCTATGAGTTATCTTTGCCTACAGGTAGATATATCATAATTGTACATTTAATTAGGGTAGGATAGAATGGCTTTGTTATTTTCTAAGTAACCCACATGTATTAGCAAATTATGAATGCGTTCTAATTCTATCATTTGAGATAAATACCTGGCCATGCTAATGTCTTTACCCACAGGTAGGCATTAGTGATACGTATTTATATTGCTTGCATGCTACATTTGAGCTAAGCATGCATACATGGCACAGTGACTTGTGATTGCTTCAAATTCTTTCTGTGAGCTTATTTGTGCTTTTGTCTGTTCTCATTTTGTAGATTCAATTGCTACCCCAGGATTATGGATGATGTTAGCAACAAAACAATCTTATATGGTAGCATTAACTATGCTGACTGGAGAGACAATGTTTTACTGCAGCTCAGTTTCTTGGACTTGGATTATGCCTTGAGGTTTGATAAACCTTCGAGACCTGATGATGCCTCTGATGACAAAGAGGCAAAGAAAAGGTATAATAAGTGGGAGCAGAGTAATCGCTCATCTCTTTTGCTTATAAAACAAATTATCACTAGGAGCATTAGGGCAGCAGTCCCTAAGTGTGACACAGCCAAAGGGTACCTGGAAACCTTAGATAAGCAATTTAAGCTGATATACGAGCAGATGGGAGGTGCCATCATGTCTGAATTATGTGCTGTGAGGCTTACAGGTATTGGCAGTGTGGGGTAACATATTATAGAGATAAGAGGTATGCTTTTATCATGTGTTACTTTCGAGTCTAAATTTTCTATTGTTAATGATGACACTTAGCGGATTGACACTGGTTCGATAATCCATATTTTGACTACCATGCAAGGCTTTCTGTCAAGCAGGTCTCCACATCCCAATAAGGAAACTGTCCTTTTAGGCAGTGGGAAAGGAGATCCTGTGAAAACCGTTGGAACCCTTCGCATAACGTTTTCAAACAATCATGTTTTGGAACTTTATGATTTTTTTTTGTTCCTTCTTATAAGAGGAATTTGCTTTCTATGTCAAAGTTCATTCTATTTGATTATCATCTAGTTCTTAGTAAGAAATTTATGACTTTGACAAAGAATTCTGTTTTGATTGCGAACTTAGTTATGATTGATGGCTTATTTAAAATAGTTTGTGATTCGCCTCAATCTCTTTCTGTTTCGCATGGTACTAAGAGAAGTGTCATTGATGAGAATTATTATAACCTGTGGCATAGGAGATTGGGTCATATCTCTGTTGACATAATCAAAAGGTTAAATAAAGAAGGAATTCTTCCATCTTTAAACCATTCGGAGTTTGATTCTTGTGTGGACTGCATAAGAGAAAAGTAGACTAATAAGTCACATAAGGGGCTAAAAGAAGTTCTGAGTTGCTAGAAATTATACACACAGATATTTGTTGCCGTGATTTGACTACAGATGGTCAAAGGTACTTTATCACCTTTATTGATGATCACTCATGATACATGTATATCTAAATGCTTTATAATAAAAGTGAGGCACTAAATGCTTTCAAGGAATATAAAGTAGAAGTAGAAAAATAGATTGGGAAACCAATTAAGATCGTGAGATCAGATCGTGGTGGTGAGTATTATGGCAGATACACTAGTGAAGGACAACCAGCAGGTCTATTTGCTAATTTTCTTCGAGAGTAAGGTCCTATTTCTTCTCTGAGCTACACCATTAATGTCAAGTGATCCAGGTATAGTGTATCGAGTCACTATACCTTGCTCTCGAAGAAATTCAACAAATGGACCTACTACTTGTCCTTCACTAGTGTATTTGCTATAATATTCACCACTACGGTCTGATCTCACGATCTTGATTGGTTTCCCAATCTATTTTTCTATTTCTACTTTATCTTCCTTGAAAGCATATAGTGCCTCACTTTTATTATAAAATATGTAGACATACATGTATCATGAGTGATCATTAATAAAGGTGATAAAATACTTTTAACCATGCGCAGTCAAATTAGGGCAACAAATATTCATATGTATAATTTCTAGCAACTCAGAACTTTTTTTAGTCTCCTTATGTACTTATTGGTCCGCTTTCCTCTTATGTAGTCCACACAAGAATCAAACTCTGAATGGTTTAAAGATAGAAGAATTCTGTCTTTATTTAACCTTTTGATTATGTTAACGGAGATATGACCCAATATCCTATACCATAGGCTATAAGAAATCTCATCAATGACACTTCTCTTAGTACCAAGCGAAACAGAAAGAGATTGAGGCGAATCACAAACTATTTTAAATAAGCCATCAATCATAACTAAGTTCGCAATCAAAATAGAATTCTTTATCAAAGTCATAAGTTTCTTAGAAAGAACTAAATGATAATCAAATGGAATGAGCTTTGACATAGAAATCAAATTCCTTTTATAAGAAGGAACATAAAATTATCATAAAGTTCCAAAATATGATTGTTTGAAAAAGTTATGCGAAAAGTTCCAATGACTTTCACAGAGTCTCCTCTCCCACTGCCTGAAAGGACAGATTCCATATTAGGATGTCGAGACCTACTTGACAGAAAGCCCTGCATGATAGTCAAAATATGGATTATCGAACCAGTGTCAATCTACCAAGTGTTATCATTAACGCTAGAAAGGTTAGACTCAAAAGTAACACAAGGTGAAAGCATACCTTTTATCTCCATAATATGTTGCCCCACACCGCCAATACCTATAAGCCTCACAGCACATAGTTCAGACATGATGACACCACCCATCTCCTTGTCTATCGGCTTGAATTGCTTATCTAAGGCTTCTAAGTACCCTTTGGCTGTGTCACACTTAGGGATTGTTGCCTTAATGCTCTTAATGATCTTTTGTTGTATAAGCAAAAGAGACAAGTGGTTACTCCGCTCTCACATATTATACCTTTCCTTTACCTCTCTGTCATTGGAGGCATCATCAGGTCTTAGAGGTTTATCAAACCTCAAGACATAATCCAAGTCCAAGAAACTGAGTTGCAGCAAAATATCGTCTCTCCAGTCAGCATAGTTAATGCTACCATATAAGATTGTTTTGTTGCTAACATCATCCATAATCCTGGGGTAGCAATTGAATCTACAAAATGAGAACAGACAAACGCACAAATAAGCTCACAGAAATAATTTGAAGCAATTACAAGTCACTGTGCCATGTATGCATGCTTAGCTCAAATGCAGCATACAAGCAATATAAATACGTATCACTAATGTCTACCTATGGGCAAAGACATTAGCATAGCCAGGTATTTATATCAAATGATGGAATTAGAACGCATTCGTAATTTGCTAATACCTGTGGGTTACTTAGAAAATAACGAAGCCATTCTATCCCACCCTAATTAAATATATAATTATGATATATCTACCTATGAGCAAAGATAAATCATAGCTATACATTTAATTATAAATGATATTTTAAATCCATATGTGATTAGTGAACGCATGCAATAAATTCAATAAACAAATATGATGTGGCTACTCCTCAAAGAATTGCACGCTAATCACAAATATCATTCATGTGCATTGAAAATCTAAATATGCACAACTTAATGGGGAAATTAATTCTCCCCTAATTAAATGTACAATCCTGATATATCTACCTGTGGATAAAGATAAATCATAACTATACATTTAATTATTATTGATATTTTAAATCCATATGTGATTAATTAATGCACGCAACAAAAATAAATGAGGATGTTGTGGCTACTCCTCACAAAACTGCATGCTAATCATAAATATCAATAACGTGCATATAAATCCAAATATGCACAACATAATGGAGCATTTAATAAATTAATTTAATCAATAAATGTGACTAAATAATTTAATTTAAATTCTTTCACTATTTTATGCACGCAAAAATGTCTAATAAATTAATTTCAACTCAAAAGATTTTTACAAAAATTAAATAGTTAATTTAATTGGCTGTGGAGAAATTAAAAAATAAAATAGGCAATTAAATAACATAAAAATTAAAATTTTTAAATATCTTTTCCCAACAAATTAAAATAATAGAGAATTTAATTTAAACATTTACTATGCATGAAATTGTAATTAAACTTTTCTGAAAAATCAAATTAAATGGCCAAAAATAATTTTTTATAAATAAAACCAAGTGACTTATACATAAAAGTCCAAAAATAGGGCCCAAAATAATTTCCAGAATCAAAAAACCCAAAAACCAAGCCCAAAATAACATTTTTTGAAAAAAAATAAATCAGATGGGCCAAAAATATAGGAAGCCCAGTAGCCAAAAAAATCTTTTTAGATCTTTCCAAGCCCAAAAACACCAAGGCCCAAAAGAAAAAAAAATTCTTCTTAGCTGAGTCGGGTTAACCTAACCCGACTCTATGACCCAAGAGCTAAAGGACCAGGCAATAGCGGCAATGGTCTAGACAAGGGTTGAAAGAATCAAAACCATCCAATTATGCAAGTGCTTGATCATCTTGGTCATGAAGAAGAAGCTTTAGCTTCTTACAAAAAAAAACAAAAGGAAAAAGGAAAACAGCTTCAGCATTCTTTAGCCTTGTCGCATGGAGAATAGGAGAAGTATGTCTTCTGGGTTCATATTCTTCACATAGCACCCTTTGGTTATGGTTCTTGTAGAAGCCGTTCATATAGTGATGCTGACCACGAATGAATTCTGTAACCACCTCGAGTTGAGGATTTTGTGACTCCATCAATGACCTTATTCCTCTCACACTCTCGCCATTGCTCTCGCCTCTTGCCATCACAGAAAAAGGATGGTTAAAGAAAATGTAAAATAAATCACTGTATCCCATATTCACCTCATGAATACAGAAGATCAATAAGTAAGGTAAGAGTGATCTTAAATAGGCTCTGATGCCACATGTTAGAAAATAAATATCTCAAATGCAATATAATCAATCTAGATTATAACATACTCAAATATAAAACCTATATGAGATGCAGCGGAAGACTTAAAGATATTATGCACTCAAAATGTGAAAGATTATATGATTAAGATATATGCAATTATGATTTCTAGATACCTTGATTTGGTACTCCATTGATCTGATTTATAGAAGTTAGAGTCATCATGGTCTCCTGAGCTTCATCATCATCTTCATGATCTAAAACTTTCATAGATAACATATCTAAATTTCTAGTACAACTGAAGAAAAACCTTATACTTTGAATGAAAATTTGACGGCGACTTCAAAGGCTAATGTTGTGTATATATGGGGTAGAGAGATTTATTAAGGTTTAAAAGCTATCGTTTGTAAATATTGTGATTATTTAATGTATGCAGCGTGTTTCACGAGTATGAGTATAGATTCAATCTACTCGTTTTACATGTAGATCTGTACCAACAAATCTCAGCCACAAATTTTATCCAATGATTTACTGCCTATTAGGGGTGTACATAAAACCCATGGCCCAGTATACCTACTTGAGCCCGCAATAAAAATGCCCTGCTTAGCCTGATAAATATAGGGCATAACTAGGTATCAGGTTACAAAATATAGCCCATGAATTTTTTGAGCTGGGCACTGGGCAAAGGGTTTCCCTACCCTACCCATGAACACATCTTCTTTTAGTTTTTTAGTTTTTCCCCTATATACTACACTTGGAAGGAAGAATATGATATCTACTGATAACTAGAGGGTCATTTTTTGATATTTATAACTAAGTAGGTAAGTTACATCTTTTAATATTTATAACTATATCAATTTTTTCTTTTTTTAACTTTGTTAATAATCATATTATTACATTACAAATTATAATTTTTTTTTATTTTTTGCTAGATACTTCATCTTTGTCAAGATTGGGAAGATTGATGCAAAGTTGCAATTACAAACTACTTAAAATTCAAGGTTTATTTTTTATATGTAATATATGTCAAGACTTTTATTATTATTTTTTTGTTATCTTATTCTTAGTGGATTATGAATATTATTTAACTTTTGAAGACATATGAACACTACAAAAAAATTGATCTTTAGCGGCGACTTTAGTGGCGACAGTTTGTCACAGCCAAGTAGCCGCCTATGAGACTGTCGCCTATACATATTAGTGGCGACAATTGAAAGTCGCTGCCTAAAGTAGAATTCAAGGTGACATAACTGTCACCGCATAAAGCGGATTTTGAGGTGAAAAGCTGATTCTGCGACAACAGTTTCTGTCGCCGATTAAAGAGGATTCTGCGGTGACATAATTGTCGCAGCCTAAAGTGGATTCTATAGCAACATATTTGTCGCCGCCTAAACTTAATATTATTTTTTAAATTTTTTATGTAATTTCTGTGATATGAAAAAATATAATTTAATAACTAAATAAACCATAATCTAATAATATTAATAAATATTTTAATTATCGTATAAAATATCAAATTAGTTCAATTACTTAAACATATATAAAATTAAAATAAAATTGTTTAGTTTATACATAAATTTTATGTAGAATGAGCAATACTATGACTAGAAGTAGCCGTATGTGATTATCCCTTCTGCATCAAGGCAGTGAATTGAACTTGTATCCTTTGCTCCATTTGTTCCATTAGTCTTTGTTTGAATTGCACACTCTCTTATTGCATCTTTTCACTCTCTTCTTCTATTTTTGCATGCTCTACTGCACGCTCAGCCTCCATTTTTACTCTCTCCTCTTGAATTTTTTTATCAAACTCTTCCTACAATTGGGCACGCACACTCTCCACAACTGAACTATCAGTAGATTGAGGGCGATTTCTCTTCCTTGAAGGTTTCACTCCATACCCTTTCCCTCTTACATACCCTGACCTCTCACCAAGAATTGTCACTAATATTTCCTCTGATGTCATTCGAGCATCACTCTCTAAATCTTAGTCTTGTTATTGAGAAAGTTCGTGCATACGACTCTATAATAAAAACATAAAACTATTAGATTAAAAATAAAACTAAACCAAAATAAGATATTAAACAACAATGCGTACATGAAGCTTTTTAGAGTGTGGGTCAGCCCATACTATTTGTCCATCTAATGTCTTCCTAGTATACGTTATCTCTCACAGCTAGTCAGGAGGGATAGGTCGTCCAGCAGTAGGATCTCTCTATAAAATAATAACATACAAGAAAAATACAAAGATTAGATTTTTAAAAAAAAGGATTAAAAATTTTAATTATAGTGGTTATAGAATGAACTTACTGTAGCATATTCAATCTCTACAAATGATCGAGGACCACAAGTATGTTTAGTCATTTGTTTTTCTTGATTTATCGTGTTCTTTACACTTTTGTTCTACAATAAAATGTAGTCACTAATAAGAATTTAATAATTGAAAAAAAAGTAATTTATTTAGAAGGATAGTAAGATACCTTAAACATGTCAGATTTAAAATATATTAATAACCACTCCCAATCTTGAAAACAAATAGTATGAGGAGGATCAGCCAACCTGTCCTCATCTGTCTTGTATTTCTTGTAGTGAGAGTGCAGATTGTTCTTCCAATTTCCGAATGCATTTTGTAAAATAATTGATATAGCTATATGAAACTTTTCATCAGTAATTACATCAATAGGTTCAAATTTATCTTGAAATAAATAAATATAAACACTTTATATAAAAATATAAATAAACTAAAATAAGTATAAAAATTTGACATAAATAATACATTTATTTTTAAAATCATATCATGACCATATTTTTTAAAAATATTCTTCCAGCTACCTCCACTATTCTTCCAGTTACCTCTACCATCCCTAATAGAGAATGTGATTCTAAGAGTTAAACCACAAAATTAGAAAAGTCTCTTGCTTGGGACCGATTGCTCTTGACATGGAATCTAAAAATTTGACTCGAATTTTTGCTCCTTGTACAGTTCTCATATTCACGTTAATATACTTATAAACTCCTCTGCGCTTGTTGATTGCACTAGAAGAACCTATCATTGAAGTTGAATTAAAACAATTAAATGTTACATTCGATGTAAATCAATTATTATAAAATTGAAGCAAACTTACCTGTACTACTATTTTGAGTATGTGAGTAGGATGAGAGTTGACAGGCATTTTTTTAAGTTGTTGTTGCAGTGATAGAGGTAAAATAATAGGTCTTGATTGAGGTGTCAACTATATACCTCGACTATTTGTGTTGTCATGAGATGTAGCAGAAAGACCTTTCCCACCTCGACCTCTCTTTAATACTGACATATCCTACAAAAAAATATATTTCATTTAGAAAATAGCAATCAATCAAATTTCACATAGCAAGTAATCAAGAATCAATCCAGATATTAATAAAATCTATCATATCAATTAATTTCATTCAATTGAATCTTCTGTCGTACTATCACTTCTATCAATGTCTTCTGATTCATCTGTTTCTTCTATTTCAGTTTTTATGTCACTTTCTTCTTCAGTATCACTATCAAATTCATCAAGAAGATCCTTTTCATCACTAAATCCAGTCTCAATGGCATTATTTTTATGTATTTGTGATGGTTCTCCTTGAGCTAAGGTCAGTGGTTGTTTATCTTGTCCATATAAGTTAATGATAGTATCATCAAGTTGTGTAGGACTCGCATGGTAAATATTTAAGTTTACGACCAACTGTTGATAATGTTCTTTATCAACCATAGGATCATTGACCCTACTATCATTAGTATCATTGTCAATTGGTACATTAAACAACTCACGTGGGTTTGTTTTAATAACAATGAGCCAACTAGGTGCAACAATATCATCCACATAGAAAACTTGCTCAGCTTGAGATGCTAGAATAAATGGTTCATTCATTTGTAATGAATATCGCGAGTTGATACTTATGAACCCGTACTTATCAACCTTATATCCTTTGTCATAATAAGCCACATCCCACCAATGATACTTAAATAAGTATACTTCTCTGTTTCCTATGTAAGACAACTCATAAATATGCTCTAACACATCATAATATTCTTTGTCAGCATTACTGTCATCTCCCTTTGCCGGGATACCATAAATTTAGATTTTCTTTCATGTTGCACATTCTTTTGTGTGAAAATGAAATCCATTGCCTATGAACATGGAATAACAATTCACCATGGTAAATGGACCAATTGATAAACTTATGAGTTCATCACTTGCATGGCTCTGTGTAGACAATGATGTCATCTTTGAGGACAAAATTCATGTGTTAGATATTTTATACTAATATAATTGCTAGAAATATCATAGCTCAAACTGTTATAACTTACTCGTGAACGAAACCATTGAGAAAATTCATATTGACTTTGCTCACTTCTTAATCCATGGGATTTAAGCTCTGTTGTATATTCCCTACAAATTGTCATACCAATAAGAAAAATATACATTACGACAAATGAATTTTCTCTTTAAGTTAGGCAACTTACTCCATAAATAGCCAAACTTTTTCACAATTTCAAAGAGCATATATTCTTGCTTGACAGTACCCTTCATAGGGAAGAGAAATTGACTCACAATGTCCCCTAACTTGACCACTTTTCTTAAATATTGAAAACTCAAGGTTGATATCATTATTGGTATCATCATTCCTACGTTGCACATTAAATTTTGCAAGAAAATCTTTTGAATATCTTGAGCAAAATGTGAGACTTTCATTTGCCAAGTATCCTTTTGTAATTGATCCTTCAGGTCAAGCTTTATTGCGAACATACTATTTGAGAGTCTACAAATACCTGGTGCATTAAAATTAATTAACCTTCTATAGTTATGATGATAAATATACAATGATATTGAACTGGTCTAGCAACTTTTGCCTCCCCTACCAAGTGTATTGGCAAGTGAACCATCATATTAAAGAAAGCAGGTGGGAATATAGTCTCCAATTTGCACAATGTCAATATTATCTGACTTTGGAGTTCGTCAAGTAGTTCACAAGTCAAAGACTTAGAACAAAGATTTTTGAAAAATCTTCCCAACTCTATAATTGGTTCACACACTTTAAAAGGTAATAACCCAAGTATTGCAATTGGAAATATCTCTGGCAATAACACATGGTGATCATGACACTTCAAACCAAATAATTTTCGCTTCTGAACGTTGACACATCTTGAAATATTAGATGAAAAAGTATCAGGTACTTTTAAGTTAGCCAAAATTTTAAAAGGGATTGTTTACTTTCAGGGGACAATGTGTAAGGAGCAAGAGGAATACAAATATTATTACCATCTTCAACTGGGTGTATATCACTTCTAATACTCAAGTTCATCAAGTTGTACCTACTTTTAATTGTATCATTCGTCTTTCCAACCAAATCCATCACCGTGCATACAATATTATGAGAAACATTCCTTTCTATATGCATAATATCAAGATTATATCGTATTAGTAAGTTCTTCCAATAAGGCAATTGGAAAAAATACTTCTTTTCCTCCAATTATAATCAATATTATGTGTATGATGCTTTCGTTTTGTACCTTTCCCAAATGACAGATCACCCAAGTGTTTTAGTCACTTAAGTACTTATCTCCAGTCAATGGAATTGGTGGATCCATATGCTCTTCTTTACCATCAAATGATACCTTATTTTTACGCCATGGGTAATTTTATGGAAGAAAGCATCTATGCCCCATGTAAGACAACTAATGCGTGTCTTTGTGGAAATATGGACATGCAAGTTTACCTTTAGTTGACCACCATGAAAGGTTTCCATATGCAAGAAAATCATTTATATTCTACAAGATTGCTGCATGCATGATAAAATTTGATTGACAATATGCATCATACGTCTGTACCCCTACTTCACACAATTGTTTCAGCTCTTCAATCATTGGTTAGAGGTAAACATCTATTTCATCACCTGGACACTTTGGACTAGGAATAAGGAGTGTCATCATAAAGTATAGGCTTTTCATACAAAGCCATGGTGGCAAGTTATATGGCACCAAGACAACAGGTCAGATACTATGAATGGCACTCATATTCTCAAAATGTTGAAATCTATCACTTGCTAAACCTAATCGAACACTTCTTGGATTAGCAGAGAAGTTAGGGTATTGGTGGTGAAAGTGTTTCCAAGCTAAAGAATCAACTGGATGTCTCAGTACATCATCATTTGAGTATTTCTCGTTGTGCCACCTCATTTATTTAGCTGTATCTTTTGACATATAAAGTCTGTGTAGCCTGGGTTTTATGGAAAAATGCCTTAACAATTTATATGGAACCTTCTTCCTTTTCTGTTTGTTTAAATTCCATATAGGCATCTTATACTTAGGATATGATTCTGCATTTGCATGCTCTTCCCAAAATAATATGTAATCCTTCTCACAAGCATCAATTTTATGGTAATCTAAACCCAGATTACGCATTATCTTCTTAACTTAATAGAATGAGTCTGGCACTAAAGCCCCTTCTCAAAGAACTTCTTTTAACAGGCCCAACAACATATGCATAGATTTATTACTCCAATAGTTAAGTCATTTCACTTGAAGCAATTTTACGATAAAAGAAAGTTTGAACATCTTCACACAACTTGGATAAAGTTTAGTTTCAGCATCTTTTAATAAGTCAAAGAATTTTTTAGCCTGAACATTAGGCTCTTCCCTCTCATAGTTACTAGTATTTATATAACCACACATGGAACTCCATATGCATCACATACCATCCTTACAAAGTTCTCATTATCAATATCATTTTCTATGTTATTACTGGAAGTTCCACAATCTGTCTTAAATCTTCTAATTTCCCCATGCAACTCCCACACCTTATAACTATTCCAGAAACCCTTGCTCAATAAGCCAGTCCTAACATCTCTTCTCACTTTAAATATAACATTCATGCATCTTTTATAAGGGCAACATATTTAATTTATCTCACCAAGTTGACTAAATGCCCATTCTAGAAAAGCATCAAATCCTCTAATATATGATATGTTGCCTCTGTCTTTAATATTATGTAGCCAACTTTTATTCATTTATATTCCCTACAAAGTTAAACAAATGATACAGCAAAAATATCCAACAAACATATCAATGCATAAACATATGTGGTTCCCATTTTATATTATTTTCAACTATTTAAAAACAATTTCAATTTAATTCGGAGTTCCAATAATTCAATGAATTAATTATGAAAATAGTTTTCTAGTCTAACCTAAACTATTAACTAGTGAGTTTAATTGACAATCTCATGTGTCTGTTTAATAGAAATTAAAAGTAATGAGGTGTTAAAGATTCATCACTAAGGAGTTGCAACACTTTTTTTAAAGATGGCGTGGCAGGATAGAAATAATTACTTGAATAGTTTTTACATAAAAATGACTATATATATCTAAATAAATAAAGAGAAAAGGCAAAAGTGAAATCTTGTCTAAAGTTACAATAAATTAAAATTAGGTTAAAGACAAAAAAAATCAAAAATATTTTACATTAAGAAATTATATCATCTTCAAATATCCATTTTACATTAAGGTAAAAGCCACACATAGGAGAAGAGACAAACCTGTCCTCTTCCTTGTTCCTGAATAGCCTTTTGGAAAATTTGGTCACTGTCTCCTGTCTCAATTAATCTATCTATTGTCTGCACAATATGAAATAGTTATAAGAATAACTTCAAGAAGACATTTTCTTCAAGTAAAGCAAAAACTTGGAACATAAAAAATACCTCCTTATCAGCTCTCGTGCGAGTTATTGACAATTATAGGACCAAAAACAAAAACTATATCAAGGGAACGTGTGCGCATCAGAATGCAGATGGTGAAAATCAACAAGTAACAAGTACAAATTCAAACCTAAAATCACGTCTCTCAACAACCTCATGCTATTCTTGATTACCTTAATCCCAAAATAGTTACCTTAAACATGGAATATTGATTTCCAATAATCACGTCTAAATGAGGTGATCCTGGCATTGTTTTTAAACCTCAATGGCTCTAGTCTAATATCCTTAGGAGATTCTTAAAGCAAGATACTTGACTTCAAAAGGTGAAATCTCCTGGTACTAGCTTTAAGATTGACTTCAAAAGGTGAAACCTTAACGGCTCTTGGTACAAGCATGATGAATATCAATAGCTTCTATTACGCTATATTGACATTTGACAGTATAGGTTTAACCCCATGATCAATGATGAGTGATTTGAGAACAAAACAATGTGGAAATAACGCAAAAAGAATGTGAAGAGGACCATACAATCAAGTGTTAGTGTATTACCAATATATGTTAGTTTACTGAACAGGGTTTTGGTCATTTAACCACGAGGTATGGAGTTCAAATTTGTATGTATATAGAAAATCCTTTCAAATTCATATAATCACTCTCATGGTTGTTTTTATCTCGTAAACTTCTCACACGCACCAAAACAAATGACACACACCATGACACTTTATGTGGAACCTTTATCTCACAATAAACAAAAGTAAAGACAGGCTACAACTTACATTTCTTACTTACGGACAATTGAGATGCCAACCATCATTTTCCAACCTTGCCTTAGGAAGAAAGCGAAAAATCTCAAGCAGAAAGTGAACTAAAACTCACATTCAAATTACCCAACGCATAACCATAAAGAAATTAAATATCCCACTGTAGCCAACGCTAAATAGTGCAAGAGTCACGATAATACTAAGAACAAAAAAAGCAGAGGCTTTAGAGGCTTAATAACTTCAGTAATCTTACCGATAGCATCCTCTGACTCTCTCTACCTCTTTTCCTTCTCCGATAGCTACAATACACAGCCAAAAAACTTGCAAATCGGAGAAACTAACAATGCAATAGGCTTTAGAGGAATCACCTCAAGTAGTAGATGACACTGTAAAGCTTCCTCTCCTCCTCCTCCGACGATGGCAACTCAGCTGACAGTAGCCAACAGAATCTTAGTAGTAACTGAGATCTTCATAGAGAAGAACGATGACGGATTAACAAAGGTGAACAACTATGATACAGTCATCGGTGAGTCTGAATCTATTGCCTACACTCTTCGACCTCTCTTCCGATAAAGACAGCCTCCAACTATAATTCAGACTCTCACTCTCGCTCTCACCGTCTCTCATGCTCATTCTGACTGCTGAAGGGGAAGTAGGGTTTTGGGTGAAGTTACTCATTTTTCCCCTTTTGGGCGTGGGTTGGGAAAATGAATAGTGATAGGCACTGAATCACACTTTCTGCGGCGACAAAAATTGTCACTGCATATACTATGATCTTCCGCAGTGACACAAAAATGTCGCCGTAGAAAAGATTGACTTTGTCCTTATTGACCTTCTATGGAGACAAAATAAAGTCGTCACTAAAAGTCTTACTTTCACCGTTGACATTAAACGTCGCCACTGAATGTCTACTTTCAGTGGCGACTATTTTGTCACCGCTTAAAGTATTTATTTTACCCAATATTTTTTAGGAAATAATCCTCTTAATAAAATAATGATATTTTTCCTCCAATAACTTCTTCAACTCATTAGGGAATTTTTATAAAATTTTATGGCAAATGATAGCCTCTAACTCTTTTTCTTGAATTTTCTAAGAAAATAGGCTTTAATTCCCGAAAAATAACTATTAAACTATTTGGGTATCTTTTGGGGAAATAAACTCTTTTATAATTTTATAAGCCCCCAAAATACTCATATTATGATTTTTTTTCTTAATTTTTCTTAACCCCAAAATATTTTTAATGATTATTATTTCATTTATTCTTTTTCTGAAATTTCACTTTTGAGACTTTTTAATTTTAGAAAAATACTCTTAAACTCAATAATATCTCATAAATCCTTTTTATAGCGATGACATAAGTCTTCATATCCTTTAGCAACGACATAAGTCGCGACACATATATGTCACCGTAGATACTATGACCTTCTGTCACCACACGACAATATGTGTCACCGCAGAAGGTCATAGTATTTGCGGCGACAAAAAAATATTGCCGCTGAAAGTCTCATTTTCAGTGGCGACTTTGATGTTGCCACAGAAAATTAGGACTTTCAGCGGCAACAACTATAGTAGCTGCTGAAAATTACTTTCAGTAGCGACTTTGTTTGTCGTCGCTAAAAAGTCATTGCTAAAACTTTATTTTTTTTGTAGTGTCTACTGAAAGTGAGAGACAGGATATTTGGCATAAAATAATAGCATAACCGGATAAAAATGAATTTCAATAAAAAAAACAATAAAATTTATTAAAGAAATAAGTAAGTAAAGATAAATATTAATGAAAAATTTAACTTGATTACCAAAATTTGTTTTAAAAAGTTAATTAGTTTAAACAATAAGTAAGCTAAAAAAGCTATAATTTGGTGAGAAAAATATAGGAAAAAAAATATAAGAGAATTAACACTCTGACGTGTATAGGAAACATGTATCTGTAGGGGGCTAGGGAAGTGTGAGTGATGGAGTCATGGGGGCAATTTGAGCAAAATGCTATGAAAAATTATATTTGCCATTACATATGATGCATTTCAAAAATATTTTTCTGTATGCTAGAATTTAAATTTTGGTTTCCTGTAAAACCAAACTCTATATTTTTTTCTTCTTAATATCATGTAGTTTAGAACACATTCAGTGTCAAAATGAGTTTAGAACTCGCTCTAAAGTTATGAAATAACAAAGAAAAAAAATTGCAGTTGAGGGAGCTTGCCACCTGGCTTCCCTTTTTCCAATTCCATGACTCCCACAAATCCTTCTTTCCGAATCTGCAAACCCAGATCTCTGGCTTCGTCTTCCAAAGGCTACGCTGATCAATATATATACCAGTTCAGAAGAAGAAGAAGAAGAAGAAAGGCAAAAATATGTGGATTTATTTATTCTGTGTTAATTTGTGCATTTGATGATGGTTTTCACGTGAAGAGATCAGTGGTATGTGCTCAGCAAAGAAAATAATTCACATACCGTAATTTGATATTCCACTGATCTGATATATATAAATCATTTTCATCCTTTCCATCTTCTGACTTTTATCACCATCTTCTTCATGATCCAAAATTTATATGAATAACATCACTAAATGTGGGTGCACAAGGGAAGGGTGTATGACAAGGCTGAATTTCGAAACCTGTGAATTGTTAATGTTTTGGTTGTTGAGTATTTGTGGGTACAAAAAAATGCTATAAATGGTAAGGTGGTCTAGGCCTTTTCCCCTTCTGGATGAGAAGCTGCGAATAAGGAGAGATGTTTTGAAAACAGTTGTTTAATCTTTGGGTATAAAGTGATTATTTTGTGGTTGTTTAATCTATGTGCGTACAAAAGGGGGAGAGGGAGAATAAGGAGACAATGATTTTGAATGCGGTTGTTTAATTAATCATTCTGAATAAAGTGATTATTAAATTTTGTGATTATTTAGTAAGGTACCCTAGGCTTTTTCCCATTTCTGGATGAGAGGATGCGAATAAGGAGACACATGTTTAGCATGTACGCATAAAGTAATTATTTTAAGGTTGTTTATTCTATGTGCGTAAAAAAGATGGCGAACGAGGAGACATAGGTTTTGAAAGCAATTGATTAATTAATATTTGTGCATAAAGTGATTACTAAATTTTGTGGTTGTTTAATCTATGTTAGTACAAAAGGGCGTGAACAAGAAGACAATGGTTTGAAAGCTGTTGTTTAATTAATCATTGTGCATAAAGTGATTATTAAATTTTGTGGTTAATTGTTAAGGTACCCTAGGGTTTTTCCCCTTTCTTTCTGGACGAGAGGATGCGAATAAGGAGACACATGTCTAGTCCGTGCGCATAAAGTGAGTTTTTTGACGTTGTTTAATCTATGTGCGTTAAAAAGAGGGCAAACGAGGAAAATTAATATGTGTATAAAGTGATTAGTAGATTTTGTGGTTGTTTAATCTATGTGCGTACAAAAGGGTGCGATTAAGGAGACAATGGTTTTGAAAGCGGTTGTTTAATTAATCTTTGTGCATAAAGTGATTATTAAGTGTTCTTATTTTTTTCCTTTCGTTTTCTCTTTTCATTGTTCATTTTTCTGTGTTCTCGAAAATGGGTCTTATTTTGTATTTAATTTTTTATTTTATTTTAGAAATATAGACCTCTTAATAGGATTCTTGCCAGGCTTAGCTTTTGTACTGGCCAGGTGCAGGGTGCAAAAAACTCGAACGCTTATCACAGACCACAGAGAAAACTTAAGCTAACTTATTACAAAATAGGCTTAGCATATTTTTACCCCTATTACATAGTATAAAAGTCATTCATAATTTAAGTACATTACATAAATAACATGTTCATACAATATTCACATAGTAAGAGAATTGATATATACTTCAATGGTACATATAATCTTTCAATTATCTACTTTCTTCTTCTTGAATTCTTTTCTCCATTCTCATTTACCTATTATAGTTGGGTAAGGGATAGTGAAATTCGAGAGAATATTAGTAACAAATATTATCAATATATATGCAAGATGAATACAAGTATATGTCATGCTTTTTTTTAACTAACTCATGCTAACTAATGACATGTTCTTATGCTCAATATTTCATACTATCATGCATAGCTATAGAACATCTAAAATCGGGGCATCATATGCTCATATATATTTTATATCATCATCATGCACATCAATAAACCCAAGCATACACACAAGCACACAGTAAAAATAAATTCACTACCTTGTAACTCTATGTAGCTCTTGACCCCTTTTGCTTCTAACTAGTAAGGTTACTTGCTTAATCTCTTTTAACCTATCACTTTGATATCTCAGCCCTAAATACAATCATATTAACTCATTAGAGCCATAGAAGCAAGTAACAATCATAAATTGCTCTCTTGAAATCTTTAACCTTAACACTTTAATTTTTGGTTTCTTAATCCCATATTCTAAACTTATTTCTACATGCTATTTTAGTATATTTTTGCATGTTGAATCTATTTCTAAACTCAAATTAATAAAATCCAACTACTTTCCCTTCAATTAGGCCAAAACCAAAATATGCAAAGGTTAAGGGGAAATTGGATTCTCTCCATTTTCATGCAATCACGGTTGATTATAACTCTTTTCTACCTAGTAGGTATGAAACTAACTTCAATTCATCCTTTTCATGAATTTTAGAGAATTGGAAAGAGCCTTCCCTTAGGGTGTTAAGTTTTCAAAACTCGTTAAAATCCATAGAAAAACTTTACTACTCAAGAAACAGCATCAACAACAACTTGAATTGTAGTTTACGTTAGGTTGATACTTAATTTGCTTGAAGTTTCTTCCTTTTCTTTCCTTCTTCTTCTTCCTCTCATATTTCTCTTCCAAATTACGTGCTCCCTCTTCATCTCTTCCTTAGTTAGTTGGCCAAACTCTTCACAAAATGGTATGAGAGGGGGATTTATAGAACTCCCAGATTGAACAATATTGGAATGTGATTTGGAGTCCTCAATTTACCCTCAAAGTTAGCTCAAAATTTCCCCTTGGTCCACTTGGATCTTAACTAAATTGGAATATCATTTGAAATCCATTAACTAGATTTAATAAAATTTGAAGTCCATAATTTTATTATGTAATGCGTCAATTCCATCACATGTCTTTCTTGAACCTTCCAACTAATAAAATCCTTCTATTTTGCACCATCTTGGTGGAAGAAAGGTTAATGGATAGCTTATTCAATAAGCTTTTAGGATTTACAGTAAAATTCGTATTTTATCAAGTTATTTTTCTAATTTTGATCTCCTATAAGACTTAAATAATATCACGATAGTCCTGTCGTAATTAATTGTATCCTCTCACCTCATTAATATATTCATGTGGCTTAGTAATGGCACCCGTGTGAAAAGAAGATATATTTCTTGTCTACTTTAGAAAACATTAAATAACTTTTTGCAGCTTAACTTTGGCCAAATGCTTTTTGGTGATTTTTTGCTCCAAAAATTCATCTACCTATTCCATAAATTCTCTACAATCATAGAGAAATTCTCTATTTTTTCTTAGGTCAAAACTTCCCATATAATGTTCCTAATTAATTAGACTTTAAATATTTTTAAAATCAAAAGTTTCTTCTATTGGGGATAAAACAAATTTTATAAACTCATATAATTCCTCAAATAATTAATCCCTATTTTTATCCAAATATGTGAGGCCTCCTCATATTTCAAATGATTAGATTTAACTAAATAACTCATATTAGACCAAAATTCTAGAAATTCCTTAAAATTCACTTTAAGGTATTTTTGTCATTTTTACCTCAAATAGGCCTTAATAAGGGGCCCACAAGGAGATATAAGTTTTTAAAAGAATTGTTCAATTAACTTTTGTGCATAAAATACCCATGATTCATGGGTTCAATTGGTGAAGGAATAATGCATAAGACTATTTTAAACGTGTTCGATCCCTGGAGATCATACTACTTTGTTATAGTTATAGTCATTATGCTTAGGGAGGCATTTTAGCTCTTGAATGCCTAGGTTTACGCCTAAAGGTAATAGACGATGCGGCCTACCTGACATTGGTATCATCTAGGAAGAAGTAAAATTTTACCCTACCTATAGATCGTGGAAGAGCCCAACCCCTTTCCAAAAGTTTCTTATACCAAAAAACAAAATTTGTACATAAAGTGATTATTAAATTTTATGGTTATTTAATATATGCGCATATAAAAGAGATATTGTAAACTTTTATTTTTTTTTAATATGTCTGCTCATAAAAATGATATTTTTATTTTTTTAAAAAGTTAGTTTGTCTAATGGATAGCAAAGGAGAACTAAATTTTAAAAGTTAACAATTTAATCCTAATCATATATAACTCAATTTGAGTCATCAATTAATTATCCTATATGAGAAAGTATATGAAGGAATAACAACTCAACTATTGAAAAAATAACTATCCTCTTAATTGAAAAAATGACAACTCTACTATTAAGATATAACAAGTCTAGTGTGAAAGAATAACAACTCTACCAATAGTAAAATAACAACTCTATGATAAAAGAATAATAACTAGAGCATATTTTTAAATACTAAAGATAATTATATCTTTTACAATTAGAAAAAATTAATTTGGTGACCTATAAGACTTCACAATAATTTTATCATTTCTCTAAACTCTTTTACAATTTAATTCCTTCTACAGGACCTAAATATAATTTTTTTAAAATAAATTACATCCTCTAATTTTATTTATTCAAAGGTTCAACCCTCCAATTATCCACCTCAAATCTACCAATGCAAGCGCTCACGAATGGAAAGAAAATTGATCTATCGATCAACATCAATCCCACATACTTTTGAACATAAAACCTTAATATCTTGCCCATAAATAAAATCCTTAACTAATTACACTTAAACTCAGACCATTTATTTAGTTTATTCCCAAAATCGTTCGTTAATTCACAATATAATTTCTTATCGCATGACAATAGTATTGATATTATTATATATGTAAAATCTATAAGATTACGAGTTACGATAAATTATATAAATACCTTAATTTGGTATTCTATCAATTTACAAACGTTATACATCATTTTCTCGTAAGCTTCGCCATCATCTTCTTGATCTAAAGTTATATAGCTGACATATCTAAGTCATTAGAAGTAACAAAATAATCCTATATTTTGAATAGGGTTTGACGACCACTCTTTCAACTTTCAGCTTCTTAAGGTAAAGTGGTGTACATATATAGTGTTAGAAGACTACGGTTTTTTTTTTTTTTTGGGCCAATAAGGAGACACCTAGGGTTTGAAATTTGTGGTTTGTGATGTGTCTAATTGTGCACTATTTAGCACATGTAGATTTACTACAATCTAGAGAGTTCTTAAGTCCAATATAATTTAAAAATATTTTCACATATATTTTACCTTATTCATGTGTAGCTAGTCATGTCAAATTCTATACAAAAACAAGTGTTTTAAAGATACTAAAACAAAATATAAAATTTGTAGAAAAATATATAATGAATAGTTTTGCATATGAAAATCTATCAAAAACTTTTAGTTCTAGATAGAAAATTTTTCTAATTCATCTAAAAATCAATTTACAATAGATTTTTTTAATTTACATAATAATATATTTTTGTCACAATGCAAGGTGGTCAAGCTAGCTATACTTAGCTACAAACGCATCTAACCTAGAAATATATCACTACTTTTAAATGCAAATTAAATATGAAATTGAAAAGAAAAAAAAACTCCTGTTGGAATATTTTCTTACTAATTGAACCATGGCTTCAAAAATTTTAAAAATTACAATTGATTAAAAATGTTCAAAAATTCATAATTTTTGTTAAAATTTAAAATTGCAAATAGCTTTGTAAAAGAGTGGAAAGGTGATAATATATGTAACGACCTCAAAATAAAATGAAATAATTAATTAATTGTCAATTAATATTTTAATTATTCAGTGTAAGTTTTTATAAGGGTAAATTGGCGGCGTATGGATTGTGACATAGGAGTAATTTTTATTGTTTTATAAATTAAAAGAATTTTGGGCAATTTCAATACAAACTTCAGAAATATTTATACTTTTTATTGTCCTGAATATAAAACCTTGTTTCTAAAGTGTATATAAATTTTAAAAACAGAGAGAAAGTATTTGTACTTTCAACAATTTAGGAGAGGTTTTTATTGATTTTAAGAAATAAATAAATGATTTCAGTAATTTAAAAAAAAACCAAAAAAATTATGAATAATTAATGGACATATAAAATAGTACCAAAATCATGTAAGGGATTAGAAATAGAAAAGACGAAATTGTTGCCACTCGGCCAACGTTGGGTTTTCAAACAACTGATGATCTTACAAGGGCTTCAATCTGATATATATGACCTGAAAACTATTTCTCAACTGATCCATGATGTTCATTAATCTCATATGTGACCCGAAAACTATTTGTGTCAAACTAAGTAACCATCTTCTACTTCCTTTGCCTCTCCCACGTAATATTTTACCCACAATATTTTTCACCAATATTGGATCTTTCCCTCTATATATATGAGAAGCTCAACAAATATATATGAGATTAATACAATCTTTAATCCTTCAAGTTTGTCATCATTTTAGTTTTAATCCCTCAAGTTTTAAACTACAAGTTTTAGTCCTTCAAAAGACAAAATAATCTAAATTTTTATTAAATTATAAGGACCAATATTTTAGATTTATAGAAACTTTAGGAATCAAAATCTACTGTTTAAACTTGAGGGACTAAAACTAAAATGAGGACAAACTTAAAGAATCAAATATTGCATTAACCCTATATGTACATACATACACTTAGAAATGTATTACCAAGATTTTGTTGTCATTTAAGAAAGGAATTAACGGCCTCTGTCATTTTTTGCCTTAAAGCAACCAATGATTCTGTGAGTTGGAAGACTTCTGCACGATCCATTTCTAACAATAACGCAGAAACATGTCCTGCATGATTATTCTCCAAGCGCTTTAGGACAGGAGACTCTTCACCCAACACCTACCATAAATGAAATATTATAAACTTAATACCTACACTATGAATCCAACAGCAATAATGTGGATCATCAAATCAAACCTCTGCTATCGTTGAAGTAACCAAAACAGTTTGCAATCCCTTGTCAGTGAATTCTGAAGTATAATCTGGTAAGTGTCTGAGAATCTTGCGAACTTCAAGGCCGAGGCCACTATCAAACATGCAGTCTGCATCATCTACTACCTGCTAAGGAAAATGTGGACATGCAAGTACGATCAATGCAAGGATCACTTGGTAGTTTCAACCTATTAGTCTTTAATCCAAAAATACCATGAACATGGGTGTGTGTTCTAGGGAATTCATCGTTGGATTACTAGTTGCATGCTTGGGCCCTATCCTCTTCAGAGAGTAGGGGCTTCAATTACTACATCAAATAATTAAGTTTATGCCAATGACCTTGTAGCCTAGTGACATGAAAATTCCATAATAAGTAAGAGGCTGCAGATTTGATCCCACTTATAACTTCAGGCTATTAGTACCTACCCCTCTAATTAAAAAAAAAAACAAATTAAGTTCATGTGTGAGCGTATATAAGCAGACATTTGTGTTGTTTGATTACCAGAGATTGGATGGTTTTAAACTTCAACTTTCGGTTCTTAAAAAAGTGCTAGGAGATCTTAAAGATCACTTTAAAAGCCTAAATGTTAAGTGAAGTCCAAAATACTTCTATTATGATCTCTAACATTCACCCAAACTAGAAAGTCCTTTAGGCTTGGAGTGCGGATAAAACCCATTGCTTGCCATAATTAACCATTTTTTGGCCAAAAACACAATTAACCATTTTAACACAGAAGATTAAATTGTTCAGTGAAGGCTAGTCATTTACTATCTATCATCTTGAACAGCTAATAAAACATAAATCATTGATACTAACCACATATCTTATTTTAACACAGAAGTTTAAATTGTTCAGTGAAGGCTAGTCATGCTATCTATCATCTTGAACAGCTAATAAAACATAAATCATTGATACTAACCAAATATCTTATTTCTTCAGGAATAACTGTTCCCTCTTCAATGTACTGAAGAATCTCACTAGGAGGTCCAATTACAAGGCCAATTGAAACATCTGACTTCTCATTAGTTGGTGAATCATCCATTGTAGATTTCAATTCCGTGTGATGGATGATATATTTTGCAGCATTAAAGCACTACAATGACCAATAATTTGCAAAGCTGAGGGAAAATCAATAAAAATGAGGTCCATAAACCATTGGATTAAGGAGATAACAATGGTAAGGAAGATCACCTGTTCAGCTTTCTCCTCAGTGGCACAAAGCACAATGGCCCGAGGATGCCGCGAATTTGAATGGGACAACTTTGTATCTTGTCTCAAAAGCTACACAAGTTAACACATTACAATTAGCTTTTTATACATGTCTATATAATCTTTCGTTTGTGAACAAAAGGAAGGAACTTTGTACACAAGTTAACACATTACAATTAGCTTTTTATACATGTCCATATAATCTTTCGTTTGGGAACAAAAGGAAGGAACTTTGTACCTTGTCTCAAAAGCTAACAAGTTAACACAATTGTCTTCCTTCGTTTGAGAAAACTATTTGTTCCAAAATTGTCCAAATTGTACAGATTTCAAAATTAAAACAATAAGGGATGGCTTGGGGTAATTTTAAGGGTTAGTTACAAACTTCCAAATAAAGGAATATAATGGTTTAGACAAAACTTCCATTGCATTTTCTTCCCTTTCATTTCCCTCTCCCAAACACACCTCATGCTACGGTTTGCATAATTTTCAGCCATTCAAGCATCCTTAGCTTACCAAACCAGAACCAAAAATAGCTTTTACTGCTAATCTCCTTAGCCCCCAAATTCATTAGTTCTAAGATTCTACCACAAAATGACATTAAAAATATGGAGAAAATAATGTTTTGCAATTTTTGATAAAATTAATAGGCCAAATTGATCAAAAAGTAAGTCTGGAGATTTAGTTCCCCTTATCATAAAGTTGAAACTTCATAACTAGTGCAATATAAGAAAGTTCATGAAAGCAAATCAAAAAAATGAAAAGAAAGTTCATGAAAGCAAATCAAAAAAATGAAAAGAACAAGTGCCGTATCGTCTAGGTAATTTTCCATTTGATTTCATATCAAAGGGAAACATAACTATTATTAGGAACCATACTATATATGATGCAGGGTAATTTCTTTTATCAAACATATTCAAAGATAGAATATCCCAATACTTAAAGCAGAGCATTCAACCTTTCACTTCCAATATCCAAGATCCAAAATGTAACCAACTTAAACAAAGATTTCTTGAATAAGTTAAAATCTAAGAACTCCAGAGAGATACAGAAATAATATAAAGTTCACCTGAATAAGAGGCAACAAGTAAGCCAAAATCCTATCAGGCCCAGAGACTGAACTCATCAACACACTCTTCCCTTCCAAAACAGCAGGAATTCCCACACATTGAATCTCAGTAGGAACAAGAAGCCCTATTTTCTCCAAAACCTCAATAAGGTCCTCACGCAAACCTAACCCCTTAAAATTTGTCACCACCTTAGAGGATTCATCCTCATTCTTCAAATCCTTTTCAACTAACTTCTCTGAAGTAGAACACGATGCTTGAGGGCTACTTTGTGAAGTTGTAGAAGAACCTTTGAGTTTTCTAAGTCTAAATTTTTCTAGAAGCAACGAATCCCTTTGAGACTTGGGTGATCCCTTGTCGTTCTCACCACAAGGCTTTGAGGAGAAAGAAGAGCTTAAGGGAATAACAAGCCGACGAGAAGAAAACGCAGAAGATGGTGATTTCGTAGTTCCACAGCGAAGAGAAGAATAGAGGCGAAGAAGCCCTCTGCCCCTTCCCATGGCGTCTCTCATTCACTTCGCCTTCAAGAGGCAGCCAACGTCTCGGGAAAAATGAGCATCCCAAAATATCACACTGCAACAATTTTATTTTATTTTAGTTTCTAAATATTATATCCGTATCATCTTTAATTTTGAGTAAAGATATAGGTGTTTCCATAGGAGTTTAAAAATATTTATAAAAAAATTTAGATAATTTTTAAAAAAGAATTTATAAAAATAGATTATAAAAAATAATTTTAAATAAATATTTAAATATTTATTATCAAAAATATTTTTATAATTGATAAAAATAGAGATAAAATACTAATTAGGTAATCTATAAATTCTTTTAGTGTTCTAGAAAATATTCTCAGTAACTTATGTAAAATCTTAATTTTAAACCATAATTTGATTAAAAAATCTATTTAAATAAATATAATTATTTATTTTAAAAAAATTAAAATTTAAGCTAAAAATTCTTTTAAAAAAATTTATTTATGAATACTAGGTATTAAAAAAACAATTGTTTCAATGTAACATTTACTATTATTTATGTTTAATTTGATTAAATATGTTAAACCCATCAATACACATATTATTTATTTTATTTTTTTTAAATTATATTTATTAACAAGGAAAAAATTAAGAAAAATAGACCATCCAAATTCTATCATTATTAGAATATCACCCTTATTAAACTATACTCTAGTAGTCTCTTAAAATATAACATATAATAATTATATATATTATATTTTTTATACTTAAGTTAAAATATACCTATAGTTATTTTTAAAACTATTCCTATCATTTGCGCCTTTCAAAAATTCTCATAAAACCACTTTTGCATATGCTATCTTCTTTTTTTCTTCTTTTTACTATACTTTATGCTAAAAAAATATATATCAAAATAAAATATAATTACAAGAGTAATGCTCTATTAATATTAGAGTTTGAAGAAATATATTTTTTAATTTTTATTATTTATAAATATAACTTTAAAAAAATAAAGTGGATATTATATAAATTGATCAGCTTAATATATTTGGTTAAATTAATAATTAAATTGAATTTGAATAATAGTCAGGGCAACATTAAATAAAAATATAAACTTTTAGATATCCAGCGTTCCTTAGTAAAAACTTTCAGAGTAAATTTACACCTTAACAAAAAAACATGATGTAAATATCAAGTAGTATATCACGTCAACATATTAGTCAAGTAATAATCAAACCTAATTTTAGATAATAGTTAGGGTGACATTATTATGTTTAAAAATTTTCAAGACAATACTACTCCTAAAAAATTCTAAATACTTAACACTGAGTAAAAAAATCTAAGGCAAATTAGCACTTAAACCCATTTTTAGTCACTTGATCTCCGAATATGAATTATAGTATATTATATGATTTTATGATTATAATTATAAATGATTAAATAAAATATATACATATTATCAAAAAGAAATTCTATGAAAATATATACACCCATGAAATATTATAGATACATATAATTTTATATAAATAATAAATTATATATATTTAAGAGTGTTATATAATTATAGATAATGTTTATTCAAGTCAAATATACAAGTCACACTAAGAGCCTATTTGAATTAGTTTTTAGAGAATAGATTTTTAGAAGAATAGATTTTAAAAATAAATATATTTAGATGATTAGTAGTAGAATCCGTTTTTATATTGGTAAATTATAAAAAAAATGTATGATTTGATTAAAAATAAAAGAGAGGATGGAGGGAAGAGGAGAAAATATAGAGAAGAGAGAGGAGATAGGAGATAGGGTGAAAAAGAGATATAAGAGAAAAGAGAGGGTGTCAGAAAAAATAGAGGTAAGATAGTAATTAGATAATCCATAAACTCTTTTACTGTTATAAAAGCTAATTTCAATAACTTATATAAAATTATAGTTTTAAACTAAAATTTTGGTTAAAATTATTTTTGGATAAATATAATTATTTATTTTAAAAAAATTTAAACTAAAATTTTATTTAAAATAACTTTTTAAAATAAAGTACCAAACACACACACACTAAGATAATTCAACAGATATCATTATGCGGTTTATTTTGCTGGTATATGCCCTTACACAAAATTTTCTAAGGCAAAAGGTGTAAAAGTAATTAGGGAGTTTTACCCCAAGAAGTGCCTAACCCTATATAATTTTTTTAGATGCAAAAATAATTATAATATTATCAAATATATATATATAACAAATTTCATTAGTATGTATATATATATATATAATTTCATTAGTATATAACAAATTTCATTAGTAGATTAGTATATATATATATAACATAATTATATCATTTAAAAATGATATAATTATGTTATAACTAATATCATCTATTATTTTCTAACTAATATTAATTTATTATTTTTAAAATTTTATTAAAAAAAGACAGTCTAAGAAAAAATTATAAATTTGGAGGGACAAACTAGATTAAGGTCATTTTTATATATAAAAAAAAGATTATAGTTAATAGTTCTCTCTCTAATAATTAACTAACAAAATTTGGTATTTTCGCACTCATTTTATGATGTTATAATCACTTTTGTACCAAAAAAAAAAAAATTATATGGTATTGAGTGCCGGTAAAACTTCATAGCTATTTTTGCACTTTACCCAATTTTCAAATGTATAGAACTATTTCAAATTACCAATTTTATGTGTTTGTGTATATTATTTAGTATTTTGATTCAAACCTATTAAAATTAGACATATATCTTTTTCAATTTTGTTCGTTTATTCTTTTATGAAATTTTTTCTATATCTTCCTTCAATTTAAAGAAAGAAAGGAGAAATTGTTATAAAACAGATCAGTTGAACTTTTTTGGGCTTAAACAAGACCTTCCAACAAATCAACAAAGAGAAAAGGACAACATCAATTCTATCTATCAAAGATATATTTTGCGGTTTAAAGTTATTTTCTTTCTCTTCTATTTTCCTTCCTTGCTCATACTTCATCCGATAATTTTTTTCCTTAGTTTAGACTCCTGTCCTTTATTTATTTTAGTTTAGTGACTTATATGAAGTAACTAGATATTTCTCCAGTATGTTACTAAAAAAAATAGATTATAATTAATTATTTATGATTATTATAAATTATTATGATTAAAAATTTTAAGCATCATAAAATCAATAAATAATATTACTAATTAATTATTATTATTATAGGACTCCAAATCTTTTAAATATTAAAGTAATTTATGATTATTATGAATGTTATGGTTAAAAATTTAAAATATCATGAAATTAACTAATGAGATTACTTATTAATTACTATTATGAGCTTACACTTTTTATATATAAAATTATATTATTGATTAAAATTATTGATTACTACTAATAAATAAATAAATTAAAAATTTTGAGTTGGACTAACCTAAATTTATTTTTAATTGAATTAGATATTGTAAAATTTTAAAAATATATTGATAATTTATAGTCGTAACATTCTTTGTACTTAATTAAATTGTCTTTTTATTAAAAAAATAAAGAAAGAAAGAAGAAATAGGGGGAAAAGAGAGGAGGGAAGCAATGATTCACATATCTTTCGATAAAGAGGCCAAATAATATTATCTCAATTCTTTAATATAAAATTTATTTAATTAATTTTAATAGATAAAAAATTAATTAAATTAGTTATAATTATTATTTATTATTTTTCCTAAAATACTCTTTTAATTATATATATTTAGGCTACATCTTAATAGATATTCTTTAATATATGTAATCATATAGGGATATTTTATAATAAAAATTATAATTTAAAAAAAATTAATATCTTATATTTAGAATTAAAATAGACTTTTTATCTAACTCTTATATTTAAAATTTGAAAGAATATTAATTAACAAAATATAAAGTATATCATAAATGCAATACTAAATAAGGAAACAAAGAAAATAAGTTAGCATATACATATGAAAAAGGATTAACTACTGCTACATATGAAGTAGTAAATAAAGGGAGAAAGGTCCCAATATTCTCCGAGACAACATTTCCTATTCCTTTTGTTTGATTGGCCATTTGAGCAAATTGCTTAATTGAAACCAAAAGCTATAATGATGTGGTCTCAGGAGAGAAAAGAAAGGATTTAATAAGCTAGATCAGATCAGATATTCCTTATCTCTTACACAACAGGGAGAGGATTTGATAAATATTTCTCATATAAAGCAATGCTATTCTTGGTTATGTGTTAGTATAAGTGCGTATTAATTATTACTTAAAGTTAAATTTAAAAATTAATTGATCAAATACGTTAAATTGACCAGTTCACTATCATCTATCTAAAGTCAAATAAAACACTTCTATTATTAAAAAAAATAAATATGTAAATTAATGAATTTTTATAGATAAAAATCCTCCATGTTTTGTTTGTTTCACCATTATTCTTATCGCCCATGAATTAATTAACACTGAGAAATGTTAATTTGACACTATCATACTTATTGTGATTAAAAGGGACTCCCCCACAAATGTTATTTGATTATGATTTATTTAAAAAAAATTCTTTATTTATAATTTCACATTTCATTTAGGTTGACACTATCATATATATTGCGATTGTTGTATTTAATTATATATTAATGCATTTATTAGAGCTTCCCATTATCATTTTATTTATACCAAATAGATACAAAAATATGTACACTCAACAATGTCGCTTCATTCTGTGTAAGCTTGTTAATCTCTCACTTTTTATTTAACAAGATTAATGTAAATTTTATCAAATTCAAGCTTTTGATGTTATTTTTTATACAGAGAAAAATCTGACAAGTGTATTGAATGCATGAATTCTTCATCGACTCGAGATAAAAACAATGGAAGTACAATGCGTGTAATTTATATTTCAAATTACAAATCTTTCCATATTTTAATTTAATTTTAAATTTGATTATTTATATTTATGCCAACAGGGGGAATATTACAAAACACTAGCCCCTCATTATACCTCTATCATCAATGCTTTATACTTGTATACAAAATCAATTTTTTTTTTTCATTCTATGGCTACTCAGTTTGTAAAACAATGATGGCATGACGATAAGACATGTTTAATTTATAATAAACTAAGATGGCAAAGAAGAATTCTAACTCTTTTATCACCAAAAACCAAAAAAGAATTCGAACTCTACTTTGCTAAATCATTCAGAATCTTCTCTGATCATTCTTCTGCTTCCATTGCTGCTGATATAATTAAACTGGCAAAAGGATCTGTAACAAAATTGTTTTATGTTAGAAGTATCAGCATTCATGCATGAATGAATATTATTGATTGAATTGTGCTTAGTATTTTATTAATTAGTTAAAGGTTTCCAAAGCCAGATTTATTTTCATTCCTCGAGAAAATAAAGTGTACAAGGTATTTGTGGGACTAATTAGTCACTAGTCAACTACTATCGTCCCAGGAATCAAACAGAAATCAACAACAAATTCGATCCCAATCAGCAATAATGACCATATGATTTGTTTCATTTTTTGTATTAATTGTACATTAGGTTTGTCCATTATACCAAACTAGCTTAAGCTAATTGGTTGGACTCACTACAAGCTTATACTACTCCTGATTCTTATTATAAAAACTATTTAATTAATTTTGTTATTGAGCAGGATCTTTTAAGCAATAATTTATCTAAAAATTTAATTTTTGATAGAGTATAATGGCGTCATACGATTCATATAACTGACCCTACTTGATGGTATAAGGCTTATTGTGTTGTTATTAAAAAATAAGATAAGTTAGTTTATTATAATAAATGAGACCTGATTTCCTTAAAATATCTCAGTATAATATTATATTTTATAAGTTAGGTAAATTAGTTTGAGAGAAAATAATAAATATAGGAAATAAAATATATTAAGATTTTATATTTAAGACTAAATTTAATTCTCCTAAATAGTTCCTCTATTAAGGATAAACGGGAGTATATTTTTGAGACGCATGTTCCTTTTATCATGCAGCAAAGCCAGAAAAATTTCAAGTATAAAACTTAGAACCCATTTGTTAAACCAATATCAAAGCTAGAAGGAAGGGATATATTCGATGACAACAAATTGCTGGTAAGGATATCTGCTGAGAGCTGCCAAAGCATCCATGGTAGGTTATTGGAAAAGCTCTCAACAGAAGTCACCGCAAGAACACGATACGTTCTTGAAATGATGGAAGAGGCTACTATCTCTCACTATAAATTCTCGATTGTAGATGTTAGACAGGAGTTTAGTTACTGCATTGCAATCATTAAGACACGAAGGTTCTTTACCCTTTTCCATATTGACAAGGCCAAAAGCAAGGGCCAACCGCTCGCTGTGAATTTCTAACTCGAATTCCCTTTCTTCCTCATTTTCAACATACAGAAGAACGTGGCTTGTGTCTGGAATATGTCATGCAAGTTTCAGCTTCTCTCTCATCTCACTCAACTTAGCATAGATACCTTCAGTTTGGGCATGTGACATATCGCCTGCAACAAACCGGTGCACTTTGCCTCCTTGCTTGTTGAAACTGAATCCAGCATCCTTTTTTACCCCTCTCTTCTTCACCATTTCTCTTACATGGGATGCTTTATCCCACTTACCAGATGCAGCATACATGTTAGAAAGCACTATATAGCCCCTAGCAGCATTTGGATCCACCTCGATCAAACTGCAAGCAGCATATTCTCCAATTTCCCAAGTTTCCACGGTTCCTAGAACTGCAAGCAGCACTATATAACTTTGTTTGATCTCATCGGCATGCTCTCAATGATATTCTTTGCCTCTTCAAGATTTCCAGCACGACACAAAATGTCCACAAAGCAACCATAATGTTTAATTGTGGGCTCAATTTTGTATTCATTGATCATCATATAAAAAAACCGACATCCCTCATCTACCAATCCCGCATGATTACAAGCATTTAAAACCCCGACAAATGTTACAGCATGTGGTTTCATTCCAACTTCACGCATTTCCTGGAAAAGTTCAAGAGCTTTCTCAGCCATACCATGCATTCCTAAGCCCATAATTATTGCTGTCCAATGCCCCAATTTCTTCTTGGTTATTGCTTTGGAAACTGCTAGAGCACTCTCTATGCTACCACATTTGGAATACATTTCTATCAGTGATGTACCAAGTACACCATCTAATTCAAATCCACGTTTCAACATAAATGAATGAATGCATCTCCCATTAATGAGAACAGCTAAGCCTGAAACAGCAGATAGACCACTGAGTATTGTAGCATCACTAGGTATAAGGCCCTCAACTAATAATTCTACAAAGAAGTGCAAAAGTTCCAAATACTGCCCATTAAGTTCATATCCAGCTATCATTGAGTTCCAACTTATTACAATTTTCACTGGCATCTGGTGAAACAATTGATCAGCTAAATCAGATTGACCTGACTTCATATAGTCATTTATCATGGCATTCCAAGATACCAAATTTTTGTTTGGGATTTGATCAAATATCTCTATTGTAGTTTCAACCTTTCCACATTTGGCAAGCCCATCAACCAAAGCAGTCCTTGTAAAGGTATCCCTATTGGGCATTTCGTCAAACAGTTTCATTGCCACTTCAACATTTCCATTCCTGGCATTAACCATCAATCAAACAATTCCAGCATATTATATCTTTATTGTCCATCTGATCAAATATTTTTTGAGACAAACCCATCTCACCCCATCTAGAATACATACTAACCAAACTACTCTGTACAAACTTATCTAAACCAAACCCAATTTTCAAGACCAAGGCAATAATCTGTTTTCCTTCCTCAGTTGCATTTAAATGAGTACAACCCTTGATTAGGCAAGGCAAAGTGAAATTATCAGGCAGGAGTTCATGAATCATTTCATAAAACAGAAGAATGCCATCATCTGAACGTTGGTTCTCAATATAGCACTTGATAATTAGGTTCCAAGAAACCAAACTGGGTGCTTGCATGTAATCAAAGACAGAGAGAGCATACTCAAGGTTATTGATTTTGGGATCTGCATAGAGAGCCAAAAGTCGGGAAGATATTGAAGGGTTATTGAAAATGCCTGTTTTGAGGGATTGGGCATGGAGTTGCTTAGCTTCTTGTTGGATTCTACAGAACTCAAACAAGTCGAGACTTGGAGGAACATGTGAATGGAAAGGAGAAACATGCGGGAGCTTCAGCACTCTATAGACTCAAATGCTGAACTCGACCTGTCCCTGGAAAGTGGTAAAGCTATTCTAGATGAGTTACTTGAATTTTAAAAACAAAAAATAGAAAAGAAGAGAGACTCCATCTAACTTTTTGAAATACAATACAAGTATAATTTTGGTATAAGAACTTAAAATTGTCGTAACATAAAATAATCAAAGCCGTTAGCAGACAAGCAACTTTTTTGGCTAGAATTATTAAAAGCAGAGCAAAAGAAGTATATCAACTAGCAAACTATGGAGACCAACAGGACAACCTATTCTCAATCAAAGGGGAAGAAATTAAGTTTCATCCCCATCCACATCAACCAACAAACAATCTTCCAGTAAACAACACCATGAAGTAACTCTAAACTTCCTGCTTCCAAGTCCCAATTTGAACTTAAAGTAAATTAGAATATCTCGTGCATCAATTTTAGAATTTTACAAATATGTGCGTGATGTGCGTTGGTGCATATTTTAAATCTTCCTAAACAAGTCAAATATATATTAAGGATCGGAGGAGTATAAGAGATAGTTAACTTTTTTAGATAGATTAAGAAAATCAAATAAACTAGTTATTTATGATTAAATTTAACTTCTCAAGACGAATTTATATTATATACTTTTTAATCTACTTAAATTAGTTAAATAACTCTTATATTAGTTATAATTAACTCATTTATTTAATTTCTTTAATTTATCTAAAAAATAACTAACTTTTATATTAAATACATCAGGTAATAGTTTATTTAGAGGAATTAGGGGATGAGAAAGGATATAATGACATTTTTGTGGCAAGGAATGTATACAACAAAGAATCACAATTCCACAAAAAATTAACTCCACACATTTCACAATTCCACATAACACTCATTCAACTAGCACTTATTGATGCATTAAGATCAAGCAATTAGGGTGTTTACACAATCACAAAGTACACATTCAAACATGCCAAACTAACAAATTAACCCCGCAGCGCACGTTAACTATAAATTTCTTTCGTAAAAGAAAACTTCCAAGTTCTTCATTATTTGACAGTTGACAGCGTTGTAAAGTCAAACTAATTAAGTCAAAAACAACAATTTTTTTATCAAAATCCTACAAATATGTTCAAATCTTTTCCGCACCTTATGTTATGTCAAAATTTATCAGGTTTCCACGAGCATACCATACTCTATAAGCCAATTTTCACCCTTCCATTTTTATTTTTTAACTCCATTTCCTTCAAAATCTCTTCCATTCATACCAAATGAGCCGTTTATTAGGAATCACACTCCTTTTCATAGTGATTATTTAGCTATTTACAATTTCTCATGTGGAAAGAAGTTAGTCAATTATTATCTCTTATTTTATCAACCTATTTAAATTGCTTATGTATCAATAATCATATCAATAAATGAATAAAGTATTTTACAGTTTTCTAGAATTTTGATCCTGGTTCTAGATTTCATTCTCTCTATCTAGAATTAGAGATTCTGGTTCTAGAGTTCCTCTCCTCTCTTTCTACTCTCCCCTTCCCTCTTTCTCTGTTTCTGTTTCTATTTTTGTATTTTCCAGGTTCTATCAGCGTGACAGAAAATTAGCCACAACAAAGGCCACAACCAAAGTGCATCAGTACCAAAACAGAGTTCTGCACTTTAGCCCAACTTCCAAAGGCCATATCGTGAACTACAGAACTCAGATAGTTCTGCACTTTAGCCCAACTTCCAAAGGCCATATCGTGAACTACAGAAGTCAGATAGTTATGCACTTTAGACCAACTTCCAAAGGCCATACTGTGAACTACAGAACTTCAATTCCCATCATTCCTATTCATGTAAAAGGAATGAAGCCAAGTGCAAGTCACATAAATATCTACTAACAGTATGTCAACAAAAAAGCACATAATTACACATTCCTATCCATAGCCCTTGGCTTTGCTGCCAAACATTTACAGAACAGTTTGCCTGCTGCAGATCATTCCAAAAAACAGAATATAGAAACTTTTGCCTGTCATATAGCTTTGAGGATAGATTCTACTTTCTCCCTACATAAGCTCCCAATTTAGACAAATCTGGGATCCAAAATGACAGCTCAGAAGATCCAGTTGCAAACATAAGACTTCCAGGTGCCCATTTTATAACGGGAGGTCCAATGTCAGAAGTTGCACTCATCCAACTTGCAACCTAAGACAGGTTAATATGAACATTCACATCAGAAAGGCACATGTTTATACAAATTCAAGCTCCGCAAAGAGGAAAGAATTTCAAGAAATGTACACACAAAAAGGGTAGGTTTCTTTAGCACAATTTCTTCAGAAAAGCTTGCTATAATTTCTAATATTATCCTCCAATATTTAGTGATTTTTTTTGCTTCCTGATTAAATCAGAACAATTAAAAGACAAAAAAAATAAAAATACAGAGAGATAAAAGGGGGGAGCGGGAGAAGACTTATTAATTCTGCCAGTCAACTTGCGATCCCCATCAATAGAAGGTATTTATGAAAAATATAATTTTTAATTAATAGAAGGTATTTTAGTTAAAAAAATTAAAATTACAACTTAGTTTCAAAATAAATTTGTGCATATTTTTTAAAATAAAGAGGATGTTACATACTAAAAAACAAATTGTCAGAAAACTCAATAATTTACTCAACATTTACAAGAGGAACAAGTAATAAAAAAATACGAAAACCAGGAAGAAATCATTCATAAGATGCAGAGAAAAGGAGGAATGTATCCTATCATACTTCTTTCCCACTTCGAACACTCCATGCATAGACGTTTCCATCCCCTGAACCTGTCAACAAGATTTTAAGTATCTTTGGTAACAGATCAAAGCATTTAACCAACAAACTAACAAAACGTATGCTTGCTGGATTAAGGGCAAGAAGCAAGATGCCATGACACTATAAAAATGAATGCCAAGACTTTCTTCCAAAACCTGATTAAAACAAGAAATGAAAGGAGGCAGAACTTAAATCAATATTATAAAGAAAAACTAATTTTGGCAAAGTCATGATTTAATAAGTCAACAAACAACAGAAATCTTCTGGGTGATCCATACAAAATCGTCTTACCTGATATTACAAACATTCCCTCAGGGCTGAAGGAAGCTTCTAATGTGGAATCACATGAGACGGGGGTGACATTATATGTGGATAACTGCACACAACAAGGATGAGAGAGAATTGATAAATAGAGAGTTTGAAAGTAAGTATAAATCAACGGATAAGAGTTAAGGTAGGATTATTTTAAAGTAGGAGAGATACGAACAAGTGTTCCACGAAATGAATCAAGTACGTGAATATGTCCGTTTGTAGTGGTTAAAAGCATTAGTCTTCCATCATTACTAAACTTCAGAACATTTGCATCAGAGATATCTGGCCCAACAGAAAATATCTCGAAGGGACCCTGCCATAGTGAATTTCATCATATTAGAGCATGAAATCTCAAAATGAAAATGAAAGGGTTAACCAACTCTTCAAAATATTCTAACATAGCATTCACTAACCTTTTCAAACTTGCGTGCATCAAACATTCTTATAAACCCTCCAAATGCAATTGCAAATACCGGCCCTTGATCATCATATGATATAGCAGGCCTTCCTTGTACTCGCAAAAGTCCCTATGTTGTTTCTAAAGTAAGTAAGAAGCCCTAGGAAATTTATACTATTTATCAGATGCAAATTGAGGAAAATAAACTCCAGCCAAAATCAGAAGTTGAAAATAAACGAGCCTCTAATGAAAATGCCTCTACCTGGCACTTTTCAGCCCTTTGATCCCACAGCAAAACAGTTCGATCGAGAGAACCAGAAATAAAGCAGTCTTTACGAGAGCATAAGCTAAGGGAGACAACCCTATGAAAAGAACAATATCCAATTATAGACATGGATTGTATAATAGTGCTACAGAGGAACATTTTAAAATTTACATGTTAGTACAAGGGAAAAGAAAAGGAGAGAAAAAGCACCTGTCATGATGACCTTTGAAATATCTCAAGTACTTGTTATCATGCAATGAAAGAAGCCGCAAAGATTCTGGATGAATTGATCATATCAGTAAAAGAGTATAAGAATGTCAATTGAAGCAAATACTGCCGGGCAGGGACAGACTTACCATCCCAACCATTTTTTGACGAGTAGATGACTGTTGTAGGATGAGATGTAAAGCAAACCAGATCAACCCCATACTTCTTGCTATTAATTGTCTTCAAACATCTGGTAACTTAATGCATCCCAAATTAATGTAATCAACCAAAAAAAAAAAGAAAAAATGTAATCAACCAAAAAAAAAAGAAAAAGAAGGAAGAAAAAGGAAACGAACAAGAACAAGAAAGCACCACAAGAGTTCATTTTTTGTAGTGTAAAAATATAAGATACATATCCATAACAGCAACTTTCTATGCCTTCCATAGAAGCATTCTCTAAGAATAACATCATAACCAATAATGTCTTCATTTTCTTCGTTGTGCTAAATTACTCAGCATGCCTAACTAACCACTAAGTTGAAGCCTTGCAGGTGATCGCACCATCTGTTTCGTAGTAGGTTTTCATGATTTACAACCACAACTTAATTTACATTACCCTTAATGCACATTGCAACAACAAGGAAATCACACTGCGATACTCATTATCATATCACTAATGTTTAGGGCCCCAAAGTGCTTTCAACAATTCACTATGTCAAGTTATCATATAATCATAAGTATACTTTAATTAAAAGGTTATGAGACATCAGTTGTTTCACTCAAATAATGATCTAAGATGAATTACAATTATGCATCGGAGTAAAACATATTTAAGGCATCATTTTTGTAATGCCAAGTTTTCTCATATCCAAAGGCAGCATAATTGGGGCTTACGGCTTACGTTCCACCAGTGATATCATAAAGGCGAATGGATTCATCATCACTAGCAGTCACTAAGTGGCTCGATGCCCGGTGAAAATCCATTGAACTAATCCGGCCATTCTGTTGAAACATTGAAAAAGGCCTCAATGAGTAAAGTATGGCACAATGCGCAGTAAGATGTTAAGATTGCAAAACCATTCCCCAAGATGCAGAATTTATTAAAGGAGAAAGAAGCTCCAATAATACGCATAGAATTTTCTCTCTACAGAACTAGTGATTGACACCGAAGTCTAGGGCATGCTGACAGAATTCCTTTGATCAATAACTGAATTTTATGTTTGGAATTCTGATGTTGCTTCAAACAGATGGAAACAAATACAACCGAAAAATTTAAAAATTTTATAACTCATGAGAAATTGTAATGATAAAAGTACTCACATAGTCGTTAAAAGCCATTCCTACTTCCATACTCTGAAGAATTTCTTCACTAAGCTCCAAAGATACCTTTTCTTCTCGCTCAGGTTGTGTCCCTGCAATAATTTGAAATTAAGAAAACTGGAGAAAAACCAAACAGAACAGAAAACACCTAACAGCAACAGATCCAGGGGGGAAAATAGTTTTCTACTACCACCCATCATAGCGTCAGCTGCGTCTAGAATCCTTCGATTGCTGCCACTGAACAAACTGATGCAACGTACAAGCAGAGAAGAAAAAGGAGAGACTACAGAAGAGAATGGAGCGAACCAAGCACGAACTGAGGCGTGAGAAGGATTTCTCTCAACTACGAAGAATACAAAAACGGAATGGGTATAGGGCACAAATTTAGTTAATGGGCCTGATGACTCTCGAAACTGGGCCGCAGTGAGCTGAAGAAGTCTCAGTGTGTGTTTGGCAATGGTAAGAATAGATTATCCTTACTATAGCCAAAAAAAAAAAAAAAATAGATTATCCTTCAAACTATAGATTCATTTCCTGAATGTCAAATAATATATTTTTTTTTAAAATCAATTTTGCACTGTAAACTATGGTTTGAAGATTCAAACCACGGTTTTCAAAAAAGTTATCCCTATGCAGCTTTTAGTCGAAAGTGCACTCACAGCTTTTAAAAAATTGCCCAGCATGTCTGATCTTCTTGTGGATAATTTTAAAAAAATTAATTAAAAAATAAAATATCATTTTTTTAGAAAAGAATGTCTGTCTATTTTTTAAATATAAAATTTTATTTTTAAATTAAAATTTAGGTAAATATTATAAATTTTTACCTCACTCAAATACATATGTATATGTATTATTTTTTAATCACTTCAATAAAAAAATTAAAAATAAAATTTATTTTTTATATAATTATCATATTAATTTATGTCTTTTTTAGTAAATTATCTATGGAAAAGTAATTCTATTACTAATCATCCAAACATCTCTAATTTTTAAAATCACTTTTTTCTCAAAATCTATTCTTCACAAAATCTATTCTCTAGAATCTATTATTCCTAAAATCTATTCTCTAAAAGCTAATCCAAACACACCCAACCGTTGAAAATAATGAGGGTTGAAACTGTACTCTAATCTTAATAGATGATCTCATAAGTCTTTTATAAGTATTGTTTGAGCTCTAAGACTATACTCTAATCTTGATGGAGACAGTTATCAAACTTACCTAAATTTTTTTGTACTTAAAAAAATAATAACAAGGATACAAATTTGAATCAGAGAGAATATGTTTAAATCCCACAAAAACACAAGTTGGATTCTCTCTGCTATTGTAAATATGCTTTTAATAGGTGATCTCATAACTCTCTTATAAATACTCTCTGAACCCTAGGGTTATATCATAATTTTAGTGGGGACAAGTACCAAACATACTTAAATTTTTTTTATATAAAAAAATAAAAATTAATCTTTAAATCCCTATAATTTCTGTCTTCATAATTTTTTAACTATTAAATATTTATTTTGGCTAAAATACCCCTCTTTAGTTAATTGGTCTGATGACTCTCGAAATTGGGCCATAGGAGCTAAAGAAGCCTTAACTGTTGAAAATAATGAGAGTTAGAACATATAATAAAAAATGGGCCTGTATCCCATAAAGAGTAATTTCAATTCTTGCTATTGTTATAAGGACTTTTTTTATAAGCGATTTCGTAAGTCCTCTATAAGCGTTGTTTGAGCTCTAGGACTGTACTCTAATTTTGATGGAGACGGATACCGAACTCACCTAAATTTTTTGTACTATAAAAAATAATAACAATGACACAAATTTGAATAAGAGAATATGTTTAAATCCCACAAAAACGCAAGTTAGATTCTCTCTATCATTATAAGTACTTTTTTAATAGATGATATCGTAACTCTCTTATAACTATTCTCTGAATCCTAGGGTCGTACTATAGTTTTAGTGGGGACATGCGCCAAACATACTTAAACTTTTTTTATATAAAAAAACAAAAATTAATCTCTAAATCCCTATAATTTCTGTCTTTATAATTTTTTAACTATTAAATATTTATTTTGACTAAAATACCCCTCTTTACATATATTTTTAAACTTTCCAATATGTTATAATATTAATTAATTTTTACTAAATTATAAAATTTTTAATTTAAATTTTTCATTATATTTATTGAAATTTATTTTTTATTTGTTTTTTAACAATAACAAATAACTATTTTAAATATTTAAAAGTTTCAATACATTGAATATATTCAAGTAATAAATCTTTTTAATTTATCCTTAAAAATTTTGATTAAGAAATTAAAAATTTACATTTATAAAATCATTTAATTAAGTATATTTTTATTAAAATAATTAATCAGTTGAAAATTTATAAAATTTATGTTAATTAAATCATTTAAATTTTTGTCCCAATATATTAAAATTATTAAATAAATAAATATTAAAAAAATAAAAAATAAAATTAAGAGAAAGATGAAATTCATAAATATTTTAAATGATTTTAGCCGAAATTAAGGAATTAGTAATGATAAAGGGTAAATCAGTAAATAAAATTTAGTTAAAATTGTATCTTTTTACAATATTCTTAACAAAGTTAACGGTTAAACCTAGCTATATGTTTTTTAAATAAAAAAGAGGTATGTGTAATTAAAGTAAAATATAAGGGATGTTAGATTATTTTATTCAAAAAATTATAGAAGATCAAATTAAAAATTGGGAAAAATTTTTAAAGACAGACAAATTATTTTTTTCTAAAATCATATGAAAAAAATAGAATCTACCTCAGCGTGAAAGATGGATATGAGATAGCGAACTAGAACGGAAGGAGAAAGAGAAATCCCTTGCTTCTACAATTAAACGCCTTTAAATACATAGATTAAGAAGAAGAAGAAGAATCGCACTATTGAAATTAAATCAACCATGGAAGAAGATGAAGTTAAGGACATGATTTTTAGTGTATATCATAGAGGAGAATATAATAAATGTAGACGAGGCCAAAAAAAGTAACTGTAATGGGTTGTTTTTCTATTTTTCTGTGTGCTTATAAACATCATTTGTTGGAAGTATAAACCCATGCCAAAGACTTTCCAAGCCAAAGGGAAAGATTTGGTTACCCAAATTCTTGTTCTAGTGGAAACTAGAGTTAATATGCTTAATATGAGAAACTGAAAAAGGAATGGAAAATGGTACGGTGTACAATGAATGGACACCTATCTTTGTTGAAAACTTATCGTTTCCGCTCCTCAACGAAATGCACGAGTTTGAAAATATTGTGCCGGCTTAGATAACACAAAAACCTTAATTTTAAAAAAGTTTTTAGTCTAAATTTTAATTTATTTTTTTTTAAAATAGACAGTCATGTTTATCTAAAAGTGCTTTTAAATCAAATTATGGTTTAAAATTTTAGTTTTAGATAAGTTATTGGAAATAACTTATAAAATAGTAAAAGAGTTTATGAACTATTTTACTCATTTTTTTAGCACTCTATCTCCTTTATCTATGCACGTATTTTCTCTATTTGCTGATTTTCTTCGAGAGCAAGGTATAATATACTATACCTGGATCACCTGACATAAACGGTATAACTAAAAGAAAAAATATGACCTTGTTGGATATAGTTATGAGCATGATGAGTAGCTTCAAACTATCATATTCCCTTTGGAAGGAAGCACTCAAAATAGACACATACATATTAAACATGGTTATATCAAAAGCCGTGTCTAAGACACCCTTTGAAATCTAAAAAGGATGGAAACTCATTTTAAATTATTTCAAAGTACGGGGTTATCCTACTGAAGTAAGAGTGTACAATCATAAGAGAATAAGTTATACCCCAAAACCATTAGAGTTTACTTTGTAGGCTATACGGAAAGGTCTAAGGATTATAAGTTTTATTATCCTCCACCTTCCAAAAGGTTTATAGAGTTTAGAAATGCAAAGTTTTTTTGAGAATGATGTGATTAGTGACATCATTCATGAGGGTACATCAATAGTTAATGATCATCCTACTGTTAGGATTGACATTGAATGTAACATAGATCCTGTGGCTCAAGTTGACGATGCTGAACAAGATGGACACATGCCAGATGGTCAACCTATCACACAAGTGAAACCACCATAAAATGTGATAAATGATGTCCTTATTCAGCAACCTGAATCAACCAAAGATGTTGAATTAAGTGTATTCTGTTAAAGTTGATTGTGATGCAAGTGTTGAGAATAATCATTTAATATTCACTCAAGTTATGAAGAGTGTGAACTCTAAATTGTGGCATGATCCTATGATTGATGAAATGAATTCCATGGCAAACAACCATGTTTAGGAACTTGTATAGTTGCCTAGTGGGACTAACACTATTGGCTATAAATAGATTTATAAAATCAAAAGAGACTCACAAGGCAACAATTGATATATACAAGGTTAGGTTGGTTGCTAAGGGTTTCACTTAAGTAGAAAGAATCGATTATAGTGAAACTTTTCATCCATATTTAAGAAAGATTTATTTCATATCATCATGACATTGGTTGCCCATTTTGATCTAGAGTTACACTAAATGGATGTAAATATTGATTTCCTCAATGGTGAACTAGAGGAAGAAGTCTATATGAAATAACCTGAGAGATTTATTGCACAAGGTAAAGAACAATTGGTATGAAGCTAAGAAATAAATATATGGTCTGAAACAAGCTTCACAGTAGTAGTACTTAAAGTTCCATGAAGTGATCACATCATTTGATTTTGTTGAGAATATCATAGATGGCTGAATATACCACACGACTAGTGGGAGTATGATCATATTCTTAATTTTGTATGTGGATGACATTTTACTTGCTACCAATGATCTGATACTATTGCGTGAGGTGAAACAATTTTTGTTTAAGAGTTTTTATATGAAAGACATGGGTGAGGCATCTTATGTCATTATCATAAAGATCCATAGAGATAGAACCCAATTTCTTGTAACATTGTCTCAAGAAGCTTACATTGTCAAGATTCTTGAACAATTCAGAATGCAAAACTGTTAATCTAACGTGGCTCCTATTGAAAAAGGAGATAAATTCAGTATAAGTCAATGTTTTGAAACTGAACTTGAAAGGAAATAGATGGAAATGGTCACATATTCCTCAGCGGTGGGAAGCTTAATGTATGCACAAGTTTGTACAAGATCTGATAACATTTTTTCTATGGGTATATTGGGAAGATATCAAAATAATTCTGAGGAAGCACATTGGACAGCTACAAAGAAGGTTTTTAGGTACCTACAAGGCACTAAATACTACATACTCACATATAGGAGAATAGACAATCTAGATGTAATTGGATACTTAGCTTCAAATCTTGGAGGATGCGTAAACATGAATAAGTCTATATCTGATTACATCTTCCTATTAGCAGAAAGAGCTATATCATGGAGAAACGCTAAGCAAACTCAAACAGTTCTTTCAACTGGTGATGCTGAGTACATTGTGTGTTTTAAAGCAAGTTTATAAGCAATTTGGATAAGCAATTTTATTGTTGGGCTTAAGATTTTGGATCCAGTCTCTAAGTCAATTAGAATGTATTGTGATAACGCAGTTGTGGTGGCCATAGCAAACAACAAAAGGAATAAAAGTTGAAGCAAGTTTGTCGAACTTAAATTCCTTTGCTTGAGAGAAAGAGTTCAAGATGACCAAGTTTCTGTTGAATGCATCCGTACATAGGATATGTTAGCTCATCCTTTGACGAAAGGATTGAAGCCGAACATTTTTGTCACAGATGTACCTCATATGGGACTTCGTTCTTCTTTTGACTAGTAGATGTATGAGCAATGAAATCAGATTTTGTGGTTTATTGTTTCAAATTTGTGATTGTATACATTTGTGTTATTGAAATTGATAAATATTGAGATAATAACCGAATGAATATTGAGTTCATGTATAATGTGATACCTATTAAGTCATAGTACTATCTATAATACATAGAAGGTAATACTCAATAAAAGGGGACTTATCACCATGATTCTTGTAGCATGACATCAATTTACCTATACAGGGAAATAACATTGAGTATACGGGGCCAAGTGGGAGAATATGAGATTTTTATTATTATAATATAACCTATTTAGATATTAATTATAATAATTAATAAATATTTTTGAATGTAACCGGTAATCATTTAGGCCCAATCCAAGGTATGTTGTTGACTAATTTATTAAGGTTAATTTTCTGACAGTAGAAATTAACAATTGAGAATTATTCGTACTATAGTTTCTAAATCCCAGAGCGATACAGTTTCTCAACTCACTCTTGAAGGTTCCCCACTAGTGACAGCAGTATACAAGTTGCCATCAGTGTGTCTAATCACCAGTTAGAACAACCTATTATTGATGTAACAATGTTATCTAATTGACAGGTCTTTGATTTGAATTCTAGTTCTTCTCAAATCAATTAAGCAAATGGCAAGAGATAATTTTAAGTATTCCACTGCATCTCATATAGGTTTTATACTTTTGTAATTCATAATCTAGATGGATTATATTATATAAGAGATGTTTATATTCTAACAGATAGTAGTTAGCATTTCTTTCCAGTTCCATAAATTGACTGAAATACAATGCTTTCATTATAATATAAGATTTAGGGGATGTGGTTGCGGATTTTTTAATCAGGCTATAGTTTAAGGAGTGAAATGTGGTTCCTCCATGAATTTATGTATTTGCAAGTTTCCCTTAATAACGAAGTAACCTTTTGTTTTTGCAGCGACAGTAATATGCCCTTTTGCAGTTGCCATCATTGTGATTGGCAATTCAGCTGTCATCATTGGACTTTGGATGGCACATGATGTTTGGACTTACTACTGCGTGGCGAGGTTGCATTAATTTCTCTTGGAAATGGATGTCTGTTTTTTTCCTATTAAAAGAATATTCTGTTGTTCATTTTATGTTTTGTGTATAGATTTTAGTGTTTAGGTTACTTGAAATTAAATTTCTCTCGTTCTCTCTCTCATAGATGTTTACCTCTTTGTTAATTTTGCCTCTTGAATCAGAACCAAAAGGTTTGGGATGGTTTTGAAGACTCTGGCACTAATATGTTTGCCAGTTCCCTTGTTTCTTGGGCCAATAGTTGGTATTGTTGGAAGCCTCTTAGGTGGAATAGGATATGGGTTTTTCTCTCCCATTCTGGCAACTTTTGAAGCTCTTGGAAATGATGTCGTCAGACAAATTTTACCATTGCTTACTGGTGAGTGTCAATTTCAACTTATGTTTTTCCATTCTCCTTTCGTGCAAATAACTATGTAGGAAGTATGGATTTGGATACAGGACATGAAACGCGCTGACTTGGCCAAATTTGAAGTGTCTATATGTAATTTAATGCATCTCACTCATGTCTGATATGAGTGCCTTATATGTTACATCTGTGTTTCATAGATAGTTATGCTTTTGAAAAGTTTTGTTTAGTGTTGACCAAAATGGATGATACTTGTTATTCATCTTTTTATATTTTATACATCTTATCCTTTCTCATGATAAGACTAGTGACTGTAAACTTCAGTTATAAGATTAATGGGTATGCAGAGGATTTTATGAAATGAAAGTTTAGTTCCTCTAAGTTAATAGTGAAATTATTGGTGTATCCCTCTTTTTTGTAATTAAAATGATAGTAAGACATGTGACCATTTGGAGCGTATTCGATTCATGGAGAATATTACTTTGTTGTGGTCTAGTCGCAACCCTTAGGGAGACATCTTAGTTCCTAGGTGCCTAAGTTTATGCCTGAACATAATAGCCGGCTCGCCCTGCTCGACATTAGTATGGCCTAGGAGGAAGGGAGACTTCACCCTACCCTTAGATCGTGGGTGACCCCAACCCTTTTTCAAAAATTTTTATACAAAAAAAAATTATAGTAAGGATCGGTCCTTTCCTTTGAGGGCACCAATGGCGAAACAATAGCCGGTCCAATAGTTGCTTCAGCGGCTGCATAGCTATAACAAAAATGGAAAAAGTATTTCTCAATAGGGTAAGCAAAGGCTCAACCTATACCAAGGGGACTACTTCCTAGGAATTTGGGCCTCTAGAGGAATGTATCCTCCGTGTTAGTGAATGCAACTAGTGCAATATTTTATATAAGTAAAAAATGAAATTCTTGGTGTATCATTCAAGCTATATATATAGCAGCTTTTGATCTTGTTGATTTATATGGAGTGCAGGAAACTTAAATGACTCTTACTTTTGAAACCAGGATGGTTGTTGGTCCACGATTGAAAGGAGCTGCATGGTAGTTCAGGATTTGACGGACTTTTGCTTCCATTCTTATTTCTCATACGTGGATGAACTGAGAGAGAACTTACCTCCTGATGAAAAGCCATTAGATGTGAAGTGAGTTGTTTCCTTTTCTGGTTACTTGTTTACAATTGAAGCATCGAATTTGCTGGTGAATTGTTAGACACTTGCCCTTTTTTCATGGTAGATTGTTGTTATTTCCGATTTGATTGTTGGTTATCGTGGTTGGGGTGCCGCTTGATATGATTTTAATCACGTCTATTGCTATATGGAAAAGCCCTTACATGCTGTTCATAGGATGGAAGAGGCTATTGGAAGATCTGATTGGAAGGGAGGGACCTTTCTTGGAAACTATGTCCCATTTGCTGGCCTTGCCATCATTCTCTGGCCTTTGGCTGTTGTGGGGGCTGTATTATCGCGAGCATATCCAGCTTATTTCTGGGCCTTTACGGTGGAGTTGTTGTACATCAGGTCAGTCAAAGTATGATGGTTTTACTATACACCTTAAGTTCTATTCGTATAATGCTAGTATGCATGCTGTGATTATACAAGTGATGGTCATTTATAGGTCAAATTGATGTGTTTCTCTCCCTTCAAAATGTTGTCGTTGTAGTTTCGAATTTTGCAATTGAGTTTAAAGATTTTTACACTCAGTTCCTATCATTCAATTTTCATGGATCATTCAATTTCATTGGTTTGGCCAATTATATGCCATCTTTGCACTCTAAATACTTATGATTCATGCTCAGGTAAAAGTAGATGATGAAGGGAGATTCACTCGTATGATAGGTCTTATGTATTTAGAGAGCCAAACGCATTTATAGAACTTAAGGGTCTAGTGACAGAGGTGTAATGATAGGGACTGAATAAAAATTTATAAACCTATAAGGACCTAATTGTAGATTTTTAAACTTTTAAGGGCTAAATTAAAAATTAAGTGAAATACTTTAATCTTAATTAAATTTATTCTTTTTACCATTCTTAGAATGATTTGAAGGATTTGAAGGATTTTTAAGTTCATTTTGTTTTGCTTTTTATTTATAGGAAGACTCAATGAAGATGGGATTTGCCTACATTGTCTCATTGGTTTCCCTCTTTGATGAATATGTAAATGATTTACTGTACTTGAGAGAGGGATCCTGCCTTCCCAGGTGCCTTCTGATTCTCCCTCTGAAGTGACATTTAGTTCTTGTTGGAGTTATTAATCACTGATTATGAGATATATATTGTGACAGTCAGGCCAAAATACTGTAGAAAAATGACAATGACACATACCCATGGATGGAAAAACTTTGCAGAAAATGATGGCAACAATATGAAGTACGAGTTAGAAGTGAAGCCTATCCATGAATGGAAAAGCCTTGGACGCAATGATAGCGATGGTATGAAATATAGGAGAGAAGGCTCACGGAATTCAAGATTTATCTCGCAACAAACCAGAACTTTGAAGGGGAAATTTCATCTATGCAAACACCTGTACAGGTAGTGAAATGTCTATACAAGCTATATTCATTGTGTTCATTTGAGTAATGATATCCATATATTGACAGAAAACATTATTGCCTAAAACTTGACATCCAATTCAACCATGACTCAAAGCTAAATCAGATTAGATAACCGACAAAAACGTTAGATTTCATGGCAATATATATGGAAGTAGTAGTCTAAGTACACTGTTACATACGTGAGTATAACAAATGGACTGGTGTATGCATAATTACTTAACTAAGCAATTTATGGAGTTGTCCTTGACTTAACACCGTTTCTCTTACCAATTATGAGTATAGGACCAATACCTACAACTGAGAAAACTATAAGAACCAAATAAAAATAAAAAAAAACTGCAAGATCCAAAATAAAAATGAGGTGGAAACTATAGGGACTTGCATATTAATTTTCCCTTGCTTAAAATAAGTTTATGACGTTGTCTCTGACTCTAAAATCTTTGGCAGGTATGGGATTGGTTGTTCAAGTCATGTGAGGTAAATGGCAGAATACTTCTTCGTGATGGTTTGATAAGTCTCAAGGACGTTGAGGAATGTCTAATGAAAGGAAATTGTAAGACTTTAACCATTAAGTTACCAGCTTGGACCTTGCTTCAATGTCTGCTAACTTCAGCAAAGTCAAATTCAGATGGATTGGTGATCTGTACGTCTCTTACTCAATCCTCTGTTCTTTTGGAGGTTACATCAATTTTCATGCTTTTCACATGCATTTCTTTGCAGCTGATGATACTGAGCTGACTTGGAAGAATAAACCTCGGGATAAAGTTTTCGAGTGGTTTTATGGGCCTTTACTGATCACGAAAGAGCAATTAAAGAATCTCGAGTTGAAAGAAATAGAAGAAATTTGCCTCAAAGAGTTAGTTATAAGATGCAGAAATGAGACACCTGGGGAATGGGATGGCTCTGAATTCCCATCAAATGATAATGTCAGGAGAGCACAATTGCAAGGTATAGTTGTTGATATGAAATAGTGAGAAAATCCTAATCACTCCCAATCCAAAACTACTGCTCTTTAAGATTTGAACCCTCTAGTTCATTTCCTCATTAACCAAGATGCCACCCCTTGAGACTTTAGTCATGTGTACTCCTTCTTATTCTTATTATAAGGCATCTCTAATACCTCATTGGAATCAAGGAAAGGTGGTTAAATAATTAATTTTGTTTGAAAATGGAATAAATTTTTTATTTTACTCATATTTAAATAGAAATTTTCAGATTTCTCTCTCATAGTTAATAACTTTAAATGGGGGCAATATTGGAAAAAAATTAATATCCCATCAAGTGAATTATAATAAAAATCATCGATATCTTCTAGAAACTGCCTTATAATAAATAGCGGAGGGAGCAGTTTTGTGCATGTGACAAATGAGAGTCTGATGTGGCATCTCCAAATGATTACATGGCGGCTCTAAATCCTGAAGGGTGATACTTGATAATGATATCAAGTGTTTGGAAATGCTTCAAAGTTTCTTGAAATAAATTTTAATTGTGGATTCTGATGTTTTTTCAAAAACCTGTATTCTCATCTCTCATGCAATTCCACCAATATGATATTGCCATAAATGAGCCGCATTGTTTATAACTTGATTATTGCTTCCCTCCTTTTCTTTTCCTATTAGATTGCAGGGCATTGTAGTTTCCATGTCCCTCTTACCGACCTAGCGGCGGAGATTCAGAAATCTGGTAAAGGTTTTGTATATTGAAGCATGCAGGCTAGCGCCACAGGTAGCCACATTGGAGGAAGTTTAATCTCCAAATATGGTGGTAACGGCTCAATTCAAAGTTCTGATGTAGATTTAGATAAATCTTCAAGCAATGTGAATCACAGGGCATATCAAGATGAAAATGTAGTATGACCTGCTTTAGAACCGAACTTAATTGCCTCCTGCTATGTACAAGATGGTAATCATTTTTCTTTCATCAGTTTCCTTTATTCTCTTTGCTTTCTTGGAGATTTTACAGTGTGTAAAATGTAGACAATATTAAATGCTTTTTTCATGGTCAGGATAGTATTGTTCAATGAAATATCAATTGCTCAATATGATTAAAAGCTTTGAATTTGATTGTTGAATGAGGAAATACTAAATTCCATCTTTAAGAGTACCCTATGTTTGGATGGAGTGAAAATTGGAGAAAAATAGGAAGGAAAGAATATTAAGAATTTTTTTTAAAAAGGTTAAGATTCAATTTTATCTCAAAAGATGTCACGTAATAGCATGTTGCTCGAGAAGATGTTTTGATTTAAAGCCAACCAGTAAGTATTAAAAGAAGAGCAATGTCGTTTTAGTCTTAAAATTGTTACGGTTAATGTTATTTTTTTTAACAGTTAAAGTGACTTTATTATTTCTTTTTAACATTTTTAAGGTGAAATTGAACTTAAAAAATTGTAATTAAATTTTAACCTTTTCTGAAAATAGTAAAACAAAAAGAGACCATTTTTTAAAGTTCTTTTCCTAACATGTTTTCCCCTCTAATTTTCCTCCAATATAATTTAGATGTTTTTAAAAAAATAATATTTATTTGATATTTACATAAACATGTGATATTAATTGTTTAGAAATATCTTTACACATACCAATAAGATTTCAAAATTGAGTCATACATACCCTCAATTTCAAAGAACAAATTAAAATAGAGACTCCACCAAAATAAAACAAAATAGAGAGAAACATAGAGGAAGCATAAGACAAACTCCTTTTAAATGTCCAATATGCCTATACATACTCATTTGGTTACACTCAAACATGTGCTGACAAATAGAATATTTACAAATGCATCCATGATCCTTTGCTAGTAAATATAATAGGTTGAAATCCATTACTTGAGCTATAAATAATCTAATTAACTTTACACACGAGAAATGCATTTTTTGAATAAAAGTCTGTGTAAAACGTTTAGAGATTAGTTAGCTATTGGTATAACCTAAAACTAAATTCTTTAAAAAGAATGGGTTTGTATTTCGCAGGAGAATATCCGTGAAGATATATTCAACATCCATTTGAAAGTGACCATGACGGGTCAAGAAATCAACACAACCGTTTGCTTCACTTCTATAGATCTAGAGCATCTTCTTGGGTTTAGAAACTCCCTTTTTTTGGCTTTAATCCAATTTGTAAGCACAAAGAACAAGGCAAAATTCAGAGAAGGTATTTCTAGTTGAATAATACACAAAAGAATTACCATCGTTTTCACAAGCTTCTCTATCACTCGTCTCCGATTCTGCTTCTACAGGTCCTGGCTTGAATATGAACACACCAGGCCCTCCTCGTCCTGAAGACTGATCTGAACCACTAAACAACCAATCATGAACATCCCAAAACACTTGAATTGCTTTTTCATTATTCATCATCACCGTCTCATTCCCTCGAAACTTCCATTGTAGATTCTTCACATGCATCAACTTTACCCCTTCTATGAATATCGACATTTCTGGCTCACTCACGCCACCACCTATCAAGCTCTCCACAATAACTTCGCTTTCTTTCGTCTTCGACTTTGCCGTCGTCATCGCCGTTGTCTTCTCGTCATTGAACATCGCCCTCGTGATGAAGCTTTTCTTGGCAAACACGTTTTCTTTCTTTATAACTTGCATGGCTTCAATCTGGGCGGGTTTTGATTTCGTTCTCTTGTATGCCTTCTTGTTATCCCCCACCAATAATGACATTTCGTCATCAGATACAATGGCTACATAGTAGTCACTGGTTGGCTCCGGGCATCCGCCAGAGAACTTGGCCGATCGGACATCCCAATAAACTTCCACCTGGTGGCCATCGATGTTAAATGATTTGTAGCCCTTTTTGCTCCAGAAGCTCCATGGCTTCACATCAATCTTGCATGTGTAATGAAGTTTGCCTATTGTGTTATCAATTGTAATGTGTAATGTGTGGTTCATTAGGGTTTTGCACCATGCCATGCTCACGTTTCGCCATGACCTTCCTATGTTGGCTTGGTATATATATGTTACAGTGCTTTGAGCAATCTTGCTTGGGAGGGGTTCTTGATCTGAAGTTTTCTTCTCAAAACTAAAATCTTGATGATGGCTTAATTGAGAAGCCATAATAATTAATAATCTCTAGCTAGAATCTTTTGTATTAAGGTAGATCTTGAGATTGTAAACCCTTCGAACTTGGCATCAAAATTATTGGGATCGGAATGTGAGTGATTGGATTAATAAATGAAAGGGATTTGATGTTTCTTAAACCAGAAGGTCTTGGCTCGAGCCTTGTGGATGAAAATATCATGATGAGAGAATTCACTTTCTGTCATTTGAAGGTCAAGCTAGCTTGGTAATTTCATATTTGAAATAGTTCGAACCCAGAAAACAAGAAAAAAGGAGAAGGAAGGGACTTGATATATATTTTTTGAGGAGATATACGCTCAAATCTTATGGATAAAAAATCACAATAGGAGTTTTCTTCCGAAGGCTCTCGATCGATCCGACTCAAATTTAAATTAGTTTTGATATTCTGAATGTCAGATAATCAAACAAAACTAGGATTCTATTATAATTTTCTTGTCATGTGTTGTAACTGTGTCAATCTGGTTATCTGGTTGGTCATTCTTGAGACGAATATGTGTTATAACTGATTGGAATTTCAGATACAACCTTTGATTTGATGGAAGAAAACTGAGGGATTATAACACTTTGGTTGATGAATCAAAGAAAAAAATGACTTGGGAACAAATATTTTTGTAAAAGGGTTGACACCAAAAGTGAAACTTGAATGATGAATTCAGAGGAAAAATTTGTTTGTTACAATATTTCAGGTTGTTGGTGAGAGAAGGGGAAAAATGGCAAACGGAATATTGACAAGAAAGTTTGTCTTTTCTATTTTCCCGAGAAAGTTTCCATGTAGAGGCCAGAAATGAAGATTCATCCGAACAATTAGGAAACAAAATATGATGTGGTCCTCTCGATAACAATCACAATCAGGTTTCTCTCTAATTTTCCCCCTTTTCAATTCAATAATCGCTTAAATTAAACATGGGTATATTTTGATGATTTTTTTTTTAAAAAAAAAACAATGAGTTATAAAGCATTCAAATGTAATACTCATCTACTCCTTAATATAAGACATTGGAGAATTGATCATGATCATAAATATAAAAGATATTTTTTATATTTATTAATTTTTTTTAAATTATTCCTATTGATACTCTCGTAATAATAATCAAGTATGAGAGAGAATGATGAAGTTAAAGAAAATTATTAGAGTATTCTAGAAAAATGATGTCATATTAATTAGTTAAATATGTTATATATTAGAGATTTGAGGAGTAACATACATATCATTGATCAATATAACTGATAAATTATATGAAGATTTCTCATGCATGTGGTTGATCCATTGATTATGCTGTTGGTGAAGCTAATTGATGAATATGCTGCTTAGCTAGCTGGCAATCTCATCATATATATATGGCATGGATACACTTCATTTATTTGTTAGGCAATAGTTGCTGCTCACAAAATTGACAAGTGTATATTTTTTATCTTAAAAAACACTTCTCTACATACCAAACATTACAGGACTCTCCTACCATAAAAAATTTGTATGCTGATAAAAGAGAAGAACATGGTGCAGAGTTGAGTATAAAAGTACTCCCTTTTATACACACATATTTTCAAGCCAGCATACTCAATGAAAATTTATTTTTGTTAAAATTATAAAGATTCGACTTAGTGTTAGTTTGGATTTATTTTCAATATGCATGTTCACGCAAGTTAAACAAGACTCCTCTCACATATATACTTAACTCGTAAGCATAAAATGAAGATTAAAAAGTTAGATTGGGATTTCAAATCGATAATCTAAACACGTACTTAGAGGCAAACTCTTTAGAGAAGGAAGAAAAGGAAACTACTACATTATTGGCATATAGGATACACTCATAACTCAATCAAAGACAAAGAATATGCAAGAGATTGAGTAGAAAAACACATTGTCTCAAGCCCAAAGTAAAAAGTAAAATAAATAAAAACAATTCTCCACGCTAGCTCAACGCAAAAGGCTTCTTTAAATCTCAAGGTTTCCAGGTTGCGGGCGGAGGAGGACTCGGCGGTCCAAGTGGCGGAACGCCGGAGAACATGGTGTTCTTGTCAATGCCATTATCAGTTGCATTAGTAACCGTCAATGAAGTCAAAGCAGCGACGAGGCCAGCATTTCCGACAAGAGTGGGTTCAGTGTAGCCATATTTTTTCCTCACATCACGAAAACGATCCAACTTATCGGGTCCTCCGACCATGGCTCCGTTGATGGTGTTTGGATTGGCGTGTGAAGTGTCAGCCCACTTCCAGCCACCACTGCATGAATAACGCTTATGGTCGTTTGGTATGGATGCCCCTCTGTGATGTACATGTTTTGGGTATTTTTGTCCGAACCCCACTATGTAGCTCATCTTCATGGGATTTTTACCCATTATGTAATCAAGCTGCATATATATAGTTCAACTTTCTTAATTAATTCCAAGTTGCATAGTATACATGTCTGTCATAATTAATTTATAGTAAACTGCAATATTCAAACGATATGCAAAAGATGGGCCCACAATCAAGTTACCACAATATTAACCTCTAGGGTTAAGTATAAGCTATAAGTTACAATTACCTATCTCACACATATTAAAAAGAAAAAACAGCTAATTAAAATTACTGTAGTTTTATTTCAAATTAAAAAATTTCCCAAATTTACAGCTGATAATTAATTTCTCCCTCTTTGCATATTAATCATAAGGTATAACAAATAGTACTATATTTTATTTTTATGATCAATGCATATCTACTTCATATATGAAAAATGACTTTTTTCCAATAATACTGTAAATTACAAGTATTATTCTCTAGACTCAAGTTAAATAATTTTTAAAACCAATACTCATCCGGTCCTAAATATAATAGTTATTTTGTAAGTTTTATATTTAAGATAATAAGAGTACCTTCCTTTCTACTTTTCAGATCTATATAAACCTCTAATAAAACAAAAATAAATTACACAATTTTTTTTCTAATTTTATTGATATTACTCAAACTTCTTCTCTATTTATGAAATAAACAATGTTTTTAAAAAATAAAGTAGAGATCTGACTAATTTTAGTAAAACTTAGGGATGAACTGTGTAATTTATTTTTATTTTTTTTACAGGGATGGTTATGAAGAGTTTTTTTTTTAAAAAAAAAAGAAGGGTTCGAAATAACTCTAGAAAAATCGAGTTGTTATTTTATGGTATTTTTCCTGTTTCTGAGGGAGGTTTATATATATATATATATATAAGTTTTAAAAATAATAAGAGATGTAAATAATCTACACTACTGATAACAATATTGGAAATAAATGATCAATTACTTGAGAGGCAGCAAAATCCTTGAGAACACTGTTTCGGAAGAAAGCAGAGCCACAATACCATCCAGGGATTCTGGCGGCTTCATTGTAATCTGCAAATAGTGAAGCCAAGAAAGCAGCATTTGCAGCATATTGCAGAGATTGTGTCTCTCCATGGTTCAACTGGATTAATCCTCCTGCAACACCACGTACGTCTCACCAACTTAATTAATATTACTCTAATGAAGTAACATTAATTAGCAAAACAAACAAAAGTTTTCTTTATATATATTTCTGAAATCATGAGAAGAGAAAAAGATATACACAACAACCCACTTGGACAATTTGAGATAGGTTTAAAAATGAGTTGATAAATTACATATTGCCACTTAATTTAGTCAGCTTAAAGAGGTCAGTGACCCTAAAACTGATATGGGGCTTGACGAAGTCTTTTCATTTCCAAATAATCAAATTAATTAAATATCCTAAACCATAATGACTTACTCAATTAGCATAACCTGGGTTTATTTCAATTGATAAAGTGAAAGAAATAATTCCTTAATATCAAATGATTGGGTTTGGGGTCTCTAATATGCCTCCCCATAATGCCTTTTATAATGCCCCAACTTTCCAAATGTTTTTTTTTTCATTTTTTTATCAATTAGATTTTACATAAAATTAGTGATATTTTGATATCTTATGAGCAAAAATAGTGTAGTTTTAAATTTTTATGATTTTTCAAAAAAATAAATCAAAATTGTACAATTTAAAGTATGTTTTCTTTGAAAAATCATAAAAAAAACATTTAAAATTGCATCATTTTTTGCCCATAAGATATCAACACAAGGTATCAACACGTCACTAAATTTATGTAGAATATAATAATTGAAAGAAAAATAAAAAAATATTTAGGTCATTAAGATATTATATAGGACAATAAAAGAGCATTAGAGAAAGCTACATTAGAGGTTCCAAGCCCCAAATGATTGTAACATAAGTAAGCTTTACAACCTATTAATGTTAAAAATGTGAAATTGAAGAAAATATTGATGAACTGATCTGACCTTTAGTAAAGTTGAAGACGTTGAACTGATTAAGATAAGAGCACATGGTAAGACTAGTGACATTGTGGTACATGCCCAACATTTGCTCGTAAGGATAGCCAGGATTCAGAAATATCCTTAACCTCGTCAACAACAACATGGCTGAAGGTAACTTGTTGTCCCAACTTGGAACAATCAAATCTCGAACCATAAATAACGCCTTGGAATTCTTGGATACAGAAGGATGCGTTGCCAAATTAAGATACGAAGTATTTCCTGTTGCATAGAACATCCATGCTGCACTCCACATGTACTCATCAAAGTAGCCTGTAGAGTTGTAATAGGGTTCTATGTCTGGATTGCCGCGGCTGTACGAGGATCTCTTGCCGTTGTCTCTTGCGAAGACGTAGAGTTTCGCGGCGTTGTTGGCGAGGGTTTGAGAGTAGGAAGTGTTGTCTCGGAACACTATTGATGCTGCTGCTAATGCCGCTGCCATTTCGCCGGCGAGTTCAGGGCCGGCGGTTATCATTTGTGTTGGACGAGGATAGTCCATGTCTTCTGGTCTCTGCCAGCAGTAGTGATCGTCTGGTGTTGTTCCATTTACCTTCGCTACACCAACCTGAAATGTCGCCAGGTACGTATTATATATATGAATCTAAATCGTATCAATAAGCATAAATAAAGAGAAAAAGAGCGATATAATAAGACAAGGTAATGAGAATTTGATCGGTTAGTAAAGGGTAAATGGTTCAACTATCAATAAAATAATATAATTTAATTAAAATATATAAGAATATTCTTATATAACTCTCAAAAGTAAGTGGTTTAAATGTGATTGAACCATAACAACCTATTATTAAAATAATATAATATAATTAAAAATATAAAAAAAAACATTTGTACGTAACCTAAAATGAATAATATTTAAATTAAATAAAAAGACATAAGTTATAAGTAAATAAAATATTTATGTTTAAACTATCCATGATTCAACAAAATAAAATTATAAAAATAAAAAATTTGATGGACTGTTATTTTCTTAATAAAAAATGATGTTGTTTTATACTCAATAAGGGAAGAAAAAAATATAAAATATAAAATATAACCTTGTTAACATGTGAAAAACTCTTAACTAGACTAATTAGGGCACTAATTCATTAGTTTATTAATCTGACTGGCTTAGCTTGAGTTTTAGTAATATTATAATAAAACTCCCTGTCTCATTCTTCAATGGAACAAAAGAAAATACCTGGGCAGCGATCCTGTCGATTCTGGGGGCAGAAGAATTGAAGGTTTTGAGGAAGTAATTGACACCCCACTTAATGAGATCTCGAGTATGAGAGTATTCATTAATGGCTTCATATTTTTGGCGATACTCAATTACACTCCAACTCAGCATCGTCATTGTGTAAGCCATCGGAAAGTGGAACTTTATGTTGTCCCCGGCGTCGTAGTATCCTCCAACTAATCCTCCTTTGAGCTCCGGAACGTCACTTCCGTCGTCCAGCCCTGAGTTCCTCCTCCATGGTATTCCGTTATTCTTTGGTAATCTCCCAGCTTTCATTCATTAAGCACACCGAAATTGAAATTAGCATCTCAATTTTTCAAAATGACTAATTAATATTGCCCACTCAAACAAAATGAGTGTCCCACTTTTTTATATACTATACTATCGCGGATTTATTTATAATTAATTTTACTATATTTATAGAAATTTAAAAAACTTTAAATATTATTAAATTTATTTTCAAAATCTAACAACTTCTCAACTTCAACACTATGTCATATAGGCTATATCATAGGAATAATTTTTTTATACTATTTTTTAAATTTTATTATTAAATATCTCGTTTTGGGATTCATGGTTACCCCTCTCAATATAAGTATCTCCTCTAAAAGTTGAACTAAAAATTTAGAAAGATTTAAAAGATTCTTATAATATTAGACTAACTCTATGTTAGTCATGAGAATAAAATTTATACAATAATAAATAAATAAAAAGGTAAAATTATATATTGATATAAATAATTTAATAATATAGTTTATAAATAGAACAAAAAATTTCTACATACATAGTTTTAAAATGACATGATGATAATAGATGGAATGATTTTAATCTATTAATTTAATTGATGAATGTGATAGTAGATAAGCTTAATTCCATAGTAGATGGTGGATCAAGCTCATCTCACTAAATACAATTATATATTAATTAAGTCAACCCATCAAGATTCCATAGGAAGATACTAAAGATTTCACATGATCATTCCATCCAATAAGGTATAGTTCTCGACATGATAACTCTACATCTTCCTCTGAATTTAATAATTATAATGTGTGTTACATTAGACGTTTGTTATTAATATCAGTATACTTCTATTTTCAAACAAAATGTAGGTTGTAGATATCACTATGATTTAACATATTTATTAACTAAGTAAATGAAGTTTGTATCTAAATGGAATTCATATATGTAGTTAAAGTGAATATTCTTTGGTTGTCAAGAAAATAAATAAAATTGTATTATTTGCTCCACGAATTTGAGAATCTAAAAATTTGTTTAAAAAAGTTTAATATTTTTGTTATTGAAACTGTAATAAAATTATTTTTCTCCCTAAAGACAAACAAAATTGAAAAGGTGATAATAATTACATATACTTTTAGGTCACATAATTAAGCTCAAACCTTATGGTATTAATTTATATTTACTTTGAAAATATATAATACTTTAATTGTTTCAAATAAGACAACCAATCAATTTCAAATTTTAAAGTCAAGATCGTGTAGCTGTATCTGTGTGTATTCAGCCAGCTATTACATATTACTATATATAAAGAGCAAAAGCATCATCACGCGAAAAGCCATTAGCATTTATTTGCATATTTATTTTTGACTTTGTCAAAAATAAAACTTTTTACTTGTTAGCAACCATTGGTTGACTTTTAAAAAAAAATTCTAAAACAATTAATTGGCAGTAGGTTTTGATAATGACAAAGGAGCAATTGAACGCTTTCATTAATATAAAATACAATTTTCTTACCTTTAGCCTTACAATTAAAAATATTAAACTTTTAGAACAAGTCAAAGGATTGTAGCTAAACCTTTTTTTTTTTTAATTTATTTCTTTCTTGGATCCCATCAAGAGTTTAATATACAACATCATGATGACGACGTGCGTGTATTTAATTGTTTGTTGCTATAATTTTTTAAAAATTACATATGTTGAAATTATATACATTTATGATTTTAAAAATAATTTTTAAAAGTATGCATTTAAGTTCATGAATGATAATTATAAAAGTTTGAATTACACTAAAGTATTCAATAATTGTTAACTATATAGAAAATTTATATATGTATATATTTTCAAAATGAAAAAAAAATATAATTCTGAAATACATTTTAAAAATATTTTATTGTTCTATATATATAACATAATTCATATAATAGCAATTAATTATGCATAACATCGCGTAATTAAGTGCAAGTCAAATAAGTAGTATGCTAAATACAGCTGTGTACATGAAATACATAACCTAATAATACTACACGACATCTCATCTCTTACTTAAATTCTAATGACTAAGACTATATATGTTTTAATTATCGTCAACATAAGACTTTTTGCCATTTATAAATTGATTGTGTGTCTATTAAATTTTTTTTAAATTTCTTAATAATTTCAACTAGTTTTGTCCTATAATTGATGAATTTTGCAATATCAAGTCTTACTTCTGATGTGACACAAAAATAAACAATTTTTTTACGTATTGACATTTTAGTTTTTCGATCCTTCTTCATAACTCCAGGACAATTAGCCATAGTCTTATAATTATTTTGAATATATATATATATATATATAATATCAAAGCATGCCTCATGTTTAGGTGTACGTGAAATGTAAATGACGCATCATATATCATAAAGACAAATTTTCACCACACACACACACACACACACACATATATATAGGCGAGTCTTTGAAAATGGTATAAATATAATTTTAGATTATAGAAAAATGATCTCCGTTCAAATGAGAAAATTAACCATAAATATAAGTTTGATTTAATTTTTTATTAAAATATCCTCCATAAACTTAAGTATTATTACTTCATGAATTTTTTTAATTAATTATTTAAATTAAATTTAAATATGTAATGCACAATAAATTAATATTTATAACACTCTTCTTTAATTAAAAACTGATATTATTATAGTCATTTAAATTAAAAAATTATTATTCTTTTAATTTTTAATGAGACATAATTTATAATATAAATTAAATATTATATTTATGATGAGAGAAATATTAAATTAAAGTTCAGAATATGCATTTCATTAAATTTTAGCATGTAATAGTAATAAATTAAATTGAAAATGATGCAATGGAGAGAAAGCGAGAGAGAGGACGTACATTTCTGAGCGTTGAAGAAGAGAAGCGCCTTTTGGAGGGCAAGAGTGTAATTATCAGGCGGTGCAGGTTTGGCTTTGTGTTTGGGCAACGACTTAGCGATAATGATCGGAAGACCGATGACGATGAAGGCGATGAGAATCGAAACGATACTCCATTTCAGAAGCTTCCTCTTACACACAATGCATCCTAAATCCACGTACTCCTTCTTTTTCTTCTTCGGATCCTCCGGCCCCAACAACCAGCTCTGCTGCATCTCATCCAGATCTTGATTTTGATTCTGAATATGATGCCGCCGTGACGCCGCTCCTTTGTCCTCCCACTCCATTGTCGACGTCTCGTGCTGATCTCCTCCTCCCGAATTGTACAATCCTACTCCAGATTCTCCTCCTCCTCCTCCTCCATTAATCTCGTTGTTGCTCATCTCGAACGATCCTCCCCAGTGGTTCCGTGTATGCATGATTATTCCTCTTCGATTGTACTCTTCCTCTGCTCTTAATTAATTCAGTATCGATCTCCCTGTCATGAAGCTGAGAAATCGATAGAATATGAATTAAACAGTAGTTTCCAGAATTCTCTCTTATCGATCACTCTTCTTCTGTTTGTGATGAAGCTAGAGAGAGAGAGAGAAGATAGAGAGAGTATTAATCTAACAGTAATGGAACAATTAATCTTACAGCGAGCTCTTCTTCTTCCTTTGAACATGGGAGATCGGTCGAATCTTAATCTAACAGTAGTCTCCAGAATAATCTCGATCTTCTTCGTCTTCTCTTGATTTATCAGTATGTTAAGAACCTAAGAGAGAAGAGGAGAGAGAAACTAATCTAACTCTAGTGGAATAAAGATTGTTGTTTTAAGGCGAACGCTGAACGAAGCAATTCTTTCTTTCACGCTTCTTTATATATATACATAGCGAGCCAGCTAGAAGGCATAGCTAAACGTCTATGGAATTCTTCTCCGATTACACGGCTTTTGGGGTCACGTGGGTCCCACAGAAGGGAGTGTTTGAACACGCTTTTGGTACATGCACAGCAATAATTTATTTATTTTAGATTTTAAAAAGTATATAATTTTTATCTTGTACAGCGTATTTTAAACTGTCAATCTAATATTCTTAAAGTTACAAGTAAATTTTTAATTTAATATTAAACAAAATAAATAATTTAATATTAGTTACATAAATTTCTTTGTTTAGATAATTAAAGAAGGCTTGCACCCATAAACCTTTACTCGTATAATTTCATTAATCACATGAGGGAGACTTTTTTAAATGTTAGTTTTTTTTTTTTGAAATATTCACATGGTTTTCTTTATGTAGTGATTATATTTTTAATTGAGTAACAATATGTTTTTAAGATTTGTTCATCGATATTCAATATTACTAGCAACAGATTCATTCGATTTATGAGAATATAGACCCACAATAGAGAGAACCTCGCTACTTCTAAATAATTATTGTAGCTACATAATATTATAAGAAAAAAATTAAATATATTTTGATCTTGAATAAAATTATCAAACTAAATATATTCTTTAATAATAGATATGAATTTTAGTGATGACACTAATATAAAAAAAAAGATTTTTTTATTATAATTAATTTAAATAACATCATTATTTAAATCAATTAGATAAGGGTTAATTTAATTTAACTAAAGATCTTAAGTTTAAAATTTAAGTACATAACAATACAAGTGGTAGGATAGCTACCCAAAAAGGTCCTTTAATTCCCAATCTAAATTTGTCTAGAGCTATTATTATATCTAAAAGATAGTTTACATTGGAATATCAGAAGAAAAATAAAAAAAATTAATAACTATTTATATTATTTATTTTAAAATATGTAGAAAATGTTTTCTAATCCGTTGCTAACAAATTAGTATAAAAAGTCAACACATTCGTATATTATTTATCTATACCATCTTTACAACAACCAATGTGAAACTTCCACTATAAAACTATTTTTATATACGTTAGTGTGATTTACAAGGAAGATGTTGGTTAGATGAGAATGAAGAATGATGAAGAGGGAGATCGGTTGACTGGAGAGGAGAATAATAGGAGATCGAGATGAATAAATATAATTATATCATCTTGGCCAAATAAAACAAATAATTATAAAATGGGCATTTAACGTTGTTGACTGGTCAATTGGGAATAAATAATTATCACCACATCGATATTGTATATATCTCTCTCTTACACGTCCAGGCTACCCACATTTTTACTATCCCCAAAAAACCCTTATCTATTATATGAAATCCCAATCTTCTCCAGTCTCAACTCAAGGCTCCTATCTCCGCAACTCTCTTCAAAATAGTCGTATATCCGTTTCTAATTATAATATTTATTTGATTAATTTAAATAAATTAAAGTTAAATAAATTAATTAATTATAATAATTATTTATTAATTTTTTTAAAATATTTTTTTAATCATATGTATATGAACTATCATTAATAAATAGCAATTTAGTATATAAAATCACATAGGGATATATTGAGAAAAATTATAATTTGAAGATATATAAAATAAATTAAAGTCTTATATTTAAAAATAAATATAATTTTTATTTAATTTTTATAATCAAGAACAAAGTGAGTAACATTTTTTACACTTCATGAGTATTTAAATGGGAAAGCTAGTCCATTTTTGACATAGCCTATGAATGATGAATAGTATGGTATGAAAATTCGGACTCACAGGCCACTAGCCAGTTTAAATGAACAATTAATACGAGGAATGAGCAACTCACACTACAAAAAAATTAATTTTTAGTGGTGATAATTTAATTAGATAAAATTATTTATTTCCTTTTAATAAATTAATATACATTTTTAATTCATTAATCCTAGGTTACTCCTTTTATAGGCTATTAATTATTTCCTATTCTTCCTGAAAGTCATAAAAAATATCTTCGTGCATAATAGTGTGATAATAAAATTAGTAAAAATATAACAAAATGATATTTTTAGTTATTTAATTCATATAGTCAACTAAGGCACAAAATAACGATAATTATTATAATAATATCTATTAATCATGATAAATCCCCTGAAATAGATAGAAAATAATATGTTAAAATAGGGATTCATCATGGTTTAAAAGTCGCCTCTAAATACCTTTAATGACAATATTTTGTCACCGCCTATGAGATTGTCGCCTATACATATTGGCGGTGACATTTGAAAATCATCGCCTAAAGTTGAATTTACGGCGATAGATCTGTCGCCGCCTAAAGTGGATTCTGCAACGATAGAACTTTTGCTACCTAAAGCGGATCTTGCGGTGACAGAACTATCGCTGCCTAAACTTAATATTATTTTTAAAAAATTTTTATGTAATTTCTGTGATATAAAAAAATATAATTTAATAACAAATAATAAATGATAAATAACTAAATAAACCAGAATCTAATAATGTTAATAAATAGAAGAACCAATATTTAAAATTAAAATAAAATTGTTTAGTTTATACATACATTTTATGTAGAAGAACCAATACTATGACTAGAAGTAGCCGTATCTGGTTGCCATTCTACATCAAAGCAGCGAATTGAGCTTGTATCCTTTACTCCATTTGTTCCATTAGTCTTTACTTGAATTGCACACACTCTTGTTGCATCTTTTCACTCTCATCTTCCATCTTTGCACGTTCTATTGTACGCTCAGCCTCCATTTTTTCTCTCTCCTCTTAAATTTTTTTATCAAACTCTTCTTGCAATTGGGCACGCACACTATCCACAGCTGAACTATCAGTAGATTGAGGGCGATTTCTCTTCCTTGAAGGTTATGCTCCATACCCTTTTCCTCTTACATACTCTGACCTCTCACTAATAAATATCGTTAATATTTTGTCATATCCCAATTGTAGCCTAAAAAAGGAAGGCTACTAGACCCTATTGTGCAGAAGTTCCAGAAGTATATAAATGATGTTCATGGACTAAACTATAAGAAAGTGACAATTTAGGGATTAAATCGTGAATAATGAAAGTCTCTATAGGCATAACGGAAAAGTAAGAGGTATTTCTTGGGAACCGAGCCACCAGAGTGGTTGGGTTTGGTTAGAAACCCAAGATGACATTTAAAAGCACAAAAACGTAGGCCCAATAGTTATGGGAGTTTGAGAGGCATTAAAATAATATTTTAGTGATTTTCCATAAAGTAAAGTTACCTGGTTAACGATAGAATTGGGAAAAGTGATCAGATATGACTTTAGACCATGAGGTGGCATGAAAGGTGTCCTCATGGGACCTACAAGGCGCTACATGGCATGATTACAGGAAAAGAAGAAAAGTTAAGGACACATGTCATGAGATTAGAAAAAGGAGAAAAAGTAAAAGGGACACGTGGCATAATCTCGGTCGCTCATTCTAGGAAAAGGCTCTGGAATTCTCTAGAAAGGCTGAGTCAGCTGGTTATGTGTCCTAAAGGCCCCACCATTGCACCACATACCCCCTGAGGTGTCCCTTAAGGTGTCCTTGGATGATGTCATAATGGTGAGTCATTAAGGAGGATGATGTCATCGTGATGATGCAAGCAAAGCTTCTTGAGGAAGCTAAGCAATATGGGTCATTCATCACGATTCAATCTAGATCATTCATTCCACCTTCACTCACCTATAAATAGGCCACTCCTCCCTCCAAGGAAGCCACGTCCAAGAGCCAAGAAAGAAGAGAAAGAAGAGAGAAAAGAGAGAAAGAGAAAGAATGAAAAGAAAAGAGGAGTTCTAGCGGAGCCAGGATCACTCCAAGGAGCTTAAGGACTGGGCAGAACTTAGGAATGAGGTAAGTAAGTTATCTAGTCCCTACTCTAATAAAGTAGAGGATTGCTCTTAGTAGTTGAATAGAGAAATATCTCTATTGATAAAGTTAGCTATAGATAGAAAGAAAGTTAGGGGAATGTCAGATTAAGGATAATATCCCTAGTTAAGCATGAGTTAAGTAGAGCTATACTAGATAATAATAAAGATATTATTATGCTATGTATAGGATCTAACTTATGAAAAGAAGGGACCTTAGAGACAAGGATAAGAGTTAGAAGGAAAGGCTTCACGCCAGGTAGTAAACTTACATACTTGTATGCTTATACTGCTTGGATATTTTATGTGATGTTTACTTACTTTAATAATGTGAAACATATATGATTAAGTAATGCTCTGTTTCTTTTTATTCTATGGCCATATGTTATAATTAGGGGATATGGAAGCATATATGTTATCATTATGCAAGCATGATCATTAAGTACACACATAGTAACATCAATCATATAGTTGCATACATTGAATGGTTTATGTTTGCTACTGAGATTTCCCCAGAAATCTCACCCCCTTCCATGTAATCCCAATCCCGCAGGTTTAAGATGAGGAAAGATTGAAGAAGCATGAAGAGGAGATGGGGATTGGATAGCGTAAATGTTGAGACCAAAATGCTGGAATCAGGGAAAAATACATGATGAACAGTAAACTTCAGACATTTGCTGATGTTGACCTGGTCAAGGCGTGGTGAACGAATTATTTTTCCCTGAAAGAGCATTAAGTTAGCTTTGTTTAGAAATTTGAAGCACTTTATTTTAATTTTTGTAGAATTAGTTATGATTTTTCGACGTCAGGTTACTCCTCTGGAATTTACACAGTGAACAATACTCGCTAAGAGTAAAATTCTAGATTGAGCAATTTGACTTCAATAGCCTTAGAAGTAGTTCTAGATGTTACTGTTTAGTCCCTGAAATGTAAGAAAAGAAGGATGTTTCATATTTCCTCTGATGTCATTCGAGTATCACTCTCTAAATCTTAGTCTTATTGATGAGAAAGTTCGTGCATACGACTCTATAATAAAAACATATAAAACTAATAGATTAAAAATAAAATTAAATCAAAATAACATATTAAACAACAATGTGTACATGAAGCTGTTCAGCATGTGGGTCAGCCTATACTACTTGTCCATCTAATGTCTTCCTAGTATACGTTATCTCCTACAGCTGGTCAGGAGGGATAGGTCGTCCAGTAGTAGGATCTCTCTACAAAATAATAACATACAAGAAAATGCAAATATTAGATTTTAAAATAAAAAAAAGGATTGAAAATTTAAATTATAGTGGTGATAGATTAAACTTACTGTAACATATTCAATCTCTGCAAATGATTGAGGACCACAAATATAGTTAATCATTTATTTTTCTCGATTTATCGTGTTCCTTACACTTTTGTTCTACAACAAAATATAATAACTAATAAAAATTTAATAATTAAAAAAATATAATTTATTTAGAAGGATAGTGAGATACCATAAATATGTCAGATTTAAAATATATTAATAACAACTTCCAATCTTGAAAACTAATAGTTTAAGGAGGATCAGCTAACCTATCCTCATCAGTCTCATATTTCTTATAGTAAGAGTGCATATTGTTCTTCAAATTTCTAAATGCATTTTGTAAAATAATTGATATAGCTATATGAAACTTTTCTTCAGTAATTACATCAGCAGGTTCAAATTTATCCTGAAACAAATAAATATAAATACTTTATATAATAATATAAATAAACTAAAATAAGTGTAAAAATTTGACATAAATAATACCTTTATTTTTAAAATCATATCATGACCATATTTTTTAAAAATATTCTTCCAGCTACCTCTACCATCCCTGAAAGAGACTGTGGTTCTAAGAGTTAAACCACAATAATTAGAAAAATCTCTTGCTTCTGGACCGATTGCTCTTGACATGGAATATGAAAATTTGACTTGAATCTTTACTTCTTGTGCAGTCCTCAAATTCATGTTAATGGACTTATAAACTCCTCTGCACTTGTTGATTGTAGTAGAAGAGCCTATCATTAAAATTCAATTAGAACAATTAAATGTTACATGCGATGTAAATCAATTATTATAAAATTGAAGTAAACTTACCTGTATTACTATTTTGAGTATGGGGAGGAGGAGGAGAATTGACAAGCATTTCCTCAAGTTGCTGTTGTAGTGATAGAGGTAAAATAATAGGTATTGATTGAGGTGTAGAGCATGTACCTCGGCTATTGGTGTTGTCATTAGATGTAACAGAAATACCTTTCCTACCTCGACCTCTCTTTAATACTGGCATATCCTACAAATATATGCATTTTATTTAGGAAAAAGTAATCAATCAAACAATAATTAATGTATATATTAAAAAAATATATCATATCAATTAATTTTATCCAATTGAATCTTCCGTCGTGCTATCACTTCCATCAATGTCTTCTGATTAATATGTTTATTCTATTTCAGTTTCTGTGTCATTTTTTTCTTCAGTATCACTATCAAAGTCGTCAAGAAAATCCTCTTCATCACTAAATCCAATATTAATGGCATTATTTTTATGTATTTGTGATGGTTCTCCTTGAGCTAAGGTTTGCGTTTGTCCATCTTCTCCATATAAGTTAATGATAATATCATCAAGTTGTGTAGGACTTACATGATAAACATTTAAGTCTACCACCAACTGTTGATAAGGTTTTGTATCAACCATAGGATTATGGACCCTACTATCATCAATATCATTGTTAGTTGGTACATTAAACAATTAGCGTGGGTTTGTTTTGACAACAACGAGCCAACCAGGTGTAACAATGTCATCCACATAAAAAACTTGCTTAGCTAATATCATTGTTAGTTGGTACATTAAACAATTAGCGTGGGTTTGTTTTGACAACAACGAGCCAACCAGGTGTAACAATGTCATCCACATAAAAAACTTGCTTAGCTTGAGATGCTAGAATAAATGGTTCATTTTTTTGTAATGAATATTGTGTATTGATACTTATGAACCCGTACTTATCAACCTCATATCCTTTGTCACATAATGAGCCACATCCCACCAATGATACTTAAACAAATATACTTTTCTATTGCCTATGTAAGACAACTCATAAATATGCTCTAACACACCATAATATTCTTTGTTAGCATTAGTGTCATCACCTTTAGCTAGATTACCACTATTTTTTATTTTTTTCCTATTGCACGATCTTTTGTGTGAAAATGAAATCCATTGCCTATGAACATGGAATAGCGATTCACCATCATCAATGGACCAATTGATAAACTTATGAGTTCATCATTGACATGGCTCTGTGTAGACAATGATGTCACCTTTTAGGACAAAAGTCATGTGTTAGATATTTTATATAAATGTAATTGCTAGAAATACTAAGGCTCAAAATGTTATAACTTACTCGTGAACGAAGCCATTGAGGAAACTCATATTGACTTTACTCACTCCTTGATCCATGGGCTTCAAGCTCTATTGTATATTCCCTACAAATTTTCATAACAATAAGAAAAAAATGTAACATGACAAATAAATTTTCTCTTTAAGTTAGGCAACTTACTCCATAAATGGCCAAACTTGTTCACAATTTTGTAGCACATACATTCTTGCTTGACAGTATTCTTCATAGGGAAGAGAAATTGATTCACAATGTCCCCTAGCTTGACCATTTTCCCATATGCGGGAAAATCATTTATAGTCCATAATATTGCTGCATGCATGATACAATTTGATTGACAATATGCATTATACGTCTGTACCCCTACTTCCCACAATTTCTTCAACTCCTGAATCATTGGTTGGAGGTAAACATCTATTTCATCACCTGGATACTTTGGACCAGGAATAAGAAGTGTCATCATAAAGTATGAGTTTCTCACATATCGCCATGGTGGCAAGTTATATGACACTAAGACAACAGGCCAGATACTATGATTGACACTCATATCCCAAAAGGTTGAAATCAATCATTTGCTAAACCCAGTCGAACACTTCTTGCATCAGCCGAGAAGTTAGGGTATTGGTTGTCAAAGTGTTTTCAAGCTAAAGAATCAGCTGGATGCCTTAGTACATCATCATTTGAGTGTTTCTCTTTGTGCCACCTCATTTTTTTAGCTGTATCTCTTGACATATATAGTTTTTGTAGCCTTGGTGTTAAGGGAAAATGCCTCAAGACTTTATGTGGAACCTTCTTCCCTTTCTGTTTCTTTAAATTCCATCTAGGCATATTACACTTTAGACATGATTTTGTATTTGTGTGCTCCCCCTAATACAATATGAAATCATTCTCACAAGCATCAATTTTATGGTAATCTAAACCCAAATCATGGATTATTTTCTTAGCTTCATGGAATGACTTTGACACTGACGCCCCCTCTAGTAGAACTTCTTTTAACAATCCCAACAACACATCCATAGATTTATTACTCCAATGGTTTATGCATTTTACTTAAAGCAACTTTACAATAAAAGAAAGTTTTGACATTTTCACACAATCTGGATAAAGTTCAGTTCAGCATCTTTTAACAAGTCAAAGAACCTTTTAGCTTGCATATTAGGCTTTTCACTCTCATAGTCACTAGTATTTGTATAATCCACACATGGAACTCCATATGCATCGCATACCATCCTTACAAAGTTCTTATTATCAGTATCATTTTCTAGGTTATGACTAGAAGTATCACAATCTGTCTGAAATCTTCTAATTTTCCCATGCAACTCCTACACCTTATAACTATTCCAGAAACATTTACTCAATAAGTCCGTCCTAACATATCTTCTCACTTTAAATATAACATTCATGCATCTTTTACAAGGGCAACGTATTTGATTTACCACACTAGGTTAACTAAATACCTATTCTAGAAAAGCATCCAATCCTTTAATATATGATAGGTTGCCTCTGTCTTTAATATGTAGCCAACATTTATCCATTTATATTCCCTAAAAAGGTAAACCTATGATACAACAAGAAAATCTAAAAAATATATCAGTGCATGAATAGTAAGGTAATCTAGTTCCCTTATATAAAATTATAACTTATCCATATAAGGGGAATAAAAAAAATAGAAATGAAGCTTGGAAATTTTCAAATACAATTAGCAGATAAAATAAGTGAAAAGCACTGACTAGTAGTAAACTTTTGCCAACTTTGACATGTACAAGCTATAATAGTTGGTCGAGTTTTGCATTTGTGCTTCAAACAGAGATAAGTAGGGACAAACAAAACTCTGACAAGGAAATATGCTGTTAGCTTGTCTTTTCCTTCAAAAACAAAAAGAAATCAAATATATTCTACTTACAAAATTCTAAATTCTTAGACATAATTCCACACACAGTTCCTACATTAATCCTTATAAAGTAACACAAAAAGTAAAGCAATTTAATCTATATATATATAGTTGAGCTCCAAAATTGTGAGCATCGTGCCTCATATATATATGCCTTGTTTGTTGGCTATTTTTCCCAAAATGCAGTCATGGTCCTTGTCTCTTCTTTAAGAGTAGAGTATCAAGATGCAGAATTACTAAACAAGCAATAGAAAATACCAAAGAGAGATAATGTAACCTCATTAGTATCTCATCAGGGCATTATATTGATTTGATCAGAACATATATATGAGCATAGATATATATTCTCATCCAACAGGCATCGATTAATGTCATAGAAATATAGTCAAATATCATATGCATGCAAGTATGAAACAATGTGTGAACTTGAGTTTGTGGGGCAAATAAACAAACAGATAGTGGGTGAGATGAGCTTATGATACGTACCATATAAGCAATGATTTTCAATATAGGCTCATAAAAGTGGAATTGAGTTGAGATGTTGTGGATGAGGATAATGGAGATAATGACAATGTCTAGGCTCCTAGGGTTTCTATCTTCTGCTAACTGTGTGTGTGTGGATCCTTAGGTCAAGTCATGGACTATATATAATGGAGAAGATGACTCCTAGCTATTAGCCACTGGTTGCCTCTGGTGCAGTACAGAACAAACATTAGAACCCCACATACCCCCATTTTATCTGATTCTATCATTGTAATCATCATCTTTTTCTTCAGTTGTCTCTCTCAGTGTGGTCCTGTGTTCATCATCAGCCTAATTTTCTGTCAAAGCCATGCCCAGAAATTTATAGAATAGCATTAAACTACACAAATTTTAGAAAACCCAAAGCTGAGAAACTGCAAGATAGTCACAAATAGGCGCAACATTTATGCTTATGACACAAATTGCAGAAACCCCAAGCATGTATATATGAATTAAAATTTAAACGACTTGCACAACGACTGAAGGAGCACTAAGAACGAATGTCACTTACTTTGAACAACAACAATGGTTTGAGGCGAACGACGGTGAAGAGACCAATTCTTGAGATGAAGTGGGTGAGGAGCGACGTGTATTTTAGACTCAATAGAGTGCCGACTGCCAACAGTGAAGGGAACTAGCACTAGCTAACTAGGGAAGGAAGGAAGATCCATATGGCGACTTGGCGAAAGGCAGCAAGGAGCGACTGGGAGCATGACGGCCGACTGGGTGAGGAAGGGAGAGAACACCGTTCGCAGGGTTAAACCTAAAAGTATTAGTGGCGACAAAAAAATTCTCCACTAAAAGTAGACTTTTAGCAGCGACAACATAAAGTCGTCACTGATAGTCTACTTTCAGCGGCGACAAGAAAAGTCGCCGATTAAAGTATACTTTCAGTGGCGACAACACAAAGTTGCCGCTGAAAGTCTTTTTACCAAATATTTTGTAACAAATAATCCTCTTAACAAAAAAATATATTTTCACTCTAATAGATTCTATAACTCATTATAGAAATTTTATAAACTTTTTGGATAAATAATAACCTCTAACTATTTTTCTTGAATTTTCTAAGAAAATAGACGTTTAATTCCCAAAAAATAGCTATTAAATTATTTGGGTCTCTTTTCAGGAAATAAACTCTCATAGTTTTCTTAATTTTTATTAACCCAAAATATTTTTAATGATTATTCTTTCCTTTATTCTTTTTCTAAAATTTTATTTTTGAGACTTTTTAATTTCAGAAAAACACTCTTAAACTCAATAATACCTTATAAATCCTTTTTATAAAAGTTGTGATGTTACATTAAATGCAACAATAGAGGGTATATGCAACAGTAACTAAAAATATATGTATGTACGTATATATTTTATGTATATTCTTTCTCCTTATATCTCTCTCTCACACACATCTCCCTCTCTCTATCTCCTCCCCCACATTGTCTCTAACACACACATACTAACTCTCATGTTTATTCACACACATTTATAATATATCTCTCATACACATATCTCTGCTTCATCTCCTTTCACATACATCATTGCTCTCCGAATAGTGCGGGAAGGTTTCCCATCACACAACTCACCAACTTGATCTTCTGCGGGAACCATATGTCTAAACAGACCTAGACAAATGGGTACGATCTCCCTTTCATTTGCCACTCAAGTGTATGATATCTGTTGTGCTTAATCCCCTTCTTCCCTTTCCCAATGAAAGAGTCTACCATGATTATCTGTATAATCTTTCTTTACTACAATAACATGTGAAATTCTTTTATTTATTATTTAAAAATAAAATTATTCAATAATTTAATTCTATATATTAGATAGTTATTTAAAACCCCTTTAAAGGGGGGAAAATTGTATGAATACTTTTAGCAGCGACATGGGTACAAAAGTTGCCGCTGAATCAAACCTTCTACGGCGACAATAGAAACTATAGATTTCGATGTAGATACTATGACATTCTACAGCGACAATTAGTGTCGCCGCAGAAAAGTCCCAAAATTTTTCAGTTTTATTGCTTCTGCGGTGACAACGAAAGGTCGCCGCTGAAAGTATTGCTTTCAGAGGCAAGTACTTCTTTCAGCAGCAACTTTGTTGTTGTCGTAGAAACTCAAGACTTTAAGCGGCGATATTTAATGTCGATTTTTAATGACGACTTGTTTTGTGCCGCTGAAAAGTCATAGCCAAATCTATATTTTTTTGAGTGTCAAAATTAACCCGATTGACTCAGGATAGGTCAAGACTCAAGACAAGTTAGTCAGGCTAGTTCTTATCACTTTTTTCTCTCTCTAAACATGTAGTGATATTGTCACCTTATATTTGTGTTTTACCAACTCTTTTAATTTTTTTTATTAAATCATGTGTAGTTAGTTTTTGTATGAGTGTTTTATTTATAATTTAATACTTTTTTATTTAAATATTATATTTTCATGGTTATACATAAATATTTTTATATATTTTTAATTAAATTAAATTATTTAATCATAACTAATTTAGTCCATTTTGACCCCAAGTTGAATCACAAATCTTTGAGCCACTACGTTTGCCACTTCAATTATTAGTCCAATTTTTAGTACGTTTTATAAATAGTACAATCTTTTAATAAATCTATTTGTGTTTGTTCGTGTGTAAGATAAAATATATAGATTAAATAAATGTGATTTAGCAAAATTGTTTTTGAAGCTGGACCTGTGTAATAATGAGGTTTCCTAGCTAAAACATAAACAATGGATTTTTTCCACCAAGTTTCTCTCCATTGTGACATTATTATAATTTTTTATTTAGTGAAGGGTATACCTATTCTTTCAATGTTTAGAGTGTAAAGGGTTTTTACCTTTTTCAATAAGTAAGCAAAGACTTGGTCAATTAGTATATAATTGTTTGCACTTTTAAGAATTATCATATATAAATCATCAAATTTAATTCAGTAAGTAAGCCATTTTAATCCTAAAAAAATACTTCAATTACTTATGTTAAAATGATTTTAATCCTAAAAAAAAATACTTCAAGTACTTATGTTAAAATGAAAATATTTAACTTTAAGAAGTCAAAATTAAATACAAATTCTGATCATTATTTCTGAATACAATTAAGTCGTGTTGAATTTTAAACTCCCCGCGTCAACGATGTTGACTTCAATAATTGATCAAATAGAAATAGAAATCTTCCACCGTCGGTGTAACATTCAAATTCCACCGTCACGTGGAGACATATATAGAAAAGGGCCCTTCCTTTTGTTAAAAGAAGAAAACATATCAACAATATAGAGTTAGTCTAATAGTATAAGATCCTATTAAATTCTTTTAATTTTTTAATTTAATTTTTAAAAAAACATATAACATAAACTGTGAAACTACCATTTGAAGCTTCATAGTCACCATCGTCAACACTTTTAAAGTGGTAAATAGGGTTTTAAATCCATAACCTCTCTTAATTAGCCAAAATATTTTGTTAGTTATATATTGCGAAATCAATATATTTATATCTTACTCTTTCATTATTTAATTTAAGAACTACTTAATTAATGAATTAATATAATGTTTGATCTATATAATTTAAATTTATAGGTTTTGATCATTTAAAGGGCAAAATAGACAATCAAAATAAACTATAAGGATCAAATATTGTATTAATTTTTAATTAATTTAGATAGGTTAAAAAATTAAATAAATTATTTAATGATATCAAGCATGATCTTTTTTTTTGGCCAAAATAATAACATGATCTAATTGATCTAAAATACCCATATATAAATTAGATAAATTAATTTAAAAAAAATATTAAATATTATATGTAAAATGGATTGAGTTCTTATATTTAAAATTAAGATTAATTTTTTAATTAGTTCCTATGTATAAGACGAGATGAGTATAATTTAGTTTGCAAGAGACTTCCTATAAAAGTTAACTCTGAAAGAGTTTTTATCGTCAATTACTTAAGAGTAAAAGTAATCAAGGTTTCGTCCTCTCCACTGGAATTTTCCCCTTGTGCTTCTGTCACAAAAGTAAAAGTGATCACATTTTCAAATCCAAGAGTCCAACAATGCATGCTCATTAGTCAAATCAGATCGAATTAGCCAAATAATAGATCACCTTTTCTCTTTTTAGTAGTATATGTCAATGAATTAAATGACCATATATGAGAGGATGTATCTGGATCTTGCTTATAAAAAAAAAAATATCGCCAAGTGAGATTCATTTTATATCTATGTAACTAATCTAATATGCTTAATTAGAAAATTTTAAAAGTATTGGTGCATACACAAGAATAACTTTTTAAAGATTTTAGAGAATATATAAGTTAATAAATATTATTTTCTTAAATAAATAATTTATTTGTATAAAAGTGACAATCCAATTCTTGGCCAAAATTTTATATATGATATTTTAATTTTTCTCATAAAAAGTGACAATCGAATTATATATATATGTATATATATATATATGATATCTAATACTCTAGTATCATATCATATTTAAATATTATCCATTTATCAAGTATAATTGGAAGTAACTCTTTTAATAATAATTCTTTATAATTTTTTATTAATAAATTATTAATGTTTTCTTAACATCAAAATTAATATTTTTAACTGTATAATAAAATTTTAAATTAAATTTTTATGTTGAATAAAATTATTAAATTTCCTCAAGTTTTAAATATAGGAACTAATTAAAATATTAGTTTTTGTTCTAAATGTAATATTTATATCTATTTTATCTCTCATATTTATTATTTTCTCTAAACTAATTAACTTAGCATATACAATGATATATAATCTAATATTATGTGATCATTTTATTAAAATCAAGTCATATTTATTATAATTAATTTATTAAATATCTTTAATCTACTTAAATTAGGTAGCTCATATGTTAAATATCATATATCATAGGAATAATTCTTGGACAGCTGGTTTACTATTATAAGAAAGATGTTGGTCAGATGAGGAGGGTGCATGAAGAGTCGACTTTAGAAGAAAGAGAAAACAATAAGAATCTGAGATGAAATAAATATAATGGGCACGTTGTTGTCTTGTAAATTGTGAATAAATAAATAACCAATTGCCACCCCAATATTGTGGACCCTCTCGTACATATACACGTCCATATTAGTTTATGGGAAAATTTAACTGCACCCCAATTGTGGTAATTTATTGTCTATTTATCCTCAAAACATTCTGAAATTTCATTGCATCCCATGAATTTAAATGAAATTAAATTTTATGGGTAAAAAATATTGGTGACTTTATTGGGTTTTTTTTTTTTTTAAACAAAGTCAACATCTTTGATCGCCACTGACGGCTAGTCGAAGATCCAAAGGCCAGCCCCTGAGCACTAGTGTCAGGTGGTCGGCTGGAGTTTCGGCAACCGGAAAATACTTTTTAAGAAAGAGAGCCAAGGGGGGTTAGAGCCAATAGTACTCCCACAGATTTGAGTCGAACAAGACATCGACAACCACTTTTGCGTCTCTTGGGTAGTACCTCAACTCATAATCATCATTTTTAGGAATTTCATCCACTTGCGTAGTCTAGTGCTCAACTCTCTAGTCTGTTAGGTATTTTGTTTTGAAGAGCAGCCGAATATTAAATGTATAGCTTTGGGAATAAATATGATTTTTTTTGTATATATAAAAGTTTAGATACATTTAGTATCCATTCCTCCCATTAAAGTCAATGTATAACCTTAGAGCTCATAGAGTATATACAGAAAATTTACAATATCCCCTATTAAAAAAGCCCTCACAAAGGTAGTGAGAATTAAATTTATATCATTGTAAGATATAAACACGTTATTTATCATCTATGCTAAATCTCATTCACAATAAATCTATATATTGATTATGATATTTTTTTTGGTACAAAGGGCTCATCCACGATCTAAGGGTAAATCGAAATCTTCTTTCTTTTTAAGTAATACTAATATCCGATAGGGTGAGCCGTCAATTACCCTCAGGTGTAAACTTATACACTCAAGAGTTAGGATATCACCTCTAGTGCCGTAACTGGAATTATAATAAAATGACACTCTCTAGAGATCGAACAAATTTCAAATAGTAGCACGCCTTACCTTTTCATCAATTGAACCCAGATACAATGGGTATTATGATATTTTTTTTAGATAAACGAACCTCCTTATATACAAGTGATTTGGAGCCCAACTAACAGGTAAACATATGTAATTATACAACATAACTTATAGATTATATATTCTACAGATTTTACATGCTACAGTTTAATCAATCCTTGTTCTAGCCTGTCTCTCACAAAAGGTAAGTCAATCTTTTTACGTACTTTGCTTTTTCATGGAACACAGATTCGAAGAAATGTGTATTGCCGCTTTGCTGTCACACCACACTTGAATAGGTCTTGGATGATTGATTTCTAACTCTTTCTGCAGTCCTGTGACCCATACAATTTCTGCTACTGCTGCACCTAAAGCCCTATACTCAGCCTCTACAGATAACCTTGAAACAGTGGTCTGTTTCTTGGTTTTCCACATGATGAGCGAGCCTCCCAATTTCAGTAAGTAACCGGACCCTGACCTTCGAGTAATTCCACAAGCTCCCCAATCAGAGTCGCAAAAACAGTTGAGCCTCAGGTCCCCTCTTGAACTTACGGGAACGCCAACTCCCGGACTTTGTTTCAAATATCTTACAACATTGAAGGCTACTGCCATGTGACTCTTCATGGGGGTTTGCATAAATTGACTTAGCACCTGCACATAGAAGCTTATGTCAGGCCGTGTTACAGTCAAGTAAATCAAACGACCTATTAACCTTCTATATTGCTCTGGATTCTTCATGAATTCTTCTTTCTTGTTTCTGCCTTCTTCATATGCCAAAAGCTTCAAATTGTGAGCCATTGGCGCTCCAAGTGGTTTGCAACCACTCATTCCCATATCTGAAAGTAGGTCCAGTACATACTTTCTTTGGGACAACACAATCCCTTTCTTGGATCTAGCTATTTCAATCCCAAAGAAGTATTTCATTACTCCCAAGTCTTTGATTTTGAAGCTGCTAGGAAGATATCCCTTACTTCATTGATGTGCTCATTTGAGCTTCCTGTGATTAGTAAGTCATCAACGTAAACAAGGAGAAAAACAACATTGTCAGAATAATGTTTAGCAAAAAGGGAATAATCGTGTTTGCTTTGTTTGAAGCCACATTGTCGCAAAGCCTTGGACCATTTTGTATTCCATTGTCTTAAGGCTTGCTTGAGGCCATAAAGTGACTTGTTGAGTTTACACACCATATGCTCACGCTTGGTTTCAATATAATCATGTAAACTTCCTTTATCTTCCTGCAAGAAAGTATTATAAACATCCATATAAAATAAATTATAATCATTTATGGTAGTCATTTTAAGGATAATTCTAATCTTTACCATTTTAATGACGGAGAGAAGGTTCTATGATAGTCTATCCCTTCTCTTTGAGTGTAACCTTTGACTATTAGTCTTACTTTGAATTTGTCTATTTCTCCACTAGATAGATACTTAATTTTAAAAATCCACTTACACTGTATTGCCTTTTTTATTTTTGGTAGAGACACTATTGTCTATGTTTTATTATCCTCAAGAGCCTTAACTGTATAAAGGCATATGTTACAACTTTTTTCTCCTTGCATTAGAACACAGCCCAAACCCTTCAAGAATGTATCCGTGTACCGAGTGTATATATAATATGTTATCTATTTGATATATCATAACATATACGTATATGACAATGATGGACTATAATATATATATATATATATATATATATATGATTTCATTTGGTTAACTTCTCTTCAAAAAAAATTACATTTTATTTAAAAGTTATCTTATTAATGTTATTGAAGATTTAAATTCAGTATAGTTTTCACACTAATTAAAGAAATATATATGCACCAAGAATGAAAAGTAAAATTGCCTCAATGATCTGCATCATGTTATTCTATATGGATATTTGGAGAGATTTTTTCTTCTTAAGCTAACGCAAATCGATTTGATTTATTAAAAAAAAAAAGGAAAATTAAGCCCTTGGTTTAAAGTCTTCAAGTAGGACCCCCCAAAAAAAACTTTCTTGCTTAATTTCCCAAAAATAGAATCAAATCCACCGACATAAATAGGTGTTATCTTCCAAAGTCAATGATCATATTTGTTCATCTCCACCTAATTAATTTTCTTTGTTCTTTTAATCGCCTACAATCTAATAAAATACCCGTAATTGTTTTTAGACAAAAGTCACTTTTAATCGGTGTAGAATTTTTTTAAATATATATTTATGAACTGGTATATATATATTTTTAAAATATCTTTACCTTTTCTATTTCATTGAATTTGTTTATGAAAGGTCCCTGAAGAGCCTAATAATATTAATCACATGGGAGGAATCATGTTCACTTTAGGACTATACCCATTTGGATAAGAGTTTGAAAAATAGTTTATGAAAAAAAAATTTTAGATAGTTCTTAAAATATAATTTTTAGAGAAGAGTTTATGGAAAAAAATAGTTCTGAATAAATAAGTGTTTGGATAGTTATTACTAAAAGGACTTTTATAATTAAAAAATTATCAGAAAGGGTATGATTTTATTAAATATAGGAGAGAGGAGAGATGAGAGATGGTGAACAAAAAAAGGAGAGAGGGTGAAAAAAGTAAGGGTAAAATATTAATATATATAAGTATAAAACCTATATGAGATGTAGTGAAAGACTTAAAGTTACTTCTTGTTATTAACTTAATTGATATAAGGAAGAACTAGAACTCAACTTAGAGACTTGTTAATTAGAAAACATTGTCAGATAAAACCATATGTTCTTCCAGCTGGCGATTAGGCACAATGATGGCAACTTGGGTACTATTGTCACCAATAGGGAACCTTTAGAAGTGAACAGAGAAAATGTATCATTCTAGGACTCAGAAAAATATCGCGCGATTAGTTGTGAATTTTTAATTTTTATTATTAGAAAATTAACCTTAATAAACTGAGTCAATAACGCATCTTAGACTGGACACAAATGACTACGAGCCACACTTAAAAATATTTATTAATTATCCTAATTAATATCTAAATAAATTATATTATAATAATAAATATCTCACATTCTCCCAATTAGCCTGTATACTCAATGCCATTGCTTTGTCTAGATAAATTGATGTCATGCTACAAGAATCATGGCAATAAGTCCCCTTTTATTAAGTATTACCTTCTATGTATTACAGGGGCATCATCACTTAATAGGTGTCACATTATACATGAACTCAATGTTTATTCGATTCTTGTCTCAATGTTTATTAATTTCAATAATACAAATGTATACAATCACAAATTTGAAATGATAAACCACAAAAATCTACTTTCATTGCTCATACCTCCACTAATCAAAAGAAGGATGAAGTCCCATATGAGGCATATGTATGACAAAAATGTTTGGTTTTAATCCTTTCATCAAAGGATCAGCCAACATATCTAATGTACTGATGTGTTCAACAAAAACTTAGCCATCCTGAAATCTTTCTCTCAAGCAAAGGAATTTAAGTTTGACAAACTTGTCTAGACTTTTATTTATTTTGTTGTTTGCTATGACCATCGCAACTACATTATCACAGTACATTATGATTGGTTTAGAGATTGAATCCACAATCTTAAACACAACAATGAAATTCCTTATCCAAATAGCTTGTGAACTTACTTCAAAACACGTAATGTACTCAGCTGCACTAGTAAAAGGAGCTGTTTGAGTTTACTTAGCGCTTCTCCATGATAGCTCATTTTGCTAATAGGAAGATGTAACCAAATATAGACTTATTCGTGTCTACGTATCCTCCAAGATCTGAATCTGAGTATCCAATTACGTCGAGATTGTTTGTTCTTCTGTATGTGAGCATGTAGTGTTTAGTGCCTTCTAGGTACCTAAGCACCTTCTTTACAACTGTCCAATGTGCTTTCCTAGGATTACTTTGGTAACTTCCTAACATACCTATAGCAAAAGCGATGCTAGGTCTTGTATAAACATGTGCATACATAAAGCTTCCTACTGCTGAGGTATATGATACATTTTCCATCTGTTTCAGTCTTAGGGCATTATTTTAGACTAAATTTATCTCCCTTTTCAATATGAGCCATGTTAAATGAACAATTTTTCATTCTGAATCGTTCAAGAATCTTGACAATGTAAGCCTCTTAGGACAAGTCTATAAGAAGTTGAGTTCTATCTCTATGGAACTTTATGTCAATGACATAAGATGCCTCACCCATGTCTTTCATATAAAACTCTTGAAAAAAACTGTTTCACCTCAAGCAATAGTCCTAGATCATTGGTAGTAAGTAAAATGCCATTTACATATAAAATCAAGAATATGATCCTATTCCCACTAGCCATGTGGCATATACAGTTATCCATAATATTCTCAACAAAACCAAATGATGTCATCACTATAAAACTTCAAATACCAATGTCATAAAGCCTGCTTTAGACTATATATTGATTTCTTTAGCTTGCATACAATGTGTTCTTTAGATTGTTTCATATAGATTTCTTCATCCAGTTCACCATTGAGGAATACATTTTTCACATCTATTTAGTGCAACTCTAGATCAAAATGGGCAACCAATGCCATGATGATACATAACGAATATTTCTTAGATACAGGTGAAAAAGCTTCACTGTAATAGATTCCCTCCACTTGAGTGAAGCCCTTAGCAACCAATTTAGTCTTGTATCTATCAATGTTGCCTTGTGAGTCTCTTTTAGTTTTGTAAACCCATTTACAACCAATAGTTTTAGACCCACTAGGCAATTCTACAAGTTCTCAAATATGGTTGTTTGCCATGGAATTCATTTCATCAATCATAGCATCATGCTACAACTTAGAGTTCACACTCTTCATGGCTTGGGCAAACATTAAAGGATCATTCTCAACACTTATATCACAGTTAACTTCAGTAGAATATACTACTTAGTTATTAGGTAATGCCAGTCTTCTTTCTCTAGTTAACCTCAATTCAACCTCTTGGGTTGATCCAGGTTGCTGAATAGAGAAATCTTCTATCACATTTGGTGGTAGATCTACTTGTGTGATAACTTAATCTTGTAAGTGTCCATCTTGTTTAGCATTGTCAACTTGAGCCACAGGGTCTACATCATGTTTAATATCAATCCCAATAGTAGGATGATCGTTAATTATTGATGTTCCATCATGAATGATATCAGTTTTTTGCTATATGTGATCATCTGGTGGACAATCACTCCTACTAATCACATAATTCTCAAGAAATTTGGCATTCCTAGACTTTACAAACCTTTTAAAAGGTGGAGGACAATTAAACTTATAATCCTTTGACCTTTCCGCATAGCCTACAAAGTAAGCTTTAATAGTCTTGGGGTATAGCTTCTTCTCCTATGGATTGTACACTCTTACTTCAGTAGGACAACCTCATATATTGAAATGATTTAAATTGGGTTTCCATCCTTTCTAGATTTTAAAGAGTGTCTTAGACATTGCCTTTTTTAGAACCCTATTTAATATGTATGTGGTTGTCTTGAGTGCTTCCTTCCATAGGGAAGGTGGTAATTTGGAGCTACTCATCATTCTCTTAAGCATATCCAACAATGTCCTATTTCTTCTTTCTGTTACACTATTCATGTCAAGTGATCTAGGCATGGTATATTGGCCTACTATATCTTGCTATCGAAGAAAATTAGCACATAAACCTGGCACTTGTCCTTCACTTGTATATCTTCCATAATACTCACCACCTCGGTCTAATCTCAATTTTGATTGGTTTCCCAATATATTTTTCTACTTCACCTTATATTCCTTGAAAGCATCTAGTGCCTCACTTTTATTATAGAGCAAGTAACGTACGTGTATCGCAAGTAATAGTCAATAAAGGTGATAAAGTACTTTTGACCATGTTTAGTCAAATCAGGGCAACAAATATCTGTGTGTATAATTTATAGCAATTCAAATCTTCTCTTAGCCCCTTTATATGACTTATTTGTTTGCTTTCCCCTTATGTAGTCCATACAAGAATCAAATTCTGAATTGTTTAAAGATGGAAGAATTTCATCTTTATTTAACCTTTTAATTCTATCAACTAAAATATGTCCCAATCTCTTAGCCACAGGCTATAAAAATTCCTATCGATGACACTTTTCTTAATACCATGCGAAACAAAAAAAGATTGGGGGTGAATATGAAACAATTTTAAATAAACCATAAATCATAACTAATTTCACAATTAAAATTGAATCATTTGACAAATTCATAAGTGTCTTAGAAAGAACTAAATGATAATCAAATGGAATAAGTTTTGACATAGAAATTAAATTCCTTTTGTAAAAAGGGACATAAAAGACATCATAAATGCCAAAAACATGATTATTCAAAAAAATTATGCGAACAATTCTAATGGCTTTCATAGTATCTCCTATCCCACTGTTTGAAATGACAATTTCTTTACTGAGATATGGAGGCCTACTTGATAGAAAGCCCTGCATGGTAGTCAAAATATGGATCATTAAATCAGTGTCAATCCACCAAGTGTCATCATTAACGCTAGAAAAATTAGATTCAAAAGTAACACACTATGAAACCATACCTCTCATCTTCATTATGTGTTTCCTCACACTACCAATACCTGTAAGTCTCATAGCACATAGTTCAGACACGATAGCACCACCCATCTGCTTGTCTGTTAGCTTGAATTACTTATCTAAAACATCTAGCTATCCTTTGACTATGTCGCACTTAGGGACTGCTCCCTTAATACTTCTGGTGATCCTTTGTTATATATGCAGAAGAAATAAGAAGTTGCTTCACTCTCACATATTATATCTTTCCTTTACCTCTCTGTTATTGAAGGCATTATCAGGTCTTGGAGGTTTTTCATACTTCAAGGCATAATCTAAGTCTAAGAAATTGAGTTGTAGCAAAACATTATCTCTCCAGTCAACATAGTTAATGCGGTCATCTAAGATGGTTTCGTTACTTACATTGGCCATAATCTTAGGAGTAGCACTAGATCTGCAAAATAAAAATAGACAAATATACAAATATGCTCATGAGTTAGAATTTAAAGCAATCACAAGTCAATGTGCCATGTATACATGCTTAACATAAATATAGGATGCAAGTAGTATAAATAAGTATCACCAATGTTTACTGTGGTCAAAGGCATTATCATAGCATGAGTTTATCTCAAGTGATGGAAATAAAATGCATTTGCACTTTTTCAATTCCTATGGGTTACTTAGAAAATAATAATGTCATTCTAGCCCACCCTAATTAAATGTACAATTATGAGATATTTACCTATGGGTAAAGATAAATCATTGCTATACATTTAATTATAATTGATATTTTAAATCTATATGTGATTGATTAATACATGCAATAAAATTCAATAAATAAGGATATTGTAGCTACTCCTTAGGAAATAACCCGCTAATCACAAATATCATTCATGTGCATTAAAATTCAAATATACAAATTTAATAGAGCATTTAATAAATTAATTTAATCGATAAATGTGACTAAATAAGTTAATTTAAATTCTCCCACTATTTCATACACCAAAAAATATTTAATAATTAATTTCAACTCACAAAAGATTTTTACAAAATTAAATAGTTAATTTAATTGCCAAAAGAGAAATTAATGTTCCAAATAGGCAATTAAATAACTGATTTGAAGCACAGATTGTCGTCGTTTGACTAATAAAAAATAAAAACAATTGCACCCTATTAATGTAGTATAAGGCACAACCCTATCGTTTTTCTTGAGGAGCTTTTTATTGGAAAACTAGCAAATAGGTGACAAAACCATTGAAAACTTGAGTGAAAATAAAATAGGTTTTGGGGTTTGATCTATTTTTGATGCAATAAAATAAGGGTGCAATAAAGTAAATATTTTTGCATTTTTGATTAAAATGGAAATTCAGTGGATTGTGAAAGAAATATATGAAAGACTCTTGATGATGGAGGACTATCTATCCTTACTCTTAATTTGATATAAGAGTTTTAAAATCACTAAGTCTTAAATAAAACCTCAATCGATCGATTGAGCGCAGAGCATTAATAATTCTTAAACTCCTTTGATCAAAGCTAGTTTAAAAACTTTTAATGAACTGTTAAAACCCCTTAGCATGCAATTTAACTCAGATGATGAAAATGCCATTGAATGACCATTGATCGATGACCATAGATTTCAAACAATTGAATTATTTAACAAGATCATTGAAAATAGTCTAACTATCTTAAAATCGAAATTGAAATCTTATATTAAAAATCAACATCCAAATCATCTGAAGTAAATTACAGTTGTCTAATATGAAAAAAATCGATCGACATTCAAACCCCTTATTCATATAATGAAAACACTAGATCTAGCAGCATCAAAACATGAAATAGGTGCAGATTAAAACATAATACTCCCCAGCACAGTCCATGAGCTTAAGATATCAGATCCATCACTAAGAGACTAAGGATTTAGCCTTTCATGACTCCTACTATGCTGTTATCACTGTCCATATATGATGCCATGAAGAAAGCAAAAAAGGTGATGGGTTAATGGTGTAAAGATATGAGAATCTGTGGGAAGGTGCAGAATGATAGAAAATGAGTGTGTAGGTTGTGCAGAAGGTGTAGAGAGGATCTGAGACCTGCTTCTTAGCCTAATCAGGTCAAAAACCATCCTCCCTTACGTCTGTACTTCAGTTTCCTTTTATTCCCGTATGACTTAATTCAAAACATGCAGCTTCAGTGATTATCTCTTTTAGTCGCGACCAGATCTATGTTTTGATCGTGGCCTGTAAACACAAAGAAACTTCCTAGAAGAAATGAGGTTGCGATCTGTAGACACTTTGTTCACGACTAAAAAGCACAGAGGTTAGATCTAATTTTCTTTGTCTTGTGATTTTTTTCTGCTCACATTAGTCCTTGGTTCTTCCCCAAAATACCTATAATTCAAAACCAAAGCTTACTATAAAAGTCCAAATCAGTAGAGAACAATATTTATGTAGTTTGGAAGGGTTAGTTTACCCTTTTATCCTTTAATTTATCCTTTAATTAGCACATTGCTAAGCACAATCATGTATTACAACAAAATCACAAATACATGCATAAAATGAATGGTAAAGTCGTAATAAGACCTTGAAAATGTTATAAAAACATATACAATTTGTGTTCTATCAATTCCCCCACACTTGAACCTTTGTACTCCTGGACAAAGATGTGAAGTACACCTAAGCTAAAGCTATTAAATTTGAGGTAATAACATAATCCACAATGAAACCTTAAGACAATTAATGCACCATCTTTTGGGAATGCGAAGGTGGTCATATGAGCAATGCCAGGTAATCAACTACTAATTGAAATCAACCTCAACTGTATGAGCGCAGTAGTTCTCTCTAAGGATGTAAGTGTTTAGCTCTCCATGCCTTCTCATTGTTAGGGTTCTTTCACTCATATTCAAATTAGAAAACATCATACCATATGCTTGTAATGACTCTAAATCTCATCAACTATACAATACTTATGCAGAGAATCAAGAGGTCTTTCAAGGATGCAATGATGGACATAGGCCACATGGAATAGAATATGAAGGATAAAAAGTACCATATGCATTCAATAATGAATATATAGCATGGATTCATGTCTTCCAAGGTGTATAGGTGATAATTGTGCTATAGGAGTTTATAATAGTGCCTCATTCATTTCTCTTTTCTTTCTTTTTTCCAATTTTTCTTGCACTATCTCTTTTTTTCATTCTTTTTTATTTTCTTTTTAGTGCAATATGCTTTTGCCCCTTTTTTTTGGCACCTTGTATATAAAAGATATAGTATAATATCACAATAACAATGATTTTCTGACATAAATAAAAATTTATTTCAAAAAGATGTTTATGTATATATAACTTTCTATAATGGAAAAAGAAAAGTGATGGACTCAACAGGGGTGACTATGGATAAAATGTGTGATGGGCTTGTGTTTTGGATAAAGGGTTTAGAAATGAATGCTTCTATCATATTCAATAACATAAATGCGCAAGTAATTTTCAACTCAAAGTTAAGAGAAGTTCTAAAAGATATAAACCAATTGAATAACCACTCAATATAAATATTTAGGCCGATAATCCTTCCAACTAAGTTTTTCATCTAAATTGCTCATAAGCTGAAGTCTCAAATAATGTTCATCATTCATTAGGCAGTAAAACACTTATAATAATTGAAAACTCTCTTGAATGACGGATTAAAAGTTCTAAAGTAATCACCCAAAATAATGTAATAATCCCAAATTTAACAGTAAAAACTTGAGTGTTTCAAATTCAGTTTTCATTTCCAAAAATTTAAGTGTGACAATAGTTTCTATAAACTATTTCATGCAAAAAAGGTTGAAAATAAGAAGGCAATGGATCATTTATAAAAAATCTTTAGTAACTCAAAATGAATCCTTCTATATAGCATTGCATAAAGCAAAGAGAAGGTAAGTGGACATTTTCAAACTCAGGTCGCGACTTGAAGCAACGAAGGTCGTGACCCAATTTCACAGTGAGTGCTTACCTTGAACTTATGATAAGTAGTCACGGCCACACAACACATAGGTCATGATGAAACATCAGAGAGACTACCACTTAATGCTTTTTCAAAGCCCAAAACATCTTTTACACTGAAACCTTTTTGGCTAACCGTAAAACAATTTAAAGTGGGGATTCAATTTCCAACAATTCATCATTCATTAAAATTAAAAACAAAAAATTTTATGATGAAAGATGTGATTAATAGAAGAAATTTTATGATGAAAGGTTAAATTAATCGAAGAATTTGCATTAATTAGCACAAAATATGATGAAAGATTGGATTAATCGAAGAATTTGCATTAATTAGCACAGAAACAATAACATCTCCCCCACACTTAAACTTAACAATATCCTTACTGTCAGCAGAATATATTTCTCCCACAATAAACTAACAAAAAACTCAATGCAAATTTAGTAATGAAGCACACAGTCATATTCAAATCATACATCGCAATACAAAGAAAGCAAAGATGATAGGATGGGTAAACTATAGCATGCAATTGAGTATGTCACACCTCAGATAACCATAACTGAAGAAACAAAACATGGCAACACAGGGGTATTATTCAAAAATAGAAACAAACTAAGATGAAACACTATCCTATTTAACCATCAAGCAGAAAAAATTAACTATTACTTCTACTTGTTCATCCATTTCCAATCATCAAATCGTCACATGCAACAAGATATTCACAATTGATAATCGCATACGAAAAGTAAAGTAGAGAAAATGGACGACCTAGCCTCAGGGAGGCGATAGGGACTCATAAGACTTCGAGGGATGGCTGTGTGATCAGAAAGTCTCCCCTATTGCCTTCTCCCTCCATTTTAGCATCCTAAGATCATGCACTCTGACTACATCATGAAGTCCATCTAGGCTTATATTGAATTTTCTCCCTTTAAACTTGCACTTGCCCAACTGTGCCTAGTATATAGAGGCAACAAACTTGGGTAGTGTTCCTTTTACATCCTTTGTATATTTCTTGAAACCGATCTTATCCAGCTCGTTTATATTCTATATCTTGCCGCATACTTTCTCAAATGTTGCACTAAGTTGAGGTTGGTCTGCAACTGTAACATAGTTGAGACCACTCTCTTTTATACTTGTATCATTAGTAGAGATCAAATTATTTAAGAATCTTAAAGTATGAGAGGTAATTTTGGAATGTGAGTGTAGAGGAGTAGAGTTAGAACATATTGGCTGTTTAACCAAAATAGCAAAATGTAGAGCTGAAGGAATTTGAAATTCACTCAGTTGTGTCTGTTATTTTTTGTCGCGACATCTCAGGCTTATCTTCAACTTCTCGTCATGACTCAAACTCACAGTGGGTGTCTCTGAAACATTTGGTCGTGACATAACTGTCATTTAGTCGTGACTTGGGATCACAGAGAGCCTCTTCCTCAGCGTCCTGATATTTATTCGTGACTTCATCATCTTTGTGTCACGATTGTATGTCTCAGGAGTTTCTAGTTGCGACCATACAATTATCCTATCGTGACTCCATTGTACAGAGAGTCTCTCCCTCATCAGGTTTATCATATCCTAATTTTTCTCTATCTATATAATACTGATAGAGGAAAGAGGATTGGAAAGGATGGTGATAATGAATAGAAAGGAAAATCAATGATTAAACAAAGGTATAAAGATGAGGGACTAAAATGAAAAGTTTAAAAGCTCTATGGTAGAAAATGAAAGTAGAAAGAAAAGTTGGGGCAAAAGGTGTAATTACCAAAAGTTAAGGGACTTAAATGTAATTTATCAAAAGTTCAAGGGCAAAAATGTAATTATGAGAAAGTTGAGCCGGAAAAGGCCTAAAAATGCCCAGAATCAGATTAGTCCCAAATTTTACTAGTAAGTAGAGAAAATTATTCTGACTAGTTTGACATAACACATAATTTTGATATGAGGTCCCAAAAAATTTATATTAATTTATAAAACTGACAAAAAATATTATAGTATTTCTCAGACCTTAAAATCATATGAAACTTTACAGTAAATTCCTATAATTATTATGAGAATTTATAAAATTGATAGGGTCAGAAAAGGAATCTTATAGAATTTTTAAGAGAATTTACAGCGCAATAAAATACCTGATAAATATCTTCGGGAGAGATTTCTTAGGATTTATGCCATAAAAGCAATGGACCCATATCAAGGTCCAAAATGGCATCCCAGAGGCCCACTGAGGTGGTTTAACAGTTAAATGGGCCATAGCCCAGAGCAATCTCAGAAAAAAGTAAAATTATGAAAATGCCCCTATATAACTAGATTGTACCAGAGAATGATGGAGGACATTTTGGTCATTCTGGATAGGTAAAACACGTCCAGGTAAGTACAGGAGTGATTAGTTAGTGTCAGTATATGCCCTTAATAAGAAGTACAGAGGTGTAAAATTATAATTATGCCCTTAGGGTTAATATAGTGCAAGATAGTGAACCAATGGCATTTCAGTCATTTGCCAAAGGATCTGTAATTAAGTTTTGACCCAATGTAAGAGTATCGATGGTAGGAAGAATCTAAATATTGGATTTAAGGTTAGAAAGCATAATATGGAATCTCAAAAAAATTAGTTGTTAGGCAATCGGACTGAATCGGTATCGGATTGGACTAGAATTTTTCCAGATACTCCTCCCTTTGTAAATTTTTCACATGGGCTTTGAGGTGTCCTTTGATGATTTCATGGATGATGTCATCTCATTGGCTTCTAGGGCAAGCTAATCTAAGATCAACTATGAGCCATTAGATCAAATAGTGCACAAAGTAATCTTGGCCATTGATTTTCCATAAGATTCTTTTATAAATACTCCCACAAATTTGAAGCAAAACCGTGGAGCATGAAAACCTTAGGGAAAATCTTGCAAAATGAAAACTCAAGCCAAGAAAAAGAAGATTCAAAGTACCAAAGTTCAAGCAAGCTAGAGATTAAAGGTAAGTAATCTATCCTAACTTATTTTCCTTTGATTTGGGAGCTTGAACTTAGGTTTTCATGGAGGAAAGTTGAGTTTTCTGGAAGGTGTTGTGCTGTCCAAAAACCTTAGATGAAAGGAGAAAGAAGAAATTAAAGTTAGAGTTATATGATTGAAGCTTAAACAAGCTAATTAAATGATTAGTTGTTGAATCAAGTTGATATTCTTAACTTTGCCATGGTTGAACCATTTCATTTTGCACTGTTCATGATGGAAGGAAATTGAATTTCAATGATCTAATGCTTCCATTGAATTTATATGATGATTTTGTGTAGGATTGGATATGTTTTGAACCTTGGAAGTATTGGAATTCCAAGTTGTAGTTTTTGAAATTCTTCTCTGTTACTGTTCACTCGCATAAATAGTGATTGAAAGTTCATGATTTTGATGCTTCCAATAGTTTTAAAATGAAAATTTGTGTGGGATAAAGTGGAGAAACAAGTATGGGAAGCATTAGAATCAAAATGGGAATTTTTGAAAGAAAAGAGGGTATTATGTAATTTTGTATAGAATAGTGCATAGGAGCTGAAATTTTATGATTCTAAGGTCATAAATGGATTCAAAATATGAAATTTTGTAGGGTAAATTTAAGACATCAATTGGTTCAAAGGCCAAGTTAATTAGTAAATATTAGAGAAAGTTATATTAGTAAAGAGTTTATCAATGTTAATCTTAAATATTGTTGGAGTTTATGGTCCTAATGAATTATGTGATGAATATGAATGTGTTTAGGACCTTGAAATATTCAAGAATATTGTTGGGAAGTGATTGACAGAAAGGCTTCATGGTTGGAAAGCTAGGGAGCAAGTGCAAAAGATTAAGAGAAAAGCTTAAGTGCAAGGTAGTGGACTTACCTCTTTATGTGCTTGATGTGATATGCTTATGTGTTGACATGTATATGATATTTGAATGATGTTGTGACATGATAAATGATGTTGAATGTATTGTGAATAACATATTTTCCATGGCCATGTACTTTTATGCAAAAGTATATAGCATGATGGCATGTCACTAACTAAAGAAAGCTTAATGAAATTACATATCATGCATTAGCATCCATTTTGCATATTTAAGTAGTGATGTTTGCTACTGAGATTTCCTATAATCTCACCCTCCCATAACCAACCAATTTAGGTCAAGCATGAAGGAAAATATATGCATGGAGAAGAGCTAATGAATGGAAGAAATGAAGTAAAGTAATTGAGATCCTAGTATATGCTATGAATTATCTATGTATGTAAATGCCATGTAAGGTGTCTATTTATGTGATGAAATTGTATGAAATAATTATGGCATAACCCCATGATGTATATGAATGCATGAAAGGCAAAATAGATGGTTTATGCATGCTGGAACAATTATTGGAAGTGAAAGAAAGGAAACTGAAATAGTAAAAACGTAGGTCCTGAAGCAGTTTTATTGTGGCTTCAGTTTGACCTAGCAAATGAAGGAATTAATGCACAAATTTTATGAGAACATAGTAAACATCCAGATATTTAAATTCATATATAATATTCATTATTTGGATGTGTATATCAAGAGAAATTAATTTTTAAAGTTAAGAGACAGAATCTGGAAGTTCCAGAATTTGCCATATGAATAGTAAAAAGTAACAATTTAACTGTATCAATTGGCAAGGTAAATGTCCAGTTTTATATTTTTTCCTTGAAGAGATATGAAAGATCTTCAATTATAAATTTTTATCACCTCCATAAAATTTTTCTACAATTAGTTATGAATTTTTAAAGATGGATTGTAAATCTAGAATTCACCAAATGAACAGTACCCGAAAAGTAAGTTTTAAAATTTTAATTTTTGGGCTAATGTAATGCTACCGCTAATCAAATACGCTTATGAATACGTACTCTAAGGTGATAAAAGTATTATATTTCAAGGTTCATATTTGGTTACGATGTTGAGGTCCTGACGTCGCGACTTGTGGTCATATACTTGATCCCTCTTTGTTTGTTCCACTTCCAACTTTCACAATGTCTTGTATTCCTGTAAAATCACTCACAAATTCCTTTCCAAAAATATTATCACTAGATAATAATGAAATTGTATCAATGTTAGATGGTAATATAGGATCATACTCATTATGCAAATTTAATTCATGCTCATCCCTAGTCTCTTTAACAGCATAATCAATAGCATTCAAACCAGCAAAAGCAGAATTATCAAAAGGATATTTCATTGCTTCGTTCATATTGAAAGTCACTACATGTCCTCCAACTTCTATTGTAATATAACTATGCTTCATACTAATGATTGCTTGAAAGTTTGAAGGAAAGGTCTACCTAGGATCAAAATGCTCTCATTCACTAGTTCACTCGACATGTCCAGAACATAAAAATCAGCTAGGAACACTAAATCCTTAAACTGCACTAGAACATCCTCTAGAATTCCCTTAGGATACCTAATTAATCTATTAGCTAGTTAGAGCACTACACTTGTGTCTCTAAGATTGTTAATTCCTAAGGTTAAGTATACCGACCAAGGCATTATATTAATGGCAGCCCCTAGATCTAGTAACACTCCCTTAATATGAACCTTTCCTATAGTGCATATGATTGTGTAAGATCCTGGGTCTTAGCACTTAATCGGTAATTCTACCTTAAAAAGTGATAACACATTAGCACTCATCAAAATTTTCTCAATAGGTTTAAACTTCTTTTTATCAGCACACAATTCTTTTAAAAATTTAGTATATTTAGGGTTTCTCTTGAGGAATTCAACCATAGGAATATTTATTTCTAACTTATTGAAGAGATTGAAAGCATCTTTTGCAAATTCACAATCAATATTTTTCTTTCCAGCAAAATAAGATTTAGGAAAAGGGATATCCTTTATACTTACCTCTTTACCTGTATGCATAGAGGCTCATTGCTTGCTTGACTCTGCCTTTTCCTCAATTTACTTTCTCTTGTATGCTGGACTTAGACTTATCACTTCCTCTTCTTGCTTCTCTAGTGTTTTCTCTTGTGCTATTGAGTTCACCTCTTGGGTTATCTTCTTGATCAATAGTTGTTATTCTTTAATACTCTCTGATTTCCCAATCTTCATATATGACATTGCTGAATTTTCAACTTTAGAATCTTCCATATCCTCCCTTGTTGTTTCATCTTCCTTAAATCAGACTTCTCTCCCACTTCTAAGTGATATGACATTCAGACCTTTTGGATTAATGATAGTATTTGAAGGTATGTTGCCGCTGCTCTTCGTTTGGATGTCACTCACTGTATTAGCAACTTGAGTTAAATGACTTATAATATTTGCATTCTTGGAACTAACTCCTCAACTTTCCTATGCACATTAGCATTATCCCTCTGTATACTTTGAAGGATTGAAGCTATAGAGGTGAATTGACCGTCATTCTCTTTGAGCTTATGGTCTATATTAGTCATTCTACCATCTATGTTATTTATTTGTGTAGCCATACTCTTCAACAACTAAGAAGTCTCATTTGGTCTTGATACCACTAAAGCATTAGGGTGAGTTGGAACTATGGACCTTGCATTAGTTTAGTAGTTACTTGAGGAAGCACTACCTCCTTAGAACTAGTTTTGCCTATTTTCCACACTACCCACCTAAAATTTGGGTAGTCTCTCCAACCAGGGTTATATGTGTTAGAGTATGGGTCTCTCTTTTGGTATTAATTTTCTCTCCCTTGATACATTGTTGTTACTTCTTTATACTATCTGTCACATGTACTGGTAGCATGCTTCATTGAACCGGATGACTCACATCCTGTAACTAGTACTTGTGAGATTCCTACTGCATGAACTTGCTTTATGGAATGTAGCTCTCTTTCAATTAAATTCATTCTCTTTTTCATTAAGTTTCCCAAAGTTATTATTTCTGCTAAGATCTGATTTGAATTACCTGAAGATGATGAGGGCATTCTCCTTAGATCCCTGGTCTGATGGTCTTCATTAGCCATCTTCTAGAATAACTCCTAACTTACTTGTGGAGTTTTATCTCTCAAAGAGCCATTTGCTACTACGTTCAAGGATGATTATGAGGGAGTAGACTATCAAAGAAAATGTCTACTAGATCAGCCTTTGTCATATTGTGATACGGACAGCGAGCCAACAAATTGATAAATCTTGTCTAATATTCGTGTAATGACTCTCCATCCTATTGCAGAATATATGTAATCTCCTTCTTCATTTGAGTTGTCTTCGAGGTCAGGAAAAACTGTTCTAGATATGTTGACTTCAACTAATCCTAAGTAAAAGTGGAGAAATGAGTTGGTAGATTGTATAATCACTCCCTAGCCTTCACTTCCAAAGTGAAATGAAAACACATCCTTAAAACATCATCCAATGCAGTCAATGGGGCTTCATCGAAGAGTATATCATATGCATGGTTTGTAAGTGCCGATGTGGGCATTCTTCTGTAAAACCATGAAATTTAGGTAAGGCTGCAATCAAAGCTATTTTAATTTCAAAATTGGCCTCTTCAGTGTAAAAGCCATAAGGATTATAATTCACATGTGAATGATTTATTTTCCTCATACTTCTATTATCTTCTACATTAATTAGGATTTCATTTTCTCCTTGTATATTATGCCCATTATGCCCATTAGGATTAATCTCAGCCATGTTAAAAATTTCTAATGGAATCTCTAAATTGAGTTCAATTTTAGATTCAGGGACACTAGAGGGTGAACTAGATTCTATTGATCTTGCCTCTTCTCTAAATTCTCTCCTTAGTTTCCTAAGTTGTCTCTCAATTTCAAGTTTAAAAGGCACTAATGGTTTAGTTCTTCTACGCATGCAACACAGGAACAATCAAGAATAAGTAGGCAAGCGATCATAATCAGACACAGAAGTTTGTCAGCAGAAAAAGTTCAACTAGTCGTGACACAATGGTGCTTAGATCACGACGCAATTACACAGAAAATAAAATTTCTGAAAATTTGGTTCTGAGTTGCGACTAATATGTTGTCTAGTTGCGACTAAAGGTCACAGAGAGGAAATTTTCCAAAACAGTTGTGACCAGAGGTTGTTCCTGTAGCCACTGGAGTTCATAGAGAGTAGGGGTGTGCATGGGCAGGGTAGCCCCCCTGCCCGGTGCCCTGCCCGAAAAAAGTATGGGCTACATTTTGCAGCCCGATGCCCGGCCCGGCCCGATAAAAGCCCTAACTATTTCGGGCTGGGCATGGGCGGGATGGGCATGCCCGGGCTGTGATGTCCTGCTCATATTGTGAGAAAAAAATCTGCCATCATGAACTTATAAAATAATATTATATTTATATTTTTAAGAGTTAAATAATATATATAATTCACTAAGAATAAGGTAATAAAAAGATAATAATTGAAGTCTCAAAGTCTATTGCATATATAAAAAAAATATTGAAATATGTAGAGGTCGGATATTTGTAGCGTTATTGCAACTAAAAAAATCGAATACTTAGCAAGTAAAGCAGAGGAACAACTTTGGTATCTACATAAATATAAAAGGTATGTTTAATATTTTAAAAATGAACAAAGAGAGTTGTCAACTAAAGTGAAAAGTGTAAAATTACAAATAAAATAAGTTAAGAAAAAAATTAAAAAAAATAATAAATAAATATATATATAGGGCCGGGCCAAATGGGCAGGGCATGCTGCCCTGCCCGACCCGGCACTTGGCCCGGCCTGGCCCTGCCCAAATACATTTTGGGCAACTTTTTTAGGGCCGGGCCGGGCAATTTTTTTACGGGCTCGGGCGGGTGAACCGGGCGACGGGCATTGTGAACACCCTTAATAGAGAGTAAAAGATCTTAGAATTGGATTTCAAGTCATGACCAAAATGTGGTTAGGTCGCGACTGGATTTTATAGAGAGTAAATTTGCACAAACTTGAAAGAAAAGAAAAATGCAGAATGCTATGCAATATAAAGCCTCTCATAACTCCTACTGTGCTGCAATAGTTGTCCAGATATGATGCGATGAAGAAATTAGAAAAAGGTGATAGGTTAATGGTGTAGAGATGTGAGAATCTGTGGGAAGGTGCAGAAAGATGAAAGATGAGTGTGTAGGTTGTAGAAAAGGTGTAGAGAGGATTCGATTACTGCTTCTTAGCCTAATTAGGTCAAAAATTGGCCTCCCTTATGTCTGTAGCTTCAGCTTCCTTTTATTCCCATGACCTAATTTAAAACGCGCAGCTTCAGCGATTGTCTAAGTGTAAAGCCTTATCTGATCACTTTTCCAAGTTTACTTTATTGAAAAAGTACTAAAATATTATTTTAATGTCACTTGGACCCACATAACTCTTGGTCCACGTTTTTGGACATCTGGGAATGTTATCTTGGGTTTCTAATCAAGCCCAAACACTGGTGGCTCGATTCCCAAGAAATATCTTTTAGTAAATTACTAAAATGCCCCTAGGGGCTTTCACTATTTATAATCCGGTCCCTGATCTTTCACTTTCTTGTAGTTTAGTCCCTGAACATCATATGCATTCTTCTGGGACTTCTGCTTAACATGGCCTAGTAGTATACATTTTTTAGGCTATATACTAGGCTTATAGGTTTAAAAATTGGGATATGACATAAAGCAACCCAGCAAGCTTTTCAAAAAAAAATCCTACATCCCAAAATCATGACGACCCAACCGTTATAAAAAAATTAAACAAAGGGCCCAACATCAATGATGACCCAGAGAAAAAAAGCTTTTTTTTTAAAGGGATATAGAGTTAATGAAATGGGGAGTTTTGGTTAAGGTTGAAACACGCCTTTTTGTTCCTATTCCTTACTGAGTTGGATTGACCTAACTTAACTCAATGATCCCATTTGCAGGGAGTCATGGAAGTCGTGACACTTCTCCTATAGAATAGTGACGCCGGTGACTCATCTTCAACCATTATCGGTGATCTAGGGCTCCTTCTCTGCAGTTATAGCAGTGAGGTGACTCTCACGGCAACTTCACACTCATGGTGACTCGTGTTACTCCTCTAGATTTTACTCGTCGCTCCATCACCATGGAGATTTTCTCTGGTTTAGTGTCGCCAACTGTCTTGTTTGTGTCTGTCGTAGTTAGCAGCAGTAGGGATCTCTCGGCGTTAATACAACAGAAATCTAGATTGTTATATGAAATCCACAAAAGAATAATCTCTAGAGGTACATGTATCCTATATTGTATCTCATATTCTTATTCATGAGGACTATAAATTAACAAACAAGACAAAGGGATATTAAACAAGGCTCTGATGCTACATGTTAGAATATAAACATATATTACATATTCTAATTTATCCATATTATAACATATATAAATATAAACCCTATATGAGATGTAGCAGGAGATTTAAAGTTACTTCTCGCCATTAGCTTAATTGATCTCAGGAAGAACTAGAACTTAACTTAAAGACCTATCAATCAGAAAATACTATAAGATAAAATCACAGGTTCTTCCAACTACTTATTAGGCATAGTGATAACAACTTATGTACTGTTGTCACCAGTGGGGAACCTTCAGGAGTGAGTAGAGAAAATGTATCACTTTGGTACTCAGAAAAATATCGCAAGATTAATTGTAAATTGTTAATTTCCACTATCATAAAATTAACTTTAATAAACTGAGTCAATAAACCACTATGGATTGGGTCAAAATAACTACAGGCTACACTTAGAGAGATTTATTAATTATTATAATTAATATCTAAATAAGTTATATTATAATTATAAATATCTCACACTATCCACATAAAAAAACCAGTGTATATGATAAAGTATAATTGGAGAACTAGATATAATAAATATAAGGAATTTGATATAAGTATAGTCCTATATACATAATCCTTTTGAAAAATGTTATCTGGATTTTGTGATTATGTAGTGGGGCACTTAAAACTAATACGTTTTTAGAAACATACCAACATCATTATTGTTTGAGATTACACCCTCTATTAGAGGACTATTAGATTTGCTTCGCATATTTAATCTCGTTGTTATTCGGTGCTAATTATAAAAGCTAATTATTTTTATTGGATATATCTAGGAAACTAAATAAATTAGTTAATTATGATAAAATCTAACCCTTCAAGATGAATTCACATTATACACTCTTCAATTTACCCAAATTAGTCAATTAGCTCATAAATTAATTACAATTAATTAATTTATTTAGCTTCTTAGATCTATCTAAAAAAATTAACTAATTCTTATAATTAGGATCGGAGGTAGTATTTGATAAGATTTCTCCTTTTGTCCAAAAGTAAAATGTTATGTGATTTCATTGTGGAAGAATAGATTTGGATGAGATAGAAGGGAAAAAAGATGGGTGGCCTTGCATTGTATTATTTTTTATATAGTTAAATGTCTTTATATTTAAATAATTGTCTTACAAAATTTAAACTAAAAATTTTGTAGTTAAATATAATAAAGGAGTTTCAAAATACATGCTTTAAAATTCTTTATCGACAACCCAAATGAATTTTAAAAAATATTTATATTAAATAAGGGTATTTTAGTCTAAAAATTGTGGTTTAAAAATGAACTAATAATTGAATGGATGGAAATAAAATCTTAAAAATATAAGTGATATATATTATGTGACTTTTGATTTCAAGATATGTTTATGTAGATTTAAAAAATATGAAAAACGTTTGTAATTAAGGTAAAATAGAGAAAAAGTTTAGTCAGTACATTTCATTTTAACAAATGTTGATATGGCCTAGTGGTTAAGGAGACATACTCGAAATCTGTTAGGCTTGCCTGTGTAGCTTCAAATCTTGATGTGGACGATTTTCATTTTACTAACGCATCCAACTACGGTTAATGGACCTAATGCTCTCTAAGAAAACGACCATCAAGGATCCTAAGAGGAATTTTCCAACATTCTTTTTTTCTAGGAAAATGAAGAAACGGTTGTATAGGGTGTGGAGGAGAGCCCTAATTACCAAATTGTTGGACCAAAACATTAGTTACAAAGCCTTCCAGTCTCTGTTACAAACCTCATGGCTATTATGTAGTGAAACTCTCAAATAGATAAGACTACTTCAATGCTTTAACTAGGGGTCCATAGATGATTTATGACCATTACTTAATAGTGAAACCATGGGAGCCTAGATTCAGACTTGAGAAAACAAAAATTGATAAGGTTGCTATCTAGGTGAGAATGTTGAAGGTTTTGCCTGAGTACTATAATAAGGAGGCTCTGATTATTATTGGGAATCACATTGGAGAAACCATTAAGGTTGATATGATGAACATGTCTTGTCAATTGCGGGGACATTATGCGAGAATCTGCATGTTGGTTGATCTTGAAAAGTAATTGATGTTGGGTTTTTTTTTTTGGATGGTAAGGATTATTTTCTTGAGTATGAAGGATTACACCTTCTATGTTCAGCATGTGGTGTTTATGGTCAATGCCATAAAGTGTGTCCAAAGAAAAAACAGGAAGATGGTAACCATGATGTTACGAGTAATGATTAAGAGCAACGAACTGAGGGGCAGAGGATGGTATTTACATTGATAATGTTAATATTCAGGAACAATAGCGAGTTTTATAGAAGCCACGATGGCCTCAAAAATCAAAGGAGAACAAGGGTGATAATGAGGATGATAGGCACAACATATTCACAAACTATATATATATATATATGATATACAGAGAATGAGGGGCCAAATAGAATTTTTGCTTCAAGGTATATGCAAATTGTTTTTGTAGATTGAGTTTTTAGAAAGATTTATCGTAAGTTTATATATCTTTTTACACTGCCTTACATTTGATTCTTTCATATCAACAAACATATCAAACCCTTAAGTATTGATCCTATAATAGTTGCTCAAATCAAAGATGTACTGAATGAAGTTAATCCATATGGGCAACAATACTGATATGCTTCATCAATGATTTCAAGTTCTATCCATCACAATAATAGATTACGCCTTATTAGTACTAGCCATCATGATGGGCCTGCATATAATTTACCAACTGCATTAGAGGTTTCAGCATTAATTGTTGGTGACATTGATATTAATTTTGAGCGAAGAGATATTATAGTGGAAGAATTATCTGGTATACCTCAATGTGTTGATGCACTGCATCCATCATATCTCCTCTTCAATATCCAATTTTGTTCCTAAATGGAGAAGACATTTACAAAGATGACATTTACCACTGGGAAGAAACTATTAGAGAGCACACCAACAAGAAACAGTTAACATGAAAGAATATTTTGCATACAAACTGATGTTTAGAGACAATGAGATATCATTGTTACACCATTTAGGGCAATTGTTTAAGCAATTCATAGTTTATGCATATACAATGATTGACGCTTAGAGATTACTTTGTGTTGGGAAATGGGCTAGTCCACCCATGGTAAATTAGGCCTAAATATGAGGAGCTTTATTGGAGGGAACGGTTATATTTTTTAAAAGAGGAAAATGAGGAAGTGGAAAATTACAAGTATCCCACTCTCCCCACCACATATTTATGTATGGCAACAGAAGAAGAAAACAGACAGTTCATACGAAGGTTTCTCTCTCAATAGAAACAGTGTGCATTCATTTTTCTCCTCCTCTATTCTTCCATCATTTTTCTGTAGTACTTCTTGGTGCTCTTTCTTCTTTGGTTGTATTTGCTATGAAACGTACAAGAGTCCATACAAGATGTTGCGGTTGCATGTGGATATCTCGGTAAACAAGAAAAGATCCAAGGTACGCCTGAAAACTAACAATGGTATGATGAGCAGGTTATGTGCTTCCATATACTTCTCTGTAATTTTCTATTTTTCTGGTAGCATGTTGTTATTGCCTCTATTTATGTTTAAAAACATTTGTTTTATGCCAAAAAATATAGAGCATGAATTTACACCATAAACAAAAGCATATCCAACGTCCACATAATCTAAGCTTCTTCGTTTCAAAATTGGGTCATTAGAAAATAGTATTTTTAGGACTTGAAATTAGTTTCATTGCATAGAGCACAAAAAAAAAACAAAGAAAATGACACTAAGAACTTCAAAATTGGACGTTAGACGGAGGAGTTATGGCCAAAAAATGAGTCAGGTCCATCGGACCCAACCCGTTTTCCAATCGGGTCTGTGTGACCCAGCTAGAGGTCAGGGATGATCAAAATGCACTGTTTTAATCATCCCAAAATGACATCATTTTGACGCTTGAGCAAAAATAGAAAAATAAGAAGCAGATTGTTTTTACGAACTAGGTTGCGTCCAGCCCAGTCCAACAACCAAAAAAATATTTTTTTGGGCTTTCAAAAGCCTATTTCAAAAAAAATGTTTTTTTTTGTTTTTTTGGCTATAGTGGTATGGGCCTGGTCGGATCAGTGGATGCAACCTGAACCCACAAAAAAAAGTTTTTTTGAAAAAAAGTGGGATAATCTAGTGACTGACATGTAGCAGGGCCACGTGACAGCCCCAGACTGATGCATGTAATACATGTGCTAGAGGCCAAGAGTAGGCTTTGTTCAGTTTTTTATTTTATCTGATGTTTTTCTTCTTGGGCTGCGTGAGGGAGCATGGGACTTTCGATTAAGGTGTTGTTTATTCCTAAAATCAAGATATTTTATTTTGATATATAATTTGCCTAATTTTAGAGGTAATTTTGGACCTATTTGTGAATATTCAGTGTATTTTCTAGTGTTTAAAAAATTTCAAAAAATTATAATAATTAATATATTTATTATTTAGGTGAAAATGACTTCATCTAGTACTGAATCTCTGGGAGATGACATCTCATTCCTGGATGATGTTAATAACCTAAAGGAGAACTTTCAAGAGGACCCCAAGGGGGAACCTAAAGAGGATCCATAAAAAAATGTTGATGAACTTTCAGAAGAAGACCTAAAGGAGTTAGTGGAGGAAGTTCCACAAGAGGAATCAGAAGTAATATATGATTTTGGACTGAGGTCAGAAACTTTATTCCCCATAGAACCCCTTCCTCTATAGCCTTTCATGGTTTCTTCATACTCGATCTCCAAGTTGGTGCCTACTATTCACGATGAATCTCCAGTTGAAGATAGAGAGGAAGTGAACCAACCTCTTACCCCTACTATAGCTGAAAGACATGCAACCAGACTAACAAATATAAAAGGCATTAATGGTGTGATTGGCGATTACATTGAATTCATGACAGATAAGGAAAATATTGAATTCTACCTAAAAGTCATAATGGAGTATATAAGAGCAACTAGGGTTAGAGGCAAGTCTAGACAAGGACGTATAAGTAAAATGTATTGGCTTAAAACAATAGAGTTTGTATCTAACCTTATCAAGCCACCTCGTAAGCTTAAGAAGCTAAGAAAAGCAATGCTAAAATAATGTAAAGCTCATATCAAATGATGTATATTGTATTTGATTTCTACTACTTTACTTTGTCAAGGACATGTTTTATTACTCTTTTTTTGTAAAGACTTGCCATTTATTACAAGTCTTATATGTAAGAGAAATATGTTTCATTTTATTTTTTATCTTAGTTATAATTCATGTATAATTTTTTATAAGTGGGAGCTTTTAGATAATGAGTATTCTAAAAGCAAAATTTAATGACAATAGTACTTATATTAATTTTGATAGGAAGTGATGGAATTGTTAGTGCCTATGTGATGGGAGGTACAAGTGTATTCTCCTGATCATAGGTTAGTGATATTATTATTTTCTGATAAAAAATGATAAAAATACTTGACATTGTATACCTTACATGTGTTATATATATAAATTCACTTAAATGTTCTATGGTTCAATAAATTAATGTGGGATACTTTTGTCACAAAATTGATATTGAACAATGGCATCAAAGAACACCATTGCTGAATTGAACAAGGGGAAAAATTAAACAGGGACAAATAGGATATTTGGCATTGAAAGGTCCAACATATTCTAGAGGAACATGATGCAATTTAGCCATAACAATAGCAATGGTAGAGTCTGAGGTTGGAAATACGGTCCAGTATAGGAGAGACCAGGAGGCATACCTGTCTTAAAAAAGGAAGAATAGTATAGCAAGAATCACACTGTTGAGTGTAATGTCTAATGATTTAATGTGTGAGTTTGAAACACACAGAATGGCACAGGCTATATGGATTGCTTTAAAGGATAAGTTTGGTGGAGTCTCCACGACTAAGCTTTGAAGGTTGACGATTAAATTTAATAACTATAAGCTAAAACTAAATAATCCTATGAGACAATATCTACTAGAGATGTCCACAATGATTCATGAACCGAAGGAGGCTAGACATAATCTATTTGACGAGTAGTGAGTGTAGGTTATTATCAGGTTGCTCCCTACTAGTTGAAAGCATATGAAAGTTAATATGACCCATGATGAAAATATCATCACTTTCAATGATGTAGCTAAGCATTTGGAGCTAGAGGATGAACGTCTTGAGGTTTATAAGGCCACTGGATAAGCTTATTTGACCGAAGGTGCTGGTACTTCCTAATCAAAGCCTGAATTCAAAAAGGGCAAGAAATTTCAGAAAAATAGGAAGAAAGGCAGTCCTCCACCTAAGAAAGGAAAGCAACAATACAAGAAGGGAAAGAAAGGAGGCAAGAAAAAGCTAGACCTAAAGAAGGTCAAATGCTTTACTTGCCACAATATAGGACATTTCACACGTGACTATTCTAAACAAACTGAGAGTGGAAAGTTAACAGTGAATTATGTGAATTCACATGTCTCATTTGTTTCTAGTACTATTTTTCTAACAAAACCTATTTCCTTTTCTTGGATTATTGGCTCAGGCTCTAGAGATCACGTAAGTCGAGATCGAGGATCTTTCGTGAAATACCATTGGTTACCATTTCAAAGAAAGTGGCTTTTTATTGGCAATAATGCAAGGATCGAGGTTCGAGGCAATGGAACCTACAAACTTGTTTTACGTTGTGGAAAGACCTTGATGCTGCATGATGTGCTTCATATTCCTAACATCTGACAGAATTTAATTTCTATAATTTACTTATTAGACTTTGGGTTTAATGTAAAATTCATGATAAAGTTGCAGACATTTATAGCAACTCAATATTTTATAGTTCAGCTTTTCAATTTCAAAAGTTCTTTATTTTGAATCTTGCTAGTATTTTAATGCTCACGATTGTTTTGCTATTACTTCAAATAATCATGATATGAATATCTAGTATGCTAGGCTAGGATATATTAATCAAAATATAATGATTAAACTGGCAAAAGAAGGCTTGTTGGGGGTAATCCTTAATATGGATATATCATTATGTGAAAGTTGTCTAGCAGAAAATGCTACTAGAAAACCATTCGATAAGGGAACATGAGCTAAAAACCTATTGCAATTAATTCACTCTGATATTTGTGGTCCAACAAGTGTGAGGGCAAGACACCTAGCTTGATATTTTATTACCTTTATTGATGATTTTTCACGATATGGTCATGTCTATTTAATTTCACATAAGTCAAAGACACTAGAATGCTTTAGACAAACATAAATGAAGTAGAAAATCAAATGGACAACAAAATCAAGGCATTACACACTGATCGAGGTCGTGAATACCTTTTAGATTAATTCAAGCAGCTCTATGAAGAAAAAAGGATTATTAGCCAACTAACTAACCCTGGCATACCTCAACAAAATGGGGTTACTGAAAGAAGAAATATAACTCTTCTAGATATGGTTAAGTCTATGATAGCTCACACAAACTTTCTAATTTCACATTGGGGTGATGCTTTATTAACAACAACCTTCATACTTAACTGTGTGCCCTTAAAGTTAGTTGCTTCCATACCTTACGAGTTATGGACTAAACGTCAGTCAGATCTAAGCATCCTTAGACCTTAGGGCTCGGCGGCATATATCCATAACAATTCTTACAGATATAGGAAATTGGGTCCTAGAGGCCAGAAAAGTATTTTTATAAGGTACTATAAACCCTTAAAAGGATATGTATTCATACGTGAAATTGAAGATATAATAGTGACTAAAACAGAATAAAGAGATTATGTATTCATTGAAACAGAGTTTCCTAGTAGGGGATATGTTGACCATACTGTATCTCTTTATGAGACTCAAGAACATGATAGTTCTGAACAAATTGACATACCAGAATCCTCTATGTATGTCAATCTAAGTGGGAGCCAAGAACAGTCAACACAAAGACTGAGATAAATGAGAAAAAGATAAGCAAGTTGCTCTTACCAGAAAGAGTAACAGGGAAAGTGTTCCAAAAAGGCACTTTCAAATAGAAGAGAAAGCACTCTTAGTTACACCATAAGGGGATGATAAACCCCACACTATTCATGAGGCTTTGACAGATCCTGCTAAGGAGGAATAGAAGAAAGCAATGAAAGAGGAAATATATTCAATGATAAAAAATAAAGTTTGGAAATTAGTTAATATGCCAAAAAGGTGTAAAGCCATTGGGAACAAGTAGGTTCTCAAAATCAAGAGAAAGGTGGATGGATCAATTGACAAATTCAAAGCTCGATTGGTTACAAAAGGATATACATAACAAAATGTATAGATTAAGAGGATACTTTTTCACCTATTGTGAGCTTCAATTCTATAAAACTAATTCTAGCAATAGTAAACCATTTAAACTTAGAATTACTTCAGATAGATGTAAAAACCACATTCTTGAATGGTGATCTAGATAAGAAATCTATATGGAACAACCAATAGGTTTCATTGAAAAAGGGTTTGAACACAAGAAGTGTAAACTCAAAAGATCAATTTATGTATAAAGCAGTCATTCAGACAGTGGTACTTGAGGTTTCACAAGACAATAACCTTATATAACTTCCAGATGATAGAGGAAGACCATTGTGTCTATGTTAAGCGGTTTGAGGGTAACTTTGTGATATTATCCTTATATGTACATGACATACTCTTAGCTGAAAATAGTCTTGACTAGATGATAGCTGTTAAAGAATAGCTTTCATCAAATTTTGAGATGAAAGACATAGGTGAAGCAGAATACATACTTGGAGTCAAGATTCGAAGGAATCGCTCCAAGAAAATCCTCACTCTTTCACAAGAGAATTATATCAAGAAGATAATTGAGCGATTCAATATGAGTGACTGCAATCCCATGGATATCCCTGTGGCCACTAGAGTGGCCTTGAGTTCTAACATATGTCCAAAAACTGAATTAGACAAAAAGCAAATGGAAAGAGTTCCATATGTTAGTGCTGTTGGTAGCATTATGTATGCAATTATGTGTACTAGACCAGATATTTGTTATGTCGTAGGACTAGTTAGCATATTCTAGTCCAACCCTAGTGAGAAACACTAGAAACCAGTGAGGAGGATCTTGAGATACTTAAAGGGTATAACTGACTATGCGTTATGTTATCAAGGAAGCAATATGCGCATAATCAAATATTCTGATGCTGATGTAGGTGGTGATGAAGAAGAACGAAGATTGACTTCAGGATACACCTTCTTGCTTAACAATAGCGCCATATGTTGGAGTAGCAAGAAGTAGACGTGCATTACTTTACACTCTATGGGTATGGATCAAACTATGGATATCCACATCCATGAAACTTGTTGCCAGATAACAAATTCTTCAAAATTGATATCATATTATGTTAATAGAATTGAAGAGTTTAGTTTTAGATACTATTAGTGTCTGGACTTAAGTCTATACAGTGTGATTGATAGAATTAAAATGACATATACTCTTAAAGGATAAGTGGAACACCGTAACATGTGATTCATAGCACATGTGCTAAAGAACTACAAATGGAAAGTAAGTGAATCAATCCCTACTTTATTGTTATGTGAGTTCCAAAAATGTATAATTCTTTTATTTATATCCTTTGACTTAGACAGTATTATAGAGGTATATTTTAGCGATTGCTACTTTAGTATATGTCCTATGGTCAAATTATATATGAACCAAAGGTATTATGCTAGTAAAGCTCTTGATTCATATCAATATGATATATGGGCGAAAGAAATATTCCCAGAATCTACACATCCATGTTGGTGACTATGACCAGTCCCTTGTCATATTATTTTATTAATTTCATAAGTGTGGATACTATGCATAAGTGGAGGCTATCTAGATCATATGCTAACTCAAAAGAGATTAGATTAGCCATAAGAAAAGTGTATATGGGTAAATCTAGGACTTTCAAGGCATTATAACTTATTATAGTCAAGCTGCACTAAAGGGTTCTTTGTGCTGGTATTTATAAAAGGGATTTCTAGTATAAATGCCCGAAAGGAGACATTATGCCTACACGGTCATAGTAAAGCACCTAGTATGAAAGAAAGAAGAGAATGAGATAGGAGCCACAATATCTAATCTACCAAGTGTGAGTGAAAGATGTTGGGAATGGGCCAGTCCACCCATGGTAGATTAGGCCCAAATCTGAGGAGCTCAATTGGAGGGAACGATTATATTTTTGAAAGGAGAAAAATGAGGAAATAAGAAGTTATAAGTATCCCATTCTTCCCACCACATATGTGTGTATGGGAACAGAAGAAGAAAAATGACAGTTCATTCGGAGGTTTCTTTCTCAGTAGAAACAATGTGCATTCATTTTTCTCCTCCTCTATTCTTCCTTCATTTTTTTGTAGTGCTTCTCAGTGCTCTTTCTTCTTTGGTTGCATTTGCTATGAAATGTATCAGAGTCTATACAAGGTGCTCTAGTTGATTGTGGGTATCTCGATGAATAAGAAAAGATCCAATGCCCAAAAACTAACACTTTATGTTAGAACACATCAAAAGAAGGTTCGTGTTGACTTGTACCAAAGGTTATCAGATACATTATTTAGTAGAGTGTAGTGTTTCATCTACTAGGAGGCAAATAATATTACCTTCTTCCTTCACAGGTGGAGCACGATATATGATTCAAAACTATAACTATGCTATGGCTATTTGTGCATATGCAAGATATCTAGACATATTTATCACTTTCACATGCAACCCTGCGAGGCCAGAGGTGACAAGATTTTGTGAATCTAAATCATTCTCAGCATCAAACAAAGATGATGTTTTGGTTAGGATATTCAAGTTGAAATTGAAAGCAATGATGAAAATCATTAAAAAGAAAAGGATATTAGGCAATGTCTGGCCTGGTATAAAGTATTATATATTTTACTTCAAGTTTTTCAATTTCATTTGTTCAGTTCAAGTTGATCTCAATTTTATTTCATCTTATATTGTATCATCATTTTTTTAAATTTCCACATAAGTATATACTATTGAATTCCAAAAAAGAGGACTCCTTCATACTTATCATATACAACTATGGGTTGCTGAACGTGACAAATTGAAAGAGTGAATAGATATACAAGAAAAAAATTTGTGTAGAGATTCTTGATGAACATGCCAATCCACAATTGTACGAGATATTTAAGAAATTTATGGTTCATGGGTCATGTGGTCATTTGAATCCAAAGTCACCATGCATGGTTGACAATAAGTGCAATAAATATTTTCTGAAGGATTTCAACAATCAAACTATCATTTTTGAAGATGAATATCCTACCTATAAAAGTAGGGAAGATGGTAGAACAATTGAAATTAGAGGTATGCCTTTGGATAATTGATTTATTGTCCCTTACAACCCAACTTTGTTATCCATGTTCCAAGCACATATCAATTTGAAAAAGTGCAATGAATATACTTGAATTAAATACTTGTTCAAGTACGTTAGCAAGGGGAATGATCATGTTGTTGCTTTAATATATAATACTGACCAAGATTGGAATCCAGTACAATAAGTTTATGAAATTCGTCAGTTTTATAATTTTAGGTATATATTTGCAAATGAAGCCACTTGATGTTTTTTTTTCTTTTGATGTACACCACATATTTCTTGCTATTGAAAGGATTAGTTTCCACTTACCAAACCAGCAACATGTCATCTATGGAAATTGTGATGTTGTTGTAAAACTTATAGACATGCCAAGAGTCTGAGTCAATGTTCTTGTCTTGGATCAAACTAAATTAGAATGATGACTTTGCAAACAGACTATATTATTCTGAGTTTTCACTCTGTTATGTTTATCATCAAAGAAAAATGGTTTGGTAACCTAGGAAAAAAGGCTTTGTTGTTGGAAGAACTATGCATTAATCATCATCTTCTGGAGAACTTTATTATTTGTGTCTGCTGTTGACTAAAGGTAAAGGTCCATCTTCTTTTAAGAATATTAGAATAGTTGACGGCGTTGTCCATCCCACTTTTAGGACTACATGTTTTGCTCTTGGGCTGCTAGACGAAGATAATGAATACATATGTGGGATTAAGGAAGCATTAGTCACTACAAAAAATAATGATTTGGCTACGACTTTTCAACGGCGACAAAAAATGTCGCCACTGCAAATAGACTTTTAGCGGTGACTTTATTTGTCGCCATAAAAGCTCAAAAAACTCGCCACTTTTCTGCCGTGACACTAATTATCGCCGTAAAAGGTAGGATTTAGTGATAACTTTTATATCATTTAGCAGTGACTTTTTATGTCGCCACTAAAATTACTTTCAGCGGCAGCTTTGTTTTGTCATCACTGATACATTTTTATATTTTAGGGTTCCTTCTCTTCCTTATTTCTCAACATCGACGGGTTTCAGAGAAATACATCGAGAGCGATTGATAGAGGGAGAGCACGAGCGAACGGCCGAAGGATTGTGACGTTGGAGGAGTGACCGGAGGACGGAGAGCGAGCTTGCGACATCGTCGGCCATCTGAGGTGAGTTCTCCGACTGCGTCTTCAATCTTTCTCCTCTATTTTCTTCCGATTATAGGGTGAGTAACGGATTAAAGTCAAGATTTTGAGTAGCTTTTGGTTGATTCAGTGAAAATGAGTCAATATTTCAGTTTTTTGACATCAAACTGAACCAAAATTGTTTGACATTGGGGTTACCGATAGACATTGGGGTTGTCGGTAGACTTGCTCATTCACTGATTAAGTAATTAATGAAGCTTGAAAACATGGAATCAAGCTTTAATCTCAAGCTATGTTAATTTTGTACCACAATGACAAAATTACAAGTTTGTGGCCTCACATGATGTCTTTCTAAACATGTCCTTTGACTAATCTCATCATTAGGTTCTTATCTATCCACTTTAAAGCTCAATCATATTTCAGTAGAGACCTCTTAGGAAACACTCTTCTTGAGTTTGTGCATAAGTGACTCAGTCTATTTATCTACCTGAAAATTTTTTGGGCATTTAGTTTTGTGTCAATTCAACTGTAATCAGGGCCACCATGGCTTTGAGCTACCCCAGAATGAGTGGCACATTTTCTAGTAGCAGTTGTTTTGTCACTTGATGCCAATAATTTTGGAAACTTCTTCTTTTATAATTCTGTTTAAGTATTAGTCTTTACCGAAGTTGGGGTATTCATGATTTGAAAGAAAATGGTGAGAATGTTGTGGTGGGAACTTTGAAGAGAAAATGAAGATGGTCGAATGTTCACCTATATATAGTTGGCATTGATATGAACATGATTTATGCTCCATCTTACCTTTGCTACCTCACCTAACCTCTTATGGTTTATTTTTCTTTTGTATTTTATATAAATTGTTGCTTAATAAGAATATGAATATTGATTGCAATAATACTCCTAAACTTGATTGAACATTGTGAGAAAAGCATGTTGGTTCAGTTCTTTTGATTCATATTCTTACTTTCGCATGCAGTCACTGAGATATGCTAATTTATTAATAGAGACTTGTATGATATATGATATGATAGAATATTCAATACTACTTTGAAGTCAGTCAGTGGGTTATGTTACAGAACACCACTTTTTGTCTTTAACTTTTATGTAAGGAGTCTAATTGATATGAAGCAATTGTTGGATGTACTCCTTTCTTGACTGCATACTTGTTTCTTACTTCTATGCATTTCAAAAATTAATTTCTCTCTAATTTTGTAAAAATTGAACAAATAACACGCTTTTCATCGATTAGGTAATTATAAAAGACAAGAGGTTCCATCAGGTCATCTTGCAGCTTCAATCACTCAAATACCAATTGATCCATTTATCATTAACTTCTGAGCTCTCTGGGATATTGTTCTCATTCCCTAAATTTCATTAATTATTTCAGGTATATATATTAATCTTTCACACTTTCGTGTTTTATTCTTTTAATTTCCTTCTTAGATATTACTAGCTAGATGAATATGCTATATATTAGATATCCTTGTTGGCAATATAATAATATTACTCACATTTATATCCCTCTATTTTTCTCTCTCATCCTTCTTACTCTCTCACTGGTTTCATTAATTTGATTCCCTTTGAATACTATTGAGGGGCAATGGGTATAATATATCTTCTTTTTAACTGCTAGTGTATGCATATATAGTGCTGCTGCTTCATTTCTATTTCCCCCTTTTTTAAACATATACTTTATTATTAACTTCAGTCATACTTCAGTCATATAGTGATGTTGCTTCATTTCTATTTCCAATCATTTCTGTATGCATATCAAGTTGTTGCATATTTTAAGAAATATACATAGCCATTTAATTTACCTCTACAAAATCACTGTTTATATTTTTAGCCAGAGATGTAGAAATAGTTGTCTCTGTGAAATATAAAGACAATTTGTCTACCCTGATTGGAAGCTGATAAACCTTAATAATTCTATATTAGTAGTGAGTCTTGTTGATTATTTAACACCTATCATAATTTTTGCTAGCTTTGTATGAGTATATTTTGTTTTAATTTCCAAGTAGGCTATCTTGGTAACTCATCTCTTCCTGCATTGCATTTCTGTCATCTATTACTTTTCTTACTCTGTAATTTTCATGCTTTTTGCAGTTTCACATTAGTTTGACAAGTCACTTCAACAATTCATATGAATTTTAAATCATGTTAATATATGTACTATTTATATACTGATAGGTTTGTTAGATTTTGTTGTTGTATCCTAGGTTTAACTATTTAAGGAATATAAATGGATAAAAGTTGATTACATATTAGAGACAGAGGAAACCTATCATATATTATAGGAGTGGGTACTTTTCTAGAATGGCATTTAGTCAACCTGACGTGATAAATCAAATACGTTGCCCTTGTAAAAGATACATAAATGTTATATTTAAAGTGAGAAGAGATGTTAAGACAAACTTATTGAGTAAGGGTTTCTGGAATAGTTATACAGTATGGGAGTTGCATGGGGAAATTAGAAGATTTCAGATAGATTGTATAACTTCTACTAATGACATAGAAAATGGTACTGATAATGAGAACTTTGCAAGGATGGTATGCGATACATATGAAGTTCCATGTGTGAATTATATAAATACTAGCGACTGTGAGAGCGAAGAGCCTAATGTGCAGGCTAAAAGGTTCTTTGACTTGTTAAAAGATGTCAAAACTGAATTTTATCCAGGTTGTGTCAAGATGTCCAAACTTTCTTTTATTATAAAGTTGCTTCAAGGGAAATGCCTTAACCATTAGAGTAATAAATCTATGGATGTGTTGTTAGGCTTGCTAAAAGAAGTTATCCCAGAGGGGGCTTTAGTGCCAAATTCATTTTATAAAGCTAAGAAGATAATTTGTGATTTGGGCTTAAATTACCATAAAATTTATGCTTGTGAGAATGATTGCATATTGTATTGGGGGAATACACAAATGCAAAATCATATCCTAAGTGTAATATGCCTAGATGGAATTTAAACAAATAGAAAGGGAAGAAGGTTCCACATAAAGTCTTAAGGTATTTTCCCATAACACCAAGGCTACAAATACTGTATATGTAAAGAGATACAGCTAAAGAAATGAGGTGGCATAAGGAGAAACACTCTAATGATGATGTGAAACACTCTAATGATGATGTACTAAGGCATCCAACTGATTCTTTAGCTTGGAAACACTTTGACAACCAGTACCCTAACTTATCTGCTAATCCAAGAAGTGTTCGACTGGGTTTAGCAAGTGATGGATTTAAACGTTTTGTGAATATGAGTGTCAATCATAGTATCTGGCCTGTTGTCTTAGTGCCATATAACTTGCCACCATGGCTTTGTATGAAAAGCCCATACTTTATGATGACACTTCTTATTCCTGGTCTAAAGTGTCCAGGTGATGAAATATATGTTTACCTCTAACCAATGATTTAGGAGTTGAAGCAATTATGGGAAGTAGGGGTACAGACGTGTAATGCATATTGTCAATCAAATTTTATCATGCATGCAGCAATATTGTGGACTATAAATGATTTTCTTGCATATGGAAATCTTTCAGGGTGGTCAACTAAAGGTAAACTTGTATGTCCATGTTGCCACAAAGACACGCATTGTATTTTGATAAGGAGCAAGTTGTCTTACATTAAGAGCAAAACTTATTTGGTTTGAAGATGTGTCAACAATCAAGAGGGAAAATTATTTGGTTTGAAGTTTCATGATCACCATGGGTTATTGCAAGAGATATTTTCAATTGCAATACGTGGGTTATTACCTTGTAAGGTGTGTGAACCAATTATAGAGTTGGGAAGATTTTTTAAAAATCTTTGTTTGAAGTATTTGTCTTGTGAACTACTTGAGAAACTTCAAACTCAGATAATATTGATATTGTGTAAGTTGGAGACTATCTTCCCACATGCTTTTTTTGATGTAATGGTTCACTTGCCAATACACTTGGCAGGGGAGGCAAAAGTTGCTGGACCAATTCAATATCGTTGGATATATCCAATAGAAAGGTAACATGCATCAACATCATTGTATATTTATTATTCATAACTATAGAAGTTTAATTAATTTTAGTGCACTAGGTACTTGCGGGCACTCAAATCATATGTTCACAATAAAGCTCGACCTAAAGGATCAATTGTAAAAGGGTACTTGGCAGATGAAAACCTCACGTTTTGCTCAAGATATTTAAAAGATTTTCCTACAAAATTTAATGTGCCATGTAGAAATAGTGATGCCGATAGTGATATTAACCATGAGTTTTCAATATTTAACAAAATTGGTCAAGTTAAGGGACATTGCGAGTTAATTTCTCTTCCCTACGAAGAGTACTATCAAGCAAGAATGTATGTGCTACAAAATTGTGAAGAAGTTTGGCCATTTATGGATTAAGTTGCTTGACTTAAAGAGAAAATTTATTTGTCATAATGTATATGGAATAGTTATTTATTTGAAAATTTGTAGGGAATATACAATAGAGCTTGAAGCCCATGGATCAAGGAGTGAACACAGCCAATATGAGTTTCTTCAATGGTTTCGTTCACAAGTAAGTTATAACATTTTGTGCCATGATATTTATATCAATTACATTAGTATAAAATATCTAACACATGATTTTTGTCCTCAAAGGTGACATCATTGTCTAGACAGAGCCATGTGAGTGAAGAACTAATAAGTTTATCAATTGGTCTATTGACGATGGTGAATCGTTATTCCATGTTCATAGGCAATGGATTTCATTTTCACACAGAAGACCATTCAACAGAAAAAAAAAACTAAAATAGTGGTATCTTGGCTAAGGGTGATGACACTAATGCTGACAAAGAATATTATGGTGTGTTACATCATATTTATGAGTTGTCTTACATAGGAAACAAAAAAGTATACTTGTTTAAGTGTCATTGGTGGGATGTGGCTCATTACGAAAAAGGATATAAGGATGATAAGTACGGATTCATAAGTATCAACATGTGATACTCATTACAAACGAATAAACCATTTATTCTAGCATCTCATGCTGAGCAAGTTTTTATATGGATGACATTGTTGCACCCAGTTGGCTTGTTGTTGTCAAAATAAACCCACGTGACTTGTTTAATGTACCAACTGACAATGATACTGATGATAGTGGGGTCAATGATTCTATGGTTGATAAAGAACCTTATCAACAGTTACTCCATACGAAATGGAGAGTGATATGCTCACTTGAGAAGTTTTTTCTTGAATAGTTATGAGAAGTGTTCCTCTTAGTTAGATAGGGATGAGCGTGAGGCTAATGGTTAAAGCAGGGAAAGAGAAACCTTTGAGGAATACTTAGCCGAGTTTTATCCATGTGAACATGGAGGCTTAATAAGAGACACCTTCTCTCCTGTTAGTAATCTAGGAGGATAGGGAAAACTTAAAAGTATAAATGGCATAAAGATGTAAGTCAAACCTTTCCTCAGTTAGCTAAAAGAAAATAGCTAACTCAGTTATGGATTACAGTTATATTATAGTGAGGCCAAGGACACATAAATCCTTCAGGCTAGGGATATAGAAGTCTTACAGGCGATGAGAGATGTTATGATAGAATAAATATGGCTTAATAAGGTAAAATGGCCTAATATGATATGCTATCTCATATTCCTAAATAAGTAAATAGGATATTGGAGATGTAGGCTAAAGATAAATCACCTCAGAAATTTCTTGAGCATTAGTAGAAAGAGATATATGTAAGATAAGAAAAGAAGTTTATGATGTTTAAAGAAAGTAAGGTAGCCACAGGTTCAAAAATAAAGTGACTCCCCTATTTCCTACGTAAGAAATAGTGAAGAAGGGTTGAGTCTATACCCTAGTAAGAGGGTAACGTGGCAGCCTAAGTGAAACAAGTAAATGACTCACGTGCCTGAATAAATGATCAGGACCTGGTAGTTAACGTGATAAAGGGACATAATGTTTTAAAGTTTACCTAGTTAATTATTTAGTTGCAGTATGCATAAAGTGATGGTGGAGCAAATTAGGCAATAATGATATGCCTTATGTTGCCATAAGTTATGATGAAAAGTTGCATCTCCTTGTAGTTGTCATATGATAACACGTATGTTAGAGAACGCTTAAATGATTGCATCTCCTTGCATATTATGCATGTTGAGTATGCTATGATAAATGAACACTCTTATTTTGCATTACATGCAGGGTAGAGTAGATATAATGAGAAAGTTTTAAAAATTTATTGCTCCCATGCCATACGACATGCAATTAAATAATTCAACTTGGTAAGGATGAATCAATAAAAATGTGATAAATGAGACAGTTAGTCAATTGAAGCTAAAGAATAGAATGAGAATTTATGATCAGACAATAATAGTCAATGGGATAGAGAATGAGATAAAAGATGAGGATTAATAGTGAATTTATAGATAAATGATTACAGTACTCAGGATATATCCCTTCAGTAGGGATAAGATATATGAATAATGTGCTATGAATATGAAATGAAATGAGAAGCATTTATGAAAGATGATGTAGCTTTGAAAGGGAGCAGCGTCTATATGATAAAAGTTAACGTTCTTGCAATAGGGCTAGATTGCTCTTATAATATAGTAAGATTGCTTTTGCAATAAAACCAGGAGGATGAACAGTATAGCTCATATAGAATAATGTCCCTCGAATGAGATGAATAGATAATGATAGATATGTGCATAGTAGAGCATGTGTAGCTCTCTACAATGATAAATGTAGTAAAGTTATAAAAGATAAGAATGATATGAGAAATTTTTGAGCGATGGAGGAAATGAGTGAAGTCCTAATAGATGATATTGGCTTGTGTGATCATTTTAGGGGAATTATCTGTTGAGTTAACAACTATGTGGGAATGACTAACCTTGTAACTTTGTCCATTGGTTAGGTCTTCTAAAGATGAGAATATAGTACAACAGAATCGCAGTATATTTTGAAGGATTACAGTTAGATCCTAGTATGGCTCACAGAGAATAGAATTCCAGGGTTACAGTTAGATCCTCAAGAGGCTTATGGTTGATCGCAGTAGATCCCAAGGGTCACAATTGACCTAGCCTAGAGAAAGAAAGTATTAAGCCATAAGTACAGTATGTCTTTAGAAGGACGAATACCAAGGATAAAGTTAAGGTGTAGAAGCTTCACAAGTTGGTTAGCTCATAACAAAGAGAGTACCCATGATGTTAATTTCAAATAGCCTTATTACTATCAGGGACTAAACTCAGAATCTTCCTACACGCAACAGGAACTAAGTGATTAAAGTTAAAGTCTTAATCCTGAGTACCAAGGATTTATGAGAATATTTCATAAGACCTAAGAAGGGGTCAAATGAGAATAAAGAGATCCCTGCGATAAGATTAAAGAAAATAAGAATAAGAATAAGAGACAAATATATCCTCCAGATAAGAATAAAGAGAATAGAAAGCCATATAGACCCAAAAGAGATAGTATAAGAAGGGTATAAGATAGTAAAGTACTAGGGTTAAAGCTTGTTAGCACTAGTACTTCAGATTTATATATGCACTTTTCAGTTAAGCATGCTCAGACAAGAGTAACTCAATAATGGGTGACCCCCTGGGAAGTACTAGAAAAAGGTGTAACTGCCACAGAAATTTGGCATGTATACACAGAGTTATGTAAAATGATAGTAAGAGTTATGAAAAGCTATAAAGGGTTATGAACAGTAAGAGAATAGAACCCTTATGTCAAATCTAAATGAAATGGATTTGAAAGGAAATATTTAGAAGAATTTTCTCAAAAGCTAGTAAAGTTCTCGGTTAAAGAGAATGTTTGACGTATTGTATCTTAGAATACATTATGACAAGGTAAGATAGACCATGATGTAGCCAGATTTAGCCAGATATGCCATGATATGGCATGAAAAGTACGTAATGAGATACATAATGAGAAATATATAGTGAGAAGTACAATATGAAGTGGCTTTATAGCTAGCTTTGTAAACAGATAGAGAGGCTCCCATTTTGGAAGGGATAAATGTTTAAAGGCTATGTTACATATAAAAGAGCAAGTAAGAACTTTCACTCTTTGCATAAAATGCCAGGCATTATGTTATGTTTATAAAATATGCTAAAGTTTCGAGTGTTAGAGCTGTGCATATTAAAGAAAGGAATGCTTGAGCTTCGATGTTAGAGCTTTGCATTTATGGGCAGGTATATAGTCCTGTAACATGTTGACCAGGCATTATGCATGTTAAAGTATGTGCTCCTACATGCTCCTATGTGCTCCTATTTAGCAGCAAAATAAAGAAAGAAAGAATAATGATGTAAGTCCTCTCTCTGTATTATGATGAGTTATTAAAGATGATAAGAAGAACAGAAATATAACAATACAAAAGTGAGAAATGAAGGTTACGGATGTTCAGAGAATTCCGCTAGATACTTAGATAAGTAATAAGTGATTGCACTAAAAAGTCTGATGAGTCATTAATAGAAACTCCATAATATAGTAGTATATGAGAGAATTCTATATGAAAGCAATAGATACTACTCACAAGTCTTGTATGGTAAAAGATCCATATGCAAATAGATACATAGCAAGTAAGCAAGTAATCGAATAAGTGGAGTTCAACTCTAATTGAGTTAAGATATCAAGATAGAAGATAAGAGGTAGATACCCTAATCCTTAGTCAAAAAGAAGACAAGGATATTGACTAAGGTGCTAAGTAAATTTTGAAAATAAAATTTATTTTAAGGGGATAAAAATGCTATATCCTAAATTTTTCCTATCCGTATAATACTGATAGCGGAGAGAGGTTTAGAAAGGATTATGACGATGATTAGAAAACATAATAAAGGTTAAATGAGTCTTAAAGGAAGAAAGGGACCTAAATAAAAATTAGAAAAGGTTAAAGGCAAAAAGTTAAAGTAAAAACAAAATTTAGGCCAAAAGTGATAATTTCCAAAAGTTAGGGACCTAAATGTAATTAAGCAAAAAGTCAAGGACCTAAATGTAATTATGGAAAAGTTCAACCAAACAAGGCTTAGAACTGCCTGGAAGTATTCCAGTTCCACATTTCATTAGTAAATAGAGAAAGTTATGTTGGTTAATCTAACATAATACAGAAATTTTATTAGGGTCATAGATGGTGGATATTTATCTGATAGTCTGAAAGTTATCTGAAATTTTATTAGATCTCATGTACTTCAAGTATAGGTGGAAAAGTTACAAGAAGGTGTGCCCCATGACATCATATGTCATGAATCTGACAGAACCCTAGAAGAAGTTCTGTATGAAAAGTTATTCCCGTATTAGTGAATTTTGATGGGAGTTTGAGAACATCCGTGATCCGATTATAGAACTTAACAGTAAGTAAGCCTGGATAGAATGAGCTCAGATGACCTCCTATATAAGCCCATGATGACACCAAGGAGGGCCCAAAACCCATGATACCAGTTCGTCAGTAGAAAGGCCAGTGTCCAGGAAAAGAGTGAAATTATAAAAATGCCCATGGATGACTATATTGTACCAATGATGGATGGAGGGCATTTTGGTCATTCTGGATAGGCTAAAAACATGGGATATAGTATAAATATGATTAGTTAGAGCCAGTATAAGCCCTAAGGTAGTATAAAGAGGGGTAAAATGACAATTATGCCCTTAGGGTTAATATAGTGCAAGACAGTGAATCAAGGGCATTTCTGTCATTTGCCAGGGGATTTATAATTAAGTTGTGGCCTAGTACAAGAATTTCAATGGTAGGAAGAATATAGATACTAGATTTAAGGTCATAAAGCATCTTGTGAAATCTTAGAAAAATTGGATTTATAAAACATCCGATTTTTGGGGAATTTGACTGAGCCGGTACTAGATTTGACTAGAATTTTTTTAGAAGTTTCTCCCTCTAGAAATGGCACCAACTAACCCCATGAGTTGTCCCTTGTGATGTCATGGATGATATCATAATTCTTCTTTTTGAAAAAGTTAAATCAAGATTAAATATGAGCTTTTAGATCAAATAGTGCACAAAGTAATCTTGGCCATTGATTTTCCATGAAATTTTCTATAAATACCCCCTCAAATCTGGTTCAAAACCATGATAATAAGAACCTTAGGTAAACTCTTGTAAAATGAAAACTCAAGCCAAGACAAAGAAGATTCAAGGTACCAAAGTTCAAGCAAGTTGGAAATTAAAGATAAGCAATATATCCTAGCTTATTTTCCTTTGATTTGGGAGCTTGAACTTACGATTTTTATGGGAGAAAAGTTTAGTTTTCTCTCAAGGGTGGTGCTTCCCAAAAACTTTAGATGAAAGGGAAAAGAAGAAATTAAAGTTAGAGACATACGATTGAAACTTAAACAAGCTAGTTAAGTGATTTGTTGTTGAATCAAGTTGATATTCTTGACTTTGCCATGGGTGAACCTGTTCGGTATGTACTGTTCATGAGGGAAGGAAATGAAATTTCAATGATTTAATGCTTCTATTGAATTTATATGATGATTTTGTGTAGGATTGGAAAGATTTTGATCCTTGAAAACATTGAAATTCCAAGATTGTAGTTTTTAAAATTCTTCTCTGTTACTTTTCACTTGCATGAACAGTTATTAAAATTTTATGATTTTAATGCTTCCAATGGTTTTAAAATGAAAATTTTTGTGGGATAAAGTAGAGAAACAAGTATGGGAAGCATTATAATCAAAATGAGAATTTTTGAAAGAATTATACATGTTTTAGTTATGTACAGCAGGCCATGAAGGAGCTAGAATTTCATGATTCTAAGCTCATAAATGGATTAAAAATAGGAAATTATGTAGGGTAAATTCAAGACATCAATTGATTCAAAGGCCATGTCTATTAGTTAAGATTAAGGAAAGTTAAGTGCGCTTAATGTTCAAGAGGAAGTTATGAGAGTTAAAGTGAGTTTAATGATCAAGGAAGTTAGATTGTGATGGATGAATAGTTATATGATGTTAGGGATTGTTGGATATGCTCCAAAAGAGACAGCCACGTGTCCAAAAGAAATGAGAAGAAAGAAGCAAGATAAAGTGGAAGAGAGTCAAGTATATAAGGTAGTAAACTTATCATAAACTTGTATGCTTTAAATGTTATGCTTGATTGTGCTATGACTTTGTTTAATTGTGTTGCATATGTGCTTATGTATGAAGCTATGTTTCTATGATTACTTTGGCCAATTGTATTTCATATGTTACATGGAAGCATGCACATTACACAATGTTAACATTTTTACAAGCAAGCACAAGTATTTACATTAATACATGTATTATTTAGTATTGTTTGCTACTGAGATTTCCCCAGAAATCTCATCCCTTTCTATATAATCCCAATGCCACAGGTTTATGAATGATGAAAGAGGATGATGAAGCATGAAGAGAAATTAGGGATTTGATAGTATATATGTTATGTGATTATTTGTTATATGTAAAGTTGCTATATGACCAATGTAAGTAGTGATGATCATGATGTAATGAAAAATAGTAAATGATGATATAAATATAGAAAATTTTACAGACATTTAGTTAACATGTCAAGCTTTGTTTTGACACCAAGAACGCCTTATTTTGATGTCTGTACAAAGAGAACTAATTTTTCAAAGTAATGGAATAGAATCTATTTTCAGAATTTTTGACCAAATGAACAGTAATTTTTTACGAATAAATTGTATTAATTGGCTAAGTATTTGGTCTAAAAAATATTTTTCCCTTAAATTTCAAGATGTTAGCTTCATGTAGCTTTTTGAACCACTTCATTTCGATTTTTTCTAGAATTATCTGGAATACCATATGAACAGTAACCCGAGAAAGAGTAAAATTCCAGATTTGGCTAATGGACTTTCAAGGTCTTATAAGTGGTTCCAAATGCTACTAAATAGTCCCTAAGATATATAAAATTAAGGATGTTTCAGGGTTCCAACATGTGTCAAACTCAATCGGTAGTAATTTCCCTTCCTTCCTATCTTTCAAAATATCTTTCAATCGCGTCGCACTTCTGCCCCTCCTTTGCTTAGAGTCACTAGGAGCATCGCTAGCCTCATTCTGATTACCACTACCCCCATATTCCTATATATGCAATGACTGACCACAATGAAAGAAGTGCAAGCATTTATCGATGGAAAGAAGTGCAAGCATTTATTGCAAAAAACTACAAAATCTAGATTAAACGAACACGTAAAAGGTGAAGACATACGCAAGAAAATAAGGGTCTAGAACACGTACACTGCAAAGCACAACGAGAGCGAGAAGAGAGAAGAACGACTGACCATAGCAAAGCCCAACGAAAATCACAGAGCACAACGACTAGTGTAATGATAGACAATGTAAAAAATAAGATTGAATACAATCTTGGAAATGAGAAATGAAGAGAGTTCACATTTAAATCTAGTGTAAAAATTATATTTTCAATAATGAACGACTAATATTTTGAATTTCAAAATACTTTGTATACCGGATAACTTTTAAATCCTGTGTAAAAAAGGTGTTTCTCATATCACTTTTTACACCGGATAATATGTACAATCGATTTAAATATTGCAGTTATTTTTTTAAACTAACCATTTTATTAACCCATCACTTGTAAGTTACAACAAAACAATATATGAAATTAGAACAATATACTTGTGCTATTATTACATGAAAATGATATATGCAATCACACAAAAATCAATCAAAATCCACTTCTTCTTCATTTAATTTTGGTAAACCTACTGAAAAAGAAGGGGTCTCACAAATTAAATCATCATGAACAACCCTTTTTCCTTGGTCTACCATACTAAAAGGCTCATTCCTAAAACTTGTACTATTCAAATCAACCAGTATAAATCCTAACTGATCCATCATAACAACGTTGTTTACATTAGCTCAATTACATTTAAACATGGGAACTGTGAATTTGGTGTAGTCCAACTCCAAAATCTCTTCAACAGGGCCATAGTAAAGGATGGCTACCAATTTAGGATTATTGTCTTTTGAACTAGAGAAGTGAATAGCTTCAGCCACTAACATAACACCACTATTCTGCAAGCTACTTTTATCATCTAGGGACTTTGTATAAAATGAATACCCATTGATATCAAATGAATTCCAACATATCACATTAAATTCAGGACCACATGCAAACCATATAACTATATCAGATACACAATCTTCATTTTTAACCTTATGTTTGAACCAAGTAGCAAAAGATTTATTGTGTTCTCTAATCAGCTTTTGCTCTATCATTCTATTATTTTGTTTTCGGACAAGCTCTTTATGAATAGCTATATAATCTTGAACTTTATCAATGTTATTCAAGATGTATAAGTGTATTTGCTATAATTCATTACGATCAACACTCTTCACCGACATTCCGCATTGACCCCCTGCTTGGCATGAGGTTTAGCGATACCTGTAAGTCTTACTTTAGATAGGTAGTGTTGACAAAAATCCATAGCTTCTTCATAAACATATTTTTTGACAATGAATGCCTCAAGTCGATTTAGATTCTTCATGTACCCTTTAAGGATTTTCATGTATCTTTCAAATGGGTACATCCATCGTAAGTATATAGGGCCACACCATTTTATCTCTCGCACTAGATGAACGATGAGGTATACTATGATGTCAAAAAATCCTGGAAGAAATAATTTTTCAAGTTGGCACAAAATAACATAACACTCATGCTCCAATTCATCTAACTTTTCAGTCTTAAAGACTTTACCACATATAGCATTGAAGAAGAGCGAAATCAGGTTATAATGTGTCTCAAATCATCTTGAAGGATTCCTCAAACAACTATTGGGAGTAATTGTTGCATCAAGACATGACAATCATGAGACTTTTGGCCTATTAATTTCATATCTTTCATCGACACAATCTTCTTAAGATTAGATGAGTACCCAGAGGGAACTTTGATTTCTTGTGAACATTCACAAATACTTCTTCTCTCATCCTTGGACAAAATATTAATCTCTTCAACACAATAACTCCCCTCACCATCTAGCCTTTGATGTAAATCCTCATGTATTCCCATTTCTTGTAAATCTAATCTTGCCTTCAAAACGTCTTTAGAACTGCCATGTATGTTAAGAAGTGTTCCAACAATAATGTCACATATATTTTTCTCCATATGCATGACATCAATACAGTGTCTTACCTGAAGATGTTGGCAATATGAAAGCTCAAAGAAGATAGATCTTTTTTTCATATATTTTTCTCACTTCTCTTAGTAGTCTTACCGAAATTAACGTTGATGTCTTTTACCTTTTCATAAACTTATTCTCTTGTCAATGGCTCTAGACATTTTCAAATTCTTAGCCACCAAAAAAATATTTCTTCAGTCGACAGTGTGGGTGGCCTTATCTTAGAAATATCATATAACCTAGGTAGACTGTATTTCTTCTATTACGAAGTTGATAGTACCAAGTCCTTTCCTCACAAATGGGACATGCTTTATGGCCCTTAACACTATACCTTAACAAATTTCTGCATATTGAATACCTCCTTCTTAATAGCATCAAAAACATCCACACCTTCCCATAGCTTCTTCAAATCTTCCAGTCATGAGATCAACATAGACAAGATTACATACTTGCATCTCATACATAATAAGGGAGATAGGTTGTAAACCACTAAGAAGATGGGCCATGAACTATGTATACTACTAAGGCTACCATAAGGGTTTATGACATCTGTACTGAGTGCCTTAAGTTTTGAGGTTCCTTGATGAACTCAGGAAATAAGTCATCAATCTTCCTCCATTGCAAAGAATTAGCCGGATGATGAAGCTTTCCATCATAAATCCTTTCAGTCGCATGCCATAACATTTTTTGTGTCTTACATATTGGACATTTCTCCTCATCTTCAAAATATTTCCTGTATAATATGCAATCATTTGGGCATGCATGAATCTTTCTATAATGCATGCCTAAAAGACATATTATTTTCTTAGCATCATAGTAGCGTTTAGGTAATACATTTTTTTTCTAGAAACATGTCTTACAACAACTCAATCAATTCTGAAAAACCTCTATCACTCTACCCATGCCATACTTTCACACTTACCAATCTCAATACTGCATTCAGCATGTTGTATTTTTTGCACCTTGGGTATAGAGGTTTTTGTGCATCATTACACATAGTACCACATGCAGGTGAACATAAAAAAGCAACTTCTCCAATATCACAAATAATATCCTCTACCCGATCTTCAGATGCACTCGACCTTTCCACATTTTCACCATGCCATACCCATAATATGTAACTCTTGCAAAACCTCTCACAAATTAGATGAGTGTACATATCTGTAGGACTTTATTTTCTCTCATTCAAATAACTCACTCAAGAACAATAAAACCTTCCATTGTCATTATCACCATTTTATTTAGTAAAATCCAAAATCTCCTTCACCTCCTCAGTATATTCAACACTTGTTCATTTAGCATTTATCAAACTACGATCCATATTTATGGAAGACTAAAAAACTAAAAAATATAGAAAATAAGAAAACCTAGCTTACAGCTAATTATGAAAGAGAATATACCACGCACAAGTAGAAGAACTCACCAAATGAAACAAGTAAATGACAGCAATGAATCTAGCACAAATAATGGCAAAAGGTACTACCAGTAGTGCATAAATCTTCAATTCTCGAGACAAGAAGTTCAAAATAAAACTCACCGGCTGTGAAGGGTCGAGAAGACTTAAATGGGCAAGCAAGTACAAATGACATATGAGAGGCGCAAAGGGATTTTCTATTAAATTAAAGTATATTTCGTAAGCAAATCTACACCAGATAAAATGCAACACCAGTGTAGAGATAACTTTTTTTCTAAACTGGACATTTTATTCTACACCGGTTACTTTTAGACCGGTGTAAAATATTATAAATTGAACAACTCTACACAGGATGAAGTGGAAGACCGGTGTAGAAATAACTTATTCTGAACCGGTCATTATATTGTACATCTGACATTAACATGTCCAATTTCAATCTGTTGCATTTTTTTTTTGGAAAATAAAAGAACAACATGTCATCAGAACAATAAACTTCATTCATTCAGTTTTACTAATAACTTTACATCAAAAGTATAAAATTTTCAAACATAATATCTATCAAAATATATAATATATTCTCTCTTTTTGTCATTAAGTATAAAAAATAAAATAGTAGGGGCAAATAATGGTTGCAGGCTTTCACTCCTCATCAGACTCGGAGATTTGAGATTTATTAAAGTAGGTATGATCAATAGGATGATACAAGCTATCATGCTGTTGATGGCGACAAACTTTTGAGCGGAAACTTTGAAACTATCTTTCAATCTATTAACTTTTTGAGACAGTTCTTCCACTGAGTCTTCCAAGGCATTGAAGCGCATGATTAGTTTCTCAAGGTGCTCCATCAGAGTGACAACAAGGGGAAGAGAAGGAACTACAGGGTGAGGGTCAAGATATTTGTCTTCAAAATCGTCTTTGTTTCTTTTGAGCGGTGGAAAAGGAGGTGTACATGAGGAAGAAACCATTGGAGTAGTCAAAGAGAAGAAAAGAAAATAAAATAGAGATAAAGTGATGAGACGAAAAGTACTCATCATAAGAATGGTATACATATGGTTGAGGAATAAGAACGGTTTCAAAAAAGAATATTGAAGAATGCAATTGGCCTTCTATCATAATGAGTACAAACGTTGGGAATCGAAGAAGTGAAATGAACAGCCTGTAAAGGTATAGAGAAAAGAAGCTAGAAAGTATAGACAGGAAACTGAAGAGTCAGAATAGAAAGTATATTTAACACTGCTTATGTATCTTTTACATTAGTTCAATTTAAATATGGTATAAATATTTTATCTTATTTACAAAAACGCCACATGTCATTTGTTCTAAAGCTTCTCCGTAAGGTCTGAAGAAGTTAGAAAGGAAAGAAGCGAGAAAGCATAGATAATAAACTGAACAGTAAGAATATGACGCAGCTAATCTATACCTGTTGATATTAGTATCAGCATAGTAATTATAGTTTACACCAGTTACGTGTACATCCGGTATAATTATTTCATCTTATTTACAAAAATGTTACCGCTCATTTTTTAAACCGTCTCAGCAAGGATAGGTTTAAAAATGGGATTTTAAAATACATATTTTGTACCAGTGTCTACATCAATTGTCTTTATGGTGAGTGTAGAAAATGTATTAATCTACACTTAGTGTAAATTCAACCGGTGTAAAAATAATTCATTAATTTACAGCTGACGTTCACATAACCCGTGTAGATATTACTAAATTTTACTTATGATTTTAAAATGGACCGGTTTAAATTCTACTCATTCTATACCGGTGAACCACCCGGTTTAAAAAGTGTACACTTTCTAAGTTAGATATATAAATAAGGAAAAATTAAAAAAAATGCATCCTTTCAAGTTGTCATTAATAGAGTATTGCTCTCGGGAGATCATATTTCAGTTTAGTACATTTTCTACTAACGGTGGAGCTGGGAGGAATACATTTTTTAATCTTTTCTTTATTTATAAATATGTCTTGAAAAAAATGAAGTGCATAACATGCGAGCTGGTAAGATTAACATATTTGGTTAAATTAAACTTGGATAATGGTCAGGCATGACACTGAGCCAAAAAAAGAACTATCAGATACCAAGCGTTCTTGAAGGAAAACTTTCAGGTTAAATTTGCAATTTAACTCAAAATAAAAAATGAAGTGGATATTACATAGGCATATCACATCAATATATTGATCAATTAACTATCAAATTTAACTTTAGTTAATTGTCAGGGTAACATTGTTACTTTTTGAAAATTTCTGAAGCAACATTACTCTTAAAAAAATCTTAGATATCCAACACTCCTATATAAAAATTTCTAAGAAAATTTACACTTTAACACTACTTTTTCATTTCATATTTTATTAATTTGATAATATTTTTCATAAGAAAATCAATAATTTTAATCAATTACATAAACGTATAAGGTCTATTTATTTATATAGACAAAAAGCACCAATGAACATTACTATGCATATTATTTATAATATATTAAGTGTTAAGGTGAAAAGGCCTACGAATTATAACCAAAAGTGGGACTGGCACCATATTAAAATTTTGGGTGCCCATAAAATTTCTTGAAGGGTCCAAAAATGCCATTGTTGTCATTTAATGTAACACAACGCCCATTGTTTTTTATGGTGGGTCCCATGTCATTATCCCAGTCAGCATTATCAGGGTCTTGCACAGTGAAAAATATCATGTGAGATGTAACGAGGAAGAACCCCCTCCTTCTTGGCCAAAAAAAATCAACAGTTAACCTATATCTATACTCTAACTTATATTTGAAGTTCTAATAATAATAGTAATAAAATAACAATAGTGTACACATAATATAATTATTCATCTTAAAATTAGAAAATAAAATATCATAATAATAATTATAAATTTATAACCATACAATCTATAATACTCACATAATATAATCATTCATAATCTTAATTATTCAATTGAATTATAATTATATATTATTTACATTATATTTACTTGTGATAGTTGTAAACAGAACTACCTCTACCTTTATAAAATAAATTTAAAAAAAATATATTAATATGTAATAAAAATAAATTTAAATAAATATAATATAATAAATTAATAAAAAAATATAGGCAAACTACGAGCTACTCAATGGTCAACCTGTACCCTACCTATATATTTTACTATTTAAATCCATTTAAATTTACTCATTATGAGTTTATTTTAGAGAGACTTAAATAGATAAAATAATATTGGGTTGTAGATTGGTTCACCAGTTATAGATATTTTGCTTCACCAGTTATAGATATTTTGCTCACTCTTAACAGTAAATAAAGCGAAGCTTTCTACTTATGCTCTTTCTTCATTTGCCTTAAATAAGCCTCTCCAATCTCCACCAAACAACCTATCTTCGAACGCCCTTTCTGATTTCAGACCCATTTGAGGTAACTGGACGGAAGCTCTGTTAACCTTGGGGCTTCGATGCCGACATTTGGCACGACTTCGTGGACACCAGCTTTTGACCGTCATTTCAACACCGACTTTGTAACCCCATCACCTACTGCGACTGGACAATTTTCTCTCTCTAAATCTCCACTACTCTCAACGATTGACCGCTTCCATTGAACATCTCCTTTCAGCGATTTGAGAAGATTAAATATATGCTAATTCACGTCACTGTCACATGTTGTTAAGGATCAAATTATTTATTAAATTAATTTATATATAGTATAAAGATCAATCTAAATTGTATTATTTACATCCTGATTTAACTCTAAATTATTAAATGTATGAATAATAATGAGTAGAGAGTACGTTATTAATAAATTTTAGAAAGTAAAATAAGATAATAACAAAAATAAAATAAAATAAAAATAATAATATAAAAGGATATCATTAATAAAACGAGTATTCCCAAAAAATAATATTTGGCTATCATTGTTTAATAATATATTAAAATTATAATAATTTTATATGCTAAGTCCCTAATCATGCAAGACCCTTGACAACCGCCACAGTCATGATAAAATAATCCACAATTATATTTAGATCTAGAATACAATTATATCAAGAATGATTAGTGAAGATTCACTTAGCATATGATAAATTAAACAATAAATAATTTATTCTTCTAACATGGATATTTGATTAAAAACCTTATAATTAAATATTTGAACTCAACATAAATAATCATAAGAGGAACTAAAGATATTGAATAAAGAAAACCAAATCATAAATTGAAATAAAAAATCACAAGAGTATGATCATATAGGTGTTTCAAATGAGACGCTAGACCTAACATATACAAATCTCAAAATCTAAACCTAATAAATTATAAATTTAAATAGAGAAAAAAAATTAAATCATAAAATTATTCAACTCCTACTCTAAAGCACAAGAACTCAAGCCACTATATCTCTCCTCAAAAACTTAATTAGAAGGAAATGATGGAATTGTGGAAAATATGAAGAAGATGATTGTGATGGTGTGGTGATTGGTGTGTTGAATGGATGAGCTTTATGATCATTTATATAGCCTTTAAGTTATGGCTTTAGCGTCTTGTTGATGTGAGACTTTTCATTTATTGGATTTCCAAAAGATGATGATTTATCTTCCATATCATTTCAAACTGTCATCTTTTTTAATATTTCTAAAGATAATTCTTTTAACTCAAATATCCTAAAAATAATTTAAATAAAAAGTAATAGGATAAATGACATAAAATAATAAAAGAAAATAGAAAAAAGATAACACCTTATATATTATCCTTTAATTAAATTTAAATGGGGATATTGAGGAATTATCTTTGAATTAATTCAAATAATATTGAATTAATATAATATAACATAATACTATATTATATTAAAAGAATGACTTAATATAATATAATATTATTTGGGGTATTTTGATTTTTTTTACTTAGATATTATATTTAATTTTCTCCTTTAATTTGACAATTTCTCAATTAATATTCCTCATATAATATAATTGTGTAGTAGTTGATGTGATCCTAGTCATCATTTATTTATTTTCCTTATGTCGTGAAATACATAAAAGCAAAATATCTTCATGCAAATCAACTTAATCAAGAGAAATGATAAAATCAATAAAAATATAAGAAAATAACAGTTTTAATTATTTAATTTATATAATCAATTAAAGCACAAAGTGAGCAAAACCACTACAATAATGTCTATTAAATATGATAAATTCCTTAAAATAGATAGAAAAGAATATGATAAAATATGGATTCATTAATTTCCCCCACATTTAAACATTTGCACTCTTGGGTAAAGCTTTGGAAACATCCTGATAAATAACTAAAAACAAGTAGGGAGTTAATCAAGTTCAAGCACAAGAGTAATAATACAATTAATCAAATACTTTAAGTCAGTGATAGACACATAATAATAAATGCAATAAAAATAATCTCTATGAACACAGTTAACATAGAGAAACATGAGAGGAGAATACACTCAGGGATATATCTATTTCACTCATTTGACTTTCTATTGGGGTTCTTTCACTCAAACCTACATATACTAACCTCTACCATATGCTTATAATAGTTTTAAGTCTCTACCATAAGTTACATATGTATTATTTAATCAAGAGGATTTTATAAGCTTGTAATATTGAAAATAGGCTATATATAATGTAATATGAATAATAGAAAGTAGTATATGATATCACAATGTATAGATTGTTAGTTTTGGCAGTTACATCCAAGAAGGGATGAACAGGGTGATATTTTAAAAATTAAAACTTTTTAGAATTTAAACAGATAAGTTAAGAACAATTTCACTGAGAATAGCTTAAGGAAGAAGTTGACATAGCAAAATTATCCTAGCTCAACCTAACCAATTGGCCTATTTCCAATCCTCATATTCCCTATGAGATTTTCACTATAACTTTCAAGAAGATTAGCTGGGCTCTTAGTGCCTCAGTATACTAACTGTGATAATCCCTCTCACTCCCCTTACAGCCTATAAAGTGACAATCCCACTCAAGAGTCCCACACTCTTGAGCAACTCAAAAAAAGAATTGAGAAATTACAAAGCTTTCTCACAGTAGAGAATTTATGATAAACCCTAAAGTTCTCTCTCAAAAGATTCCTCTGTTTATGCTAAGTGAAACATGGTATGACAGAGTATAATCAATATACACAGAGAGTAAAATGGATGCTAGAGTAAGTGCTTTGATCGTAAGTAGTTGAGCATTTTAACTCCGGCATTCAATTTGTCTCGTATTTATATCTTCAACTTATGAGTTATCTATTAGATACATGAAGGTTTGAGTAAAGCCAAGACAAAGCCATTGGTGGTTGACGACGTGAAAGTAATAGATTGAAATAAATTGAAATAATAAATTACAAAAATTTGATTACACAAGTGTCTCAATTGAGACTCTAAATCTAACATATATAAATCTCAAAATCTAAACTTATGAAATCATAAACTTGTATAAAGGTAAAAGATCAAATCATAAAGTTGTTCAACTCCTACTCTAAAGTACATGAACTAAAGCCACTATATCTCTACTCAATAACTTAAAAGGAAAGGGATGGAGTTGTGAAGAAGATGATCGTGATGATGGTGGTAATTATGTAAAGTAGGGATTCATCATCAACCTTGATTAGCATAAAAAATAAGCCACTAACTCATTCTTTGAGTCCATTTTCCCATATAATTGTTGTAAATTTTATGTGTAGGTATATCAAAAGAAAGAATCCTATAATGTTTGGGATTGAGTCCAACTGTATAGACAATAACGCGTGATCTTGGACTACTAAATAGACTACGAGGAGGAGTAGACTCGCGCAATAGATTACTAGATTAGGGGAAATCTGGCGATTTCTTCCCCTCCCATGCACGTGGGTTAAACACGGATTGTGCACTTTTTATTGGAAACATTTTGTGAGAATGCAAATTAATTTTCTATAGATGAGCTTACGGGAAAAATCCTATTCTACTAGTCTTTATTGCAAAATCTGGAAGTTGGAATGCTTAAACCATGAAACGGAATTCTTAAATCTATTTTTTATTGTGTAAACGTACTAAAATTGATGGCATTAATATGTCTTCAATTCTCATGTTTTGAACCGACTCATTAAATGCTTTTTTTACCTTCCAACGCCACAAACAGCATTAGTTGATTGTCATAAATCATTTTTATGGTTTGCCCAATTGTCATGTATAATCTGCCGTCTATATATAAGACTCTCGCTGTTGAACCTTCGAGTGACTCTCTTCCCTCCTCCAATCTTTTGCTTTATTGAGTTCTATCTAACTTTCACTGTATTGTCACCTTATTTTTACTAGGAAGGTAATCATGGAGAGTGACGCATCTTATTTGTCGATAGATGTAGAATAATTTCTAAGGATAGTGTTATTGGACACAATTTAGATCACATAATTTTGTTATTTTTGCATGTGTTGCCAACAATAATCATATTCAAAACTCTGATCCCCAATACTTACGTAGGTGAGTCGTGGGAGTGGGTCGAAAGGGAATCATTGGATTAATCAGCAAGAGCAAGAGAAGGATGAAGGATGGCTTTGATCAAGCATAGGAAAAAAGAACCTGGTTCTCTACTACTATGGAAAGGAGAGGCGAAGTGGGTCCAAGAGTGGAGAGGTTCAGAGTGTGACTAAACAATAATGTGGGGCCTGTAACTTAAAACAAACGAACGTTAGTTCAGATCAAGAGTGAAGAGGTTCATTGTACCCAAAAAAAAACAAAGAGTGGAGAGGTTCAGAGGGTAACTAGACAACAATGTGGGGCCTATAACTTAAAACAAACGAGCGTTAGTTCAAATAAACCATGGTAGCATTTTAGAATCCTCTTAAAAAAAGAGTGATGGGATTATGTAGTATCATTGAAGTAGAGCAATGGGATAGACTATATATAAAGGATTTAAGCTAGCTTGGGATCTAGAATTTAAAAAAAAAAATTATTCTTGAATCTGATACTAAAAATATTGTAGATATGTTAACAAATTTTAAATCGGATAAGTGCAATTTATTGGTGTCACATATACAGAAGCTCATGAATCTTCATTGGGAGATGAAGATCTAACACATAGCTAGAGATCATAACCAACTAGCTGATGTTTTCACTAAGGAAGGATTGAGGAATATAGCAGTATTACATTCTTGCCTTTTTTATTTGAAGGCAATTGTAGTCAATGAGTGATTAGGATTAAATCCCCTTATAGATTAGTTTCCTTTAATTTGGGTTTTAGCCTCTCTTGTATAAAAAAAAAAGAATCCTCTTAAAATTTTCATAAGCATTTTTGCACTCAAGATTTTAACAGGGTTCAGTCGCATTTTTTGTTATAGTTGATAGGCATTTTTTCTACATGAACCCACATACCAATGGTACCTTCAATAATTATATATATATATAGATATATATATTATTTTTTAATACTACTTATTAGATTCTATTATTAAGTATTTATTTTTGAAGTCCGTAATTTTCTTTAAGAATCAAACTCGATACATAAAAGAATATAATAAAACCTTATATTTTTAGGCTAATTCTACGTTAACATAATCACTGATACATTACACATATACACACATGCATTAACACCTAAATACACACACGACTCTATTTCAAATCTAATATTAATGTGGCATTTATGAGATTAATTGAAATAATCTATATTTAATATATTTTCAATTAATCATCCATGTCATTCCTTAATAAATTTTCCCGTGTCAAAGAGCGTTGCAAATAATAAATACACGCTCTAGTTCTATATCTAAGTTACACTCTTTAAGATAGTGTTATTAGGCCTATATATTTTATACTTTATTTTTGTCTCAATGTGATTATCCTTTTTCTACTTTTGCTCCATTAAAATACACATGCACATTGATTACCACTCATTCTCTATCATTCAATAAATTATTCCACATTAGCTCCCAATCCTTTCCACCCATTCATAGCACCAATTTGGTTGCTCATCAAAGTGATTAGAACTCTAAATTCATCAAATTTGAATAGTCTAGATAAGATCTAGATAGTTCATATTTAATTTTTTTAACTAATGTTTTCTATACAGGGTAAAGTAGTGTATAATATCTTAATTTTATTTCTTAGGTGTAGCTAATATCTTATATTATTTGTGGAGCAATTGTACCTATAATATTTTAATTTGGTACAATTTCACATATAATTTTTTTAATTTTATATAATTTTAACTATAATTTTATTTCTCAAGTATCAAGAATTGCACCAAATTAAAAAAATTATTGATGAAATTATACCACAAATAATATTAGAATATTAGCTGCACCTGAGAAATAAGATTAAGATATTGAGTGATACTTTATCTTATAAAGAAATCATTTTTTTGAAAAAAAAAATTATACTTGATAGATTATCTTTATTTTAGATTTTATACCCATTAAAATAATTTTTTAAAAAAATAAAGATAAGAAAAAAATAAATATAGACGATCCAGATTTGTTGAGCTTAAAAATCACTCAAATATTCACAAAATGTGCATAATAAGCCGATTGAACAATAAAGGAAAAAATGAATCATGTATAAGCCACATGACCCATCTAAGCTTCACCTATACTAACAACAATTATTAAGCTATGTAGGTTATTCTATTAAAAATAATTATATTCGAAATACTGTTTAACACTAATATAAGAATCTCTCCAAATAAAAAGTTTAATTTTAGTTTGCCACACGCGAGATATTAACTCATTCTATTACTTATACCAAATAGGTTTATTCTTCTAATTTTGTCATGAAGGATGTCAACACAAAGAAAATTCTACTTCAAGGCCCTCCTAGGTATCAATTTTACCCTTATGCTTCTTATCCATAGGCTTCTTTTTCAGTCAAAGCAACCGTCAATCAAAGGCATGCTAGATTTGGTCATCCAGCTTATCGACCTGTTTGTGATGTGCTATCCAAATATGATCTTCCTAATTCATGTATTGCCCCGTTCCCCTACCCATCATCATTCTCCCCCCACCCTTTATTTCTTGTTTTCAGTGATGTATGTATGGGGTCCTGCTGCTCCAGTATTGTCAAATTTTCGTTTCAAATATTATGTTTTCTTTGTTGATAACTGTACAAAGTTCACTTGGTTTATCCCTAAAGCTTAAATCTGATACGTCTAAGGTTTTTCTTACATTTCAAAAACATGTTGAAATCTCTTTAATACAAAAATAAAATTCTTCCAAACTAATAGAAGTGAGTTGAATTGCAAGAACTCCATCCTATATTTTAGTCATTTGGTATCATATATCGAATTACTTGTCCTTACTTTAATGCTTAAAATGCCTCTGATATAAAGAAAGACAGGCATATTGTTTGTTTTTAAACATAAGTACCCTCATAATGAAGATAAATTTATTCAAAATATTGGTAGATACTAAATATAAATATTTCTTTAAATACGTATTCAAATATCAAGTCATGTTATAAGAAATTAACTTGTTCCACTATACCCAATCGCCATTGCTATATAGGCTATTGTAGAATCTGGTTTAGCTTTACTTCATGCTTCCTTGCCTCCACAATTCTGGCTCATGCTTTTGATTCGGTTGTTTATCTCATAAATCGTCTTCCATCTATATCTGTTCATTATAAATCTCCCTTTCAACTTTTGCTTCATTATAATTCAGATTATATAATTAAACAAAATTAGGTTTCACTTTCTTTATTTCTACTCACTTTCTTTTTTTCAATTTGCTCCCGCATATTTTAAATATTTCTCAACCAAAATTCCAAAATAAAAGAGTTTCACTCATCAATCATAAATAGATGAGGTTGCTTCTTGTTCGATGACTTATTAGAAGAACGGGGTCAAACAGTCCTCTACTTAGTGTACAACAACATGATTCTGAGGTTATCAAGGGCATGGCAGTTTAAAAAATGATTCCACCATCAAATCCCATTCTACAACATTGCTTAAAAACGATTAATTAGGAATATTCAAGACAAAAAGGGAGCTTGATAAATGAGAAAGATCCATGATAAACAAAACTGGCTCTGCGTAGTTTCCTACTTGACAGGGCCTCGCATTGTGAAGAACGTAATGGACTTCCATCATCTGAACAAACTGAACCCAAGTAGGAGAGGCATTAGCTGCTGCGCCTAATACAACAAAAGGAGGACAGAATTAACACCACCAAAAATTCTGCTTATCAGGTAAATATTTCACTGATACACAGTCCAAGTGGTAATGTGAGATATGAACACATTAAGCCATAATAGCTGCTCTCTCCTGTCCCAAATGTAAGAACTAGTAGATGTGTTTGATTTGATCATAAATGTATCACCTCAATCTATTTTGCTTCTAAAATTTATATTTTTTTCATAAATTCTCCTTATTGCTTGCACATAGTAAAGGGTATTTTCATCGAAGGAATAATTTGCCATGTAAATTATTAAAAAGGGTACAGTAGGGAAATTAACACAGTTTTTATAAATAACAAACTTAAACTACTTTTTTTAATATCTACAAATTAATTATCTATCACTCACATTTAAGACTAGATGGAGTATCACCTATCAATGATAATTTGGTATACTTCAACCCTATATTTGTCAAAAAACTTCACACCCTACTTCTCCATCATCTCATGAAAAATTTCTATCATGCTTGCAAGAGCATTAAGCAATAGTAACTATCATCTATCAATGATATTTTGATATAACTCAACCCTGTTTTCCCGCTGTAGAGTTCATGTGGTGCGAAAATATAGGAAACAGAGCTTCATGAAATTTGTTCCTTTTACTTTGCTTGGCGTTATTTCCCTTTTTTCTTAACTTCACAAAATTCAAATTTAGAAGAAAAATAACACATAAGAATAATACAGTGCTTGGGACGATGGGATTGGTTCATCTTAAACTTCTGGCAATGAATGTCCCTTAAACTAATAATAGGGTGACAAAATCTCCTTTGTAATGCACCTATTGTTTAATAAGAGAGTTCACTAGGGAGCTAACAAGGCTACATAATGATATAGTTTGGAAAGCAGCCAATTTGTATAATAGATATAAGAGCATTGAGCGATAGAAACTATCATCTATCAATAATAATTTGATATAACTAAGCCCTGTTTTCCAGCTCTAATGCTTATGTGATGCTAAAAATTCCTTTTCTTCACTTTGCATGGCATTATTTCCCTTTTCTCCTAATTTCACAGGAATCAAGTATACAAGTACAAATATAAGAATAACAGATAGTGCTTGAGATGGGATTGATTCACCTGCTGCATTTTGTCTAGGGCAGGTGTGTAACTCACCACATCAAAGAACCCTCCCTTAGACATAGCCAAGGTAACAGAAGCATAGATGATAGATCTTTTAGTTGCTTTCAGATTATTCATTTTTTAATAAGAGAACATCTCTATTGATAGTCCTAAAACTTCTGTCAATGAATGTGCCTTTAACTGATAGGACGGCAGCAAATTCTCCCTTGTATCGCTCCTAATTTTAAGTTAGATAATTCATTAGGGAGCTAACAAGGCGAGGTGATGATATAGTTTTGACGGCAGCCAGTTTGTAGAATCAATAAGTTGAGCAACTAACCTGCCATGGGTCTGTCTATTCTCTGTAGCATTTCAAAAAGTAGTTCACAGCATATTATACCTGATGGTTTTTCTTGATAATAAGCATCACAGTATGATTTGATTTTCCAAAATAATTATTAACCTTTTTCACGTCTAAAACTTTGGTAATCCAATCTAGAAAGAATCAAAGACAATCACTCGTGTTCTCGTAAGTCCTGGAACCAATTCATATGCCATTCAACATACACAAATTATAGCTTGAAGAGACACACACGCGAAGCAAATCAGAGAACTACTGCTTATCGGTAATATGTAATTACCTATATTATTCCATTGATACTTTTGCGCCAGCCTCCTTCATCTTGGCAAGAATCGTCTCTGCTTCCTCTTTCGTTACACCTTTCTTCAAAAGGGTCGGCACTTTCTCCACCAAATCCTTGGCCTCCTTCAAACCCAAACTGGTAAACGTCCTCACTTCTTTAATCACCTTGATCTTCGCAGCAGCATCAAATGCTTCAAGCTTCACATCAAATGTCGTCTTTTCAGCCTTCTTCTCTTCTCCTCTGGGACCACCACCCTTGGCCGCACCCTTCAGGCCACCGGCGACTCCCATTCCGGGCATCATCACCATCATGAGCGGAAGCTCATTAACGTCCCTTTTCTCCCTCATAATTTCAACAAGGTCCATTACTTCAAGTAGCGTGAGTCCCATGAGCTCGTCCACGATGGCGGCGACCTTCTCCGATTGAACAGGCTTTGAATCTTGTGAAGGAGTAGTGTAAAAGCGCGGGAAACCAAAAACATATCGGATTTTCGATTGGCCATCAGGAAAGTTAATTTGTGTTGAATTTGATGGAGGATTGAAGGTGGAGTTTTGACCCAGATATTTGCGAATATGAGAAAACCGTATGAATCGCAAAAACCTCATCTTTGGGAGAATTTGTCTACGATAACTGAAATGTCATAAGGTAAATTCATCATATTGAATCCCGAGTGCACATTGTTAGCAAACAGAGTTTTTGCCCGAGACCCTCGATCGAGCTTAAACCCTACTGAAGGGCGCAGACTGCGAAACGGAAATGGAGATTAGGTTTGTCGTCTACCAACACAAAACGCACAGCATCATGGATGTTTGCTATGACCAATGAGTGAAATGTAGGTGACGGTAAATTTTAATGAGTTAAATTTAAAATAAATAGGTAATTGAGGTTATACAATTTTAATAAAAAGATGTAAGAATTAAGGCAATGTTTGGTACATTGAACTAATTTTTTTTTTTTATACAAACATTGAACTAAATTTTGATAGACTAGAATTGGGGTAAAGAATGGAAGTGTAAGCAATAGTGGGAGTGGGAGTGAGAATGAGTTTTTAAAATTATATTTGATATGAGGTAATATTTAAAAGAGAATGATTTTATTATTTTATTTTATGATTAACTATAAATTATGAAAATACTATATTCCCTTTTGCCCTAAACTCTAGAATTTAGCCCAGTGAAATGATCAGTGAAGCAGTCATCTTCATGGGCAAAGTCACCAGCGAAGCAGTCGTCTTCGTCTTCCTTCTCCTACCAATTTTCTTTTTTTCCTCTAGAAAAAATTTGCAACTTAAGCACCCTTCAATTTTCCATTCTCTGATTTTGTCACCTAAGCACTCTTCGATTTTGTAAGTCTCGACGCTCATGACTAGAATAATTCCGATTGAGGTTAAGGTTGTGACAGATACTGAATCAGAGTACTCAAAGGTAGGAGGAAATCAAATTTCTTGGATGAGATCCCTGGAGGCGGTGGCCACAATAGTGCTGTAGGTGGAACCAACAACGACATTGGTGAGTGCCTCAACGATGACAGAGTATCCGTGGTCATTGTAGAAGAAGTTAGGCAGTGACAGTGGAGATGAAGGTCATTGGAGTTCTAGTGAGCTTCGATAGTGCTGTAGGTGGAACCAACAACGACATTGGTGAGTGCCTCAACGATGACAGAGTATCCGTGGTCATTGTAGAAGAAGTTAGGCAGTGACAGTGGAGATGAAGGTCATTGGAGTTCTAGTGAGCTTCGATCGCTCGGAGGAAGACATGCTGCGATGAGGGGAAAAGGAAAGATAAATCTAAGGCAATGGTAACTTTGTCTAAAAATTGTATATAAATTTTTGTCTAAACAAACTTTAATTATAGGATTGAGATTGCAATACCAAGAGGGGAGGTGGAATCGCCTTGTCCAATCCTAAAATTTACTGAATGCTATATATCAAATAGTCCAATTTAGCATATTCCGTCTCCCTATATCAGTCTAAGCCCTCAATACTATATACCAAATATAGCTTAAAAGTTTTTAACCTCACTTCTCCAATATTATTTTAGATTAAACCCATTAAAATTTCTTCTCTCCTCCCCCTCTCCATTTCCCTCATGCCGAATAAACCTTTATAGTTTTGGAGTTATCAAAATTTGAAGAGTTATATATACATAAAATAGAGTTTTAGGAGATATATAAATGATAATTTTTATAATCTTTATTATAAGTCATTTCAAATCATGTGAGGAGAACTAAGAAATGGTGGCTAAGTCATTAAGTTTATAAAAAATAAAATAATTTTTTTATTTTAACTATATTTAAATAAAAAATTCTAAACTTGTATTGCATTATCTCTCATAGTTAATGACTTAAAATAAATGTAATATTAGCAAACTTTAATTAATAAAATAAAGGTAATATTAGCAAAATTTAATTAATATCTTATTAAATGACTTATAATAAATATCATATATTTTTTATAGAATATGCTTTATAATAAGAATTAAAAGGGATTAATTAGGAGTTATCCATATGGACTTAAAAGCTTAAAATAGAGCTGGTAGGCCAACCTGCAAGTTATGGGTTGGCCTAACGCAGGTTATAATCATAGCAGGTTGAATTGAAAAAGCTTACTTCTTAGCGGATTGGAATTCAATCAACCTAAACTCGCCATGAGTGGATTGATAGATTGACGGCTAACAACTTTTCTTTTTGGTTCAAATTTAAAAGAGAAAAATATTACAAAATTGCCAAATCGAAACATAACATATACTTACACATACTTCGGCAAAAGAACAAGAAGAAAAATAGTGTAATTTATATAAAAGATTAAAACCTTAATCATATACATATACTCTCTTTAATTTTAAATATAAGAGTTAGAAATAAAATCTATTTTAATTTTAAATATAATATTTTAATATATTTTGTGTTCTAAAAATTATAATTTATTCTCCGATGATTGCATATATTAAGTGTTTCTATTAAGAGTAATTCAAATATATATAATTAAAGATGATAGTTTAGGGAAACTAACGTACAATCATTATAAATAAATTAATTAATTTTTTTAATCTACTTAAATTAATTATATAAATTTTATATTAAAGGATCAGAGGTAGTAGCATATATTGTTGCAAAATCTTCAAGAAAAGTAAGAAGAAGAAGCTTAATTAATTCACTTGAAGACGATATAGCAATTAGCAATCAAAAAAGGATTGAAGGATTAAGTTCCAGGGAAGTGGATGGATTTAATATTCAATTCTTTTTTCTCTACAAAAAAACACAGGCTAAACTGTGGCTTGACGAGTTAGCCCACAGTAGATATGGATATATTATTAAATAATAGACATTTAAAGGAGAATAATATTAGAATGTAAATGTCTATCTCTCTCTTTCTCTTCAACTTTACTAAATAACTTTCATTACTCAATTACTCCTCCATTAGTACATTAAACCTGTAACTTCCATTAGGCTATTCATAAATGTTATTGCTCACTATTTATCATTCAACTTTAGATGTAACCTATATATAAGACTATGTTTATATATAGGGTATGGCATTTGTGTTGTAGATACAATATATTTCTCTTATTTTTCTTGTCTTCAAATTTTCTCTCATCTTAATCGTGCTAATTGGTTAACTAGTTTTACAATATTTTTTTAAAAGAAAAGATATACTCTATAATCCCCTAAATTTTGGATTTTGTTCAAATAATCTCTTTATTTGTAAAAATTTAATATTAAATCTCGTTAAGCTATAGAAGGTCATATGAGTTAAGCTCATGAACCCGTCAGATCAAACCTTACTCAAGAAAAAAAGAGTATAGCGTGTATCGACTTTTCCTTTTGGCAATATCAATTAATATCTCTAAATCTACGAAGTCCAGTATCATATACGGGTTTATCATATATTGTTATCAGAAGTGACTTGATGAACAAAGCTGCTAGATTTTCTTTGTAACGAATTTGCTGGATATTACTCTTACCATTCTTTTGAAGATCATGTGTGAAAAATAATTAGAAAAATATGCTTTATTCTAACTCCTTTGATATACTCTTCTTTTACTTGGACAATACATACAATATTATCTTCATATATAATTACTGGGATCATTTTATTAGATGACAATCTACAAGTGTTACTTATATGATGTAGTGCCAATCTTAACCATATACATTATTGACTTGCTTCATGTTACTAGTATTTCTGCATGATTAGATGATGTGGCTGATATGATTTATTTCATTGATTGTCATGAAATAACTACTATTAAATGTGAACAAATAGCCTATTTGTGATCTACCAACATGTGGATCAGACTGAAATCTAGCATCGGCATAATCGACAAGTCATTATTGTGTTCATTTGAATAAAATAATCACATATATATAGTACCTTTTAAGGAAAGAAGAATGTGTTTAACCCCATTCCAATGTCTTCATATTGGTGAAGAAATATATTTTACTAGTAAGTTAATAACAAATGATATATCCGGTTGTGCGTAACTAGCAATATACATAAGCATACAAATTGCACTAAGGTACAACATTTCTGGGCCAAGTAGGTCTTCGTTACCTTCTTGAAGTCTAAAGTGATTTTTATCTTTCTCCAAAGATATTGCAATCACAAGATTATATAATGGATGTGATTTATCTATATAGAAATGTTTTAAATTGTTTTCATGATTTATCTATATAATTTTTTTATCCAGTATTATTTTTGTCATGATTTAAATTGTTGCATATTTTTTTATTTATATTATTTAAATTGTTATATTTATTTACATTGCTAATTCCTCCTTTCTCTATATATATTAATTTATGTTTTAATATATTAATTTATTCTTTTTATATGTTGTCTTTCTTTCTATATTAATATTATAATTCCGTGTTATTAAATGACCAATAACTATAATACTTTTGTGATAAATGACCAAAAGTCATATCACTATTGATAATGATTTTTTGATATGAGACCATCTTGTGATTCTTATAGATGACATGACTGACCAAAATATTATGACAATTTGATGATATAATGATTACAAATATAAAAGCCCTAAAGGCTAATGACTGAAATATTAATTATACAAAAGAGCTTGTAGTTTGGAAAGACTTTTGATATGGTCTTGAATATCAATATTTGAAAAATTGATGATGTGCTATTGAAAGCAAGAGAATAATAACAATAAGAATGATAATTCTATGAAAAAAAATATTACAAGATTATGATGGTGAGAATCCTATGAGAAAATATTACAAGATTACTAGAAGTTATATAAACAAAAAAATATTATAATATGACTAGAAATCATTGGACAAAAAAGTAAGTAAATATTAAAATGTGACTGGAAGTCATATAGACAAATTTACATTAATTCATTGAAATTAAATGTCAAAATTAGTGATAACACCAAAAAGATAATGAGATTTTATAAAAAAAAATATCAAAATTAATTGTGACTCCCAATACAATAAGTTGTAGATAAAAATGATAAAAAGAAATAATTATAAGCCTAAAAGGCTATATGATTTTTAATTCTTATTATTGCTTAAATTTATTATGATTAATTTGTGAGAGATAAGTTTATTGAAAGTTTTTAATTCTTATTATTTCATATATATATATATGGGCCCATTCAGAAAGCATAAAACTATACAAGTATTTAATAAATTTGATAGATGCATCTATAAGATAGTTACATGTATGATTATTATAAGTTTGCAACCAGAAGTTTGCAATATTATTTTTAAAAAAATTATCATGTTGAGTGCACAATTTCTAGAATATGTTATTCTAAAAATATCTTCTGATGCTAGTGAGACTATATATTAGTAAAATTATTTATTAACACCTCCATGAGTATTTTAATGTTGGCATATTTGACTTAATATATTACAATACACATGAAGCCAACAAAATTCTCCCAATTAAATTGTCTTTTGGTCATAAGCTAGATATTTTTGTTTAAATGAGCAATGCTTATTTATATTGATCTACCACAATATATATAGATGGATATTAAAAGAAAGTTGAGATAAATATTGGGTAAGAACCTCTTTCTTTTTGTTTGTTTCTAAATATAACAAAATAATATTTCTAAAGGAAACAAATGGATTTAGGAGACTTATATCACATGATTAGTTGATTGTCATTTAAAAAAGTTTTCACAACATGAGGGGAGAAATTGAGTAGTTAGAAAGAGGAACATAATGAATGCATTATTACTATTAAATGCAAGATCCTCAAATATAATAGTATGACCTAGAAGTTCATAAAATATTACATTCGTAAAATATTACAAAATATATATCATATATGATTACTGACCTAAATGAGATTATTAGATATCATATTTTAATTGAAAAGGCTCCAATTAGTATAAATAAAGTGAGACATGTTTGAAGTAAGAAATGCTAATTGGTTCCAAATATAATATTAGAAATATTAGAGCATGTAATTAAGATCATCATATTAAGGAGGCAACTACTCCCGAAGAGTACCAAGATATAACTACTAATGAAAACCTCAAAAGAGGTTTAGGTACCTAAAATGTAATAAAGAGATCTCAATCAGTTAAGTCAAAATAAAGAAAATGGAATCGAAAAGATAAAGTTGTCGACAATGATTTTGATAATAATATCACTTGATCAAATGAGGATCTTATATGTAGCTATATCATGTGAAGTAGACAAAATATGTTTGGCAACAAAGAAAAGTAAAAGGGTAAAGATGCAATGAAAATATAATTATATTATTTCAATATATGAAAATTATAAACCTACAGTCCAAACATCTGAAATATAAAGTTATTAAAGAATATATAAACATTTATGTGAAAATTTTTTTTTTCACAAAAGCTAATAATGAATATGATAAGAAATATTATTTTGTGGTAGATGTGATAATTTTTGTATATATTACTAGTTTAGCGGTATATAAAAAAAATATGCGTCTAATAAATATTGTTATAGCATATGCATATGACTTACTAAATAGTAAAATTTATATGATATTTTTTAAGGATTTAAAATGCCTTAAACATTTAAAGAAAATGTCTAGAGTTGAATATCCCATTATTTTATAATTTTTAAATTTTTCTATGACTATTTTGTCTATACAAATATATTAAATTTAATGGACCATAAATTCCATATATTTATTCTATTTACCTATTGTGTTGATATTGCATGTTATAATTATTGAAAAATGAAATTCCTATAGGTACACAGATGGATAATAAAATTAATATTTGAGGTGATAGTTCTATGAAATATTATATGAGATCATTTTGTTCTTAGTAAATTGAACATGTGAATATAAGATATGATCATTTTCAGGATATTTTTTATTATATTAATAGTGTATAAGGAAGATAGAGAGTATGTTGATAATTCAATATATCCGTAAAATATGTTAGAGAAATTATGATGATAATGCATCATGTATGATTCGACTAAAAGAAAAATATGCTAAAACAAAGTATTGAAAATCATCCACTTGAGAAAATAGTACGCTTTGAGAAAGAGATATTCAAAAGTTGATGCTATCAACAGTAGGATAAAAAATGATGTTATTATTAGGGGGTAAAAATTATGTTGGACTTTTTTCCTTTACTAAGATTTTATCCCATTAGATTTTTCTGGTAAGGTTTTTAATGATACAGTTTTAATATATATTGTATGCACTTTTTCCTTCGCCAGGTTTTTGTCCTATTGAATGTGTCCTAATAAGGTTTTAACGAAGCACAATATTAGTTATGGAGGTCTAAAGGGGAGTGTTGTGAATATTAAATAATGCATGCCCATAACTCCTAACCTTAGTATTTCTTTTCTCTTTAAGTCCTTAACTTTATAACTTCCTCAATGAATTGCTTGGAGGAGTTTCTTATTGTAAATGTCATTATGTTACTATTTATTTCATTATAATATTTGCATTAGCCTTAAGGGTTAGAAAGGCCTATAAATAGAGGTCATGTACAAGACATATGTAAGATAAAAAAGACACACATGTGAATGAGAAATGCTCCCTTGCTCTCTCTTCCAAATTCTTATCTTGCTATCATCTTTTCTACTCTCTTACTTTCTTATATTTATAACATCTTCACTTTTCTAATGATTTTAATTCTACCTCAATTGATTCTTTCTATTTTGGTCAATCCTCTATTTGTTTGCATTTGCTAATAGACCTTGGTTCATGATCATCATCATTTATTACATTAAGCGTTACATGATGATCTAATAATTAGATTCTCTTCAGAAAATGTAACACATGAGAAAATATGGGATTGTGAAATTGGTTGTCTTTTCAATGTTCACATAAACTTTCAAATTATTTTTTACATCATTATTGTCCCAGGATGACCTAACTGATCATGCTAAATATTAAATTATTCTCACTTGTAAACTTCTAGTTTGCAATGACATGTATTTCAATTATATTAATAAATGTGTAGTACATGCTAGAGGAAAGAGTAGAGAATTTTTCTAATGTGTATTTTTTACCAAAAATCATATATGTGAAACAAGATATTCCTAGTATTCTTTATTTATTGTTTCAATATGGCATCCATTTCTGCAGATATTCTTGAAACTTAACAAATTTCTGCTAGATTTAGAAGAATAAAATTCACTATCAATGTATAATTGTGTTCTTCCAGGTAATAATATATTAGCTCTTCTAGACCCCTCAATCATCTTTATACTTTCAGATATTGTCTGGACATTGGTTCCTTGCATCACCAAAGAAAATAATATTTTACATTTCTGAATATTATATGAGTTGTTGCACTATCAATGATACACAAATATTCCTTATTAATGTCAATGAGTGACATTCTTTCTTAACAAGAACATAGCAAATAAAGAAAAAACACAAAAAAATAAATGAAAACAAATGCTTGTAATTTTATTTATTAGGAGAAATAGCTTCATAGTAAGTAGAAACTTTTATTTATTAAGAAAAGTAGAAATTTTATTATAGTAAAAGGGAAAATACACATAACCATAAAATTTTAGCTTATTTTTTAGACACTTCCATCACCAATTAGGTGATCAATTCTTCTGTTAGGATCAACAAAGAAATCAGCAACATCTAAATGAGTCACATCCATATTACTATAATCAGAATCACTTTCTTGACTAACAAAATTTGTTTTGTATCTTTGGCTCTTTACTTTTATTTTTATTTTTTATTTTGAGCGATTATTGGTATAGTTCAACCAAATGTCTTGGTGTACGACAAGAATGAGCCCAATGACTTTTGCCACCAAAACGATGACATAAATTCTCAATATAATTATCATTCCCACTAGTTTCATTTTTGTGCTTATCATCATTATTTGCCCACCTCGAGTGAAAACCACGACCACGGGATGATTCATTTAACACTACATTCACTTATGGAAATGCAGTAAACCCAATTGGATGGGATTCATGATTCATTATCAGAAGCTCATTATTTTGTTTTGCCACCAAATGGCAAAAAATCAGTTCATAATACTTTTTGAAACTATTTTCATGATATTGTTGCTGCAAGAGCACATTGGATGCATGAAATATGGAGAATATTCTTTCTAACATGTCATCATTAGTAGTTTTTTCTCTTCAGTTGAAAACTAATTCTAAACAGTGCATAATTATACTCACTAACTGATTTAAAATCTTATAAAATTAAGTGCATCTAGTTATAACTAGCTTTTGTAAGAATCACAGTTTTCTAATAGTCATACCTTTCTTTTAAGTTGTTCAAAAGAAGAAGTGAGTATTTAATAGTTAAATACTAAGTTTAGTCCTTCATCTAGGTGGTGGTGGAGAAAGATCATGGCCTTGATTTTGTCTTTGTTAGATTCCTAATTGCCTTCTTTGATAGTGTCTCCTAAACCCATGGCATCTAGATAAATTTCCGCATCTAGTATTCAAGATAGATAATTCTTTTTAGTAATGTCAAGAGCCACAAACTCAAATTTTGTAAGATTCGACATGATGATCGAAATTAAAGGTGGGAAATGGGCTAATCCGCCCCAAAATGTGCTCGCAAATATTTTTAAAAAAATATTTCTAAACTTTTAAAATACTAATAAAAAAATTTTAATATTATATTATCATAATCAAAAAATTGTTAATGTTATACTCTTAAAAATTCCTATTTTTTTATAAAAATATCTCAAATTTTATAACTATAAATTTAAATAAACATTAACATAATATTAATCAATTATAATATATTAACACATATCAATAAATGAGTATCATCTTTACTAGTATTCAATAATAAAATTATTCAAAGTAATATTTGGGTAAAATAAATAATAGTATTAATACTTTTTAAAAAAAAATGGGTTGACGAGCTGGCATGCTTAAAAATGGGCCAGCCCACCCTAAAACGGGCTGGCCCATTTACTGGTAAAAATAGCTCAGCCCTCATTTTACTAACTCTAATCAAAATTAAAAAGGTTAAATAATTAGGAAATAATTTAATATGAAACTATAATTCAACATGAAAGTAATATAGAAACTTATATTGCAATGATAGACCTTATAATAACATCAATTTCTAGAGCAGTCTTACTAATAATGTATTGTTAAACTAACCAACCAATCAACAAGATTAAGAAGAGAGAAAAGATGAAGACAAGAAAAATGAGAGAAGTAGATTATATTCTTCCACACCACTATAACACAAATGGCATGTCCTATTTATATACATTGTCTTATGTGTAAGTTACACCCAAATTTGAATGACAAATAGTGGGTAATAAAATTCATAAATGACATAGTGAAAGTTATAAGTTTAATGTAATAGTCGAGGAGTAATTGAGTAATGGAAGTTACTTAGTGAAGTTGAAGAGAAAAAGGAAGATTCATATCCACATTCTAATATTCATAACTAAAAAGTATTTTTAAACGATTGTTTATGTTAAGAAACTAACTAGAAAACAAAATATAGAGAAGATATGGAGACAAAAGAATGAGAGAAATATCTTATATTCTTCCACTTGCTTTATAACACAAATAATATACCTTATTTATAGGCATAGTATTACACATAGGATATAAACATATTTAATGGCAAGTAATGGACAATAAACTCCATGTGAGTGGGAAGTGAATTATAAGCTTGATGGAATAATGGAGGAATAGTGTGATAGTGGGAGTTACTTGAGAAAGTAGAAGAGGAAGATGGAGATGGAGATGACATCCACACAATATAATAATATTCATAACAGTTTAGGAATTTTTTTCCCTTTATAAATCTGAAAACCATCCCTGTATACCAAAATCAAAATGTCTTAAAAAGATTAATGTACTCAACTCAACTGAGAAAATCAGCACACCAAACCATATATACTGATTTTAATTTGATTTGGTTGGGTTTTAGTTTTTTTATTATGATTCAGTTTTACACCTTTATTTTTATATTTTTAAAAGACTATATATTTTTAATAAATATATAAACAGCATTATAAAAATAATCTTATTTCCATGTTAATTAATTAGGTATGTGAAAATTTTTACATTGAAAGTTTATATCAATATGACTTTGAGTTAATTTTATAGAAAATGTCCCTTTCCTTTGCCCTTTTACTTCTGCTTTGCTTTGCTTAATTTTTCATAGATCTGAAATTGAACAGGATTCCTTAAATAGAGCGCGTAGGTCTCTTAGCTTTTGTTGAGTTATCCTGAGGTCGAGAGTTCAAGCCTCTCTCACCCCATTTCATCATTTTTTCACTCATTATTTATTTATTTATTTTTGGGAATTGCAAGTTTTTATTGAAAAAAAGAGGATTAATTTATTTTTAAGACCATAAAAATAGAGGAAATTAATATGAAAGTCCTTATAATTTTACTTCATTTTTTATTAAGTCTTTGTAGTTTTATTTATTAGGTCCTTATAATTTTTTAATTAGAAGTGTTAGTCATTGTACTCATAATTTGTTAACTTGTAAGGGAAATGACCTTAATAGCTAATGATGGGGTTCTCACTCACTATATACATTGATTAATTTTGCTATATAAATTTAAATAAAATTAAAATCAACCAAATTATAAATTATGTCTAGATAGATGCTTTTTAGTATAATAATTTTTTTTTGTTTCTATGTTGATAATAAATAAATGTTATTCCATCATTTTAATTTTAAAATACCTCTTCTTTTTATAAATAAAAGTTTAGGTGATCTCAATGCCAAGATTAAAAGACCTCTTTTTATTTTGTATTTTGTAGAAACTTATCAATTAACCAACAAAGTATAAGGATTGACAAATTAATTTTTCCTAAAAATTAAACTTTTCCTCTTTTTCCCCCAGTTTGATCCTTCTAGTTGTAAAGGATAGATGGTTAGGCTCACTCATGATCTAAAGTTAGAGTAAAGTATCTATTCCTTTTAGATGATACAAATGTTAGTTAGGAGAGCTGTCAATTATACTCATGTATAAAACTAGACACCAAAGAGTTATGATGTCTCTTAAGCGTCGCAACTAGAATCATAATAAAATAATACTCCCTAATAATCGAATGTATTCTAAATAGTCGTATGTCTCACCCCTTTACTAGTTGAACTCATAAGGGATGGTGGGTTAAAGGAACTTTTGTATAATGTGTGAAGCTCACTAACACTATTTTAAAGGGGTTGGTATAAATATTGTAATAAGATGGCTTTATTGCTTTTAGATTTGATGATCTTCCATATAATAAGATTTGATGTCCCTTTTATATTTAGCGGACTAGTTTTGAATTACTGGAGATTTATGTAGTAACAACATTTTTGCTGTGCTTAGCTTGTCTTCATAATCATTCACTTTTGAAATTGTAGTCAGCTTAAGGCTAAAAAGAATGTGTGTTAAAACTTGAATTATAAACTTTGATGAAATTCGATCAATACACATTTACCATTTTTTAAATGAAAAATTTATTTATTTTTTAAAAAATGGCAGTTAAGAAATTAACTTTAAATTATGTATATATTAAAAAATAATTATTATTTAAAAAATAAAACAATATTCTAATTTCATCTAAATGATTCATACTCATGGGATATATTTCCCATTTTAGACTTTTATGTGAGGAATTGGAAGACACGGAGTGGAAATTAATTTAAAAATTTTTTCCATTCCTTGTCAGGATCTACCGTATGTGTTTAAGTCAAGTGGGAAGAAGTATTACCCTCAGTATTTCTCAGCGACTTCCACAGCTTCTCTCCGCGGCTCGTGCTCTCTTTTTGATCGCAAGAAGTCGACTCCTCAGGTCGTCTTCCTCTACTGGTATCCACACGAACAGCGTTCCAACCACGAACGACGTGCTAGCGTCTCCTGTCCCTCCAAGGCTTTCTCAAGAGTTCATCCTCTCCGTCTCTACTTCAGCAGTTTCTTATCTGCAAACCTTTTGCAGATTCCGTTCGGCCCCTTTTGTGTTATGTGTTATGTTCAAAACGTAGCTCCTAAAATCGGATATATAGGATGCTCTGCGTTTTCTCAACCGAATTGGATTTTAGAATTAATCTATATTAATTCCGAATACAATATCACATATTGTATAATTTAATAAGAAACTAATTAAATAAATAATATTTATATTAAATCCGTCCCACAGATTTAATTCACCTATTTATTTAATTTAAATAAAGATAAGATTGGACTGTATTTGATTTATTCTCATAAATCAAATTTGAGATATCCTATCAATTTGAATTTCAAATTTAAACGTGATAGAGATTTAATTTATCCTTATAAATTAAATCTTGTAAATATCTCTTATATGAGATATCCTATCAATTTGAATTTCAAATTCAAACGTGATAGAGATTTAATTTATCTTTATAAATTAAATCTTGTAAATATCTCTTATATGAGATATCCTATCAATTTGAATTTCAAATTTAAATGTGATAGAGATTTAATTTATCCTTATAAATTAAATCCTATATATCCCTTATATATAATATATATATATACGAATTTATATATATACGAATATAAATATAAATAAATATATACATCAACCCTGGATCATTCATTGAATCTAGACACGTCTTAGATTCAATGAATCTGGACATCATAGTTCGTGTTGGGCTATTTTGTGTGCGACCCTGTAGGCCCATATGAAGTTGGCAGTGGGCCATTTGCTATACTGGCCCACAAGTCACAAGCGGTCTCTAGCAAGACATAACGACTACCCAAATCATATGAGAATCGATAAACGATGTAACCTTTTATACAACCATATCATGTGTTGGAAATCGTGCCCTAAGGGCCAATCATTGTCTTATGAATATTATTGATTTATGAATTTATTAATTGAGTTATCATATTATTTGCATGTTTACTATGATGACCATCCTTGGATAATTCATGATATTATCCTAAATGTCCCTAGTCGATCATCTATGCGGGAGCACAGATGAAATAAGATCAGTATGACTTTGAAGATGTATAGAGATATAAATTAAAGTCATAAGCACATGTAAGAGTACAAGGTGCTGGACCGACCCGCTATGAGAGAACTGCATGGGTAACGTCATAAGTTTCTCTCATATATAAATCATGTCAATACGCCCTTTGACCTGAGATCATCATGGATTCCTACATGACAAAACGCTCAGCTTTGACCTAGTCAAAAGTCACTTTTGACCGAGTGATCATAAAGACTATGTTCGGCCTTAGTGGTTTTTCATGCGGAGGAATGTGAATGGTCAAGATGGAATTTGTCCCTCACATTCGTAGAGAGATATTACTGGGCCCCTCGATGAGTGAGTCTGAGAAATGTATAGCCATACTGTAATGGAAAGGTAGTTCCATTTCTATAGTCAGACTACTCAGGGATCGAGAAAGTAACGGTCAGGAATAGGAGGATGACATTATCCATGCCTCATCCATGACCAAAATATCGCGTGACAGAAGGGACATGATATGGTTGTATAAAAGGTTACATCGTTTATCGATCCTCATATGATTTGGGTAGTCGTTATGTCTTGCTAGAGACCGCTTGCGACTTGTGGGCTAGTATAGCAAATGGCCCACTGCCAACTTCATATGGGCCTACAGGGTCGCACACAAAATAGCCCAACACGAGCTATGATGTCCATATTCATTGAATCTAAGACATGTCCAGATTCAATGAATGATCCAGGATAGATGTATATATATTTATTTATATTTATATTCGTATATATATATAAATTCGTATATATACATTATATGTATATATGAGATTTAATTTATAAGGATAAATTAAATCTCTATTACGTTTGAAATTCGAAATTCAAATTGATAGGATATCTCATATAAGAGATATTTATAAGATTTAATTTATAAGGATAAATTAAATCTCTATCATGTTTAAAATTCGAAATTCAAATTGATAGGATATCTCATATAAGAGATATTTATAAGATTTAATTTATAAGGATAAATTAAATCTCTATCATGTTTGAAATTTAAAATTCAAATTGATAGGATATCTCATATAAGAGACATTTATAAGATTTAATTTATAAGGATAAATTAAATCTCTATCACGTTTGAAATTCGAAATTCAAATTGATAGGATATCTCAAATTTGATTTATGAGAATAAATCAAATATAGTTCAGTCTCACCTTTATTTAAAATTAAATAAATGGGTAATTAAATCTGTGGGACGGATTTGATATTATTTATTTAATTAGTTTCTTATAAAATTATACAATATATGATATTGTATTAATTTTAGAATTAATATAAGATTAACTTCAAAATCCAATTCGGTTGACAGAGAAAAACGCATAGCATCCTATATATCTGATTTTAGGAGCTGCGTTTTGCACAGAGAAACATATAGAACATAGAAAGGCCGAAGGGGACTCTGCAAAAAGGTTGGCAGATAAGAAACTGCCGAAATAGAGACGGAGAGAACGAACTCTTGAGAAAGCCCTGGAGGGACAAGAGACGCTAGCACGTCGTTCGTGGTTAGAATGCTGTTCGTGTGGATACCAGTAGAGGAAGCTGACCTGAGTCGTCGACTTCTTGTGATCAAAAAGGGAGCACGAGCCGCAGAGAGAAGCTGTGAATGTCGTGACCGAAAGCTGTGGAAGTCGCTGAGGCACACTAAGGGTAATACTTCTTCCCACTTGACTTAAACACATACGGTAGATCCTGGCAAGGAATGGAAAAATTTTTAAATTAATTTCCGCTGCGTGTCTTCCAATTCCTTACATCATGTCCCTTCTGTCACGCGATATTTTGGTCATGGATGAGGCATGGATAATGTCATCCTCCTATTCCTGACCGTTACTTTCTCGATCCCTGAGTAGTCTGACTATAGAAATGGAACTACATTTCCATTACAGTATGGCCATACATTTCTCAGACTCACTCATCGAGGGACCCAGTAATATCTCTCTACGAATGTGAGAAACAAATTCCATCTTGACCATTCACATTCCTCCGCATGAAAAACCACTAAGCCCGAACATAGTCTTTATGATCATTCGGTCAAAAGTGACTTTTGACTAGGCCAAAGCTGAGCGTTTGTCATGTAGGAATCCATGATGATCTCAGGTCAAAGGGCATAGTGACATGGTTTGTATATGAGAGAAGATTATGACGTAACCCATGCAACTCTCTCATAGCGGGTCGGTCCAACACCTTGTACTCTTACATGTGCATATGACTTTGATTTATATCTCTATACATCTTCAAAGTCATACTGGTCTTGTTTCATCTCTGCTCCCGCACAGATGATCGACCAGGGATATTTAGGATAAGATCATGAATTATCTAAGGATGGTCATCACAGTAAACATGCAAATAATATGATAACACAATTAATAAATTCATAAATCAATAATGTTCATAAGACAATGATTGGCCCCTAGGGCACGTTTTCCAACATTTTAATACCTAGAAGTTAAATGTTCTCGATTGTTGAAAGTCATATTGAGTCCCAATTGACTAGAACTCTCCCTTTCACATTAGATTTTTCCTCATATGGCTCAACATTTGACTTCGGATAAACAAAACATCAAACCCCTTAAATTAATAATTTTTTTCTTGACAAAAGGATAGGATGTTTTTGATAGATTCTCTAAAATGCCTAATCTATAAGAGTTTATAAAAGAGATATAACTAAATATGCGTTTGGTTTCTCCCCAAACTTAGGTTTTAAATAAAATTTAAATTTAGATAAAACTTAAATTTGGAGAAATTTTAAAAGAAACAACTATATTTGTTCAAAAGGGCTTATGGACCAAATCATAGTTTAAAATCAAAGTTTCAGATAAGTTAGTCAGAGTAGCTTGTGGAACAGTAAAAGAGTTTATGGACTAACCAATTACTATATTACTCATACTTTTTTTTATATCCTATTTCCTCTCTCCTTTCTTTTCTACATTATCTCTCATCTCTCATATCTCTTTTACACCATCTCTCATCTCTCCTATATTTAATAATCATATCATTTTTTATAATTTACCAATAATAAAAATATTTCTAGAATTAACTATTCAAATACTCATTTATATAAAACCATTTTTTTTTGATAAGTTACTCTCTAGAAACCCTTTTCTAAAAGCTACCCAAATTTTTTTTATAAGCCTTTTTTCAAACTCTTATTCAAACAGGCCCTAAAACTTATTATAGGCTTAATGCAAAAGCAAGTTTATTTAACAATTTGTTTCAACACTATTCTCAAGAAAATACTATTTCCATTTCTTAATATAAAAATTAGTTAAAAAATTAAATTCAATTATAAATATAATACTTCAATCTAATTTATATTTAGTATTTATTATTTTTTAAAACTAATTTTACCTAACTTTTAAACTGATATATAATTTAATATTATATATGAATACTTTGGAGACATTATATCACATTTGTTATACTTAACTAATTTATTTGATTTTTTTAATCTATTGAAATTAGTCAATAATATTTTATATTAAGCACAGGTGAGAGTATTATAGAAGTTCACCACATATAAAAAGGTTCACCAGCATACAGTAGTCCCCAGAACACATTTTGTCATCAGTAACATAATAATTATTTAACTACACAAGACAACAGAACAATTGCAAAATCTATAATCTTATCATCTATCAATAATATTGAAACTTTGATAAGTAACATTATTCGTGAACTAGAAATAGTGAGACTTATTTCTCAAACAGTATATAATGCAAAGTTAGACAATAAAAGAAGCTATAGTATTTTCACGGTGATAGTAAGCTTCAGAGAGATTGGATCAATTTGTACTTCACCTTATGCATCTCATCAAGCTCTAAGGTCCCATAGGAACATTGTACAGGTTAAAGGAAGGTTTCTGTAATCTGGCTTTTCAAAGAGAATCAATTATATTATGAAAGATAAAATGTCAAAATAAAAAAATCATTGGCCATAAGCCTCAGAATCATCTGCAAAGAGACTAGCAACTTCTTATCCTGCAAAACATGAAAAAAAGACAAAAGATTGACAAGATAAAACAAATCACAGCCCAACGGGTATGCTGCAGACTGAGAAATTTTTAAATGCTGGAACAAGGAGTTTCTTGAAGTAGTGGTATTAGATGATCTCCAGCAAACCTAAATGTGAATTGGGTTCGATCCATTTTAGCTCTTGCATCATTGATACACAAAGCACAATGAACAGATATTGCCAATGACTTCCCAATCATACTACATCTTCCTAATGTGAATTATCCAGTGACTAACCTGAGGTTGTCTTAAACAGGGTCCATTCCTATAATTCCTTGTTGCAGCGAACTCTGTTGGATTATGAATCATATGAGATTTATTTGGCCATAGACAAACTTCAATTAGGTAACGTACTAATCCTCCAAATATTGCTGTTAATTGTCACTGCATGATAACATTTCCCAAACAATGACCATGAGTATGAACAGAAACCTAATGACATGATGGAGGCATCTGTAATTGGCACTGAACTCCAAATGGTACCCACCTGATCTTTTCCCTGATTACAGTATGATTCCACTAATGTCTCCTTCTAAGAATACAGAATACATCACATAGAACTGTGATTTCCTTCAAATGAAGCATCTCCCTCTCGACTTTTGAGCTTGTACCATCAAAAAGAAAATAAACACATTCAAACAGGCATTTGAAACAACTATTTTCCACCAAAATGTGCTTGAGTGTTTTATTTCCTTTTTTGATAGTAACAAGCTCAAAAAATCCATTGGTCAGCTCTGTTAGAAGAGGCTTCTCCATGTTTCTGGTGCAGCACAATGACACAATACTCCGATTACTGATTTTACCAAGCTATGTGTTTTACAGTGGTACACAGCTAAAAAGTCAATCTCCACGTTTCTAGTGCAGCAAAGCAAGTCTTCACCTGAAACCTTCCTCCGATAAATATTAATGAAAAATACCTCTGGTTTAAGAAATTAGGCCATAGTTATATAGCACAACACGATAATTATTCTTCCAAGAATTCCAGGAACACATCCAAATAACATTGTATGTAGTGTCAATAAAACCACTAGTGATATTTCTGATAAACTTTCAAGACCTACAAAACTGAAGCTACAATGACTAATATAGTTTTAACCACAATATGTATACATAATGCTATATATGCCCACCAATTCTTGTGACTAATACCTCAAAGACAAAGCAAAGAGCCTGCCTGACAGCCAGAAAAGGTAACTGCTAGATACCAAAGACATTGTGGTGGCCCAAAGCAGGAAATTTCAGGAACATTGAAGGATCAGGACACCACAATGTCACTGGGACCAAGAAGGCTCCAATTTTACATCCAATGTCATAATTGTAGTCCTCATGAAGGTTGGTATGTGCCAAAGGAGAAGCAGTGTATGGGAGCAGAAATAGAGTATACCCCTTTAAGTCACTACTTATCTCCCCAAAGGAGAAACCAATGCCAGCGATGACAGATATGAACCAACGAATCTTGAGAAGATTAATGACTCGACCAAGAATTACTTGCATCATGGTTATCATCATTAAGGATGAGTTTAACCCCACAATTCCTCATAGCATTAACCACAGCCCAGACCTTGGTTTGGCTCTTGAAGCCTTTCTTCTCTATTTCCTTGTTTACATTCACATGGATACCTCTTCCCTGTCCTTCATTAAGCCCCTCAACCTTGAGCCGCAGAGCCAATACCTCTCCAACAACATATGCTGCTTTAGCATTGAAAGTTCGGCCACACTCTAGTGATTCCTTAATCGCATGCTCTGCAGTTGAAGAAGATGCTACAATCCGTCCATTGTTTCTGTCTACCACATTCGCGGTAATGTACTTTATAGAAATGAATAATCTCAGCACATACCGCTTCAAAACTGTCATTGTTCAAGGATCTAAAGTGTAGAGGAAGTCAAGCACAGAAATTAGTTCAAGTAAATGAAATGAAGGAATTGAAGGACGGAACAATGCAAATATAGATATAGTCGGCTATTCAACAATCAGAACTAAGTTCTCTTCCCAATTACTTCATGTTGCTAGGTGAGATGCGCAATGTAAATATATATTTGGAAAAAAAAAATTAAAACTGACTCAATAAGCAGAAACCATATCCATGCTGTACAATTGTAATGCTGAACTTTTGCTCCAATACTTTGTTGAAACAATCAAATAGGCTATCAATATGAAAACATAGGGCAATATTGGTGGATATCATATCATATTTTCCCTAAACTAATCTACCCAATTTGATTCAAACCATACAACTAACTAGAATAACATCAAACCAAAATAGGAAGCTAATATTCGCTCTGAACAGAGATTCCAGCCAACATAAGAATACGATGCTCAATAGCAAAAAAAAAAACAAAACAAAAGAAAAGAGGAGTAGAGCAGATAGCCGCTGTAACAACACCTATGATCAGGAACTAAAAACGAGGAGTAGAGTTTCGAATATGGGAGAAGGGGGATCCAAGATTACCTCTCTCGAAGAAGCAGGAGGAAACAGTGAGGATTCAGAGCCAAATCGTCTTTTCCGGGAAAGCTCCGTCCGACGTCGAGCCTCCCAGAGCTAGACAGAGAGAAAAGGAGGAGGGGTGCCAGAGCTCTGTGAAGATTCGGGGAGAAGGAGACGACACAGAACGGTGCGTAGTAGGGGATATTATCCTCGTGTCTATGTATTTGTCTTAAAATTTATTTTTTATTTTTATCCTTGTGTGTGACTGTATTAGTTTATTACTATACTCCAATATAAAAGTTTGTTACATCCAGTCCTTTATTAATACATATTTTTAGTTATTTATAATAAATATAATTTAATTTTTTTAAAATATCATTATTCATTATAATTATATTGAATAAAAATTCTTTAGTGTGTGACATCAATATGATATTTTATAAAAATAATTATAAATTTTGATGATAAAGTAAATTGATATTTTATATTTAGGATTAAATTTAACTTATCAACTAGCTCTTATATATTAAGGACCAGAATGAGTACTACCTTATTTTTATTCTTTAATATAAGAGCTAATTTATTTTTTAGTTAAATTAAAAAAAATAAATTAATTATTTATAATTAAATCTAATTCCTCAAATAAATTTATATTATATACTCTTTAATCTATCCAAATTAATCAATTAAATTTTATATTAGTTATAATTAATTTATTTAATTTTTTAATCTATCTAAAAAAATTAAATTACTCTTATATTAACAAATACATAGAGTAATTATTACGCGTTGGCTGATAATTAATCATGTAATTTCTTTTTTTTTTTTTTGAAAAACTCCCTCCTTCATCTCTTTTCTCATCTATTCTATATTTTTCTCACATTTTTCATATATTAGTACAATACCCATGCATGTTGCTGCAAATAGATATTCTTTTATGTATAGTATAAAAAATTGAACAAAAATAAAATGGTTAGTTTAAATGTTATGCAATAATTACATAGAATAATATCATGGTCAATAATTGCAACATAATATCAAAAGTAAAACATCTATATAAGTTTTGAAAGGAGGCATCATATACAAATTCATGCCTCATGTTTAAATAAAGTCCAACATTATTTTATAGCTTTACTTACTTAACTCATAATATATAAGTTGCAAATAGATTTATTTAACTTCTTCAATCTTAAATTTATAATTGAGTGATCATACGGCTTCTTACATATAGTATGTCACTCCAATAGGGTGTGAAAGTGATTTTTGTATTTCTCAAATATTAACATAACTGATATAATTACAATTTTATATTTGGCCACTAAATAAGTGTGTGTGTATATATATATAACTTTTGAATCGAAAATAGTTAGGATATTTTAAAAAATATATATTATATAATTAATTTAATTAATTTTTTTAATTTAATTAAATTAGTTAAATATAAGTATTTAATTGAGAAGAATATTTTGTCAAAATGCTCTTATAGGAAAATAATTTTGAATTGTGCTCAACATCATTTGGATTAATAAAGGAAATAGTTAACCCCATCTATAAATTCTATAAGTTCTTTCATTAAATTAGCATCTCATAAAATCAGTTAATTATATGGTATAAAAAAAACAAAACTTGCTGATATTACTAAATAACAAAATCCATTCCTTGAACTCTACTCATTTTTTGGTACAGTGAACTCTACTCATTTTATTTAAGGGCAAAAATAGCCACTGTCCAACCAATCTATAGTCTATATTCATTATCCCTCCTAATCCCTCCTTGTTGAGTTATGCTTCCGGGTTTTCACAAGATTTACCCTAAATTGTCAAAGTAGACAACTCTTCTTCATCTCCTTAAACTCTTGAACCCATAACAATGTTAGGACATGTTTAGTATCATAGAAAATAGAAATAAAAGTAGAAGTAAAAATAGAAATAGAATAACATATTTTCCTTATTTAATATAATATAAGCTACTTATAGTTTTACTTCCACTTCTAATATTTTGGGTCATTTCATTTCTATAAAAAAAATTGAAAAATGAGATAGGAGAAGTGAAGTAAAATTTTATACCATTTTATCCTAAGTTATAAAAAAAATATTTTGGACAATTTTATCCTAAATTATAAAAAAATATACATCAATTATATACTCATTTTTAATCTACTAATGAACAAAATTTTAAAATTTATTTTTAGTCTAATTCCATTTTCACTCCAATCTCTATAAAAAAACTATTCCATCATGCCAAAGTACAATTAAGGTTGTCAGAATATGCATTCGGTATTTGTTATTGGTTTCTCTCTTCTTCTTAGTACGTAGTTGAAAAATAAACCCCTAAACTATAGAATAAGCTAACAAATGAGAGTATAGTGTGAACCATACTTTAGTATAACATATATACTCCTCCCCTTATCCTTAATATTATTTAATTAATTTGATTAAATTAATAATATTAATTAAATTAGTTAATATAGTATATTTTTTCTAAAATATTATAATTATTTTTTTTAATTTTCCCTCTATCTCTTGATTATTATTGATTGAGAATCAATATAAGTAATTTGTAAAAAAATGGATAAATATATAGAATATATATTATATTTAAGATAAATATTAACTCTTCAATTATATCATATATTAAAGATAGGACGAGTATAATATGATATAACTAAATTAAACAAATTTAAAGCACGGCACTCAATTTCCATGTCCAAATTCCTAAAATCTTCTCTATAAATAACATTAACTACTGTCTTCCGTTTTTGCATACTATCTGTCCCAACCAACACAATTTTCAAGCCTTCCATTTGTTACGCTCTAGACATACATATAATTGCACATGTGTACGTAAAAACAGGCTTGGATAAATATATATAGTCTCACAAAATTTAATGATAGACCTTGACTCTTGTTGATTGTCATTGCAAAAGATATGGTAAAATCAGAAATTATCTTCTCTTCATTTAAAATGGCAAACTACTTTCAGATGCATTCAAGTCCATCCTATGGATAAGAACCTTATGGTTTGGTTTAGAATCATTCAGAGTTATAGCTTCAATTACATTTTCCCAAAGAAAAGTGATCCGTACGTAACCAAGTTCCATTTCATAACCCAAAAGCTTGATCAATATTCTATAATAGCATTATAGGTGTACCTACCTTCAACGTCAGCTTGTGTAAAGGCAATCCAAAACAATTAATTGTATTCAAGAATTCTGTTGTGTAGAGATCATCGAATCTATCACAATCTATTTGCTGAATTGACTTACAAGCAATATCACAACTCAAATAATCTATAGGCTCCCCTGGTAATATTGCACACATGTAATTATTGATCTTATTGACACTTTCAATAGTAGGAGCAAGAGTTGTTCGTTCATTAATTGAAATAATGTGAGCTATTTAAGTTGTGCAATGATTGAGGATATGTTGGTGAAATAATTGCATTCATTTATCTATCAATAATTCTTCAGTAATGGGTCTATTTAGAAAAGAGTTTGGAAAATGGCTTATGAAAAAAAATTAGATAGTTTTTAGAAAATAGTTTTTGGAGAAGAGTTTATGAAAAAAAAGTATTTATAGATAAATTAGTGTTTGGATAGTTATTATTAGAAGGACTTTGGTAATTAAAAAATTACTAGAAAGGGTATGATTTTATTAAAAATAACAGAGATGAAGGATGGGAGAGGAGAGAGGGTGTAATAAAAAAATAAGGGTAAAATAGTAATTAGATAATCCAAAGTTCTTTTACTGTTCCAGAAACTAGTATTAGTAGCTTACCCAAAATTTTACTTTTAAATGATGGTTTGATCCAAAAGTTTTTTTTTTGGACAAATATGACTATTTATTTTAAAATTTCTTCAAATTAAAATTTAAGCCAAAAGCCTTTTTAAAACTATGATTTTCTTTTTTTCCAAATAGGCAAAATATCAATTATCGAAATACCATCATGTGGCATGCCTTGCTTACCATCATCAACATTTAAAAACCACTTTGAAAATTGTTTCAACTTGTCACGATCTAAAGCTGAAGAAGAAGAAAGTCTCATATTCTTTGTAAGACGGAAGATTTTACACGAGTCTCACACATATATATATGACCAAGTGGTACAAGCATTAGTAATAGAAGCTCTACTCTCTCTTTTGGGATAACAGGAAGTAATTGACGGACATTACCACCCATCAAAATGTACTTTCCACCAGTGGGCTGATTATAATGCATAATATCTTTCAATATTTGAACCATGGGAGTTTCATCCCATATAATTAATTTAGGAAGCTTAATTAAACAAGCTAACTATGAATTTTGATTGATATTGCAAACAAAATATTCATTAATAGCAATGGGAAAGCGAACCTTGAATGTGCTATCATTCCATATGGTAAAGTGTTGCCGCAATTCCACTTGATGCTATGCTAAGGACAATTCATCTTTCGCACGAATTGTTGATGTCGATGAATTCCGTAAAAATGTTTTACTAGTATCTGCATACCTATACACGAAAAATAAGGCTCCAATTGGTGAATCCAGTGAAGACATCACAAAGTCAAAAATGAATTCCTGATATGAATTTAATGTATTGATCAAATGTTTGGACTCTTGTCCTAACAAAACCCTATCATAATTTGTTTCTTGCAATATAGGATAATTCGTGACATGAATTGTATTGTTTGATTCAGGTGAAGGAAGAGAAGGGAAATTGGAAATACTCTTTACATTCTTCTGTAACATAAGCTCAATTTGTTGTAGGGCAGCTTGCCCCTTATCAATCTGTTATTTCCAGCTTGCCTAGACTCACTACAAAAAAATTGACTTTCAAAGTCGCTGCTAAAGGTACAACAGTCGCCGCTGCATATCTTTAGCAGCAATATATTGTTGCCACCAAGTCACCGCCTATGAGACTATCGCCTATATATATTGGCGGCGACAATAGAAAATCGCTGCTGAATATAAATCATTAGTGGCGACAATAAGTCGCTGCTAAAAGCTTAACAAAAGTCGTCCAACCCTTTTTGTCACAAAGGTAAGTCAAAGGCGGCGACTAAAACTTAATAAGTGGTGAGAGTTTGTCGCTGCCTAAACGTGAATTTGCGGCGATTGTCATAGCTTAAAGTTGGTATTTTTTAAAAAAATATTTCTGGCAACTTTTCTTATAGAAAAAAAAATATAATTTAATTTAAAAAATAATGATAAATAAACCTGAATGTAATAACATGGATAAATAATTTCAATCATTATATAAAATATCAAATTATTTTAATTATTTAAATACTTAAAATTAAAGTAAAATTGTTCATTTTATATATAAATATTACATAGAATGATCAATAGTAGGAGTAGAAGTAGGCGCATGTAGTTGTCTCCTCTGCATCAAGGTAGCAAATTAAGCTTGTATCATTTGCTCTATTTATTCCATTAGTATTTGCTCAAATTGGACACGTTCTTCTTGCATCTTTTCACGCTATGCTACACGCTCTTTTTCCACATTTGCACACTCTGCTGTACGCTTGCCTCCATTTTTCTCTCTCATCTTGAAATTTTTTATCAAACTCTTCTTACAATTGGGCACGCATACTCTGAACAACTGAACTATTACTAGATTGAGGGCGATTTCTCTTTCTTGAAGGCTCTGATCCATACTCTTTCCCTCTTACATACCCTGACCTCTCACTAAGAACTGTCACCGATATTTCTTCTGACGTCATTCGAACATCGCTCACTAAATCTTGGTCTTGTTACTAAGAAAGTTTGTGCATACGACTCTATAAATAAACATATGAAACTATTAGAATAATAATAAAAATCAATCAAAGTAAAATAAACTACAATGAATACATGAATTTGTTCAGAGTATGGGTCAGCCCATACTAATTGTCCATCTAATGTCTTCCTAGTATGCGTTATCTCCCACAACTGGTCAAGAGGGGTAGGCTGTCCAGTAATATGATCTCTCTACAAAATAATAATATATAAAATACAAACAATAGATTTTAAAATAAAAAATGATTAAAAACTTAAATTATAGTAGTGATAGATTGAACTTACTATAGCAAACTCAATCTCTGCAAATGATCGAGGATCACAAGTATGTTTGGTCATTTGTTTTTCTTGATTTATCATGTTTCTTGTACTTTTATTCTACAACAAAATTTGATAAATAATAAGAATTTAATTATTGAAACAAAAAAAATAATTTATTTAGAAGGATAGTGAGGTACCTTAAACATATTGGACTTAAAATATATTAATAATCATTCCCAATTTTGAAAACTAATAGTTTGAGGACGATCAACCAACCTATCCTCATCAGTCTCATATTTCTTGTAGTGAGAATGCAGATTGGTCTTCCAATTTCTAAATGCATTTTGTAAAATAATTGATATATCTATATGAAACTTTTCTTCAGCATTGCATCAACATGTTCAAATTTATCCTGAAACAAATAAATATGAACACTTTATATGATAATATAAATAAACTAAGATTTTTAAAAAAATTGACATAAATAATACCTTTATTTTTAAAATCATATCTTGACCATATTTTTCAAAAATATTCTTCCAGTTACCTCCACCATCCCTAAAAGAGACTATAGTTCTAAGAGTTAAACCACAATAATTAGAAAAGTCTCTTGCTTCTAGACCAATTGCTCTTGACATGGAATCTAAAAATTTAACTTGAATCTTTGATCCTTGTGCAGTCCTCAAATTCACATTAATAGACTTATAAACTCCTATGCGCTTGTTGATTGCAGTAGAAGAGCCTATCATTGAAGTTGAATTAGAACAATTAAATATTACAAGCGATGTAAATCTATTATTCAAAAATTGAAACAAACTTACCTACACTACTATTTTTGAGTATGGGGAGTAGGAGGAGAATTGACAGACATTTTCTCAAGTTGTTGTTGCAATGATAGAGCTGAAATAACATGTATTGATTAAGGTATAGAGCATGTACCTCGGCTATTCATGTTGTCAAGAGATGTAACATAAAGATTTTTCCTACCTCGACCTCTCTTTAATATTGACATATCCTGTAAACATAGACATTTCATTTAGGAAATAGCAATAAATTAAATCAAAAATAGCAAGCAATCAATAATCAGTCTACATATTAATACAATATACTATATCAATTAATTTCATTCAATTGAATCTTCCGTCGCACTATCACTTCTATCAATATCTTCTAATTCATTTATTTCTTCTATTCCAGTTTCAATGTCACTTTCTTCTTCAGTATCACTATCAAAGTCGTCAAGAAGATCCCCTTCATTACTAAATCTAGTCTCCATGGCATTATTTCTATGTATTTGTGATGGTTCTCCTTGAGATAAGGTCTACGTTTGTCCAACTTCTCCAGATAAGTTAATGATAATATCATCAACTTGTGTAGGACTCGCATGGTAAATATTTAAGTCTACCACTAATTGTTGATAAGGTTCTTTATCAACCATAGAATCATTGACCCCACTATCATTAGTATCATTGTCAGTTGGTACATTAAACAAGTCACATGGGTTTATTTTGACAACAACAAGCCAACCGGATGCAACAATGTCATCCATATAGAAAACTTGCTCATCTTGAGATGCTAGAATAAATGGTTCATTCGTTTGTAATGAATATCGCATGTTAATACTTATGAACCCATACTTATCATCCTTATATCTTTTGTTGTAATGAGCCACATCCCACCAATGACACTTAAACAAGTATACTTTTTTGTTGCCTATGTAAGATAACTCATAAATATGCTATAACACACCATAAAATTCTTTGTCAGCATTAGTGTCATCACCCTTAGCCAAGATACCACTGTTTTAGCTTTTTTTTTCCTATTGCACGGTCTTCTGTGTGAAAATGAAATCCATTGCCTATGAACATGGAATAACGATTCACCATCGTCAATAGACCAATTGATAAACTTATTAGTTCATCACTCACATGGCTCTGTCTAGACAATCATGTCACCTTTGAGGACAAAAGTCATGTGTTAGATATTTTATACTAATGTAATTGATATAAATATCATGGTGCAAAATGTTATAACTTACTTGTGAACGAAACCATTGAAGAAACTCATATTGGCTGTGTTTACTCCTTGAGCCATGGGCTTCAAGCTCTATTGTATATTCCCTACAAATTTTCAAATAAATAACTATTCCATATACATTATGACAAATAAATTTTCTCTTTAAGTCAAGCAACTTACTCCATAAATGGCCAAACTTCTTCACAATTTTGTAGCACATACATTCTTGCTTGATAGTACTCTTCATAAGGAAGAGAAATTGACTCACAATGTCCCCTAACTTGACCAGTTTTGTTAAATATTGAAAACTCATGGTTAATATCACCATCGGCATCACCATTCCTACGTGGCATATTAAATTTTGTAGGAAACTCTTTTAAATAACTTGAGCAAAATGTGAGGCTTTCATCTGCCAAGTACCCTTTTACAATTGATCATTCAGGTCGAGCTTTATTGTGAACATACAATTTGAGTGCCCGCAAGTACCTAGTGCACTAAAATTAATTAAACTTCTATAGTTATGAATAATAAATATACAATGATGTTGACGCATGTTACCTTTCTATTGGATACATCCAACGATATTGAATTGGTTCAGCAACTTTTGCCTCCCCTGCCAAGTGTATTGGCAAGTGAACCATCACATCAAAAAAAGCATGTGGGAAGATAGTCTCCAACTTACACCATATCAATATTATCTGACTTTGAAATTTCTCAAGTAGTTCACAAGACAAATACTTCGAACAAAGATTTTTAAAAAATCTTCCTAACTCTATAATTGGTTCACACACCTTACAAGGTAATAACCCACGTATTGCAATTGAAAATATCTCTTGTAATAACCCATGGTGATCATGAAACTTCAAACCAAATAATTTTTCCTCTTGATTGTTGACACATCTTCAAACCAAATAATTTTCGCTCTTGATGTAAGACAACTTACTCCTTATCAAAATACAATGTGTCTTTGTGGCAACATGGACATACAAGTTTACCTTTAGTTGACCACCCTGAAAGGTTTCCATATGCAAGAAAATTATTTATAATCCACAATATTGCTGTATGCATGATAAAATTTGATTGACAATATGCATTACATGTATGTACCCCTACTTCCCATAATTGCTTCAACTCCTGAATCATTGGTTGGAGGTAAACATATATTTCATCACCTGGACACTTTGGACCAGGAATAAGAAGTATCAACATAAAGTATGGGCTTTTCATACAAAGGCATGGTGGCAAGTTATATGGCACTAAGACAACATGCCAGATACTATGATTGACACTCATATTCCTGAAAGGTTTAAATCCATCACTTGCTAAACCTAGTTGAACACTTCTTGGATTAGCAGATAAGTTAGGGTACTAGTTGTCAAAGTGTTTCCAAGCTAAAGAATCAGTTGGATGCCTTAGTACATCGTCATTAGAGCATTTCTCCTTGTGCCACCTCATTTCTTTGGCTGTATCTCTTGACATATACATTATTTGTAGCCTTAGTGTTATGGGAAAATACCTTAAGACTTTATGTGGAACCTTCTTCCTTTTCTGTTTGTTTAAATTCCATCTAGGCATATTACACTTAGGACATGATTTTGCATTTGTGTATTCCCCCAATACAATATGCAACCATTCTCACAAGCATAAATTTTATGGTAATTTAAACCCAAATCACAAATTATCTTCTTAGCTTTATAAAATAAATTTGGCACTAAAGCCCCCTTTGGGATAACTTCTTTTAGCAAGCCCAACAACACATCCATAGATTTATTACTCCAATGGTTAAGGCATTTCACTTGAAACAACTTTATAATAAAAGAAAGTTTGGACATCTTGACACAACCTGGATAAAATTCAATTTCGGTATCTTTTAACAAGTCAAATAACCTTTTAGCCTGCACATTAGGCTCTTCGCTCTCACAGTCGCTAGTATTTATATAATTCACACATGGAACTCCATATGTATCGCATACCATCCTTACAAAGTTCTCATTATCAGTACCATTTTCTATGTCATTAGTAGAAGTTCTACAATCTATCTGAAATATTCTAATTTCCCCATGCAACTACCACATTGTATAACTATTCCAGAAACCCTTGCTCAATAAGTCTATCTTAACATATCTTCTCACTTTAAATATAACATTTATGTATCATTTACAAGGGCAACGTATTTGATTTATCACGCCAGGTTGACTAAATGCCATTCTAGAAAAGTACCCAATCCTATAATATATGAAGGTTGCCTCTATCTCTAATATGTAACCAACTTTTATCCATTTATATTCCTTAAATAGTTAAACCTAGGATACAACAACAAAATCCAACAAATATATCAGTATATAAATAGTACATATATTAATATGATTTAAATTCATATGAATTGTTGAAGTGACTTGTCAAACTAATGTGAAACTGCAAAAAACATGAAAATTACAGAGTAAGAAAAGTAATAGATGACAGAAATGCAATGCAGGAAGAGATGAGTTACCAAGATAGCCTACTTGGAAATTAAAACAAAATATACTCATACAAAGCTAGCAAAAATTATGATAGGTGTTAAATAATCAACAGGACTCACAACTAATATAGAATCATTAAGGTTTATCACCTTCCAATCAGGGTAGATAAATTGTCTTTATATTTCACAGAGACAACTATTTCTACATCTCTGGCTAAAAATATAAACAGTGATTTTATAGAGGTAAATTAAATTGCTATGTATATTTCTTAAAATATGCAACAACTTGATATGCATACAGAAATGATTGGAAATAGAAATGAAGCAACATCACTATATGACTGAAGTTAATAATAAAGTATATGTTTAAAAAAGGGGAAAATAGAAATGAAGCAGCAGCACTATATATGCATACACTAGCAGTTAAAAAGAAGATATATTATACCCATTGCCCCTCAATAGTATTCAAAGGGAATCAAATTAATGAAACTAGTGAGAGAGTAAGAAGGATGAGAGAGAAAAATATAGGGATATAAATGTGAGTAATATTATTATATTGCCAACAAGGATATCTAATATATAGCATATTTAGGGAATAATTAATGAAATTTAGGGAATGAGAACAATATCCCAGAGAGCTCAGAAGTTGATAATAAATGGATCAATTGGTATTTGTGTGATTGAAGCTGCAAGATGACCTGATGGAACCTCTTGTCTTTTATAATTACCTAATCGATGAAAAGAGTGTTATTTGTTAAATTTTTTCAAAATTAGAGAGAAATTAATTTTTGAAATGCATAGAAGTAAGAAACAAGTATGCAGTCAAGAAAGGAGTACATCCAACAATTGCATCATATCAATTAGACTCCTTGCGTAAAAGTTAAAGACAAAAAGTGGTGTTCTGTAACATAACCCACTGACTGACTTCAAAACAGTATTGAACAGTTTACCATATCATATATCATACAAGTCTCTATTAATAAATTAGCATATCTCAGTGACTGCATGCGAAAGTAAGAATATGGATCAAAAGAACTAAACCAACATGCTTTTCTCACAATGTTCAATCAAGTTTAGGAGTATTATTGCAATCAATATTCATATTCTTATTAAGCAACAATTTATATAAAATACAAAAGAAAAATAAACCATAAGAGGTTAGGTGAGGTAGCAAAGGTAAGATGGAGCATAAATCATGTTCACATCAGTGCCAACTATATATAGGCGAACATTCGACCATCTTCATTTTCTCTTCAAAGTTCCCACCACAACATTCTCACCATTTTCTTTCAAATCATGAATACCCCAACTTCAGTAAAGACTAATACTTAAACAGAATTATAAAAGAAGAAGTTTCCAAAATTATTGGCATCAAGTGACAAAACAATCGCTACCAGAAAATGTGCCACTCATTCTGGGGTAGCTCAAAGCCATGGTGGCCCTGATTATAGTTGAATTGACACAAAACTAAATGCCCAAAAAATTTTTAGGTAGATAAATAGACTAAGTCACCTGTGCACAAACTCAAGAAGAGTCTTTCCTAAGAGGTCTCTACTGAAATATGATTGAGCTTTAAAGTGGACAGATAAGAACTTAATGATGAGATTAGTCAAAGGACATGTTTAGAAAGACATCATGTGAGGCCACAAACTTATAATTTTGTCATTGTGGTACAAAATTAACATAGCTTGAGATTAAAGCTTGATTCCATGTTTTCAAGCTTCATTAATTACTTAATCAGTGAATGAGCAAATCTACCGACAACCCCAATGTCTACCGGTAACCCCAATGTCAAACAATTTTGGTTTAGTTTGATGTCAAAAAACTGAAATATTGACTCATTTTCACTGAATCAACCAAAAGCTACTCAAAATCTTGACTTTAATCCGTTACTTACCCTATAATCGGAAGAAAATATACTAGCTTTTGAGAAAATTCTTCTAAATATTTCCTTTCAAATCTATTTCATTTTGATTTCACATAAGGGTTCTATTCTCTTACTGTTCATAACCCTTTATAGCTTTTTATAGCTCTTACTATCATTTTACATAACTCTGTGTATACATGCCAAATTTCTATGGCAGTTACACCTTTTTCTAATACTTCCCAGGGGGTTACCCATCATTGAGTTACTCTTGTCTGAGCACGCTTAACTGAAAAATGTAGATATAAATCTGAAGTACTGGTGCTAACAAGCTCTAACCCTGCTACTTTACTATCTTAGATCCTTCTTATACTATCTCTTTTGGGTCTATATGGCTTTCTATTCTCTTTATTCTTATCTAGAGGATATATTTGTCTCTTATTTTTATTCTCTGTAATCTTATCACAGGGATCTCTTTATTCTCATTTGACCCCTTCTTAGGTCTTATGAAATATTCTCATAAATCCTTGGTACTCAGGATTAACACTTTAACTTTAATCACTTAGTTCCTGTTGCGTGTAGGAAGATTCTGAATTCAGTCCCTGATAGTAATAAGGCTATTTGAAATTAACATCATGGGTACTCTCTTTGTTATGAGCTAACCAACTTGTGAAGCTTCTACACCTTAACTTTATCCTTGGTATTCGTCCTTCTAAAGACATAATGTACTTATGGCTTAATACCTTCTTTCTCTAGGCTAAGTCAACTGCGACCCTCGGGATCTACTGCGATCAACTGTAAGCCTCTTGAGGATCTAACTATGACCCTGGAATTCTATTCTCTATGAGCCATACTAGGATCTAACTATAATCCTCCATAATCTACTGCGATTCTGTTGTACTGTATTCTCATCTTTGGAAGACCTAACCAATGGATAAAGTTACAAGGTTAGTCACTCTCATATAGTTGTTAACTCAACAGATAATTCCCCTAAAATGATCACATAAGCCAATATCATCTATTAGGACTTCACTCATTTCCTCTATCGCTAAAAAATTTCTCATATCATTCTTATCTTTTATAACTTTACTAAATTTATCATTGCAGAGAGCTACACATGCTCTACAATACACATATCTATCATTATCTATTCATCTCATCTGAGGGACATTATTCTATATGAGCTATACTGTTAATCCTCCATGTTTTATTGCAAAAGCAATTTTACTATATTGTAAGAGCAATCTAGCCCTATTGCAAGAATGTTAACTTTTATCATATAGACGCTACTCCCTCTCAAAGCTACATCATCTTTCATAAATGCTTCTCATTTTATTTCATATTCATAGCACATTATTCATATATCTTATCCCTACCGAAGGGATATATCCTGAGTACTGTAATCATTTATCTATAAATTCACTATTAATCCTCATCTTTTATCTCATTCTCTATCCCATTGACTATCATTGTCTGATCATAAATTCTCATTATATTCTTTAGCTTCAACTGACTAACTATCTCATTTATCACTTTTTTATTGCTTCATCCTTACCAAGTTGAATTATTTAATTGCATGTCATATGGCATGGGAGCAATAAATTTTCAAAACTTTCTCATTATATCTACTCTACCCTGCATGTAATGCAAAATGAGAGTGTTCATTTATCATAGCATACTCAACATGCATAATATGCAAGGAGATGCAATCATTTAAGTGTTCTCTAACATGCGTGTCATCATATGACAACTGTAAGGAGATGCAACTTTTCATCATAACTTATGGCAACATAAGGCATATCATTATTACCTAATTTGCTCCACCATCCCTTATATGCATACTGCAACTAAATAATTAACTAGGTAAACTTTAAAGCATTATGTCCCTTTATCACGTTAACTACCAGGTCCTGATCATTTATTCAGGCACGTAAGTCATTTACTTGTTTCACTTAGGCTGCCACATTACCCTCTTACTAGGGTATAGACTCAACCCTTCTTCACTATTTCTTACGTAGGAAATAGGGGAGTCACTTTATTTTTGAACCTGTGGCTACCTTACTTTCTTTAAACATCATAAACTTCTTTTCTTATCTTACATATATCTCTTTCTACTAATGCTCAAGAAATTTCTGAGGTGATTTATCTTTAGCCTACATCTCCAATATCCTATTTACTTATTTAGGAATATGAGATAGCATATCATATTAGGCCATTTTACCTTATTAAGCCATATTCATTCTATCATAACATCTCTCATCACCTTTAAGACTTCTGTATCCCTAGCCTGAAGGATTTATGTGTCATTGGACTCACTGTAATATAACTGTAATCTATAATTGAGTCAGCTATTTTCTTTTAGCTAACTGAGGAAAGGTTTGACTTACATCTTTATGCCATTTATACTTTTAAGTTTTCCCTATCCTCCTAGATTACTAACAGGCGAGAAGGTGTCTCTTATTAAGCCTCCATGTTCACATGGATAAAACTCGGCTAAGTATTCCTCAAAGGTTTCTCTTTCCCTGCTTTAACCATTAGCCTCACGCCCATTCCTATCTAACTGAGAGGAACGCTTCTCATAACTATTTAAGAAAAACTTCTCAAGTGAGCAGATCACTCTCTATTTCGTATGGAGTAACTTCTGTATCTCTATACTATCTCTTAGCTTTTTCTGTTCATCTGTCTTAGTCTACTCTGGACTAGACTGTGGTTCCTTTCTAGTTTGTCTTTGGATCCTGACTAATTTAAGCCACATATTATACTCCTTTTTAGGCAAGTCTTATTCTAACTTTCAATTCTTTTGTTTAGTAAAGACTAGCTACACCCAGTCTTTCGTAATGTAGATCAACTTTTAATAATCATACGAAGGGTCTACTTCAGAACCTCTTCTTAAACTGATATTATGTATCCTAATGCATCATACTGTTTAACTTGCCTGCACACTGAGCTAAAGCTCTAACCAATAAACTTTAGTGAGGTCAGCATCTTCATTCTTGTCATCAGGTCACTGTGCATTCTAGTCGCAACCTGAGTACTGGCTAGTCACATCTCATATTCTCTATAAACTTTAGTCACGACCTTCTCAACTTACTCGTCACGACGTGGCAACTCTGTGTTATTCAGTTGTAACCATATGTCATCTTCTGTCGTGACCTGACAGCTCTGAAGCTTCCTGTCATGACCAATGGTCTTTACTTTTCATGACCAAAAGCTTTTATAAATATTTGTCGCGACCTGAACTACTTCACATCATGACTTGGCATAGCTTTTTCTAAATATTTCTTGACTTTGATGAATTTGAGTCAATTAAAACTCATTCATATGTATACATCATAATCACATTAAACAAAGAACATATTCACATAAATGTTCACCCAACTATCATTTCATTATATCACACAAAACTTTATATTTCATGTTAACATAATATTTGTACATACATTTCATTCATGTCACTTACATATTTGGGGTACATTATAACTATTATACATATGAGTAATTACTTTACTTTACACTTTACATATTTACATTACCCCTCATCTCCTTCCACATTATTTTCTAGGAAATCATAGACTACACATACTTTCGCATACATAAGTGCCACTCTTATATATCAGCTGGTAGATCATTCACTAGAAACTCACTTAGCTATGTGTGCCATGTAGGGGTATATAGCAGTATCTGACTTACTACTATCTCATGCCATTCTTCTAGAGTATAAACTTGATTTAGGTTAATGCCCTCTATTGTATATCTATTTATCATCCCTGTTATGACATTGAGGAACTACAGATAAATTGACTGCTCTTGATCTCTACTTCTATCTATCCCCTAACCTAGACTGAGTAATTCACTCTCCACGGTTTTCTTGAGACAGATGTAGTCAATATTATTTATATTTAACAAAGAAGGCTGGGGTTGATTAGGACCAGGAATATCACGCTGATATTTCTCTTTAAAATCACGTATTCTTAGATTTTGGAAATGGACAAGAACTGTCATAGGCTCTGATTGGATGTCTGAATTAGGGGATTATAGTATATTACTTATAACAATTATATCCTCAAACTCTGGTAGAGGAGGAATAATATCTTGTCTACCCATAATTCAGTACTAGTACTCAGCTTTCTCAGCCGTAATTTGTCCTCTCAATGGAGGGATAAAGCTCATATTAGGGTTAGAGGGCACTCCAACAAACTCATATTGTATAGAGTCACTAGACTCAACATCATCTGGTACATATACATCTTTAGGATGAATCTCTACATAACCTCCAGGCTACAGGTTTGAGTATACATAAATATCTATGGGATATTCCACTATCGACTTCTCTGACTGATCCCCTATACTCCCATATGAACTCTCTTCATTATATGAGGGATGATCAGAGTTTAGATGTACATCATCTTCATATATTACTACTGACCTGAGGTATCCCTTATTAACTGAAGCCTCTGACTTAACTTTATGAAATCCCATATCTATTCCTACAATATTTACTTAATTAAGCAATGTTAACTATCCCAATAAATACCCTAACTTAACAAAGTATTTACTATTCAGAGTTAAGATCTGGGAATTATCCTAAATCATACTAGAAACTTATGCTCTTATACCAAAATAAAATATCCTTACTTTTATACATCTTAGGGATTATTCAGTAGTATTTGGAACCACTTATAAGACCTTGAAAGTCCATTAGCTAAATCTGAAATTTTACTCTTTCTCGGGTTACTGTTCATATGGTATTCTAGATTAAGTGACAAACTTCAACAAAAAATCATAATTAATTCTAAAAAAAATCAAAATGAAGTGGTTCAAAAAGCTACATGAAGCTAACACCTTGAAATTTAAGGAAAAAATAATTTCTAGACCAAATGCTTAATCAATTAATACAGTTTATTCGTCAAAGATTACTGTTCATTTGGTTAAAAATTATGAAAATAGATTCTAGTCCCTTAATTTGGAAAATTAGTTCTCTTCGTGCAGACATCGAAATAAGGCATTCTTGATGTCAAAATGAAGCTTGACATGTTAACTAAATGTCTATAAAATTTTCTACATTTATCTCATCATTTACTATTTTTCATTACATCATGACCATTACTACTTACATTGGTCATATAACAACTTTACATATAACAAATAATCACATAACATATATTCTATCAAATCCCTAATTTCTCTTCATGCTTCATCATCCTCTTTCATCATTCATAAACCTATGGGATTGGGATTACATGGAAAGGGATGAGATTTCTGGGAAAATCTTAGTAGCAAAAATGCATGCATTAATGTAAATACTTGTGCTTGCTCGTGAAAGTGTTAACATTCTGTAATGTGCATGCTTCCATGTAACATATGAAAAAGGAATCTTGCATTTCCCATATTTCTTCCTGTTGTATGTATTGATTTTAACTACTTCAAGTCTTGTAGAAAAAAAGAGGAAAAGCCATTGAATACGCTCTCAAGAATGATTGCCCCTACAATGTCTCGAGGGGGTTATGTGAAGGTTGAAAGAGACTTGTTGGGGGGATAAGAGGAAGTGGCTGGAAGAAAATATTGAGTCTAATCCTTGTGTTACTCTTGCCCATGCATCTCCAATACATCACAAAGATAAATGGTTATACGCTAACAAAAAAAAGGAGCGAATCATTTACAAGCGATCACACTAGCATGATTGCGAAAAAAATTGTAAGTACTACTTCTATTATTTTGTTTTAGTATACTAATTATATTATTTCTTATGTTTTCTATTTATATGTTATAGGATGATTTTAAATAATAAGAAGCCTATAGCTCCTTCAAGTCAGATGGTAGGAATGACATCTTGACTATTGCTAGGGTAAGCAAGAGTATGGGGCAGTATTAGAGGAGTTAGAGGAGGTTTCAGTATAAGAGATTACTTTAGAGTATCTCCACAATATTTCCCATATGTGCCTAGGGTAAAGCTGAAATTATTATTATCTACCATGAGGGTAGAGGCTAAGGCAGAGGCTTGGACAGAGGCTAAGGCACATACAGAAGCTTCAATCGAGGCACGATTACAAGAGGGGTTGGAAAAGATCAAGGAAGAAATATTATCCATGATGATATCAAGGCAACAGGAGCCAAGTGCCCCCAAATGCTCTCACATGTAGCCTGTCCTAGCACTAAAGGGAGCTGTTGTATGGCCAGGCTAGTGTTAGAGGATGCTGAACCTTGTGATATATATGAGGAGGATCCTATTAAAGGGTTAGTGGTGTATGGTTCCATCCATATCTTAGGGGCAACTGCCCACCACATCCAAATTCAGGACAATCAGTTAAGGGTGATAGTTGAAGACATGATAATTAAAGATGCTCTTATCCCAATTTTGACTGATGAGGTGTAGACTGTGAGTCAGGCAAATAGGACTTTCATATTATGGCCAAAACATCTTGTTTCGAATCACGTTAGGTCATCCCCAAGCGAACTTCCCACAGCTCCCAATTTAAGCGTCATGCAACATGTGATCCAATTGACATCTAATGAAATGTACCATGTGGATACATTGCCTATAGATTCAGTTGTGAGTGGCATGGGGGCACCTGTCTTTGTTGACTATGTATATGTGAAATCTGTTATCACTCCTAGAAATGAACTAATATCCTTGTGCATCCAAGTATTTTTTATGTAAGTATAATTTAAATGTAAATATATGTAATAACAAAATTCATGCAAGCTGAGTGTTTGCATTAACTAATCATTTTTGTATTAACTATAGGTACATGCAAGCTGAGTTGGTTTCCAAGGGTAAACAAGGTAGCTCAAATTCCTATGCCCATTTCAGATTTATTCAAAAGGGGTCTCTCAATCTTGAAGACTTCAGTACTTTTCAAGGAGGCTTAGTAAAACCGATATTTGATTGTTTTTTCGCACCATATATGCAGGAGTAAGAATAATAATATTTCAATTTTTTTATACTAGGTTTGTGTTTGTTTAATGCTAATAACCATTATTGTTTAATTATTTTCTACAACAATCATTAGCAATTGATCATACAATGTAAGCATACTTATAAAATTTTCTTCTTATGCTCCCTCCACTACAAGTCATTAGTTGATGCCAAGAAGATTATGACTATGTGAGTTTTCTTCCTTACAAAACGGTTACTAAGTTAACTTTGGTCATAGGGCTATGAGGACATTTGCAATTGGAAAGGGTCTTAAGAAAGCTAACTCAGTGAGGGACCCTGAGTAGATCACACTGAAGGTAATAAAAGTGTTAAGTCTTATACTCCACGTAATTTTTTGCTGATAACACATAATTTTGTTCATGTTAATATTACAGAGTCAAAGGCAACCCAAAGAAAGTAACTTGTGCGGCTTCTACATAGTTAGACATATGATCAATATCATCTTGTCAAATAGGATATACCTAACTGAGGAGATAAATTGTGTTTTTAATCATGTCATATATTTCATGTCAATTTAATATATCTTAGTAATGTTTTAATTTCTTTTATTTTAATTTGATGTTTTAAATGTTTGATCAATCTAACCCATTTTCTGAACAAGATATTAAGGACCTGCACAATATTTGGGCCTAATTTTTTGTTTAAATTATTCCTTCTCAATAGTATTTGTCATTATCAGAATATATTTTTTTTTATTTTTCTGTTCAAAATATTGTATATTTTTATTGAATTTTATTAAATGAAAAATGTAATGAGCAATTGAAGATTTAATTTGTCTCTGTCTTCTTGAACTCTGTCTATGTTGTTATCTCTTTGAAAGGAATGGGGTTAATGAAATATTGAAGGGATCATTTTTTAAAAATACATTCAAACCAGACAAAGAATATCGACAGGTGTAGAAATATATATTTAAATATTACAACATATATACCAGTTGTCTTTATGGTGAGGTGTAGAAAATTGATTAATCTACACTAGGTGTAAATGCAACCAGTGTAAAATATTGACTAATACTATTCACATAGCACGTGTATTAGCAAATTATACTCTTGATTTCAAAAGGGACCGCTTGAAATTCTACTCATTCTACACCAGTCAACCGTCCGATTTAAAAAGTGTACACTTTCTAAACAGTCTGTTTCTACACTAGTCGTTGTCCAATGTAGAAATACCATTTTCAACCGATTTAGAAAGACTTTTTTGTAGTAGTGAGATATTGTAATATTTACATATTGTTTTTATGCTTACCAGTATTCTTTATCTGGTTTAAATGTATTTTTAAAAAAGGACCTCTTCAATGTTTCTGTAACCCCATCCCCTAAAGTTTTATGAATAAACTGCCCAAATATAAGACTCAAAGAGAAAACAATAGAGACAAAGTTCAAGATGGCAGAGATAGATCTTCAACTGCTCATTACATTATTCATTTAATAAAATTCACTAAAAATGCAACAATTTGAACAAAAAAAATAAAAAAATATTCAGTTAATGACAACTACTATTGATAATGAATGAATTGAACAAAAAACTCAGCTCAAATATTATGCAGATCCTTAATCTCTTGTTCAGAAAATGGGTCAAATTGATCAAATATCTGAAATATCAAATTAAAATAAAAGAAATTAAGGCATTACTAATATATATTAAATTGCCAAACAATATGAAATCATTAAAAACATAATTTACCCCTCAGTTAAGTCAATTATATTTGACAAGATGATATTGATCATGTGTTTAACTATGTAGAAGCTGCACAAGTTATTTTCTTTGGGTTGCCTTTGACTCTATAATATTAACATGAAAAAAATTATTTTCCATCAGCATAAGACTTAATACTTTTATTATATTTGGTGTGATCCATTTAGGGTCCCTCACTGAGTTGGCATACTTACGACCCCTTGCAATTGCAAACGTCCTCACAGCCCTATGACTAAAGTTATGAACTTAATAACTCATTTATTACAAAGACCATATTTATTACAAACACCATTGTTCTGTATAGAAGAAAACTCACGTGTCCATAATCTTTTTGGTATCGAGGGAGCATAAGAAGAAAAACTTTATAAGTGTGCTTACATAATACGATTAATTGCCAATAATTGCTGTAGAAATTAATTAAACAATAATGATTATTAGCATTAAGAAAATATAAAACTAGTATGAAATAAAATAAAATATTATTATTCTTGATCCTGCATATATGGTGTGAAGAAATAATCAATATTGGTTTCACCAAACCTCCTTGAAATGTACTAAAGTCTCAAAGATTGGGAGGTCCATTTGCATAAATCTGAAATGGGTATAAGAATGCGAAATGACCTTGTTTGCCCTTGTAAACTAACTCAATTTGCATGTACCTATAGTTAATGCAAACAATCAACTTGCATGAATTTTGTTATTAAATATATTTATATTTAAATTAGACTTACATAAAAAATACTTGGATGCACCCGGAGGTTAGTTCATCCCTAGGAGTGATAACAGATTTCACATCCACATAGTCAATAAAGGCAAGTGCCCCTATGTCACCTAAACCTGAATCCATAGGCAACACATCTATATATAATGTTTTGTCATATGCCAATAGGATCACACGTTGCATATAAAAGTTCACAAGATGCTTTGGCCATAATATAAAAGTTCCCTTTATCTAACTCATAGTCTTTACCTCATCAGTCAAAATTAGGACAAGAGCATATTCAATTATTACATCTTCAATTGCCACCCTTAACTGATCATCCTAAATTTGGATGTGGTGGGCAGTTACCCCTAATTTATGGATAGAACCATGTGACACTAACCTTTTGAGAGGATCTTCCACATATAGATCACAAGGTTTAGCATCCTCTAACACTGGTTTGGGCATGCAACAGCTCCCTCTAGTGCTAGGATGGACTGCATTTAAGAGTATTTAAGGTGAAACTTGGCTCCTGTTGACTTGATGTCATCATGGATAACATTTCTTCCTTGATCTTTACCAACCCCCTCTTGTAATCGTGCCTCAATTGAAGCTTCTGCCTGTGCTCTAACCTTTGTCCAAGCCTCTGCCTTAGCCTCTGCCTTCATGGTGGATAATAATAATTTCAACTCTACCCTCAGCATATATGGGGGAATGTTGTGGAGATACTCCAAAGTAATCTCTTATGCTGACACCTCCTCTAACTCCTCTAACACGGCCCTCATGCTTTTGCTTACCATAGCAATAGTCAAGATGTCATTCCTACCATTTGACTTGAAGGAGCCATAGGCTTCTTGTCACTTAAGATCATCCTATAACATATAAAGAGAAAACATAAGAAATAATATAATTAGTCTACTAAGACAAAATAATAAAAGTAGTACTTATAATTTTTTTCACAATCATGCGAGCATGATCGCTTGTAAATGATCTTCTCCTTGTTTGGTGAGCATACAACCATTTATCTTCACGACGTATTAGAGATGTAGGGCCAAGATTAACACTAGGATCAGACTTAGTATTTTCTTCCAGCCTTTTCCTCTTGGCCGCCAATAAGTGTATTTCAGCCTTCATAACCCCTCGAGACATTATAGGGGCAATCATTCTTGAGAGTATGTTCAATGGCTTTTGCTCTTTTTTCCTACAAGACTTGAAGTAGTTAAACTCAATACATACAAAAGGAAGAAACATGGGAAATGTAAGATTCCTTTTTCACGACATATACACGCAAGAAACTCTAACATGTATCAACTCATCATAACTGCTAGCATAGTCTAAACCCTAATAAATTCTTCCCAAAAAGCTTTATCAATGAATTGATACTTGCTGCATGGAGAAGGATGAGACTGACCATCTTTGTCCCAACTATGCACATATTGATGAGCTATATGTGTCTTGAATGCCCTATAATACTCAACGCAATAAGACAATATCTTCTTCTTCAAGACTTCATTGTTGGAAACATCGTAAATGAGTTGCAATAATTGCCTTTGAAAGCAGAGTTATCAACAAAAAATTGTGTTTTTTAGTATTTCTTTACATACAATATACAATATGTAATAACCCTAAAAATTACACATATATGAAACCATTTTAATAATATATATTTTCTTACAGTGAAATTACAAGATAAAGTAGATGGTTGAGTGGTTGGTAGCAATGTAGTTAAACTGAAGTTCCCCTGTTCGAATCCCAGCTCAAACCACAATAGTTTTTTTTTAATTTTTAGGCACATAAAATTACCAAACTGCCCTTCTTACTTTTTATTTCTGAAGTATACTTTCTTTCACCATCTTTTAGCTGACAGCGAGAGTGAGAGTTTAGAGAAAAACCTTCTCGACGATGAGACTTGTTAATGCTATGAACGCGGTTTATTGTCATTTGTGTTGCTATACAAGTATGGTGTCATCATAATAGCCGTGGGCTTCTTGGGTGCTTAGATCTGAGCGAAAGTGAGAGAAAAGCGTCATTAGATTGTTAAGGGTAGAAGAAAATAAGGGTTATCAGTGGTTGCTGTAAGAACACAATGCTGGTAGTTCTCTGTTGTCTGAGGGTCCGTTGACCTGCGCCGTTACTGCTGCCACCACTGTCAATTGTATCTATTATACTGTAGCAAAATCTATATCTCCAACCTCTTTCTTTCTAGTTGCCATGAACTTGTGAGATATTGTTTGACGTGTATAGAAGCTCGCCCTTTCTTTATCACATCTAATGTCCAACTCATTTCTTTGTGCAATTTGTTGTGTGTTAGTAGCCTTGTTACTGTAGTAGCTACAGTTCTCTGAGATTCTTCCCTAACTCCGTGGTTGGTGGTGTATGGTAAGTTAATACCTTTCCTCCTCCATTGATCATTCATAGCTTTATATTGAGAATTGAATTTTCTTGCTTGCCCAAATGTAATGTATGTGAGGGAGAAGGTTGAATTTGTGTGTGATGTGGAAACCATAGAGCTGCGTGTGTGAGTGGTTTTTGGGTACTGTAGTTGCCATGAAAAAAGAGAAAAAATGGGAAGGGAGGACGTTGCTGTTGATAGGTGATAATAGGAATATATATGTGTGTGTGTGTGTGTGTATAGATGAATTGGGAAGTTAGGAAGTTAATAGAGTTAAGAGGGAATATGTGCTTTATTTGGAAGAAAAGAAAGAAGCAAGATTAAAGAGGGAAGTCATGCTATGTAAGGGAGTAGAAGACATGATGTGCAACATATAGGTATATATATGGATATGTATATATATATGTGAAATGCTCACATATAGATGAAGCTCAAAAGCTTTTTGATGAAATGCATGACGAAAAATATCATGGCATGGACAATATATGCACACACACACACACACATATATGTGAAAGTAAATTGTTGGAATTAAAGGGTATAGGGAAATTGGTGTGACTGTATCAAGTTAAGGAAAATGGACATAAATGTGGTGAATGTTATCCTTGATGGATTATGGAGTTTGGAAAGTGAAATAAAAAGAAATTTTTGGAGGTTATTAATTGTGAATGCATATTTAATGGGTAGAAATAAAAGAAGCTTATGTAGATAAATGTCCTATTTTCATGAATACAAATATTTGGGATACATAGAATTATAAAAATGTTATAATAACTATTATAATTGGAATGTGAGTATTAATGTTTTATTTTTGGGAAATCTGGGAAAATAAAAAGAGAATGATATTCTGAAGCATAGGGCAAGAGTAAGCTATATTGGAGTATTACAGGTGAGTGAATAAAGTCTCCTAAAAAAGATATTTTTAATAATAACTTGCTATTTGATATGTTACATTTAAAATGTAAATTTTTAGTATGATTTGCTAAAGGCATGGTTATGTGAATTAATGACTTTAATTAAGATTATTAGGTTCACTTTTCAATTGATTTATTATATGATTATTGTAACATCCTCCTTTTCATACATTTTAGGGACCAAACAGTAGCATTTGGAACCACTTCCAAGGCTGTTGAAGTCAATTTACTCAATCTGGAATTTTACTCTTAGCGAGTACTGTTCACTGTGCGAATTCTAGAGGAGTAACCTGACTTCAAAAAATCATAACTAATTCTATAAAAATTGAAATGGAGTGGTTAAAATTGATACACGAAGCTAACATAATTCTCTTTCATGGAAAAATGACTCTTTGACAATAAATTGACAAGGTCAATGTTGGTCAACGTCTGAAGTTTACTATTCCTCCAGCGTCCTGTCCCTAATTCCAGCATTCTGGTCCCAACTTTGATCAATCATATCTTTATGTGTAGACATCCAAATAAGACGTTCTATATATCAAATCGAAGCTTGGCATGTATACTATTTACTGGTAAAATATCATACATTTATTTAATCATTTACTATTTATAATTATAGCTCAAATGTCACTGCCTCCCTATGAGTTACTGTTCATAGTGACAATTTCCAGTAATTATACATACATGAATCACATATCAATCATGCTAAGCAATTAACATCTCTTCATGCATCTTTATCTCCTCCATCTTGAGAAGACCTGTTGTAATTGGATTGATATGGAAGAGGTGAGATTTCTGGGGAAATCTCAGTAGCAAACAGCACTAAACAATGCATGCATTAATGTGAATACTTGTGCTCGCTTGTGAAAGTGTTAGCATTGTATAATGTGCATGCTTCCATGTTACATATGAAATACAATTGGCCAAAGTAATCATAGGAATAGAGCTTCATACATAAGCACATGTTCAACACAATTCAACAAAGCCATAGCACATCAAGCATAACATTCAATGCATACAAGTTTAGGATTAGTTTACTACCTGACATGTAGCTTTTCTTCTAGCTCTTAGCCTTTGCTCTAAGGTTCATTCTTTCCATAGGTCAGAGCCTATACATAGCATAATAATATCTTTATTATTACTCTATTAGTATAGTTCTATTTAATTTATGCATAGCTAGGGGTAATATTCTTACTCTGACATTCCCCTGGCTTTCTTTCTATCTATAGCTAACTTTATTAATAGAGATATTTCTCTATTCTAACTACTAAGAGCAATCCTCTACTTTATTAGAACAGGGACTAGATAACTTTCTTACCTCATTCCGAAGCTTTGCCCAGTCCCTTGGCTCCTCAGACTGCTCCTGGCTCCACCAGAACTCCTTCCTTTCTTTCCTTTCTTTCTTTCCTTCTCTCTTTCTCTCTTTCCCTCTTCTTTCTCTTCCTTTTCTTGCTAGATCCGTGGTGTGCCTTGAAATGGGAGGGGAGTGGCCTATTTATAGGTGAGAGGAGGTGGAATGAATGGTCCAGATTGATTCATGATGAATGGCCCAGATTGATTGCTTCCTCAAGAAGCTTTGCCTGCATCATCACGATGACATCACCCTCCTTGATGACTCACCACTCATGACATCATCTAGGACACCTCAAGGGACACCTAAGGGGTATATGTGGCGAAATGTGGGGCCCTTGGGACACCTTACCAGCTGACTCAGCCTTTCCAGAGAGTTCCAGAGTCTTTCCCTAAATGGACGGTCGAGATCGTGCCACGTGTCCTCTTGCTTTTTCTCCTTTTTCTCTAATCATGCCATGTGTCCTTTGCTTTTCCTCTTTTACTATAATCATGTCATGTGGCGCATTATGGGCCCCATTTATGTCCTCTCATGATTCTAGATCACTTTACCCAGTTCTATCTTGGACCGGGTCACTTTACTTTATTGAAAAAGTACTAAAATATTATTTTAATGCCTCTTGGGCCCACATTACTCTTGGGCTACGTTTTTGGGCTTTTAAATATCATCTTGGGTTTCTAACTAAGCCCAAGCACTCTGGTGGCTCGGTTCCCAAGGAAATCTTATTAAATTACTAAAATGCCCTTAGTTCCTTTTTAGTACTTATAGGAGCACTGTTATATTTCTATACCTTACCAAAGTATCTCTTGACCCTGGTCAGTTATACAGATACCCTTTCTTAACTATCTAACCTTAGTCAAATGATCATAATGCCCTTCGTCTGACTCTAACTCAATGACACAACACAGTGGCATACCTTCAGTGGCATTTTCGTAATTCTTCATTTTTCTTGGTCTTTATTAGCCCTAGCCCACATATTTATCTGAAAATATCATTGGACCTATAAGGTGCCATTATAGACCCTCTGTATGATCCACTATCTTCATGGGCTCAATTCCCGAGAAATTCCCCCGAAACATATTTATCGGGTCTTTTAATCTATTGTAAATTCTGTAGTAAATTTTACATAACTCCTTTTTGAGCTCTATCAGTTTTAGAAATTCTTATATTAATTATAGGAATTTACTGCCACATTTTATCTGATTCTGAGGTCTAGAGCATGCCATACTAATTTTCCTTTTCTTTGGAAATTAATATAAATCTCTCGGGACCTCGTATTAGAACTCTGTGTTGCATCAAACTGATCAGCATCATTTTCTCTATTTATTGAGACCTCTGCTCAATAGGGTCTGGTAGCATCCCTTTTTTAGGCTATATACTGGGCTTCAAGGCTTAAAAATTAGGATATGACAATTATGTTTATGAATGAAAATGAATAAAGAAATTTTGAAAAAGACTTTTCTGAAGGTTATATTGAGTTGATTTTCCTTATGAAATATGGTTATGTGAATTTTATTATTTAAATAATCATTATATATGAATTGAAGAAATATTTTAAGAATTTATTTTGATGTTCATGATAGGGGTTTCATGATTGTGAAGTATTCTTGATGAAATTCATGCATTTAAAAGTGTTGTGATCATTAAATGCTAAATTGACCCTACTCATGCTTGGAAATATTTTTAGAAAGAACTGCATATAGAACGCTGGTTACTAACAGTAGTACTGTTAGTCCTTAGTGCACCATGGTTAAACTTGAGCTCGATGGATATTCATGGGCTTCGTACTCACGCCGGTTATTCATGGGATTTATTCTCGCATATATTATTCGTAGGTCTTGTACATGTGCCTGTTATTCGTAGGTCTTATACATGTGCCTGCTATTCGTGGGTTTCGTACATGCCCCTGTTTCGTGGCTTTGAACCCCACCTGATTAATTATTTACCCTCGTGGACTGTGTATCTATGCTTGTTTTCATTTTGTTGAAGCCCTACGGAAAAAGAATTGTTTTGAAATAATTTTTTAAATAGATTTCTTGAAATAAATTATTTACCAAAATATTTGTATTTAATTACAAAATGTTATTATTTACATTTAAATATATTGAAATTGTTTCTTTTCACATTTTAAATTATATTTTTGGGACGTTATTCACTGGTAGATTATTTTAGCTTCACATAGTGTTGTAAACCCTAATCCTCTACCTGAGTAGTGAAGAGCCTCATATAGATCCAAATCATCGATTTTGGGTATATATATTTATAATATAATTATAAATTTATAAAAATACTTGTATTATTTTGTTAGAAGTTTAGATGCTTTACCTAGTCTATATATAAGGTTCCGGTTATTTTGAAAAATATTTGCAGTTGATTTGAAACATTTGCAGTCTATTATAGGGTTTTTGAAAGGTTTGTTATACAAAAATGTCATATCCCAATTTTTAGATTGGAAGCTCAGTATGTAGCCTAAAAAAGGAAGGCTATTAGACCCTATTGTGCAGGAGTTCTAAAAGTATACAAATAATGTTCAGGGACTAAACTGCAAGAAAGTGAAAATTCAGGGACTAAAGTGTAAATAGTAAAAGTCCCTGTGGGCATAATGGAAAAGTAAGAGGTGTTTCTTGGGAACCGAGCCACCAGAGTGCTTGGGCTTGGTTAGAAACCTAAGATGACATTTTAAAGCCCAAAAACGTAGGGCCAAGGGTTATGGGAGTTTGAGAGGCATTAAAATAATATTTTAGTACTTTTTCATAAAGTAAAGTTACCCGGTTAAGGATAAAACTGGGAAAAGTGATCAGATATGACTTTAGACCATGAGATGGCATGAAAGGTGTCCTCATGGGACCCACAAGGTGTCACATGGCATGATTACAGGAAAATAAGAAAAGTTGATGACACATGTCATGAGATTAGAAAAAGTAGAAAAAGTAAAAAGGACACGTGGCACAATTTTGGCTGCTCATTCCAGGAAAAGACTCTGGAATTCTCTGGAGAGGTTGAGTCAGCTGGTGAGGTGTCCCAAAGGCCTCACCAATTGTGCCATATATTCCCTGAGGTGTCTTTAGATGATGTCATAATGGTGAGTCATCAAGAAGGATGATGTCATCGTGATAATATAGGTAAAGCTTCTTGAGGAAGCTAAGCGATTTGGGCCATTCATCACGAGTCGATCTGAGCCATCCATTCCACCTCCCTCCACCTATAAATAGGCCACCCCTCCCTCAAGGAAATCCATGGCCAAGCATGGCATAAAGAAGAGAAAGAAGAGAGAAAAGAGAAAGAGAGAGAAAGGAAGGAAGAGAAAGAAAGGAGGAGTTCTGGTGGAGCCAGGAGCAGTCTAAGGAGCTGAGGGACTGGGCAAAGCTTAGGAATAAAGTAAGTAAGTTATTCTAGTCCCTGCTATAATAAGTAGAGAATTGCTCTTAATAGTTAGAATAGAGAAATATCTCTATTAATAAAGGTAGCTAAAGAGAGAAAGAAAGTTAGGGAAATGTCAGAGTAAGGATATTACCCCTAGATAAGCATGAGTTAAGTAGAGCTATACTGGATAATAATAAAAATATTATTATGCTATGTATAGGCTCTGACTTATGAAAAGAAGGAACTTTAGAGGCAAGGCTAAGAGCTGGAAGGAAAGGCTACATGCCAGGTACTAAACTTACCTACTTGTATGCTTATACTGCTTAGATGTTTTATGTGATGTTTAAAAAAATGTATACTTATTTTTAAAAATGTCACAACTAATATTTTAAATTTCATAAGACTTTCTACACCAGATAACATATAAATCCGGTGTAAAAAATAGAATTTAATTTATTTTAAAAAAATTGCTCATTAAGTTTTTCAAATCACTTTTATACCAGATAACATGTACAACTAGTTTAAATATTTGAGTTATTTTTTCCCACCAACCTTTTTATTACCTATCAGTTAAAGTTACAACATATATATGCAATCAGAATAATAAACTTGTGCTATTATTACATCAAAACATTATATGCAATTATAACAATAAACTTAAATGCATTAATGCCTCAAAAACATAAAACACTTACATACAAATCAATAAGAATCCACTTCTTCATCCAATTTTTGTAAACTTACTGAAAAAGAAGGGGTTTCAAATTGAATCATCATCGTCAACAAACCGTTTCCCTTGGAAAGCAACATACCATCTTTTATTTGCTGAATCAGTGATATAGAATGTCATATCCTAAACTTTTCCCTATCCATATAGTGCTGATAGCAGAAAGAGGTTTAGAAAGGATTATGACGAAGATCAGAAGAAAAGGTAAAGGTCATATGAGTCTTGAAAAAGAGAAAGACTAAAACAAAAATTAGAAAATGTTGAAAACAAAAAGTGAAAGTAGAAACAAAAGTTGGGCCTTTAAGTATAATTTTCAAAAGTTAAGGGACTTAAATGTAAATAGCCAAAAGTTCAGGGGCCAAAGTGCAATTATTCAAAAGTTTAAGGACCTAAATGTAAATATGAGAAAGTTGAGCCGAAACAGGCCAAAAATGCCCAGAATCAAATTAGACTCAAATTTTACCAGTAGATAGACAAAGTGATTCCTGTCAGTTTAAGGAGTCACAGAATTTTTTGATTTGAGGTCCCGATTAATTAATATAAATTCTTGAAGTCATAAGGAATTATTGCATTATTTTTCAGACATCAGAATCAGATGAAACTTTATAGGAAATTCCTATATTTAATGTAAGAATTTATAAAATTGATATAGTCAGAAAAGGAATCCTGTAAAATTCTTACGGGATTTTACAGTGAAATAAAATACCCGATAAATAGGATTAGGAGAGATATCTTGGGATTTGTGCGATAAAGGGCATAAAGGTAATGAGCTCAAACCAAAGGCCAAATGGTGCCATAGTAAGCCCAATATGATGACTAGACAGTTAAGTGGGGCAGAGTCTAGAGCAGTTTAGGAAAAGTGCGAAATTATGAAAATGCCCCTAGATGCCCATACTATACCAGTAAAGGATGGAGGTCATTATGGTCATTCTAGACAGGCCAAAAATGTGAGACATAGTATAAATATGATTATTTAGAGCTAGTATATGCCTTGAGGCAGTATAAAGAGGGGTAAAATGACAATTATGCCTTTAGGGATAATATAATGCAAGAAATGACACCAAGGGTATTTTGGTCATTTCTCAAGGGATGGATGACAGATAAATATTCAGTATATCATTATCAATGGTATGAGAAGCCTAGAAATTGATGTCTAGGACAGAATAAATATCCTGGTATATTATAAAAAATTAGGAACAGAAAATAGTCCGGTTGTTGTGAAACTGCTCCGATCCATACCGGATTGGATTGGAATTTTTCCAAAATCTTCCCCCAATGGAATTTTTCCACATACCCCCATGAGGTGTCCCTTGAGCTATCCCACATGATGTCATAATTATTCTTTTATGAAAAAGGAAAATCCAAGATTAAATATGGGCCATTAAATCAAATAGTGTACAAACTAATATTGGCCATTAATTTCCACCAAGATTTTTCTATAAATACCCCCTCAAATCTTCATCCAAACTGTGTCTTGTCAACCCTTGGGGAAACTCTTTCAAAATGAAAACTCAAGCCAAGACAAAGAAGATTCAAGGTACCAAAGTTCAAGCAAGCTAGAGATTAAAGGTAAGCAATTTCTCCTAACTTATTTTCCTTTGATTTGGAAGCTTAAACTTAGGGTTTTCATGGGGGAAAAGTTGAGTTTTCCATAAGGGGTGGTGCTGCCCAAAAACCTTAGATGAAAGGGGAAAGAAGAAATTAAAGTTAGAAATATATGATTGAAGCTTAAACAAGCTAGTTAAGTGATTGGTTGTTGAATCAAATTGATATCTTGACTTTGCCATGGTGTACCCTATTCGGTCTGCACTTTTCATGAAGGAAATAAATGGAATTTCAATGATTTAATGCTTCCATTGAATTTATATGATGGTTTTGTGTAGGATTGGAAAGATTTTGAACCTTGGAAACATTAAAATCTCAAGGTTGTAGTTTTTAAAATCCTTCACAGTTACTGTTCACTCACATGAACAGTGATTGGAATTTCAAGATTTTGATGGTTTCAATGGTTTTAAAATAAAAAGTTGTGTGGGGTAAAGTGGAGAAACAAGTATGGGAAGCATTAGAATCAAAATGAGCATTTTTGAAATAATTGTGTGCATGTGTTCGGTTCTATACAGCAGGCCATGAAGGAGCTAGAATTTAATGATTATAAGCTCATAAATGGATTCAAAAGATGAAATTGTGTAGGGTAAAGTCAAGACATCAATTGGTTCAAGAGCCAAGTGGATTAGTGAAGATTAGAGAAAGTTATGATCATAAATAGTGTAACAAGGTTAGTCTTGAATTGGTTGGAGTTCATGAGTCCTAATGAATTATGTAATGAATATGAATGTGTTTAGGACCTTGAAACATCCAAGAAGATGTTGGAAAGTTATTTACATAAAGGCTTCATGGTTGGAAAGCTAGGGAACAAGTGTAAAAGATCAAGAGGAAAGCTTAAGTGCAAGGTAGTAAACTTACCTCTTTATGTGCTTGATGTGGCATGCTTATGTGTTGACATGTATATGACATTTGAATGATGTTGTGACATGATAAATGATTTTGAATATATTGTAAATAACATGTTTTCCATGGCCATGCACTTTATGTAAAAGTATATAGCATGATGGCATGTCACTAATCAAAGAAAGTTAATGAAATTACATATCATGCATTAGCATCCATCATGCATATTTAAGTGGTAATGTTTGCTACTGAGATTCCCTAGAATCTCACTCTCCCATAACCAACCAATTTAGTTCAAGTATGATGGAAAATGTACGCATGGAAAAGAGCTAAAGAATGGATATAATTGAGATCCTAGCATATGCTATGGATTATCTATGTATGTAAATGCCCCATAAGGTGCCCTTCTATGTGATGAAACTATTTATAATACTTATGACATATATACATGATGTATATGAATATTGAAAAGCTTATTTGATGGCTTATGCATGCTGGAACAATTATTGAAAGTAAAAGAAAGGAAACTAAAATGGTAAAAATGTAGGTCCTGAAGCAGTTTTGTTGTGACTTCAGTTTGACCTAGCAAATGAAGGAATTATCTCATGAAATTTTACAAGCGTGTAGCACACATCCATATATTTAAGTGAATAGGTAGAACATTTCATTTGGATGTGTATATCAAGAGAAATGAATTTCCAAAGTAAGGGACCAGAATCTGTTTCCAGAGTTTTTGACCAAAAAAATAGTAAACTTCAACTTATAAACTGTATTAATTGGCTAATCATTTGGTCTAGAAATTATTTTTCTCTTAAATTTCAAGATGTTATCTTCACGTAGCTTTTTGAACCACTTTATTTTTATTTTTTTGAATTAATTATGATTTTTTGAAGTTTGTTGTGTAATATGAAATACCATATGAACAGTAACCCGAGAAAGAGTAAAATTCCAGATTTGGCTAATGTACTTCCAAGGTCTTGTAAGTGGTTCCAAATGCTACTGAATAGTCTCTAAGACGTATAAAAGTAAGGATATTATAAAGAACAATCGATTTGCTTGGTTTGCCATAATGAAAAACTCATCCCAAAAACTTGTACTATTTAAATCAACCAGTATAAATCATAACTGATCCACCATAACATTGTGGTTTACATTAGCCACTTGCATGTGAACATGGGAACTGTGAATTTGGTATAGTCCAGCTCCCAAATCTTTTCAATAACGACATCATAAGGGATGACTGCTAATTTAAGATTGTTGACTTTTGAATTAGAGAAGTGCATAGCTTCAGTCATTAACATAACACTATTATTCTGCACGCTACTTTTATTATCTAGGGACTTCAAGTAAAATTAATACTCGTTGATATCAAATGAATTCCAACATATCACATTAAATTCAAGACCATATGCCATCCATCTAATTGAATCAAATACACAATAATCAATTTTAAATTTTTGTTTGAACTAATGTGCAATAGAATTGTTCTGTTCTCTAATCAGTTTTTACTCTGTCATTCTATTATTTTGTTTTCAGATAAGCTCTTTATGAACAACTATATAGTCTTGAACTTCATTAATGTTATTCAAGACGTGTAAGTGTATTTGCTACAATTTATTATGATTAACACTCTTCACCGACATTTCGCATTAACCCCTATTTAGCACGGGGTTTAGCGAGACCAGTAAGTCTTACTTTAGACAAGTAGTGTTGACAAAAATCCATAGCTTCTTCAAAAATATTTTTTGAACAATAAATGCCTCAGGCAGATTTAGATTCTTTATATACCCTTTAAGGATTTTCATGTATCTTTTAAATGGGTAGATCTATCGTAAGTATACAGTGCCACACAGTTTTATCTCTTACTAGATGAACGATAAGATGTACCATGATGTTAAAAGATCCAGGAAGAAATAATTTTTCAAGATGACACAAAATAACATAACCATCGTGCTCCAATTCATCCAACTTTTCAGTCTCAGACTTTGCCACATATAACATTGAAGAAGAAGCAAAGTCAGGTTATAATGTGTCTCAAATCATCTTGAAGGATTCCTCGAACATTTACTGGGAGTAATTGTTACATCAAGACATGACAATCATGAAACTTTTGACCTACTAATTTCAAATCTTTCATCCACACAATTTTCTTAAGATTAGATGAGTACTCAGATGGAACTTTGATTCCTTACAAACATTCACAAATAATTCTTTTCTCATCCTTGAACAAAATATTAATCTCTTCAACACAATAACTCCCCTCACCATCTGGCCTTGGATGTACATCCTCATATATTCCCATTTCTTGCAAATCTAATCTTGTTGTCAAAGTGTCTTTGGAATTGCCATGTATGTTGCAGCTAATTATGGGAGAGAATATATCACGCACAAGTGGAAGAACTCACCAAATGAAACAAGTAAATGACAACAATGAATCTAGCAAATAACAGCAAAAGCTACTGCTAGTATTGCATAAATCTTTAGTTCTCGAGACAGTGAATTCAAAACAAAACTTACAGGTTGTGAAGGGTCGAGAAGACTTAAACGAGCGAACTAGTGAAAAATGACAGATGGGATGCACGAAGAGGTTTTTGATTAAATTACAGTGTATTTGTAAGCAAATCTATACCGGATAAAATGTAACACTAGTGTAGAAATAATTTTTTCTGACATGATATTATATTCTACACTGTTCACTTTTACACTAATGTAAAATATTATAAATTACACAAATCTACACCAGATGAAATGGAACACCCGTGTAGAAATAACTTTTTTCTAAACCTGACATTATATTCTACATCTGACTTTGATATGTCTGGTTTCAATCTGTTGTATTTTTTTTATTTTTGAAAAATAAAAGAACACCATGTCATCAAAACAAGAAACATCATTCACTCAACTTCACTAATAATTTTATATCAAAAGTATTAAATTTTCAAAACAATATATATCAAAATATATAATATATTCTCTCTTTTTGTCATTACATACAAAAAATAAAATAGGGGGCAAATAAAGGTTATAGACTTTCACTCCTCAATAGTCTCAGAGATCTGGGATTCATCAAAGTCAGTAGGGTCAACAAGATTATACAAGCTATCATTCTGTTGATAGTAGCAAACTTCTAAGCGAAAAGCTCTAAAATTGTCTTTTAGAATGTTAACTTTCTGATTTAGTTTTTCCACTGAGTCCTCCAAGCCATTGAAGCGCATAATGAGTTCCTCAAGGTGCTCCATTAGAGTGACAATAGGGGAGGAGGAGGAGGAACTAAAGGATGAGGGTCAAGATGTTTGTCTTCAAATTCATCTTTGTTTCTTTTGTACTGCAGAGAAGGAGATGTGGGTGAGGAAGAAGCCATTGGAGGGTTTAGATATAAGAAAATAAAATAAAATAGAGATAAAGTGATGAGATGAAAAGTACTGATAATAGGAATGGTATACATATGGTTGAGGAATAAGAACGATTTTAGAAAAGAATATCAAAGAATGCAATTGGCCTTCTATCATAATGAGTACAAATGTTGGGAATTGAAGAAGTGAAATGAATAGTCTCATATGGTATATAGAAAAGAAGAGGGAAATCATAGATAGGAAAATGAAGAGTCAGAATAGAAAATATATTTAACACCTGTTATATATATTTTACCTCGGTTACATGTAAATCCAGTGTACATATTTCATCTTATTTACAAAAATGACACCGATAATTTTTTTAAAGCGTCTCTACAAGGTCTGAAAAAGTTATAGTAAAGAAGTGGGAAATCATAGACAAAAAACTAAAGAGTCAAAATATAACGTAGCTAATATATACCTATTAATATTAGTATCTAGTGTAGTAATTATCTGTTAAACTGGTTACATGTACATTCGGTGTAAATATTTTATCTTATTTACAAAAATGCCATGGGTCATTTTTTTAAACCGTCTCTGAAAGTACCAATTTAAAAATGGAGTTTTAAAAAGCATATTTTGCAGTAGTTTGCTACATTTTGAAAACTTCTGTGGTAATATTGCTCCTAAAAAACTTTAGATACCCAGTGCTCTCGAGTGAAAACTTTCAAGGCAAATTTACACCTTAACCCTAAAAAATAAATCATTCTAAATTTAGTAAAAACAAAGAAAATCCCAAGAGCTGGACATCCTAGCTAGCATGATATCCGAGAGTTATCTATATTTATTTTTACTTTTTCTCATACAAAAGTGTACTTAGTTATATATATATCCATATAAGTGGTTATATTGTTTGTTTGTTTAGTTGAGATAGAAATTGACTTAATTAAAATTATTTTCTGTCGATATCAAAGGATGAAAACCAATTCAGTTAGAGAGAGAATCTGTTACTTCCTGTGTTATAGACTCATGTGAAAAAATAGAAAATCTATAATAAGAAATATACCGATTGCTCATCAAGCTAGTAAACACCACCATATGCGCAAATAGAAAAATGGAACAAAACCCAGATGTGTCATTGTAACAGACTATGTTTCTCCTTTCTGTATTCGTTTACCAATCATAAATGACTTAATATATAAGTCGAGTGGCATCGTCGTAGATTTTCACAAAGATTGTGATTCCTGAGCCACAAGGGGCACATTGGAAGGAAGGAAGGAAGGAAAGAAAGTGAATCATTATATATATGGCTGAAGGACAAATATGTTATGTTGGAGATGTATTTAATGGTAATGAGATATGGAAAACGGGCTCCATTTTCATGAACAATGCCCCTCTATTATGTCTGCAAATCGCTTTCAATATCTTCATCTGCAACATCTTTCACTACATACTCAGACCTCTTCATCAACCTCGTCTTATTGCTGAGGTTCTTGTAAGTACATGTAATTATTTATAGCATGGCGGTATTTCTTGTCTATTGAGTTGAGCATTTTCTTAATTCTAAATAAATATCATGTTCATATGGATATTCATGTGCAGGCGGGAGCGAGTGTGGGTCTTTTTGTATCTACAGACAACATAGTGTCACGCTTGCTTCTACCTTTGCAAGGAATCCTCACCATTGAAACATACTCAACTATGGGCATTATGTGTTATGTCTTCCTTAGTGGAATGGAAATGAATTTAGATGACATTCTAAAAGTACAAAAGAAGGCCGCAGGTATTGCCATGGCTGGTATCATCATTCCAATGGTGATGGGAATTGGCTTATATGCTGTAATACAAAAACTTTACCAAGAACCTCCATCTTTGCTATTCAATGTGGATGAGAAATATACAGCAAAAGCTTATGTTTTGTGGAGTTTAGTCCTTACTGTCACTGATTTTCCGGTGCTTGCGCGTATTCTTGCTTATCTCAAACTCCTTCACACCGGGCTTGGCAAAACTGCCTTGACAACAGCCATGATTAGCGACACATGTAGTTGGCTTTTATTTATAGTATTAATTCCATTTTCCAATAACAATGTGCAAGCATTTTGGTCGGTGCTGGGGATGATAGTGTTCATTGCTTTTTCCATTCTTGTATTACGTCCTGTCATGACGCTATACATTGAGGGAAACAAGAATGAAGAAGATACATGGGATAACTCTTTGTTGCTCGTGGTGTTGATAGGCGTTTTGGTTTGTTCTTTTGTTACGGATGTTCTCGGCACGCATTCTATTGTAGGGGCTTTTGTGTATGGACTAGTTTTACCTCATGGGAGATTCTCTGATTTTGTGATGAGAAAGATGGATAATTTTGTTTCCTTCGCTATGTCGGCTAACTTCTTCTTCCGTTCTGGTTTAACAGTCAACTTCTTCATGATTGCACAACAAAAATATTGGCCTTGGATGGTCCTGGTTATCTTCTTGCTTTCCATCCCAAAAGTTGTAAGCACTTTGATAACCACGTTTTTCTTTGGTGTACCCGTTCGAGATGGTGTGGGTATTGGACTCCTTCTTAACTCCAAAGGTGTCTTGGCGCTCATAATACTAAACATAGCTTGGGATAGAAAGGTATACAATTAAATCATCCTTCTTATATTCTTTCGTTATTCATATATATCATAATAGCTTTAACCTCCAATCACTTATTCTTCATCATATAATCATTCATTAATTGTATCATGCAGATTTTGCCTGTGGTAGCCTTTTCAATTATGGTATGTGCAGTTTTAGTAATGACAATTTTGGTGCCTCTTTTGGTTAATGCAATATATAAACCAAGAAAACGATATGAGAAGTACATGTTAAGGACCATTGAAAAGTCAAGGATGGATTCGGAGCTCCGAGTTTTATCTTATGTACTCAATATTCGGCAAGCTACAAGCATGGTAAACGTCCTAAGAGCATTGAATGCCACCAGAATTTCACCATTACAGGTGTTTGGAGTTAACCTTGTTGAACTCATCGGGCGTGCAACTGCACTTTTTGCTGCCCAAATAAATCAGAGTACCCATTTTGAATCGGAAAACCTTTCCCATCCACAATTAAAGTCAGAGAGCATTAGCAACACCTTTAAGGCTCTAGCAGAGGCATGTAGTGCAGTTAGAGTCGAAACTCTCGATGTTGTGTCACCCTATGAAACAATCCACCAAGACATTCAGAGCTTGGCAGAACAAAAACGAACAGCTTTGATTCTCATGCCTTTTCACAAAGAACTAAATGTACATGGTGATCTGGAGACAAGTAATGAGGTATGCAGAAATATAAATGAGAATGTTCTGCAAGATGCACCTTGTTCTTTAGCAATCTTTGTTGATCGTGGCCTTGGGTCATTGTCCAAAATCAACTTACACATCACGATGCTCTTCATCGGAGGGCCTGATGATCGCGAAGCCTTAGCTGTTGCTTGGAGAATGGCCAAGCGTATGGGAAATCAGCTCTCAATGGTACGAATTCTTTTGTTAGATGAGGCTGCAAAAGTGGAAACGTCAAACCAAGATGAAATTCATTGGCTATCATCTGCAGCACAAGATCATGAGAGCCAAAAGTTGTTGGATGAAGAGTGTATAGATTCATTCAGATTCAAGGGGGTTTATAACAACGATTCTATAACATACTCAGAGGAGGAAGTACACAACGGTGAGGAATTGATTTCACTCCTCCATGAATTAGATAAAGATGACTGTGACTTGTACATTGTTGGACGAGGGAGTGGTAGGAACTCCACAATGTTTTTAAATTTTATGGAATGGTGTGACAACCCAGAACTTGGAGTTCTAGGCGACATAGTGACATCAAAGTCTTTTGGTTCGCGATCCTCCTTGCTTTCTGTGCAGCAATTTGGATTTAGAGTAATGATATCTGGGAATAGAGATTTTCCCACAATGACTGATGGATCCGATCCTTTTGTAAACACACTATAACATATATAAATGTTCATTTTTAAGTCATTAGTTAATAATAGTGACTATAAAATTTTAAACTAGTATGATCAAAGTCTTAAGAAAGTCCCATGTTACAAGTATTTCTCCTTTGCATGAAAGATTAATGTGTCTAATTTATGCTCTAATAACTTTATGATTACACTAAACACAAATTTGTTACATGTGTGGTTATCATCACCACATCGTCCTTCATATTCCGGATCTATAATTATGTGCAACTTCATTAATATAACTAATGTTATTTTTTATTATGTTGAACTTGAGACGATTAATACAAATACTGTAAATAACGTGTTTTTTCGGGTGTCACCAATAATAAATATCTATTTAGATTTGATGCAAAAGATGTTCCAATTGATGGATCATCCAATTAAGCATATATATCATGACATAATCCAATTGATGCAAAAGTGATATATCTTACATAATGCACCCCAAACATATCTTTGATCAAAGGTGATATATCTTTAGCATATATTTCAATTGTTATGTACTTCTCAATTCCTTAATATAAGATCCACCTCATTTTTTTAAAAAGATTAAAGAAGTTAGATAAATAAATTAATTATAATTAAAGACACCAAGGTACATATCAAACAAGTCTCCTGTAAAGGTGTTATGGTATCTTCCAATTATACCAAGGTTTAAGAGGCTTTTTGCTAATGAAGATTATGTAAAAGAAATGTTATGGCATGTGACTTAAAGGATTTGTGATGGAAAGCTTCGCCATTCGGCTGATTCTTTGCAATGGAAGAAGATTGATGACTTATTTCCCGAGTTCGGCAAGGAACTACAAAACCTAAGGCTTAGACTCAGTACAGATGGCATGAACCCTTATGGTAGCCTTATTAGTATATATAGTTGATGGTCCATTCTATTGGTAGTTTACAACTTATCTCCCTTGTTGTGTATGAGACACAAGTATGTAATGTTGTCTATGTTGATTTTAGAACCAAAACAATCAGGAAATGATATAGACATTTACCTAATGCCCTTGATTGAAGATTTGAAGAAGCTATGGGAAGGCATGGATGTTTTTGATGCTATTAAGAAGGAGGTATTCAATATGCGAGTCATGATCTTTTGTACAATTAATGACTTTCCTACATACGAAAATTTGTCAGGATATAGTATTAAAGGCCATAAAGCATGTCCCATTTGTGAGGAAGGGATTTACTACTATCAACTTTGTCATAGAAAAAATACAATCTACTTAGGTTATATGAGATTTCTAAGATAAGGCCACCCATATAGTCAACTGAAGAAAAAAATTCTGGTGGCCAAGAATTTGAAAATACTTTGAAGTCATTGACAGGAGAACAAGTTTATGTAAAGGTGAAAGATATCAACATTACTTTCGATAAGACTACCAAGATAAATGAGAAAAATATATGAAAAAAAAGATCAGTCTTCTTTGACTTCCGTATTGGCAAAATCTTCAGGTAAGCACTATAATGATGTCATGTATGTGGAGAAAAATGTGTGTGACAGCATTTTTGGAATACTTCTCAACCAACATGGTAGTTCTAAAGACGCTTTGAAGGCAATATTAGATTTGCAAGAAATAGAAATACATGAGGATTTACATCTAAGGCCAGATGGTGAGGGGAGTTATTGTGTTGAAGAGATTAATATTTTATCCAAGGGTGAGAGAATAAGTATTTGTGAATGTTTATAAGGAATCAAAATTCCCTCTGGGTACTCATCTAATCTTAAGAAGATTGTGTCAATGAAAGATTTGAGATTAGTAGGCCAAAAGTCTCATGATTGTCATGTCTTGATGCAACAATTACTCCCAATAGTTGTTTAAGGAATCCTTCAAGATGATTTGAGACACATTGTAACCCAACTTTGCTTCTTCTTTAATGCTATATATGTCAAAGTCTTTGAGACTAAAAAGTTGGATGAATTGGAGCACAAGGGTTATGTTATTTTGTGCCATCTTAAAAAACTATTTCTTCCAGGCTTTTTTGACATCATGGTACACCTCATCGTTCATCTAGTGTGACAGATAAAACTATGTGGCCCTGTATACTTATGATAGATGTACCCATTTAAAAGATACATGAAAATCCTTAAAGGGTACATAAAGAATCCAAATCGGCCCGAGGCATCCATTGTTGAAAAATATGTTTCTAAAGAAGCAATAGATTTTTGTCAACACGCCTATCTAAAGTATGACTTACCGGTCTCACTAAACCTCGTGCCAAACATGCGGAATATTGGTGAATAGTATTGATCGTAATGAATTGCAGCAAATACATTTACACATCTTGAATAACATTGATGAAGTTCAAAACTCTATAGTTAATCATAAAGAGCTTGTCCGAAAACAAAATAATAGAATGACAGAGCAAATGCTGATTAGAGAACATAATAAATTTTTTGCACATTGGTTCAAATAGAAGGTTGAAAATGATGATTATGTATCTAATTCAATTAGATGGTTGGCATATGGTCCTAAATTTAATGTGATATGTTAGAATTTATTTAACATCAACGGGTATTCCTTTTATACTAAGTCCCTAGATGATAAAAGTATCATGCAGAATAGTGGTGTTATGTTAGTGGCTGAAGCTATGCACTTCTCTACTTCAAAAGACAACAATCCTAAATTAGTAGTCATCCCTTATTATGGCATCGTTGAGGAGATTTTGGAGTTGGACTACACCAAATTCATAGTTCTCGTGTTCAAATGCAAGTGGGCTAATGTAAACAACTGTGTTATGGTAGATCGGTTAGGATTTATACAGGTTGATTTAAAAAGTATAAATTTTGGGAATGAGCCTTTCATTATGGCAGACCAAGTAAAGCAAGTGTTCTATATCACTGATCCGGCAAATAAAAGATGGTCTGTCACTCTCTAAGAAAAAAGGATTATTGACGATGATAATTCAATTTGTGAGACCCCTTCATTTTCAGTAAGTTTACCAAAATTGAATGAAGAAGTGGATTTTAATTGATTTTTATGTGATTGCATATATTATTTTGAGGTAATAATAGCACAAGTATATTGTTTTAGTTGCATATATTATTTTATTATAACTTACAAGTGATGGGTTAATAAAGGATTATTTAGAAAAAATAACTCCAATATTTAAACCGGTTATACATGTTATCCAGCGTAAAAAGTGATTTGGAATTTTTTTTACACCAATTATACATGTTATCTGATGTAGAAATTATTTTGAATTTCAAAATATTAGTTGTTTCATATTTAAAATATGATTTTACACCGGATTTAAATGTTAATCGGTGTAAAAAGTCTTAAAAAAATACTTTATCGAAGCCCGCCCCTAGACGCATCTCTTCCTTTCTCATTTCTTAGGTTGTATGCAGTCTTATTTTTTACGTCGTCTATCATTACGCCAGTCATTATGCTATGTGGTTTTCATCTTGCTTCACTGTGGTTAGTCGTTTTTCTCTGTTATCGTTCTCGTTGTGCTTTGCTATGTACGTGTTCTAGATACTTATTTTCTCGTATACGTGTTTCGCCTTTTACATGTTCGTTTAATCTAGGTTTTGTAGTTTTTTACGATAAATGCTTGCAATTCTTTCGATGTGGTCAATCATTCTTCTCTGTTTACTATGTTTGTTTTTGTTATTACGTATATAGAAATATGGGGGTAGTGGTAATCAAAATGAGGCTAGCGATGCTCCAAGCCACTATAAGCAAAGGAGGGGCAGAAGTGCGACGCGATTGAAAGACATTTCAAAAGATAGGATGGAAGGGAAATTACTACCAATTGAATTTGACACACATTTGAACCCAATTAATGAACACAAGACAAAGTACATGAGTTATGTCAGCTTCTTAGTATGTAACAAGACTAACATCGCCATACAGAATTGGGATGTTGTTGATAATCGTGTAAAGAATCAAATTTGGGGCTCTATCTGAGTATAAGAACTGCCTATTATATATTGTATACAGGCCAATACCGAAAAATACAACTATTTGCTGATAACTCTGCTTTCAATGGAAATTATTGCAGCTCACTTACGATGTTCCCAACAATGAAGTCTTGAAGAAGGAAATATTGTCTTATTGCACCAGGTCATTCAAGACACAACTAGCTCGTCAGTATGTGCATGGCCGGGACAAAGATGGTTAGCCTTATCCTTCTCCATATAGCAAGTATCAATTCATTGATGAAGCTACTTGGGAAGAATTTGTTAGGCTTCTAACTTCTACAGAAGCTATGGTGAGTTGATATGTTGTGAAAAATGAATCTTGCATTTCCCATGTTTCTTCCTTTTCGAATGTATTGGGGATTAACTACTTCAAGTCTTGTAGGAAAAAAGAGCAAAAGCCATTAAACACGCTCTTAAGAATGATTGCCCCCACACAATGTCTCAAGGGGTTACGCGAAAGCTGAAAGATACTTGTTAGGGGCCAAGAGGAAGGGGCTATTGAATCTAATCCTAGTGTTACTCTTGCTCCCCTATCTCCAATATGTCACGAAGATAAGTGATTGTACGCTCACCAAAAAAGGAGCGGATCATTTACAAGTGATCACGCTTCGCATGATTGGGCAAAAATTGTAAGTACTACTTGTATTATTTTGTTTTAGTAGACTAATTATATTATTTCTTATGTTTGCTCTGTTTATGTTATAGGTTGATCTTAAACAATAAGAAACCCATGGCTCCTTCAAGTCAGATGGTAGGAATAACATCTTGACTTCTACCACGGGAAACCAAGAGCATGGGGTCGTATTAAGGAGTTGGAGGAGGTGTCGGTATAAGAGATTTTTTTGGAGCATCTCCACGATATTCCCCATACGTCTTGAGGGCATAGCTAGAAGCTACAGTGTCAGCTACAGTATTTCTCCCAATTGTTAAAATTGGATTTCTCTGAGTTGCAAATATCATTATCAGAGTTGTAAATACTATTGGCAAAGTTGTAAATCATATTAGAAGCTACATTGTTTCTCCCAATTGCCAAAATTAGATTTCTCCCAGTTGCAAATACCATTATCAGAGTTGTAAATACCATTAGCAAAGTTGTAAATCGTATTGTCAAAGTTGTTTCTTCTCTATTGTGGGAGTTACAAATATCATTGTTGAAATTGCAAATACTATTATGGGAGTTACAAATACTATTGACAAAGTTACAAACACCATTATCAAAATTATAAATACTATTCTCAAAATTATAAATATTTATAAGAGTTACAAATATTATTATCAGAGTTGTAAATATCATTGGTAAACTTGTAAATCATATTATCAAAATATTGGGAAAGTGAAGAGTAATTTAGTCTTTACACACAAATTTATAAATGATAGATTTAACCTCCTACGCAATCTATCATTTTCAATATTCAGAAATCTAATTTATCCTTTTAAAATTTAAATGAACTTTTCTTATCTTTCTCCCTATTTTTTTTTAAATTTATACTACAAAAAAGCAACTGTTTTATTATAGAGTACTTTTGCATCTCCTAAAAAACACGGGGGTTTAGTGCTTCTTGGGTGATTACGGATAACTTTGAACGTTTAATTATTCATTTATTTTTATACACGGGAAAAGCGAGATTAGTGTTACCGTTCTTCTTTATAATTTGTCGTCTTCTCCGGACAAAGTTTGTTCGTCCGTCCCCAAAAGCAAACGTAAGAAGCATCTTCGCACCGTATAGCAATCGTTGGAGCAAAAAATTAGAGAGGGAACAAAATGAAGGTAGCCTCGAAGGTCATCTTTCTCTTCAGAGACCCTAAAGGATTTGCCTCTGCCATCTCCGATGCTTTCCGTTCAAACTCTTCCCTGTCTTTGCGCTGCCTGTGAGTTGTCTCTCTCTGTTTATTTTCTCAAATTCTTCTTCTTCCTCTTCATCTTTAATTCCGTCAATGTCAAATTTCATCTATCTCAATATTATCGGAGGGCCTTTGTTTTTGTTTTTGTTACAGAGAAGACTCCTTTGAGCTATCCCTGGAAGGTTACGGAATCAAAGATCACAAGGCATCAGGGAGCATTTTTCACTTTGTTAATGCTGAGGGCAGTTACCAGGTTCTCTCTTTCTCTCACTTTATCACTTTGTTAATTTTCTTTTGGGAGCCAAATTAACTATATAACGAAGTTGTATTTATTGAATTAAGCAGTAGATAGCCATTGTGAGAGAGAATCTAATAACCGTTCTTTTCCTTCCTGTCTTCAACAAAAAGGAAACTTCTCCGAATTGGGATATACCAATGCCATCCCCTTCATGAATCAAAGGAAAACTTAAGATTAAAACTATTGTATGCTGCTTTTGATGCAATTCTTTGAAGTCATTTTGTAAGTCTTGAGGATTATTAATTCTGGTATCATAAACATTTGATTTTGTTGTTAATAGTCTTGAGGGTCCTGTTCCCCACTTTAACCTGAGCCATTGAAAAAATTCTGTGTGGAAGGCTAAGGAGGTTTTCTCAGGGACCCTTAGGGCTTTCCATCGCGTTATAAGTTTGCTGCTCACGTCATGGTCTCCAAGAAAATAAAAGCTAAAACGAAAACAGTGGAAGAGTTGGCGAGTGCATTTATTTCTATGAAAGTGGAAGAGATACAATAAGAATTGGGAGCTGATGTTGGGGGAAGAAAAAATAGGGATGTATAGAGAATGAGGAAGAGGTCAAAGAGAGATAAATAGAGAAGTAAAGGGGTAAAGAGATGAAATAAAGAAAAAATACATACCGTTTTAATTCAATCTCTAAAATTGCATGAAGGTTTGCAAGCAGAACTTTTATAGGAGTTTATAAAACTCCTTTTTCAGAATACTGTAAATAAAGGAACGTACAACAAAGGGCTGTAGTGTCTGTGTGTATAATTTTTCTTTAGCGCCCAAGTTTTGCTAGTAGCAACCTTATTTTACCCTAGTTAACAAAATGGAATGTTCTTTGTCACAATAATGCGATTCTTGGGATAGTTAAAAGTCCAGCTTTGGCTATACATGAATCATTTGAAGAAAGGTTGTAGACAATGGAAGCATGATCTTGATTTTACACTCTAAGGAAAAAGTAGTATTAAATTGGATATATCAATAAAAGGTTTGAAGTTCCTTCTCTTCACTTTAACACATGCCAACTTGATAACTTCTGCCATTTTCTACTGCCTTTCACTGGTTAAGATTATATTGATCATACACATTGCATGGATATGTGAAGAGTTTGATGCCAGAATTTTCTGATTTATTCATCATGGATAATGATATTTATAGATACAGGTTCAGAAATAGGATCCCTAAGATTCCTCCTAGAATTCCTATGATCTCGGGGTATTAAAAAACAGAATAATGATCCCATGATTTAAGGGATTATAATCAGATAAGAAATCATAACAGATATTAGAATAAAGGCAATCAATACAGATCTTCTATATCTAGAAATCCCTTATTTTTAGCTTCAACACTCCCCCTCAAGTTGGCGAATAGATGCCCTTCATTCCCGGTTTGCTTCTAAGTTCTTCAAACTGCGGCATCGCTAAAGTTTAGTGAGCAAGTCCCCTACTTGATGTTTGGATGGAACGTGCATTAATCCAAGGATGCCTTCATCCTCTTTTTCTTTGATAAAATGTTTGTCTATGTCCACATGTTTTGTCCTTTCATGATGAATAGGATTTCTGACCATAGCTATAGTTGACATGCTGTCACTCCTAAGTTGAATTGGAGTGTTTAATGCAAGGCCCAGTTCTTTTAGGATTCTGACAATTCATAATCTTTCACATACACCATGAGCTATTGCTTGTAGTTAAGCTTCTACACTGCTTCTCGAGACAGCTGTTTGCTTCTTGCTCCTCCATGTCACTATATTCCCCCACAACATGGTGCAATATTTGGATGTGGATCTTTTGTCTGGCTGAAAGCTTGCATGATGTGCATCTATGTACGCGATCAATTCACGTGACTTCCCTTTTTCAAAATATATTCCCCTTCCTAGTGTCATCTATAGTAGAGGATTCTATAGACTACTTCCATGTGTTCAACTATTGATTTATTTGTAAACTGACTCACCACACCAGCTGCGTAGCTTATATCAGGACGAGTGTGAGACAAGTATAATAGTTTTCCCATAAGTCTTTTATATCCGTCTACATCCACAGGCACTGATTTTGTTTCCTTCTCATCTTTAGCCTTTTCTTCTTCATCATTATGATTGTTGAGTTTACAAGCTTATTCCATTGGTGTTTCTAACAGCCTAGCTCTCAACATCCCTGTTTCCTTTAGTAGGTCCAGAGTGTACTTCCTTTGGGATACATCAATTCCATTTCTAGACCTTGCAACCTCCATTCCTAAGAAGTATATGAGGCTGCCCAAGTCTTTCACTTCAAATTCCTTTTCTAGTGACTTCTTAAGTCTCATTATTTCATCAATGTCATCCCTTGTTTGAATGAGATCATCAACATGCACAATAAGTATGGTGGTCTTGTCTTTATTGCATTTCACAAACAATGTGTGATCTGCTTGGCACTGAGTGAAACCAACTCTCTTCACGGCCTTTGCAAATCTCTCAGACTATGCTCTTGGGGACTGTTTTAGTCCATATAATGACTTGTAGAGTCTACATGCCAGCCTTAGAGATTTATATTCAAAAGTCCTTCTGGGATATCCATATACGCCTCCTCCTCTAGGTTTCCATTGAGAAAGGCGTTTTTCACATCTAGTTGATGTAGAGGCCAATCCATATTAGCTGTTAGGGATAGGAGTATTCAAATAGTGTTTAATTTAGCCAGCAAAAGTCTCTTGATAGTCAATGCCATAGTTTTGAGAGTATCCTTTTGCTAAAAGCCGAGCCTTGTATTTGTTTGTAGAGTTATGAGGATTGTACTTCTTAGTGCATACCCATTTTACACCCCACAATCTTCTTTCTTGGTGGTAATTTCACGAGTTTCCAAGTTTGGTTTTTAATGAATGTGTTCAATTCTTCTACAATGGCCCCTTTCCAGTTTGAGTCTTTGATGGTTGATCCAAAGGTGGTAGGCAATTTCTCATTTGCTAAGTGGACAACAAAAGTGCTCATAGATGTTGACAATCTATCATAGGAAATAAAGTTATCGATAGGATGTCGAGTACATGATCTTATCCCTTTTCTGAAAGCAATTGGCCACCCAAGATCGCTAGAACTAGGAACCGAGGTTGACTCCTGGGCTGGTTCAGTACTAGAGGGCTGTACATAATCTAGATTTTCCTCCTCCGCTATTGTGTCCTCTTCTGTTTCAGTGTCTGCTTCCTCGGCATCTATCTCTAGGTCATCACGTGGTGCTGTCATAGTGAGATTTGGACCAATGTCAAGGCTAGGTTCAAGGATATCCGGTGTGGGAATAGTAGGAACAGGAACTGTGGCAGTTTGAGGAGTAATTAGTGGCATGGGTGCTGCTGGTGTATTAATAAGAAAATCCCATTCCTCCATGCTCTCCCCCTAAATGGGTGTTTTGGTGTAAAAGGATAGGTGTTTAACAAAGGTGACATTCATGGTGGTGTAGAATTTATTTTGGGTAGGAGAGTAGCATCTGTATATTTTGGGTAGGAGAGTAGCATCTGTATCCCTTTTGCATCGGTGAATACCTAAGAAAAATACATTTTATGGCATGGGAATCCAGTTTTCCACCACTGTCATTGTGAACATAAGCAATACATCCGAAGACCTCTTTAGGGAGGTAGTTTAGGAGATGGGAAGTCTGGTAGGCTCATGAGAGCAGGTTAAAAGGGGTGAAATAGGTGAGGGTTTTTTAGGGTAGGTAGCCTATTGATTAAATGAGCTGAGGATGACTTCCCCCAATAACATTGGTGATACGCCACCAAGCTCTAATACCTTTTATCCAACAAGGCATGTAAAAGAGAAAAAACAACAAAGGTGAAAAATGCTTGGAGAATGCCCAGATTTTGGGTATCAATCCTCTTTAAAAGTTCATGAATGCTTATGATGAATAGGAATAGATGAAAGAGAGAAAGGGGGAGTTCAGAAATTCACATGTATGTCTGTCAAAAGCCCCCTTACACAAAAGTCTTTCCGCTCCCATTTATTGCAGTTTCCCTTCCAATAGTTAAAACTACCCAGTCAACTAATTCACACCTACCCTCACATTATATATCAGCTTTTCCTGCATTTCATGCTATTCGTTGGCCCCTTTCCCACATGGTTTGACTTTGTCTTCCCAATTTTGACACTGATTAACCGCACATTTCCTTACCTTGAACCTTTGTCATCATCTGCTTTTGATCAACTCAAACTTGGTCTTATTGTCTCAAACTTGTCTCCGTAAATGACATTTCAAAAGCCCAATTTATCTCAAAGATAGACAGGGTGTTAACCATTTATAAAAATATTGTGGTAATTATAGAAATAAATTATTGTAAACAGTTAAGATATTCTGAGAGATATGGGGAGATTATAGGTGAGATATTAGGATATTATTCAGATAAGATTAGGATATGATATTATTGTTATTCTCTATCTAATTGTACTCTATAAATTTAGTAATTCCTATGAATAAAATCACGACAGTATTTAGCTCCAAAAAGCCTACATTGTATCAGAGCATTTGCTGTCATCATACCTTCAGTATTGTCGAGCCAGTGCCGGCGAAAATCCTTAAGAGAAGTGCTGATAGTCAGACAACCCATAGTTTGACGACCAGACAGCCTCCGACGGCCTATGGTCAGATGACCAATGAGTCCCACCAGCGACGTGCGACAGCCCATCCTCTGACAGCTTCAGTCAGGCTCTGTTCTGTTCTAGCTAAAACCCAGACTCTCGAGGACAGAAGTCAAGTATAGGAAGGCCCAGCCGCCGACGACCCCGCCTCAAAACGACCTAGCAACCGACGGCCCAGTCTTTAACGGCCCCAGGGGCTCCTCCTTCTACAGCCTTAGTCGCGTCGCTATTGGGTACAGGAAAGCCCAAATGCCGACGACCTAGCTGCCACCAACCCAGTCCCCAATAGCTCCAGGCGCTCCTCAAGAGAATTGGAGTGACCTAAACCAGAAGACGGGTGCTAGCGTCTGATATATAAAAAGTTTTTTTTTCCTTTGAAATTTACAGGCGCAGAAAAAAAAGGAGGAAGAGAGAGAGTTTCTATTCCTTCACAAAGCCTCAATTTTTTTTCTCTTTTCTTTTTTTCTAATGGATACTTCATTTGATGGTTCTTTAAAAATGGATTTTCCAAGACTTGGCAGTCCACCGGGATCACTTCCACATCCTAGGGCAGTATATGCTGAGATCTTACGTGAAGAGTCTCGGCGTGAGGTAATGTTGCTTGTATCTAAATCTTCTGCCTCTACTGATTCCGCTGCTTTTGTAAGTCAGGGCACCAACTATAACTCGACTTGTGGAAAAATAACGTGACCATTGAAAAAAAGTGGGTCATATTAAAGATAAATGCTGGGATATCCATGGTAAACTTGCTGACTGGAAGCTAAAAGAAGGTAAGCCTCGTGCTAATCAAGTCTCTCAATCTCACGAGAGTGCTCCACCACCGGCCTCAACTATAAGCAAAGAGCAAATGGGTCAATTGTTCGAGTACTTTAAAACTCTTCATACTGAACAGAAATCTGCCTCTGCTGCTACTATTGCTCACCAAGGTAATAATGCTGCTGCCTTAAATACCTTTGTCCCGACCAGATGGATTGTTGGTACAGGGGCTTCTGACCATATGACTTCAGACATCAAGATGTTTGATTCCTATCTTCCTATGACCGGTCGTCAATCAATTAAGACAGCTACGGGTTCCTCCTCTCCTATGGCAGGTACTGGGACAGTCCATCTGTCAGCAACATTGCATCTTGACTCTATTTTACATCTCCCACACTTGGCTTGTAATTTATTATCTATGAGTAAACTGATTAAACAAATCCATTGCTCGGCTCATTTCTTTCCATCTTATTATGTTTTTTAGGATCTCTCATCGGGGATGATGATTGGCACGGCTAAGGAATATTAAGGGCTTTACTATCTTGATGTTTCTACCGTGAGTGCTTTTAGTTACAGAATAAGTAGTTCAGCATCAACTACAAATGACAATAATATTATATTATGGGATAAAAGGATGGGTCATCCTAGTTTTTCTTATTTAAAGCACATGTTTCCCTATTTATCTTTGAATAAAAGTATTATTTCCCATTGTGATGTCTGTGAGCTAGCCAAACACCATCGTCCTACTTTCACACCATTTATCTATAAGTCTACTCGCCCTTTCTCTATTATTCATAGCGATGTCTGGGGACCCTGTCGTATCCCAAACCATACCCAGTCTAAATATTTTGTTACGTTTATTGATGACCATACACGCATGTTGGGTTTACCTGTTAAAAGACAAGTCGGCTGTTGCCTCTGTAAGGAATTGGAAGACACGCAGCGGAAATTAACTTAAAAATTTTTCCATTCCTTGCCAGGATCTACCATATGTGTTTAAGTCAAGTGGGAAGAAGCATTACCCTCAATGTTTCTCAGCGACTTCCACAGCTTCTGGTCACGACGTTCACAGCTTCTCTCCGCGGCTCGTGCTCCCTTTCCGATCCCAAGAAGTCGACGACTCATGTCAGCTTCCTCTACTGGTATCCACACGAACAGCGTTCCAACTACGAACAACGTGCTAGCGCCTCCTGTTCCTCTAGGGCTTACTTAAGAATTCGTCCTCTCCGTCTCTATTTCGGCAGTTTCTTATCTGCAAACCTTTTGCAAATTCTCCTTCGGCCTTTTTGTGTTCTATATATTTCAAAACGTAGCTCCTAAAATCAGATATATAGGATGCTATGCGTTTTTCTCTACCGAATTGGATTTTAGAGTTAATCTTATATTAATTCCGAAATTAATACAATATCATATATTGTATAATTTGATAAGAAACTTATTAAATAAATAATATTTGTATTAAATTCATCCCACAGATTTAATTCACCTATTTATTTAACTTAAAATAAAAATAAGACTGAACTATATTTGATTTATTCTCATAAGTCAAATTTGAGATATCATATCAATTTGAATTTCAAATTCAAATATGATAGAGATTTAATTTATCCTTATAAATTAAATCTTATAAATATCTCTTATATAAGATATCCTATCAATTTGAATTTCAAATTCAAACGTGATAGAGATTTAATTTATCCTTATAAATTAAATCTTATAAATATCTTTTATATGAGATATCCTATCAATTTGAATTTCAAATTCAAATGTGATAGAGATTTAATTTATCCTTAAAAATTAAATCTCATATATCTCTTATATATAATGCATATATACGAATTTATATATATACGAATATAAATATAAATAAATATATACATCCACCCTGGATCATTCATTGAATCTGGACATGTGTTAGATTCAATGAATCTAGACATCATAGCTCGTGTTGGGCTATTTTGTGTGCGACCCTGTAGGCCCATATGAAGTTGGTAGTAGGCCATTTGCTATACTGGCCCACAAGTCGCAAGCGATCTCTAGCAAGACATAACGACTACCCAAATCTGAGGATCATTAAACTATGTAACCTTTTATACAACCATATCATGCCCCTTCTATCACGAGATATTTTGGTCATGGATGAGGCATGGATAATGTCATCCTCCTATTCCTGACCGTTACTTTATCGATCCCTGAGTAATCTGACTATAGAAATGGAACTACCTTTTCATTACAGTATGGCCATACATTTCTCAGACTCACTCATCGAGGGGCCCAGTAATATCTTTCTACGAATGTGAGGGACAAATTCCATCTTGACCATTCACATTCCTCCGCATGAAAAACCACTAAGCCCGAACATAGTCTTTATTATCACTCGGTTAAAAGTGACTTTTGACTAGGTCAAAGCTGAGCATTTGTCATGTAGGAATTCATGATGATCTCAGGTCAAAGGGTATAGTGACATGGTTTGTATATGAGAGAAGCTTATGACGTAACCCATGCAGCTCTCTCATAGCGGGTCGGTCCAACACCATGTATTCTTACATGTGCCTATGATTTTGATTTATATCTCTATACATCTTCAAAGTCATACTGGTCTTATTTCATCTCTGCTCCCGCATAGATGACCGACCAGGGACATTTAGGATAAGATCATAAATTATCCAACGATGGTCATCACAGTAAACATGCAAATAATATGATAACACAATTAATAAATTCATAAATCAATAATGTTCATAAGACAATGATTGGCCCCTAGGGCACGATTTCCAACAGCCTCCACTTTTATCGAGTTCTATCACTATGTCAAAAATCAGTTCAACACCACATTGCAAGTCTTGTACACTGATAATGGGACAGAATACTTTAACCAATCCCTTGAGAGTTTTCTTAAAACTATTTGTATTGTGTACAAGAGTAGTTGTCCTTACAGTCCCTAACAAAATAGTATTGCCGAACAGAAAAATAAACAACTTCTTGTAGTTGCTCGTGCACTCTTGTATACCTGTCATACTCCAAGTTTCTTCTGGGGGGATGTCATTCTCACGGCTACTCATCTAATTAACCGTCTTCCTAGCCGTACCCTGTCCTATATTGCACCACTAGATAAGCTTCATGAGACCCACACTATCACCCACCTTGAATACTCATTACCACTTCGAGTTTTTGGTTGTTCTGTCTTTGTCCATCAGCATCACCCACCATCCAAGTTTGATCCCATATCTGTCAAGTGTGTCTTCTTAGGCTATTCCAATTCTCAAAAAGGATACCGATGCTATGACCCTATCACTAAACGCCTCTTTATTAGTCAAGATGTTACTTTCGCAGAAAATGAACCCTATTTCACCGCTTTTTCAACTCAGGGGAGAATTGGAATAAGTTTATGTTTGAGTGTATTCCAGAACCCATACCTCTATCTACCGCCATTCCGCTCTCTATGAACCTATCCAATGTTATGCCACGGCTAGAGGTCCAAACTCAAAAGTTTGATAATACTTATTCACGTAGAAATAAACATGTAGTTGGGTCCAGCATACCTGGAGAAGTCCTAATCTCATCACTGGTGTAAGGTCCTGTGAGCGCTGATGAGATTACTCGAGCAACAGAGACAAGAGAGGAAGAACTTCGTATTGCATTAAGAAAGAAAACTCGAGCATGTACCAAACATCCTATTCAGAAGTATGTTTCTTACTCTTCTCTCTTTGAGAAGCATTACAACTTTGTTACTAATCTTGATCAACTTCAAATCCCGAAAACCATATATGAAGCTCTTGAGAGTCCAAAATGGAAAAATGCAGTAATGGAAGAAATTCGAGCATTAGAAAAGAATGAGGCATGGGACACTACCAGAAGGAACCAAACTTGTGGGATGTAAATGGGTGTTCATACCAAAATTTAATACTGATGGTTCATTAAATAAGTACAAGGCAAGGCTAGTTGCCAAGGGATTCACCTAGACTTGTGGAATTGACTACAATGAAACGTTTGCCCCTGTTGCCAAGTTAAATACCATTCGGGTTCTATTCTCCATTTCTGCAAATCTCGATTAGCCACTCCAACAACTTGACATCAAAAATGCATTTTTTAATGGGAATTATGGGAGGAGGTCTACATGAGTATCTCACTCGGATTTGATAAAGAGAAAGATGGTCAGGTATGTAGACTAAAAAAGTCAATTTATGGCTTAAAATAATCACCACGTGCTTGGTTTGACAGATTCACTACTGTACTAAAGGGGGAAGGTTACAAACAAAGCTTGTCAGATCACCCCATGTTTGTATTAAAAGATGGTGATCTAATAACTATCCTCATTGTATATGTGAATGACATTATTCTCACAGGGAATAACATCAAGGAGATGGAGAGAGTTAAAATTGCCCTCAATAAATAGTTTGAAGTAAAAGATCTTGGGAAACTGGAGTATTTCCTAGGTATGGAAGTAGTAAAGTCCTAAAAAGGGATCTATGTTGCTCAAAAGAAGTATATACTGGATCTTTTCAAGGAAACAGGAATGCTTGGGTGTCGACCAAGCAAAGTACTTATTTGTCCTAAAAAGAAACCAATCAAGAAAAAGGAAGCAGTCCAAAAACAAAAACAAAAACAAAAACAGGAGGCAAATGAGACAGCAACAGATAAAGGCCACTATCAACGACTAGTTGGTAAGTTCATATATCTCTCACATACTAGGCCAAATATTGCCTTTGCAGGAAGTGTAGCTAGTCAACACATGTATGATCCCAAGAAGAAGCATCTAGATGCAGCTTATCAAATTCTAAGATATCTTAAAGGTACACCTGACAAGGGATTGTTCTTTAAAAAGAACAATGTTAGAGATGTTGAAATCTTTACAGATACAGGTTATGCAAGAGATCAGGATAACAATAGGTCTACATCTGGATATTGCACCTTTGTGTGGGGTAATTTAGTGACTTGGCAAAATCAGAAGCAGAGAGTTGTTGCCAAGAATAGTGCAGAATCTGAGTTAAGAGCCCTATCCCAAGGCATTATGGAAGGGCTCTAGTTGAAAAGAGTGGCAGAAGAAGCATATTTTCAGTTTGATTCTCCACTGAAATTCTACTGTGATAACAAAGTAGCCTTAAGTATGGCACTAAATCCTATTCAATATAGCAGAACTAAACATGTGGATGTGCACAGACATTTTATTAGAGAAAAAGTTGAAGATGGGATCATCAGTCTGTCATCTGTTCCCACCAAGTTACAAATAGCCGACATCCTTACTAAAGGACTACCAAAAGATGGGTTCGAATGCTTTGTAGGCAAGTTGGACATGATCAATATCTATGATCATGTTATGATAATAATTAATTATTGTAAACAGTTAAAATATTATGAGAGATATGGGGAGATTATAGGTGAGATATTAGGATATTATTCAGATAAGATTATGATAGGATATTATTGTTATTCTCTATATAATTATACTCTATAAATTCAGTAGCTCCTATGAATAAAATCACGGCAGTATTCAGGCTCCAGAAAGCCTACAAATATGCTTCTATGATTTTCAATTTTCCTAACAAAGCTAACAACAGCAGTAAAAGCTTTAATGTGCAAAGGTGCATATGGAGATTTGTAGAAATTGATACCCTTGATATGAGGGGGATGCTGAATAACTTTTTTGGCTTCCTGAAATAAAGGAAATAAAGTTGGTACCATGGGGAAAACAAAATAAACTCAGAGTGGGTGTTTGGTTTTAGGAGTGGAATCTTCATTTTTGGGGAGAGTAAGATGTGCTTAACTTATATTAATTGCATTTTCCAAAAACATACCCTATTTTACATTAATCGCCTGGTAACTAATCTCATGGTTTTTCTTTGTTTTATAATTAGTCTCTGGTTTTCAGTTTTTTTGGATGATAAATTTTAGGAGTTAGGTCACAAATTTCTTAACCTAACATCCTTTATAACTCCTGCTTTGAGCTAGAGAATTTGCAGAGGCTGGAAATGGTAAACCTTATAGTTAATCTTCATAGCTCTGTCTGTTTGTTTTTTCTTCTGTAAAATAATTTTTAGAAGGTGAGGTACTAATATGCTGAAGTTATAAGTGGGATTAAACCCACAATTTTCCACTTACTGGGGAGTTTTGATACCATTAGATCGTAAAACTATTGGCTTGTGTATCTCGTTTTTCATCTGTGCTGTCATCTTTCCAAATGGCTTGTGTGTATCTTTTTTCATCCGTGACATTTGATATTTCCAATTGTATATCGGAATCTAATAAACTCATATCCAGGTGTCATTGGTGATCTTGCAAAATTATGAACCACCTGTCCTCGCGTGTGCTGTTAATGAGGTTCTCAGTAAAATAGCAGGAGATAAGTCATCCCTAATGCCAAAACTGTATGTACCATTTATTTTGGAGTCATCCCAAATAAAGGGGGAAATCAAATCTTTGAGATTAGATGAGAGCAGAGCATTAGTTTACAGTATACAGATAGGTCAAGAAAGAGAAACCAATGAGGCCTTACTCTCCAAAATTGTGAAACCACCATCCTCATTGCGGATTCAGCATGAGACATTAGCATGTTGTCTTCACTTACTTAACGTGTTGAAGCTACCAACCCTTTTTCTCATTGGACAAACAGGACAGAATTTACGGAATAAATCTACTGAAGAGTTTGAGGTATATCTTTTTCCCTGAGCCTTTTCTTTCTTAATAATGGATTTTATTCAATTATATATCCACACAAAAATGTCTGTTGTGTGTAAATGGGTACCTTATGCATGCACTTACATTCACCTCATCCTCTGAAATAAGGTTAAATTTACCCCGTTTCATTTGGCCCTAAGTCAGTTTACTCTCGTGTGGGTTAAAGTGGCTTTATTCAACATTGATTTGTTCAACTACTGTTTAATTGCCAGGTGATAATTTTTTTTATTAAAGTAATAAAAATTTCCATGTTAAATGTTTCCCTTTGACTAGGATTAAGTGAGCAATTTCAAAACTCTAAATCATCAACTTATCAACTCTTTAAGATCAGTATAGCATGCTTTTAACTGTAAATTAGTTCATCATTTTGACTTTCATATGATTACTTGATGCAAACAAACTACATGGGAATTGAATGAGGTGCTTCAAATTGGGGCCAACTGAATTCATGTTTGACTACCAATGTATAAACATTAAGCCTTAAAACATGGGAAGCAGTTGAGTTAGCCTAACTCTATTTTCATTGGGTGCCCAAAAAAGAATGTCAGAAAATAAAAGGGAAGGAGAGGGAAAGCGTATTGGGTTCAGATCCAGATCCAATTATAGAAGCACTCATGCAGGGTTTAGACTAGTGGCATAGCAGATGCACCGCACAAGAGAGAAAAGGAGAGGGTTGGGGGAGCCGGAAAATTCAATGACCAAGGCAAGAAACAGGTGAGGGGCGCACCCCTTATTTAGAGCGTCAGGTAGATGGTATTTTAGGAAGGTGGAATCTCTCATATATTAAGGTGGAATCTCTCATATATTAAGGTGGAATCTCTCATATATTAAGAAGGTGGAAACTTTTCCTAGTTCTCATTTTAGGAGACGTTCATTTCTTGTCCCTCAATTAACAATCTCACAATAAATGCGATATCAGATAATAAATTAAATTTTATTTTATTTTATTTTTTTGTACAAAAATTTTTAGAAAATGGTTAAACTCATTTACGATATAAAGGTAAGGTGAAATCTCCCTTCCTCCTAAGCGATACCAATGTCGGGCAGGGTGAGCCGTCTATTACTTTTAGGCATAAATTTAGGCATCTAAGAGTTATGATGCCTCCTCAAGCGCCGCGACTGGAACCATAATAAAGTGATACTCTCTAAGAATTGAATACGATCTAAATGATTGTATATCTTACTCTTTCGTCAGTTAAACTTACTATGGGTATTAAATTCTAATTTAATTTATACATTCAATTCAGTGGGAAACCCTAATTAAATGACCCGGCCCCTCAAGGACAGATGTGAAGTCCAACAAAAACACTAACTCCTTTTTCTTCTATAATCCATGGATTTATCTTCAGCATCTAATCCTTGTTTTTTGCTAGATCACTCACACTATTGGCGAGATTTTGTCTAGCGCTACAGGCTTGAACTATTCAAAAGACAGTGTGGCATGGAATCCAACTAAGAGATCAAAGGAGAGCAATGAGCCATGGCGTGCATTATATGGTTGAGCAGTGACTTACATGAACACATGTTATGACGATTTTGGTGCCTTTAATATATAGAACCTTTAGTCTTTTTTTGTTGGTGAATGTTTAAACATTTTGTGAAGAAAAAAAAAGTAAGGTCAAGAGTAATAGAAATTTATGTTTAAATGTTGGAGAAGATAATGTAATGTATGGCAAAATTGGATTGATTGATTTGAACTAGAACGTCAACTTGAATCTATAATAGAATTTAGTTACAAAAATATTATATAAGCTATTTTATTTATTGATGTATATAATTGATTTTCTACTACTTTAATGAACCGCTTGTTGCAAATGGGCACAAATTGATAACATTTTTTTTCTAAATTATCATCTTGGATTTTTTTAGCATAAATATTTTTTTATTAGATATATTTTTATTTGATACACTGTTTGATACTAAAGGTAGGTATTTTTTTATAGGAAATTTTATAATAAGAAAGCTTGAAAAATATGTATTATAATTATTTTTTGTTGTATAATGAATAATTTTTAATAAATATAAATTTTTAAATAATTTTTATGTTAAAAAGGATATTTGGTTAAAATATAAGTTTGAGTTAAATTTAACTATTAATTAATAATTGGGTAGATAAAAATAAAATATTAAATATGTGAAGAAATTTAATGTTGCAACAATGAGAGGAGAGGTATTTTGATCTAAATAAAAGTTTATTGGCGTTTTTAAAATATTTTATATTATTTTTAATATAAAATTTAATTAATTAATTTATATATATCCCATGATTCTTGTACAATATCCCACGATCAGGAGATCCCTTCAAATAATATAGTACATGTTATAAGGTTTCCTACTGTCAGACAGTTGGAGAGATCATAAATTGGCGAAGGATACTCATTAGATAAGTGATATCAGGATAGGTAATTGTAAGATAATTTAATTTGCCAATCAATCTCTTATACCTCTATAGGTTCTCAGACGGCTTGCTCTTAGCAGCTTCAACTGGATTTTCATATAGTATACTACTATCAGCATCAAGCAAAGGGTTACAAACTATAAGAAAGCTAGTTGAGGCAGCTCCTAGTTTTCCAATTTCTTTTAGTAAATCAAGAACATATTTTTTCCAAGTCAATAAGATACATTTTATGCTCCTCATAACTTCAATTCCTATGAAGTACTTTAATGAACCCAAATCCTTCATATGAAAGTGGGAGTTAAAGAATGACTTGAATGATGAGATCCCTGAGGTATCACTCCCTGTAATCACAATGTCATTGACATACACTACTAGTAGAATTATGCCAGCACTTGTTCTCTAATAGGACACAGAATGATCACATTTACTTTGGCACAAACCAAAGTCTTTTACAATAGTACTAAATCTATCAACCATGCCCAAGGACTTTGCTTTAAGCTGTATAAAGATCTCTTAAGATGACACACTTTACCACGCTCCTCCTGAGTAATAAAACTGGGTGGTTGCTCTATGTACACTTCTTCAAGAAGATCACCATATAAGAATTATTTTTTATATCTAGTTGAGAGAGATTCTAATTATTCTTAGCGGCCAGCGAGATGAAGAGACGAACATAAGAGAGCTTGGCCACGGGGGAAAAGGTCTCAGAGTAGTCAACCCTATACTTTTGAGCATAGCCTTTAGCAACAAGGCGAGCCTTAAGGTGTTCAAGTGTGCCATCAGCCTTAATTTTAGGGGTTAACACCCATCTACACTCAATGGCTTTTTTTCTTGCCGATAAATCCATTAAGGTCCACGTACCAACATGATCAAGGGCTGTCATCTCCTCTTCCATAACAGTACACCAACCTGGGTGAGACAAAGCCTCAAGAAAGGAATGAGGTATTGAAACAATGTCTAAAGAGGCAACAAAGGCACGAGAAGCAAAGAAGAGGTGGTTATATGAAACAAAAGAAGAAATAGGATATGCACAAGTACGTTTACCTTTGCGGAGGGTAATGGGCAAATCAAGCTAAGGATCTGGATCTAGTACAAGAAGTGTCTCTGAGTCAAGAACTGGGAGATCTAGGATAAGTGTCTTTGAGTTAGGAACTAGGACAGGCTCAGGGTGAGTAGTGCTTTCTATAGGATCTGATGAGGAAGTAGACAATGGCGGGGCAGAATATGGTGTAATAGCAATAATGGTATCCTTCAAAATCTGGAATAGACCTGAGATAAAGGTGATTGACCAAGGGCCAGTACAGAAGCTGGGGCTGATGATAGTGAGCAGAGAAGGAAGAGCCGGAGTGTTAGAAGCAAAATATGCAATAGATTCCTAAAAAGTGACACCTGCAGACACCAGATAACGATTAAGAGTAGGAGAAAAATATCGATAACCCTTCTGAACATGAGAGTGGTCGAGGAAGACACACTTGAGGGACTTAGGATCTAATTTAGAGATAGAATGACGCACATTTCGAACAAAACATATAACCAAAAATCTTAGGATCAATGGGAAACAAAGGTTTGGAAGAAAAGAGAGTGGTGTAAGAAATGTGACCATTAAGAATAGAGGAGGGCATGCGATCAATGAGAAAGCAAGCAGTGGAAACCGCATCTGCCTAAACAGGTTTTAGAACCTGCATTTGAAATAAAAGGGATCGGGCTACTTCTAATAAATGACAATTTTTTTTGGCAACACTATTTTAAGCTGGTGTATCCACACAAAAAGATTGATGTAAAAATCTGTTTTGAAGCATAAAAGATCAAAATGACTCAAAAATATTCTTTGGTATTAACACTGCGCAAGGTATGGATAGAAGTACTGAATTGATTTTTAACTTTTGCAGTAAAGGCACAAAAATGAGAGAATAACCCAGAACGATTTTTCATTAAATATAACCAAGTAGTGCGAGAATAATTATCAACAAAGGTAACAAAGTACTTGAAACCAGCTTTGGACTCAATTAGACACGGACCCCAAATATCAGAGTGCACTAACTCAATAGGATACGAAGGTCGTTTATTGACTCGAGATACTAAAGGAAGACGATGATGTTTAACAAACTGACATGACTCACAATCTAAGAACAACAAATGCTAAAACTGAGGATAAACCTTTTTTAGAGATAATAAAGATAAATGACCTAAACAATAATGTACTTCAAAAGGAGTGACACTACCGGTACAAGCCATCGCACGAGACCCCTAATCATCAAGGAAGTAATGACCACCGGATTCGTAACCCTTACCAATAATATTATTCGTCAAAAGATCATGTATCAAGCAATGGTTAGGAAAAAATGAGACCCAACAGTTTAATTCACGAGTAAGTTTACTAAGGAACAAAAAGGTTAAACACAAGGTTAGGGATATGGAGCATAGATTCCAAATGAATAGAAGAGGTAGGTTTGTAAGGAATTGAAAGACACGCAGCGGAAATTATCTTAAAAATTTTTCATTCCTTGCCAGGATCTACCGTATGTGTTTAAGTCAAGTGGGAAGAAGCATTACCCTCAGTGTGTCTCAGCGACTTCCACAGCTTTCGGTCACGACGTTCACAGCTTCTCTCTGCGGCTCGTGCTCCCTTTCTGATCACAAGAAGTCGACGACTCAGATCGGCTTCCTCTACTGGTATCCACACGAACAGCTTTTCAACCACGAACGACGTGCTAGCGTCTCTTGTCCCTCCAGGGCTTTCTCAAGAGTCCGTCCTCTCCGTCTCTATTTCAGCAGTTTCTTATCTGCAAACCTTTTGCAGAGTCCCCTTCGGCCTTTCTGTGTTCTATGTGTGTGTCTATGCAAAAACGTAGCTCCTAATATTAGATATATAGGATGCTCTGCGTTTTTCCCTAACCGAAAAGGATTTTAGGAGTTAATCTTATATTAATTCCGAAAATAATACAATATCATATATTGTATAATTTTATAAGAAACTAATTAAATAAATAATATTAAATCCGTCCCACAGATTTAATTACCTATTTATTTAACTTTAAATAAAGATGAGACTGAACTACATTTGATTTATTCTCATAAAACAAATTTGAGATATCCTATCAATTTGAATTTCAAATTCAAACATGATAGGGATTTAATTTATCCTTAAAATTAAATCTTATAAATATCTCTTATATGAGATATCCTATCAATTTGAATTTCGAATTCAAACGTGATAGAGATTTAATTTATCCTTATAAATTAAATCTTATAAATATCTCTTATATGAGATATCCTATCAATTTGAATTTCGAATTCAAACGTGATAGAGATTTAATTTATCCTTATAAATTAAATCTCATATATCTCATATATATATAATATATATATACGAATTTATATATATACGAATATAAATATAAATAAATAAATATATATACATTCACCTAGATCATTCATTGAATCTGGACATGTGTTAGATTCAATGAATCTGGACATCATAGCTCGTGTTGGGCTATTTTGTGTGCGACCCTGTAGGCCCATATGAAGTTGGCAGTGGGCCATTTGCTATACTAGCCCACAAGTCGCAAGCGGTCTCTAGCAAGACATAACGACTACCCAAATTATATGAGAATCGATAAACGATGTAACCTTTTATAGAACCATATCATGTCCCTTCTGTCACGCGATATTTTGGTCATGGATGAGGCATGGATAATGTCATCCTCCTATTCCCGACCGTTACTTTCTCGATCCCTGAGTAGTCTGACTATAGAAATGGAACTACCTTTCCATTACAGTATGGCCATACATTTCTCAGACTCACTCATCGAGGGGCCCAGTAATATCTCTCCACGAATGTGAGGGACAAATTCCATCTTGACCATTCACATTCCTCCGCATGAAAAACCACTAAGCCCGAACATAGTCTTTATGATCACTCGGTCAAAAGTGACTTTTGACTAGGTCAAAGCTGAGCGTTTTGTCATGTAGGAATCCATGATGATCTCAGGTCAAAGGGCATATTGACATGGTTTGTATATGAGAGAAGCTTATGACGTTACCCATGCAGTTCTCTCATAGCGGGTCGGTCCAACACCCTGTACTCTTACATGTGCTTATGACTTTGATTTATATCTCTATACATCTTCAAAGTCATACTGGTCTTATTTCATCTGTGCTCCCACATAGATGATCGACCAGGGACATTTAGGATAATATCATGAATTATCCAAGGATGGTCATCATAGTAAACATGCAAATAATATGATAACTCAATTAATAAATTCATAAATCAATAATATTCATAAGACAATGATTGGCCCCTAGGGCACGATTTCCAACAAGGTTCAACTATGCTAGAGCCAAGAACACGGGATTGTGAACCGTCCGCAATGGTGATATTAGAAGGGTTGGCATAAGAAGTATAAGTGGAGAAGAGATAGCGGTTATCTGTCATGTGATTAGTAGCACCAGAGTCTATGATCTATTTAGAGAAAGAAGAGACAAGGGCAGTAGACTTATTACCTGTTGCAATATTAGCACTCACAGGAATCTTAGTAACTACTGGAATCATCTTAGAAATTGCGGTAGTATTAGTCACAGCCATAAAAAAGAAGGATCAGTAACAAAAGCGAAAGCAACCGGATAATGACTAAAGAAAAGAACTAGATGATCCAATTACCGGAACTCCATTAGGAGCTCTGTAAAGACCAATATTCAAACAAGTAGAAGTCAAAACAATGACCGAAATTGTCTGAAAATCAGAAACTCCAGATCTACTACAAAGGACCCAGTACAAGAAAGTCAAAATCAGGGCATGAAACTCCAGGGATGATGCCGAGAAGAGGAGTTGACATCGGAGGAACTGAAGTGTCATCAGTAATTCGCCGAAAAAGCAACTCATGTGCCGGTGCATGGAGTGACAGCAGAAACTTGTGACGCGGCTCAGTTGGCAGTGAAACTCTAGGGATTGACCAATTGGAACCCTACACTCCTCCCTAGACGGCGCGTGTCGTCGTCGAAGGCCAGGAATAAGAGGCCAAGGTTTGAAGCTACAGTGACAATAGAAAAGAGTATACGCCAGAAAAAAAAAATAGCAGACATTAGGGTTTCTAACTTGCTCCGGTACCATATAGATCTAGAGAAAAAAAATACTCTTGCTTTATTGATATTCAAAAGGGATATATATATTCATAATAAAGAATTCTAAATAACCCTAGATAGTAATAAAATAATATCATATCTTATCATGTATACAAATTATAGGATATTTATAATCTCCTAATATCTCTACACACCCATTCATCAATAATCTTGAAATATTACGATTTATATACTGCCCTTCAAGTTGGATTGTAAATGTTAATAATGTCCAATTTAACAAGGAATCCTTTGAATGTATGAAGCGGTAAGCCCTTTGTGAGGAGATTAGCCGTTTTTTCCTTTGTGGGAATATGTGTCATGAAAACAATTCATTCCACTTTTCCTATGATGAAGTGTTTGTCAACTTCCTGTGTTTTGCTCAATCATTTTGCACCAGGTTGAGAAATATATTAATTTCTTCTTTGATGTCGCAATATGCTTTGATATGAAGTTTTGCACTAATGTGTAATTCTTCAAACGTTTTTTTTAGCCATAAACCTTCACATATCCGTTGAGCCAATGCTCCCAATTTTGCTTCCGCGCGGCTTCTTGCCTCCCCATTTTTTTCTTACTTCTCCATGTCACTATGTTTCCCTATACAAAAGCACAATATCCACTGGCTGATCTTCTATAAGCTACTTGAGCTCATTCTCCCTTTTTAAACAAGAGACCTCTTTCTGGTGATCCTTTTTAGGTACTTAAGAATTCTGTAGAATCTTTAGATGTACCTCCTTTGGTGAATGCATATATTGACTATCAACACTCACTTTTAAATTTATTTGCTCTCATGTTTTACTTTGATACTGCTATTGTGATTTGGAGTAATTTCTCATGGTTTTTTAATATCGTCCATTTTGCTTTCATTATTTGTATTTTTTGTTTTCCTCATGAATACAAAATTAGAGAGGGTAGAGTTGGATGGGGATCATGAACTTTTATTATATACTTAATGATCCTAATGTCCTTGTAGTCTAGTGGCATGAAACATCTTTTTTTAGTAAGAGGTCACGAGTTCGATTCCATTTGTTTTCTTAGGCTTTAGTGCCTACCCTTCTAATTCAAAAAAAAAAAAAGAGTATATACTTAATGATGCTAAACTCTTTTGGTTTGGGAATAATATTATACCAATTATTCAATTACAAATATGAAACTCCGTGGATCTAAATTTCAAATTCAATCGCCTTTGGTTTGTTAACTTCGGCTTTTTTACCTAAATGTTCCTTACTATGCAAAAATTGTAAATTAATTATTCAATTAAAAGAATGTGAAATAATTTGCAAGTAAAATTTCTCAAGAAAGAAATTGCAATATTTTTACAGTTGACAATAGCATTCCCCTTGGAGCTTTGAACTTGAGATAGTTCTGGCACTTGAGGTTTTGTATAATCTTACGTGCGAATCAGATTGGATTGCCCAAATGAACTACTAATTATGAATTTGTTTTTGTCAAACTATTATTGCGAAATTTGTCTGATTACACTATTCTGACTTTTATTCTTTGTAAATACGAAATCTGGAGTTTCATTTAATGTTTGTTGAATTTGCAGTTGGCCTGCTTGAGTTGCTGCTTTCTTTCATTGACTTCAATACTGGCAGGAAGTTTAAAGTGGTTTTTGATATGACCTGCTTGAAATGGTAAGGTCCCTTTTACGGGTCTTTTTCCTTGACTTTAGCTGATCCTTGGTTATTTATTCTTTTTTTTTTTAATTATTTTAAGAGAGTAAAATTGGGTATTTAAGCTTACATACTTAAATACCTTTTACTTCTAATTAGGAAATGTGCATTTGTTTTTAATCCAAGACTTACTCTATAACTAGTTCTGGTTATTAGCATATATAAACATTTTTTATTTTTTAATAATCCACTTATTTTGGTTTGACTAGAAGAAAGCATATTAAGTTTTAATACCTAAGTTCCACCAGAAACATTTAAAAAAAGAAAAAGTTCAACTTGTTACTTGTTGAACTTGAAACAGTTAAGCTTCAGTAAGTGCTAGGATTTAGGCTCAAGTGAATAGCAATAGCAAGTAATCCTCCTATCCCTTAGACTATGTTTGGTACAATAAAGAGGAGAAGAGGGAAGGGGAGAGATTTTAAGAGCCATTTATAAATTCAATATTATTATAAGTATAATATAATCTATAGATGTTATAATTAAAACCCTCCCCTTCAAGAACCTCCTTTTGGAGGGGAGGGGTAAAAGGTCCCTCCGCTCCATTTAAAAAATGTTTGAGCCAAACTAGCTGAATTGGTTATTTTTAATAAAATAAATTATTTAAAAGTTCAATATGGTATATGTTCAAACAAATTATGAGTATATAGAGAATCATTATATTATATCATGATGAAAAGCAACTACCGTATGTAACATAAAATGTTCATATGGTTTAACTAATTTACATATTTACTTGTGATATATTTGTTAATTATAAATTAAGAATTGAACAAATATATTGTACTTTATTTCTATAAATTAATAGATAAAACAAATTTATACAAAGTAGTAATAGTTTTTATGAAATGATACTATAAAGTTATATGTTGAAAAAGAGAAGCTGGTCTGATTCAATTACTCGGGACAAAATTGCTAGACACGGAACAATTTAGGGATTTTCACCCTGCTATCTGTTGATGGGATTGCCTTCAATTCAAACTGTGACTGATTTCCCTAATGATTTCTGAGCAGTGGGGTCTATCCAATGGAAATTCTTCCATCTCATATATGAAATTTCTTATGGGGAACAAAAGTCTCTTTCTGGGTCGCTTGAAGGTGATATAAGAACAGCAGCTGAGAGAGAGACAGTTGGCTATCCAAGAATTATGAGGCTTTGTAGGATTATTTCCCAGCTAGTTCTAACTTTCACTTCTACCACATGATCAACATCTTGTTGGAATATTTCCCAGGTAGTCTCTTTCTTGGTTGTATGGTATCTTGGCTTAGCATGTATAGTATATGCTGACGATTTACGTTCACTAGGCTGATTCATATATTCAAAATGCAGAATATCCTGCTGCAGCATCCAGAAATGGGCATTTAGTTTTTGTAAGATACTTTATTTATTCATCTAAGTTTTCAATATTATATTGAGGAAATGATAGTTGAGGATCTTAATTTATATTGATAGTAATGAACTATTTTGAGGATTGAAATTCCGTTTTGATAATAGGGATAAGTTATTGTTGCTGTTTTTTTTAGGGTTAAGCTCTAATTTTGGTCCAGAAATTTTGTTTATGAACTGTGGGTATTTAGAAGTTTTCTTGTATAAATATGACCTTGAAAAAGTTAAAAAATGAACAATGTCACTTCTAGCTATTAAAAAAAATATCGCTTCCCAGATAAGATTGGACTTGACTATTTTTAAAAAAAGTCATTGGTTGTACCAAATAGTAAGACCTTCCCCAATCTCACCTTCTCATGATCATTAACAATGCTACATATGTAAAATGCAACTGAGGGCAAGTGCCAAGATTCAAGAGCATTCATGTTTGCTAGTTTTTTACACTCTTTTAAAAGTGATGTGTAATTATGAACCGTTTGATAAATTGTGTATTATAAGTTTGTATGAGATCTTATACCTGTGGTTTATATGATAATGACACACACACACACACACACACACAAAATTCATAAAGTTGCAGTATGAGCTATAATTATTGGACTTGAATAAGCTTTAAAACAAATATAAGATTACTTAATTTGGGTAAGCATAATCCAAGTTATGAATTACTAAATCATAGCATGAGAAAGGGTTTCTGGATAGTGTTATATACATTAATTAAATTGTAAATACCGAGATAGACACGAGTTATGAGGTTATTTTTACACAAAAGAAGAATCTTTGAGCTTTATTTAAAGACCAAGATCACCCAAAAATGAGTTTTATTGAATTATCAAAGTTAAGACATGAAATCTAGCCAGCTTGTAGTAAGTGAGAAACAGAGTAATCTAAAATATTGGGCAATCTGTATCATATGGCATCTGCTAAGTCTACTTGAATATTTTTCCTTATAGAGAGGACTCACTAAGTTTTAAAATAAGTGATGAATTTTGTAAATTAGTCCAAAATTTTAAAATTAAAATATCATTCTGGTCTTTAATATATAAGAATTAATTAGATAAATTAAATAAACTAAATAAATAAAATACTTATGATCAAATTCAACCCTAAAGAACTTATGGTTATACTTCTTGATCTGTTTAAATTAGTCAATTAATTTTTATATTAGTTATAATTAAATAATTTTTTTAAGTTTTTTTAATCTAATGAAGTTAATCAAAATTCTTATATTAAGAATTGAAAGGAGTACCAAATAAAAGAATATGATATCTAGCTTGCCTTTTAAGCCTTTGTTTTTTTGTCTTTAGGGCGAGCATAATCCTAGTAGCTTCCATTTTTTATTAATGGCTTGTAAAAGTAAGATGTTACAGGAAGAATCTCATGGTGTTTTTATAGTAAAAGTTGCCCAAAGATTGAACAAGTTGCTTAGATTGTAAAGACGAATCCTTTCATAATTGCTTTCTTGGTGTAAGTTCAATTTTATCCCATTTAATGTATTTGCTAGGTCATTAAAAAATTATCCAATATTTTTAAGTAAGCCTAGGGTAGTCATCATGGGAAGTAATAATTAATTTCCTTATCCTATAGACTTTCTAAAAATATTTTAGTGCTACTACCCTCTCCATATATAGAGCTGAGAAAGCGGGCTGGCCCGCTAAAAAGGGTCAGCCCGCTTTAGGGGCGGGCTGGCATTTTGCTAGCCTGAGCCTGCCAAAAGAGGGGTGGGCTGCAGGCTAGCCCGCCCCTCTTTTTTTTTTAATTTTTAATATTTTTAAAAAATTATTTTTAAACTTTTAGAATACTAATACAAAATTTCTAATGTTATATTAGTATAATTAAAATATAGTTAATGTTATACTCTTAAAAAATTTTATTTTTTATAAAAAATATCAAATTTTATAACTATAAATCTAAATAAATATTAACATAATATTAATCAATTATAATATATCAACACATATTAACAAATAGGTAATTATCTTTACTAGTATTCAATACTAAAAGTATTCAAAGTAATATTTGGGTAAAATAAATAATAATATTAAAAATTTAAAAATGGGCCAGCCCGCCAGTGCACGGGCTGGCATTTTGCCAGCCCGAACCCATCCCGTTTTGATAGAAAATAGGCCTAGCCTGCGAACTGGGCCTATTTTTCCAGCTCTATCCATATACACGCAAGAGAAAATTATCCAATTTTCAATTGGAGCAAGTTCTTTTCTGTAGGTATTGATCTTTGGGCTATCTTTAAAATTTGTTGGGCAATTTTGGGTTTGTATTACGTAGTTGGGCCTGGGAACTTTTAAAATAGTAAAATAAAATTTTATAATTTTATGTTTATCCAAATTCATAATAAAGTAAATATTGTAATTTCTCCCCTAATAAAATATTTGAAACATAATTCTCTCCAAAGCAATAAATATAAACTTGCCCAAAATAATTATAAAGTAACTAATGATTGAATGCTTCAGTTTCATTTGTTTATCATAATCCAATTGTTTTCTTTAAGGAAGGTTCTCTTCTAACTTTAATATAATTTTCTCAAATATATTAAATTAACAAAGAAACATATTTAATACTGTACCCATAGATTTCTTTTTCGTTCTGCCGCTTGTAATCATTATATTATATCGTTGCAAACACAACCATATATATATATATATTCCTTGTGGTGTATGGATAATGATACCAGGAAGTGAGGAGACAACTCATGAGAACCAATGGAAGAGTGACACGTCGAAGAGTAAACTTTCACCTGAAGAATATTCTTTATAAAGGTATTTTGGTTTATTTATGATGTGTTTGAATTAGCTTTTGGAGATAATAGATTTTGGAGAATAAATTTTTTAAAGAATAGATTATAGGAAGAATAAATTTTGGGAAGAATATATTTTAAAAATAGAGATGTTTGGATGATTAATAGTATAATCACTTTTTATATTAATAAAAAGGGTATGATTTGATTAAAGTATGAGAGATGAGAGAGGGTAGAGAATAAATATAAGAGATGATAGAGGAGAGAGAAGAAATAGGAGAGATGAGAGAGTGTAGAGAAGAGAGAGGAAAGTGGAGATAGTGTGAAGAAGAGATGAGAGATGAGAGAGAGTATAAGAAAAAAGTAAGGGTAAAATAGTAATTAGATAATATATAAGTTCTTTTACAATTCCAAAATCTATTTTCAGTAGCTTATTCAAAACCATGGTTTCAAACTGAGATTTTGTCCAAAATCAATTTTGGACAAAAATGATTGTTTGGTTCAAATTTTGTCAAATCGATATTTTGGCCAAAATCAATTCTAAACAAAAATTTATATTAATGTGAAATTTTCCCAAATTAAAATTTTACCCAAAATTAATTTCTAAATTATAGTAGCCACGCACTTAGTGGGTGTTTGGGAATGGTAAAATTTAAGTTTTATTAAAATTTAAATTTTAAAAAATTTTATAATAAATAATTATATTTATTTAAAAGAGTTTTTAGATTAAATTATGATTTAAAATTAAAATTTTAGATAAGTTTATCAGAGTAATTTATAGAATAGTAAAAGAGTTTATAGATTAACCAATTATTATATTACCCTTATTTTTTCTTATATTATCTCTCATATCTCATCTACACTTTCTCTTATCTCTCCTTTCTTTTCTATACCCTCTCTCTTTTCTCATTTCTTTTATACACCCTCTTTCCCCTTTCATATATCTTCTATACTCTCTATCCTCTCCCATCTCTCATCTATCATCCCTACTCCCTCCTATATTTAATAATTATACTTTTTTTTATAATTTACTAATAATAAAAATATTTTTAAAAATAACTATCCAAATACTTATTTATATAAAATTATTTTTTTTCATAAGCTATTTTTTAAAAATTGTTCAAATATCTTTTTTTTTATATTTTTTTTTAAATTTTATCTAAACGCCCTTAATTTACTTTTTTCTATCTATTATTATAATTTTTTATACATTAAAAAAATATCCCCCACTTGATGATGACACGTGAGATCCAACCAACCGGGAAAGAACAAACGAACCTCCCCTTAAGCAAAAAGCGTAAGCCTTTTGTTTGTTTACCAAACTACCCTTTAGTGTTCATGTTATTTACATTTCATGCCACTGCCGTTATATTTATAAAATTTAGTTTTTATAATTTTTTATTGTATAAAAATAAAAATAAAAAATAGCTATTAGTATTATATTTATGTTACCACTATTTTATTAATAATAAAAATCATATAATTACGTCAAAAACCACATGAAAATCCATACTTACAAAATTATTTTAATTTTTAATTTTTTATTATTTAATTTAATTTGACATTCCATATAAACTAATTATTACTTCATCTTTAAAATAGTTTTCTTTAAGTCCTAACATTTTTTTTGACATATCAAACTGCAAGCAATGAGATGGCGTCAGCCACTTGTTTTTAATAAATTTTAATTTTTGGATTAATAATTTAGAGAGAAAGACATTGATCCTTCAAAAATATGTAAACTCCAATTTAATATCTAAAAATGACTTTATACATTCAAAAACTATGACAAAAGTAACTAATTACTAATGGCAATTAGGTCATTTTACATAAATGAATTTCAGAATACTCTCTAAAAATTTCATATGAATTGAGCTATTTTAATGAACCATTTTCAAATTCTCATATTTTGGTGGTCCTAATAATCTACATCACCATCACATAAATAATTAAAAAAGAATATTAAAAATATAAATTTTTTCAATAAAAGTCAAACTTTAATTTATTGTTTTAAATTAATCTGTATTTATTGAGGGAAAGGGAAATGGGGAAAGGGTAGGTTGGTACATTTAAAAGGTGCCCAACAAAAAGGGTAATCTCCTCTTATATGGATGATTTGCTAGAATGGTGCTGACTTATTTTTTATTTTTTAAATAATATTTTAATCATTCAACATAATTTTTTTTCAAAAACACAAATTTAATTCGAAATATACTTTTTATAAATTTTAAATTTATTTATTATTAAATTTCAATTTCAATAAAATTATTACAAAATTTTAGAAAGTTATTGAAAGAAGTACTTACAAAAATAAAATCTTTAAAACTCATTACTTCTTAAGATTTAATATAATAACTTTAGTTACATATAATTTGTCTAAATATTTAAAAAAAATAGAGAAATCATGTATGTTTTAAACTTTTTTTAAAATTATTATTCTTTATAATTTGATATTTGATCATTTGAGATGAACTATAATTAGGCAATATTGGTAAAGTTGGGTAGGTAATTACACCACTATATTTGGAATAGGCTTAATAAAAAGACATTAATTATTATACATACTTTTATAAATTAATTAATAAATTTAAATAAATTAAGAATTAATAAAATAATTGTTTGCTTCATGTGGACGAAATTAAGTAGCCAATAAATCAATTAAGAATGGCAAAAGGGCCATTATAGAGTAACAGACAAAAAGATATAAACAACGACCAATTCAATTACACCACTTGTCACGGATATTATTATTTATTTGGTAAATATCACACAGACAGTAACTATAAAATTGTTTACAAATAATATTTAAAAAAATAAAAGGGAAGGGAACAAAGAGCTTTTATTTGTCCACCTCACCCAACATGTGATGCACTTTCTTGCAAAGTTCAAACTTACTTTGAACTATAAATAATAAATAATAAATAGAGAAAATAACTTATAGGGCCCCAGATTTTATATCCTTATAACATCAAAATTTGTAATTAAATTATTATATATATATAATAATTTTTAAATTTTCAAGATTTAAATAGATATGTGAGTCAACTTTTTTTTATGCACTATATATGCGTGATTTTATTTTATTTTATTATCTATACTTTTATACTTTTATTTTCTTAAATTATATATATATATATATATATATATAAATTAACAAATGAGGACTAAATTGAAAATTTTGTAGGACAAAAAAACATCTTTCCAAATTTTGAAAGTACCATAAATTTACCATTTCTGGTAATATAAATTTATAATTTTAATTAGTTTTTTTTATAATTAAATATATTTTTAAAATACTGTTAAATATTAAATAAGTAAATGTGTATACTTTTTTAAGTGAGAGTTCGAATCTTAGTTCATCTGTTATGTTATGATAAATTAATTTTTTTTGTTAGATATAATTATGGATAATATTTTAATTAGCTTTATTAGTAATAAAATATATCTTATTGAATTCTAAAAAATGTCTTACAATTTGCTCGTAAATTTTTGTAAAAATTATAAAGCATGGGCTTTTTAGATGCAATTTTTCCAGTTAAATAAACAACAGTTATATTTCTTTTGGGCAAAAATATAAGAGTTATAGTAAGAGAAAGAGAAAGAAACAACTAGGGGTGTGCATGGGCAGGGCTGGGCAGGGCAGTCCCTTGCCCGATGCCCTGCCCAAAAAATACATGGCCGATGCCCGGCCCTACCGGATAAAAACCTTAACAATTTTGGGCAGAGCATGAGCAGGCTGGGCATGGGCGGGTTGAGCATGCCCAAGTCGTGATGTCATGCTCATGTTATAAAAAAAAATTGTAATTATGAATTTCTAAAATAATACCATATTCATGTGTCTTTAAGAGTTAAATAATATCTATAATTTATTAAGAATAAAAGAACAAAGATAATAATTAAAATCTTGAGATCTATTACATATAAAAAATAAGCGTTGAAATATAAGTAGTTTGTAATTATAGCTTTGTATCAATCTCCCTAATATTGACAAAGATAAAACATCTAAAAAAATAAAATAAATAATTATAATTTGTAATGTAATCATATGATAATTAACAAAGTTAAAAAAAAAGAAAAAATTAGTATAGTTATAAATATTAAAAGATACAACTTACCTACTTATATTTCTAAAATTATCTTATAGTCACCAGTAGCTATCATATTCTCCCTTTTAAGATAAAAAAAAATAAAAAAATAAAAGAAGGGGTGCTCATGGGCAGGGTAGGGTAGCCCCTATGCCTAGTGCCCAGCCCAAAAAATACATGGGCTGTATTTTACAACCCGATGCCCAGCTCTATTTGATAAAAATTGGGCTAGATAGGGTATTTTTCTTGTGGGCTAGACATGACATAGTGGATCATGGGTATTATACACAGCTCTATAAACAACAATGAGAGAGAGAGAGACTCATGGGAGGGGCCGAAGAAAAGGGAAGGGCAACCTTTTTGCTTTCACTTGGAAAAAGACATGGTCCCACATTAAGTCAATTTTATTTATTAATATTTATTATTTTATTTTATTTCTTTGCGCTTTCTTTGCACTTTTTATCAGCTTCGCTTGCGTCACATTACAATACACAATTACATTCACACACAAGAATTCAACATCACACCATTATTCTCGTTCATCTCACATCTTCTCTCATCTCTTTCTATCTCATCTATCAATCTAATCTCCTCTTCTTCCTATATTCCTATCTGTTTGCGCAGACTTAGAGAGAGAGAGAGAGAGTGTGTGCTTTCTGGAAAAGTCCAGCTTCTAGGGTTGGTTCCTTTGCTTTTAAATTTAGCAAGAACTTATATATATAATTGCTGAAAAGCAAAGCTCTTTACGGATCTTGTGCTCTGTCTTTCTTCCCGTGAGGTAAATTTTTCCTTGCTTTCTTCTGCTCTCTGCCTTTGTTCTCTCATCTTTCATGCAAACTCAGACTTTTCTGGCCAGAAAAATTTTTCTGGGTCTGTCAACATAAGGAGAGAAGGTGAGATGAGAAATAAAGAGAGGGGTGATTATTATTTGGTCTTTTGCAATTGGGTTAGATTTGATTTTGCTCGAGTTTCCCCCCCTTTTTTGTGTGGGTATATGATGCCCATCTTTTTTTGTTTGTTTATAATTGATCTGCAACTTGTATAACTTTACCCAGAATCTGAAGGTCACTTTACAGTTTCAGTTGAATCCAGATTCTGTCAGTTTTCATTTGAATTATTTTATGATGATGGCAATGCTCTTTTTTCAAAGGTTAAACAAAGCTTCTGATTCTCTGCTTAATCCTGATAATTCAGCTTTGTATAATTTCACTTTGAATTATATATTTAATTTATAATATTTTAAATCTTTGCGAGCTGTTCTTAGAAAGTATATTTGACTCCAATCTACGTCTTTCAAAATTAGAACAAATTATTTCTATTAATTACTTATATTAAGGGTTTAATCAATGAGTAGATTCTAATACAAATAATTAAAAAGGATATTTTATAAACCACCACATATTTTTTATAAATAATTAATTTAATTAGTTTTTTTAATATTTATAAATTAGTTATGTAACTCCTATATCCCTGAATTTAGAATCGGAAGAGTATTACTTATTATAATTACATTTTATAGTTAACTACTGTTAATATAATTTGGTCTTTTTCTTGCTGCTTAACCAGAGTGTAGAGTTTTCTTGTCAAATCCTTTTTGTTTTTGGCAGTATATTATATATTTGTTTACTTAATTGATGTGTTTACTCTTTATCTTTTGACCTGTTACTGTACTTTCTGGTTTTGTCTTGTAACTTTCTATTTTTCTTCTAGATAAGTGAAGAAGCTAATTTACATAATTGAATTAAACCCGATAAGCAAATTTCTGGCCATGATATTGTTTTCATTGTTAAGTTTTCAGTAGACACCGAATTATTGTTTTGCCTCTTTTTTGCTTAATCTATCCTTTATATTATTATGTAACATTCACGACAAAGTCTTTCTTTGCAGCTGCAGAATCTGCAGGATTCATTTTTCTGCGGCCCTTGTCACATTACCTCAAACCGCTTGAATGACAACAAGATATTTCTGCTTCAGTGTCTGATAAAAAGAAGACACTTTAGTTTTATTGGAGTATATCGTAGTCTGGGTGCAAGATTGCTTATATGAGAATTCTTTCTTTAAACAACTGAACTAATAAAGGACTCAGTACAATACAAAGTAAGATGGGATATATGTGTGACTTCTGTGGAGAACAGAGGTCCATGGTGTATTGCCGTTCCGATGCTGCATGCTTGTGTTTGTCATGTGATCGAAATGTTCATTCCGCTAATGCCCTTTCGAGACGCCATTCGAGAACCTTAGTATGTGAGAGATGCAATTCACAACCTGCCCATGTAAGGTGTACCGAAGAGAGGATTTCACTATGTCAGAATTGTGATTGGGTGGGTCACAGTGCTTCCACGTCTTTGTCAACACATAAGAGGCAAACTATCAATTGCTATTCGGGTTGCCCCTCGGCTGCAGAACTTTATTCAATATGGTCATTTGTCTTGGACATTCCAACCATTGGTGAATCTTCATGTGAGCAAGAACTAGGTATGATGAGTATTAATGACAACAGCAACAGGAACGCTTGGGTCCCCACAGAAAGTCAGAATGCATCTGGTTCGGCTCAAGTAGTTGATATGCATGGCATGGATAAGTCTTGTGTCGGGCAATCTTCAATGCGTGAGTCTAGCAAAGAGCCTATTACTCTAGACCACACAACTGGACCTGCCAATGAAAGTCTATCCAAGGTACAACATAAAGTCATATTGCCATTTTTTATTTTTGGTACAAATATTGCCATTTTTTATTGATGTAGGGAAATGGGTTTCTTTTTGGTCCATGCTTGATGGATTTTGAATTTTTTATGCGGCATAGAAGCCAACAGTAGAAAAGCTAAGCTGTTGGAAACCCTGTGGTCTCTTCCGCATTTGTTTTCCAAGGGAGAATGATATCGGGTCCATTTGTAAGAAAATTATTAACACTTTGATCCCTACTCAAAATACAAAGTTGTTAATATATTATATCATAGTTGTCAATCTCAAAAGGGTCGTGTGTTCAAAAGGGACCAAAATGTCATTTTCTTTTATTCCATGTCCATCATGTTTTTCTAATCATTACTTAATGCTTATTTATATTTATTATCTAAAATAGGGATACAAAGGTCATTTCCTATCCTCAATATCACTTTTTTCCCATTCCATTCTTTTCCTTTCTCTGTATTAACAGAGTGCTTATTTTTCTATCAAACTGTAGAGTCTTGGGTTTTGTGGTGGTTTCATTTTCTGGATAGTCATTGCACTACCAGATATTACTATTATCTACTTTTCTTCATATCAGTAGCTAATGCAAGAAAAATGACCCTGCATGCATTTTATCATGTATATAGCTTAGTGCGTGTTTGGCATCCACGTTTGAGAATGAATTTTGGGCAAAACCTCGGTTTGAAAAAATTTCACACAAACATCAATTTTTGTCCAGAATTGATTTTGGAACAAAACCTCGGTTTGACAAAATTTGAACCAAACAGTCATTTTTGTCCAGAATTAATTTTGGGCAAAACCTCGGTTTGAAACCATGGTTTTGAATAAGCTACTGAAAATGGATTTTGGAACTGTAAAAGAGCTTATTGATTATCCAATTACTATTTTACCCTACTTTTTTCTTATACTCTCTCTCATCTCTCTTCTCTCTCCTCTCTCCTCTCTCATCTCTCTTCTTCACACTATCTCCACTTTCCTCTCTCTTCTCTACACTCTCTCCTCTCTCCTATTTCTTCTCTCTCCTCTATCATCTCTCATATTTATTCTCTACCCTCTCTCCTCTCTCATACTTTAATCAAATCATACCCTTTTTGGTAATTTATTAATATAAAAAGTGATTCTACTACTAATCATCTAAACATCTCTATTTTCAAAATCTATTCTTCCCCGAATCTATTCTCCAGAATCTATTCTTCCCAGAATCTATTCTTCCCAAAATCTATTCTCCAGAATCTATTCTTTCTAAAATCTATTCTCCAAAAGCTAATCCAAACACACCCTTAGTCTACGAGAGCTGCCAGTTTTGTTGGACTGACAGAACAGAAACTCTGAAATTAACAAATATTGACAACGAAAAATAGTGTGATAACATCATTGTTGTCTTGTTCTGGTACAAGTGACGACAGATGAAATTTCTGTTCCTATCTGCATTCAACATGAATTCATTCCACACATGTTTAGTGGGCGTGAAATGGAAAGTCATAGAGGATAGTAATAAATCTAGACTTATATTGCAATATCTAATGAGTTAGTTAAAAGAGGATAATGCCATCATTTTTAACCTATGTTGCCAACCTTATTGAGTGGGATAAGTCTTATTGTTACTATTGCTGCTTGGCCAAAATGTGCACAAATATTATCTTTTCACTGTAAAATTCTCATGATTAAGTCAAAGAAGTTTGCTAATCTCACAATTAATCTGTAGTTATACTGTCCCGGTACAAAAGGTTCTGGACTATATGAAGATGATGATAACCTGTTTGGTGACTTCGACATGGATGAAGTGGATCTGAATCTTGATAACTATGAGGAACTTTTTGATGTGGCTCTTAGTCATTCTGAAGAGCTTTTTGAAAATGGCGGGTTTGATAGTTTGTTCGGGATAAAGGAAACGTCTGCCAGTGATTCCAACCATCAGGCTGATGCTGAGGTATTGAAATCACATCATTCTTTATCTGCGAGGGCATGAGTTTTTCTATTATTGAGATTGGTCTTCATTTAATTGTACACCTACATGTTTTAAAGTACTTGAGTTCAAGCATCTTATATGGTTAAATCATAGATGGTTTATAGTGACTTCTCGATCTACATTTCTCACAGATTCTGTATCAAACTCCTTTTAGACCATGAAAGAACTGGGGTGTATCTGTCATCTGAATAAGTTTTTTAACTGCAACCAGTTCTCTGGCTTCATTTTCGGCAAAAATTGTTCTAGGAGTGTAACATGTCTTAAATTAATCTGCGAACAGGTTAACACAGAACCAATCAAAGAGCTGATGTTAAGCTTTAATTGACCAAAATTCAAAAAAAAGATGAAGAGATAGCATAAAATATCATTGCAATGCATTTGTGTTCCTCAGGTCTCTTGGTTATCTTTTGATTGCAGAGAACAAAAGAGAATTGAAGGGAAGATAACCTGGACACTTTCTTTGATTAAATTTAAATCTGACTTTTATGTTTTTTATTAGAATATGTTTGGATGGATGTTAATGGATTGAAAGGTAGGAAAACCTGCCTTTCTTCCTTTGTCTTTCTAGTTTCGTTTATTGGTTCTTGCTCTGAATTAATAGTCAGATGCAAAAATTGTGTCAGGGGTCAGTTGGACTTGTCAACACAGTGCATCCAGCATGCAGCAATGCGGCATCTGCAGATTCCATGTTAAGTACAAAAACGGAACCTATTCCCCGTTTTACTGGAAAGCAATCGCAATCAAACCTTTCATTTTCTGGTGTTACTGGAGAGAGCAGTGGTGCTGACTATCAAGATTGCGGTGCTTCTTCAATGCTTCTCACGGGGGAGCCTCCATGGTGCCCTCCATGCCCCGAAAATTCCATGAAAACTTCCAACCGCAGTGATGCTGTCATGCGTTACAAAGAAAAGAAGAAGACACGCAAGTAAGTATATCACAATCATACTAGTGTAGCGTATTACTTTCATGGAGGCAAAAAATGGTTAGTTTAATGAAGGATAAAATTTAGGTGAAGTTGCTTATATCCATTAGGTCAAGTTCTCCAATCACACGTGTTATGTTTGCTATTGTTAGTTGTTAAAATACGAATGTGCACTTATAAATTCATCTATGAATTTGACTTAATTGATATAAGTTTCATAAAATTGTTGTGGTCTCTATCAAGCCATTATTGGTTATAACATACATTAATTTTTTACCTTCTTGTTGACTGAAGTGGTAAAGTGGAAGAAATAAAATTGTAGTAGTTGTTAACAAGCTCAAAAAACAAAGGAAGGGAGAAAGAATTTGAAGTTTGAAGTAGTAATAATAATGCAAGATGCGCAGTTTCACATGTCACATTGTTAGTAACTATAAAGAACTAATTTGTAATTGCTGGATTTGTTGATACTGTGTTCTCATTTCAAAGCATATTTGCTTGCTAGGTGATTCATATAAGTTGTGTTTATGGAAACAGGTTTGACAAAAGAGTGAGGTATGCCTCTCGCAAGGCAAGGGCCGATGTTCGAAGGCGTGTGAAGGGCCGGTTTGTTAAAGCCGGCGAAGCCTATGATTACGATCCTCTGAATCCAACCAGAAGCTGCTGAGTTCACAACTTTTAACCAAGTTTTATACAAGGAAAGAAACAGACAGTCAAATACTTTCGGTGAACAAATTCTGACGCATTCTTTCTCCATACAATGATTTCTGCACGGGGGGCCAAGATACTTCAACAAATTTGAAATTATGATACAGAAAGGCATCGATCCATCGACACTTCTACAGCAATATATTATAAACTCTGGGCAAGCCAGAGATCCAAGTGTCCTTCACTCTTATGCCTGAACTGAGGTATCTGCTCATAGTTTCACTTACAGAAACCCATTTCAGCCAATGGGTCTGATTTATTATTCCTCTTCAGTTTTTACTTGGCCAATCTTGTGGCTTAATTCCTCTGTAGGGACTCCGAAATTCTTGTTAAGTCCTTAATTGGCCTTATTTACAGTTGGCATTAGTCATATTTTTATGCTGAAAAGTGGCTCCACTTGGCAGGTGTAGTTTGTAATATTTTTGCTCTTTTTTGGCCTTTCATGATGATGTATATAGCACACAATCTAAGTGTTTGCTGTTGAGTTATAATTTGCTCAACAGTTTCTTCAGACTTTGTAAATTCGACTCAGATGTACAGAATAGGATTTTGTTTTTCTTCTGGTCAAAGTTTTATTTGTATCCCTTTTGTTTTTTTTTATTATTATTAATTTTCAGGTTCTATGAATACTCTTCATTTGGATATTGTTATTTTGTTTCCATTTAACTATTTTGTATGTTGGTTGCTGCACCAGTAGGCATTTTTCCTTTGGTGTTGGAAAGGCTAGTGCTTTGGAGATTTTATTTTAGGGTTGAAAGTTTTTTGCTTCAAAAATATATTGCGAAGAGCAATTAGTATTCTACATTAGAAGAATTATGTTGCGGGTATTTATTCTTTCAATTTTTAATTTAGTAATTTGGTATTTGTATCTTTTTTATCTTTATTTTTTTTAGGTTAAGTACATGTATTTTTCTATTGAAAGTAATCTTAGTCGAGGTATTACCAAATACTAAATGTGAGAATTTCTCTTAATAAGGATTTAAACTTTGATTCATAGGATTAACTTCTTGCATTAGGTTCAACTCCATTGGTTTTCCCCCTTTTTATTAAATTTTTTAATTTTACTCACATATACCTTTGGTTATAAATCAATTAATTATAATTACTATAAGAATTAATTGATTAATTTGGGTACATTGAATATTATATAATATTAATTTATTTTGAGATCTTAGATTTAATTATAATTAATTTATTTATTTAATTATTTTAATCTATTTAAAAAATTTAACTAGCTCTTATAATTAGGATTAGAGAGAGTATTCATTTTTCTATTAAAATTTGAATGGCCCTCACTAAAGTGGACTAGAAAAAGCTATTTGCAATAATCAAAAGTCATACAAATTAATCACAATTTAAATCCTCACGTTGTAGTAAAAATTAAAGTGAAACATTTGCAGTTTTTTCCTTTTCACGAAAAGGAATAGGTGTTTTTAATTGTATTATTTTTCTTTACTACTTCCAATTTTAAATATAATATTTTAATTTATTTTATTTTTTAAATTTATAATTTTTCTCTTAAAATATTTCTATTGATTACAGGTAGTAATGGGTTTTTATGAAAAAATGGTTATGATACACATAATTAAAAATAATATTTTAGAAAAATTAATATATATTTATTATAAATAATTAATTTAACTAATTTTTCTTGATATATATAAATTAATTATCTAATTTTTATATTAAGGGCCGTGGGAGTACAATGTATTATGGGAGACATTATTTATTTGCATAAAATTTTTTGTATACTTTATTCAGTCATATTCTATTTTCCTAAAATGGAGTTAAGATGAAATAGTTGTGATTATTTAAAGTTTAGTATTGAGATATGTTGCTTCAACAAAAAAAAAAAAAAGTATTGAGATATGAATGCTGTACAAAATCAGGTGTCATATCTTCAATCATATCTCTTGAAATACTAATAAAACTCTATTTATCAGTATTTATTAGACATTATTTTGATAGTTGTTAATATTTTACATTTAAATAATTATATTAAATAAATAATAAAAAGGTAATTTATTTATGTTTTTATTGCTTTTATTATTTCTATTAATTAAATTGGTTTATTGGAAGGTATGTTTGGTTTATGTATGTCAAGAAAATATGAAAATTAAATTAGTGATGATTGAGGCTTACATAAAATATTGTAGACTGATGATATGGAACTAATTTCTATGAGGAATGGTAATTGAACGAGGGAATTATATTACCTAATTAAAAAAAATTAATTAAAAAAATCAAAAAATTTCCATTAATATAATATTATATTATATTATATTAATTCATTCTTTTAATATTATATTATATCATATCAATACTCTTTCAGTTATTAATATATAACTTATTTAATTTTTTAAAAAATTAAAGAAACTAAATAAATTAGTTAACTAGATCTTAATATAAGGCATAATTTATACTAGATTTATTTTGGCGTCAAAATTTGACATCGCATGTCATTATCACTCAAATTAATTATCAATTTTAACTTTTTATAGTATATGAGCTAACTCTACATTGTTCTTAAGGTGGAGTTGATAAATATTATTCTATTTATCAAAAGAAACTAAGTTAATCTATAATAAAGTGAAGTTAACCTATGTCAATTCACAATAAACCAATTGAATTCAATTCCTAACAATTTTTTAAATCACCAATTATCAAATTAACTACATGAATTGTGAGAGGAAATATTGATGAACTTCTGAATTTAAATCCTAAATGCTACTGTTTATAATTTTAATGTTGGTGATGATAATCTAAATTATGATAAGTATATTCCTTTAGAAATTACTTTATCTTCATTGTCTACAAAATACAAAAAGTTGATTAGTTGAATTAAAATGAATTAATCAATAACTAGTCAGTTTAATCTCTATCAAATCTATAACTCACAGACATTTAATAGAGGAATATGAATCATTCAACTTAAAAAAAATAAGAAGATAAATTAAATAAGTATAATTATACTGTGTTATAATATTATTTTAATCAACTACAACTATGTCCAACTCGTTCAAGGCAGAAGATCAATTAAAACTAAATTATATAGAAATAAGAAATTCAACTCGGATACCTAATCATTCAACATCTACTAATTCTAATTGAATCAATAAAACTAATGTGAATTATGTAATCCAATCTCTAACATGTATCTAATTAGTGCAAATGGTCTAAAAGATATAATTAGATCTAGAATTAATGATACAATTAAATTTCTTATTTGTAAATCAATGACTTTGGTTTAGCTTTATCTCTAAGGGCACATAATAAATTTAGTCTTGCATTGCTATCAAGATTTTAATAATAACAACAGGAAGAAAAACATAAATCATTGTGATTGAAGAAGATAGGAGGTGAAGATGGAACCTGAAGATTCCTTTGGTTCTCTTGCCCAAAACATAGGAAATGAGAGAGTGAGAGGGAGAGAGAGAGAGGCTGGGGAATGAATGAATGGGTTCTGGTAGAAGTGATTTCCCCCTTTCTCCCCTGTAAACAGAGGTAGTTATAGCAGAGATAAAGTGCAAGAGCCGTCGGTTCCTCTCTGAGCATGTGAAGTCCCTCCTGTTCATCCATTTCCCCTGTCAAGCATGTGCACTATCCAATAGACTGAAGCCCTGTGATGGCAACTCCTTCCCATTACATTTTAACTAATCTTTTCCACTTCAATTATAGTAACAAGTTGACTTGGTGGTTATTGTGAATATTTTCTTGAAATAAAAATATAGAAAATATAAATTATTTATCTGATGAGATAATGTTTCAATACAAGACTAGAATTATATCAATTAATTTCCAATTATCCTAATTTTATATTATTTATTAAATACTTAACATAATAGTAAGTTGGGACATTTTGATAATAAAAATTATATTTTAACATACTAAATTCTATATAAAAATAAGAGTTTATCAAGAGTCAATACGTAGCTATAACTTTAGGTTAAACTAAGTGTGCGTAGAATGAGGTGTAGAAGAGAATTTGATTAATAATTTTTTAAAAATAAAAAAAAGATAATAATAAAAAAATAAAAATAAAAACAAAAGTAAAAGGATATCGCCAATTTTAAGATGAGTTCTTTCAATTATTGTTGATAGATTATTATCGTTCATTAATATGTCATAATTATACTAATTATATATACTTAAATAATTATATTAAATAAATGATAAAAAGGTAATTTTTTTATATCTTTATTATTTCTCTTAATTAAATTGATTTACCTTAGTATGCTTGTTTTTATGAATTTTAAGAAATTAAGAAAATTAAATAAAAATTATGTTTGAGACCTACAGAAAATATTGCAGATTGACGATATGGCACTCATTGCTATGAGGAATGGTAATTGAAATTGAATGAGGGAATTATAATACTTGATTAAAGAAATTTAAATTAGAGAAAATTAAAATACTTCTATTAATATAATATTTATTGTATTATATTAATTTATTTTTTTAATATTATATTATATTAATACTCATTTAATTCTTAATATATAGTTTAATTGACGTTTATGAGATATATTAAAAAATTAAATAAATTAGTTAATTAGATCTTAAATAATATATCAAAATTATAATTATATATATATATATTAAATCTCTAATATATAGAATATTAGATAATTGTCATGGTCATAATCATATTTATAATTATAACTAAATTTAGCATACAATTTTATCAATAATAATTATTTAAAAGTACTATTTAGCATGTGATAAATTAAACAATAAATGACTTGTTCATCTAACATAAAATGGAAAACCTATAACTAAATATGTCAATCCATAATGAATATATAATTATAAAAAGAAAATATAAGATATGGAATAAAGAATTTAAAGTCATAAATTGAAATAATAAACCACAAACTATTTGATCAAAACTCTTAAACCCAACACATAAATCCCAAGACTTAAATCTAAGAACTCATAAACCTGCATATAGAGAAAATATCAAAAAATAAAATTATTTAACTTCCAATTCTAAGCATAAGAAGTTAAGCCACTAATACAAATTCTTTATTACTCAAAATAAAATTTAAATAAAAAAAGAGTTATGAATGTTTGAAATAGAGTGGCGAATATATATTTTGTACAAATTTCAGTTTTAACCCCTGTGAGGTTATTTACCATATTTCACAAAATACGTTGAATTTTGATGTGAAGCTTACTTGTATTGAAAACTAGACTTCAATATCTTTTCAACGATATATAATTGGCTAAATTTAAAGTTAAATTAAGAGAGTTATAGCCACTGAAAAGTTTGCATTAAAATCTTAATGCGTCAGCTTCAATTTTAATATTAAGGCGTCAATTTCTATGTGAGATCTTCAAAATGCTTCCGGAAAATATTAACACGTCAATCCAACATCAACACATTAATGGAATGTTTATGAAAAGTATGCTTTTCAAACTTCAATTTTAACGTTTTAACTTCAACCATTGACACGTCAATGAAGTTTTTGCGTGAAACCTTGTTTAGTGCATAATTGCATTTAACATGTTAACCTTGTTTAGGGATTATTTGGTACAAGAGATTTGGAGGAGATAGGAAATGAGAGAATATTTTTCTAAATTGGATTTATGAAAATTGGAGAAGTGGGGTTATGAAATTTTAATAAAAAAAATATAAGAAAAAACAATTAAAAATTTTTAGCCTCAATTTTCTAATTTTTTTTTTTAAATCTAACGTAGAAAACTTTTCCCTCCCCTTCCCTCTAAATCTCTCATACCAAAGAGTATATTACATTCAAAACTATTTGAATACATGAAATCTTGTACTTAACATGTCAATTTATTTCTGGAGACTTGATTTGCTTTTGTCAAAATTCAAACGTATCATTAATCCTCCCATTGAAAATTGAGATTTACCTTATGCCACGCATAAATCTCACTAGTTGTACTTCAGTTTTATTGCGTTAACCATTATTCTTAACGTTTCAATCCTTTAGAAAATGCCTAAACAGCTAGTTCATCTCTCATTAACTACATTTTTTAATGGGCTATAACTATAACACTCCATATTGATTTTATTTTAGAGAGCTTGAACAAGGAGAAAATGGTGACGTACGAGCTTTAACTTCTTTCTACTCCTTAGTTACAAAAATCATCATTTGCTAAATTCCATTATTTGAGTGTTAAAACTTCATTGTACTCGTTTAGTCATTCAAGAGAGTCTTCATTAAGTGAAATTCTCTCAATTTTCATTGTAAACGTAAAATCTGAGGCATCATCCCTTGCAGATGAAATCAAGTGAGATATCTTTGGATGTATTTACAATAAAGAGGAAGATAGTAGTGACTCAAGTTGCTTGAAAACTGGACATGCCCAGAACCAAAGCTTAGAGGCATGTCAACTCACCAAAACTTTATATTAAAAAAAAGTGATTTAACTTTCCCATGAACAAGTTTTACACCTTAGTTTACACAAATAATAATTTATACTATTATATAAAAGATTCTATAAAAACCTGAACTTTTGAAAACACTCAATTCACCCTCTCTTGGTCTTCGGTGTTGTTGACATTTCTAAAGCCATGTTAGCCCGTGAACTCCATCTCTTCTCAAGATGAAGCCCTCAGGGCATCTAATTACAAATTGATGAGCAAAAATCATGCCAATTACAATATTGCACTGTTTCAATTCTACAAATGCTGACAAAATACTCACTAAAACTATCTCACTGCAGTGCTTCAGCCAAGTTTAAAACTAATCTTCATCAGAACTGCTATCTCCAGAGATTTTTCCCATGTCATCTGATGCAACTTTTTCCTACATGCCAGCAGAAAAATGAATAGAAAGCTAACATTGCTACAAACATCAGTTTCTGTTATGTATGTGTGTGTATAAATCTTACAGGTGCTTTGTCCCAATCTTTCAATCTTGAACTTGTCAGCATATAATTATCTCGTAATGGTGCCCAAGCAGGCTCTTGAACTTCCATTTTTTCTTTACTCGCTTGAACCTGCATATGAATAGTCTGCGCCGGTTAGATAATCCATTAAACATAAGGTAGCTACTATTACCTCAAACAAGGTGGCTTCTGAACTTACTCTCACAATTGCCAGAGTTTATTATAAACAAGGAATATTATTATAAAGTGAAACTAAACATGCTACAGTTAGTTTGAAAAGTTTTCGGGTTAATAATCTTTGGTTCTTTAAGGAAGCAAAATAGCCCATCCAATGTTTTAGATGGAAATAAACTTAAATGACCAAACCATATAGTTTGAAACTTGAGGGAAAACCAAAATGAGAGTAAATTTGAGGGACCAAATATTGTATTAACCCAAACTTCTTTTACTGAATGAAAAAGCGTCATGGTGAACTGGCGTTGTAAAAAAATGCCCTCACAAACAACGCAGAGAGAGAAGGGGGCTTAAGTAAAAGAAATGACCTTTCCAGATGTGCCTGTTGCAGACAATGGCTTGCCTAACTCTGAAAAGAAGGCTTCCTTGGTCCGCTTTTTTATTTCTGGCAAATGACAAACAAGTTAGAACTGTGCACGTATTGTCAGGCATATGGGGTTGGATAATCACTTGCTTCTAATGAATCACTAATAATAATGATGATCATTTCCAATTTTCCACCAAGCCAAACAGTGGTAGCAAATGAAAACTGGACACAATTCCTAGATAGTAGAGTACATTCATGCATATATAATACTAAGACTACAACCAGGGGCAGATACAATTGACACATTCTCGCATTATTAACTCTCACAAACTCTGGTTGTTAGACGGACAATAATCTTTTTTTTTCCATTAAAACAGCAGTAAATTTACATCAAGTAAAATAAACAAAATAACATTTATTAGTGAACCAATTCTATTGAGGTGGAGATGTTGATATAAATGTGTGGACTCACAATAAAGGATAAAATCCATGAATATAAAAAAAGGCGGTCTAGTGCACAAGGTTCCCACCAGGTTGAGGATGGGGTCTGGAGAGGGATGGATATAAAAAAAATCTGTAATAAATATATATGAGGAAAAATTGGTGTAGCATCTATTAAGGCAAAAACAGTGAAAAATCATTTATTAAGTATTCTCTTTTGTTTTCCTCTACCAATTGTCATAAGACTCAAAATAGTGGTTTCCGTAAAAGAAACCATTTGGCTGAGTACCACGGAGAAGTCAGGAAGACAAGATATGTTTCAGGGTGTTAATTGTTCCTATTCAAACAAAAAAGTCCAAGGTATCAAGAATTTTCAAGTGAGTTATTGAGGGCATGTAAATAAAAGGCTTAGAAAATAAACAAAATTCCGTAATGCAATTGGGTTGGGATAAAATAGAACAAGACTTTTAGGAAACGCAAACTGAAATAATTAATCCCCCTAAGCTGATTTACTTCTTTCCCTGACTATTCAAAGCTGCAACCGTACAAAAGTCATATATTTAAACTTTTCTCTTTCCTCTTCTTTTCTCAGCTTTAGCAATAACAGCATACCTTTTGCATCTTTATTCCTTAAAGGATTCAACCCTTTCTGAGCAGTTTGTGCCTTGTTCACCTGCAAAAGGACAGTACAGTAATAAGAAAAAGAAATAAATCACCAAAAAGAGGGAAAAACTACCAAAGAGATTTAAATTCCAATCGAATACTTACAGCATTGAACAACTTAACCACTGAAAGCAATCCAGTATGAAGATTGGTCATGACATCAGTCCAAGTCAGTATAAGGAAAATTCTATAAATCATAAAAGTAAACCTCTATTTCTAAGAGAACCTAACTAAATACCTCCTTTTGTAGCAACACTTGTTAGAAATTTTTCATGTGAATCCAAGTAATTAGCAGGTTTGACATGCCCCTTTTCGGCCAACTGTACCATTAACATTATTAGTCAGTCTGATTGTCATCTGGAATTACCTTTAGACATAAAAAACTAGATACATATAAATTTGTCAATAACACACACATAAACGTATGTTCTCGAAATACATGCAAGTACGAATAAAAGACAGAACAGCCAAATTAAAATAAGATATTACCATCTTCTTTTCCTTCCTTGCCTCTCCCTTGACATGGCCTTCAGCCTCCTCTTCTGCAAGCTTGTCTGCAATAAGTTTCTTGTGCCCTGATAATACTGGACCCTACAAAGCAATCAACATGTAAGGAAACTAATTTCATTCTTTCTATATTTCCGATGAACAAGCATCTATCTTACCAATGAGCTTTCGGAAACACTCTTCTTCATAATATTCCTGAAGGCCATTCTGAATGCTCTACAACCTTCAGTAAATTTTGTAATTCCTGGCTGAATATCACCATCTTCTCCGTCATCCTCAGAATTGTCATTATTCATATCACTCACAGTTGAGTTCCAAGCATCTCCTGCTTCCTCCTCGCCAAGGGATCCATCACTTTCTTTATCTTCCTCTTCAATTACTCTCTTGGTAATTCCTGGCTGAATATCAATGACAGCACCTCCACCATCATCATCGGAATTATACTCCCGTGCTCGCTTGCGGATCAATTTCTTCATTTTCTTGTCCATTTTAACTTTCTTCTGCCCCTGGGGTACTGGCACCAATTTTGGCTTTTTATTTGACTTCTTAGGACCATGCCTTTTAACTAACTGCCTCTTTTTCAGGCCCCTTCCAGATTCTAGCAGCTGGGTTTCTTCAGCCATGGACTGTATAACAGATGAAAACCCACATTAACAAAGGCAGCTGTATAAAGAAATAGACTTAAGAGATATTAGTTGAAACAATTAAAATAGGAAACAGCCAAAACACTATTAAATTTATGCCAGAAAATTGGTTCAAATCCTCATTTTTCTGTGCCCCAAAGCTCAAATACAGCATAACCAGATGGGACTGACTCTGAAAGAAACAGAGACAGGCCACAAAACCAAGAGTCACAAACTGAAAAACCAATTTCTAGGAACCTCTTCTGCCATGGGTGGGCAATGACAATAATGTCATCTATAATTTGCAATTCGCCTCCGCCAAAAATTAATATTTAGACTAGAGCGCATGAACCAATGCAAGAATGTTCTCCACTAGACTTGTCAAACAGAAGATCACAAAGCATAAAATCAACCAGGAAATCATAACTTGGTACACTTGAAGCATCAAACAATCTGTTATAAAGTTTTACTAGTAAATATTACCGTTAATTCTGTTAATGCCTCTGTTAATTCCCTAAGCCTATAAATAGCTAGCTTATCAAATGTAAAGCAGATAGATATGACAATGCAATGATTCATTTTTCCATTCTCACGAGTTGCTATCCTTCGTTACCCTTTGTTTCTCTTTTCTTTCTGAAGTCCCTCTATTCCTCTTCTTTCCTTTCTCGTCCTTCCCTCTTCCCCCTTATTCTTTATCATTCTTGATCAATTATCATAACACAACCATACACACCAAGAGTTCAAGCAAGGAGCCATTCACCCATGGGCCCCTAGGCGGACCTATATGACACTCGGTGGTGGCATCTGTCCCCACTGAAATCTTTGAAATATGAGTAGTTAATATAAGGCCCTTTTAATTTTTGTTCCAGATCCTTTCACGAAGATGCCTTAGTAAGCCAATTGATTCAGCAAACTCCTTCAAGCCACAGAAGATGACAATTTAAACTCAAGCTTATAAATTGCCAGACACAACTTGAGCCAAGTCATTCACCCGATCATCCATCACAAATACCTTGAGAATATTCTAAACTGATGATAATATAAAGAGATTAATATAAAACTTTTCATGAAAGAATATGACAAAGCTTTGGAAACATATCAGGAGGGGTTGAAACATGATTCAAACAACCAAGAGTTGCTGGATGGCATAAGAAGGTATTGGATTATGTAACATTCCTGGTATTTGTTGGTTTAATATTTCTACTTTTCAAATACGCTCTACCATAGTGATTGTCCTAACATTAATATATATTTATCAGATGTGTGTAGAACAAATTATGAAGGCCAGCCGTGGAGATACAAGTTCTGAGGAGTTGAGTGAGAGGCATCTGTGACTCAATTGTTTTAAATAAAAAATTTATTGCAGAAACTATTTCAGTTGAAAATTTTCTTCATCTATTTGGTTTTTACTTGTTGCATTCCTCCAGGTCAAGGCAATGCTGAACCCTGAATACAGAACATCCTCCAAGACCCTATTATGAGACTGGTATGCTCCCTATGCTGCGCTCCTCTTGATTTTTTTATTTTATGGCGCTGATGTGACAAGAATGAGCCGTGCTTAAGAAATTCGGGGGTATGTGTGCAAAGCATATAAGTATAATAGCCAATGCAGGATGATAATATAAAACAATCCAAAGAATATAAGTCCCTAGTTTTGAAAATGAAGAGGGAGGAAGTATAATAGCCAATTACACACCATTAAAGCAAGAACTAGTTATCAAAGTTTTAAGCGACCATATTCAAAGCCAAATTGAAATGAAAAATTTAAAACAAAGCAAGAAAAGGTTCGACGGCGTTCTACACAGGGTTGAAGAGCTCACCGGATTTAGGGAGTAGACAAAGCCGTAGGGTTTGAAACTTCTGCAATACTTGCCAGAGAACAAATCAACAACCAGGGCTGAAAACGGTGGACGACGTCCGACGGCCAGCTGAACCAAGTGTGGAATGCAAAGTCGACGAAGAAAAATGGTTCCGCTCCTTCGTGCCAGACCAGAACGAGACCGTGTTTTGCTAGGGTTATAATTATTTTTTTAATATTTTTTAATTTTAATTTTAATTTTTTTTAATATAACGATATAATATCCAGAAACAAGGTAAATTAGGTTGATGTTTTCTTTTTAACGCTGAGCTCTTCCCTAATATTTCCCCCAAAACAAAAAAACTCCTCCAAAATATATTAAAAAATATAAATATAACTCTTACTAAATAAGTTTTATACAACTTATAGAGGAATGTTTTCTATTTGAATTTGAGTGAAATAACCTCTGTGAGGTGAGATTATGATCTAAACACTTTTATTATTGAGTGATTCTCTCTTGTGCATCCCCTTAGGATTCGATAGTGCATTGTATTTTCACTTTACCACTTTTGATCTCTTGAGGAGTATTGATTGGTTGGATTTTAGTTGTCATTCTTGAACATAGTAATTTAAATTTCCTCTATTTCCTTTGTGATTCCCTTATATTGCTTTGAGTTTAATCTTTTATTTTTTGGTTACAGCTTTAAATTTAATATTTATCTATAAGTACAAAAGTTCAAGTATCATGAAATTGATCGTCTTCATTTGTTATATAGTTTTCCATGTTATTTTAATGTGTTTTATTGTGTTTTTATACTCTTTTTGTACCAAGCTATGGTTTAATTGGGTTAAGTGCCTTTGTTTTAAGTTGTGCTTAACTACGAGTAAAATTGTCATTACTTTGTTAATTTTGAAGTGTCTTTGATTTTTAAGATATATGGTATTACAAAAATTTGAATTTTATTATAGGAATTCAGAGCAAACTAGAGAAATGACATTTTAACCAAAATCCACATAATACTACAAGGAGAGAAACAATCTAACCCTACCATCATAACCAAAAACATAAAGAGAGAGAGAGAGAGAAGGGGGCAAGCCAAAGAAAGAAACATTAACTTTTAAGTTCAAGCACTAGCCTTCACTTCTCGAAATCCCTAATGCCTTGACATTAACTTAAGAGGTAAATAAACAAAAACAAACAAAGAAAACATAGCAATTACAACTAAAAGCACTTGAGTAATAGTACTATTAGAAAAAAAATACATACAATGTCTATATATATGATATCACTAGCATGAGAATCTTAAACAACAATGCATGCAACCTACCATTAGCAGAATTATGTAAATACATATCTTACTGTGGGATACTAGCAGAAAGAAAATGCAAAAAGAAGAAGAAGGAAATAACAAGAAGAAATAAACAAACTAGATGTAGAAGCAAACGAGAAATAGATGCGAAGAACGGAGAATACTGAGGGAATGCGAACGAGAATCAGAAATGTTTGACATCGAGAGAAACATAGTATTGAGAATGGATAGTGAGAATGAGAATATGAATGCCGATGATGAGAAGGCTAGAAACTCACAAGTCAGAGAGGCGAGATGTGGAATTGGTCAACTAGTGTCTAGTGGGAGGCAAACTCACAAGACACTGCACAAAAGGGATATGTTATGATGATCAAATAGGTTAGGGTAAAACAAATGTTAATAAAAAAATAAATTTAGATATAATATATATATAGGGTCAGGCCAAATGAGCAAGGCGGTATATATTGTCCAATGCTCTGCCCTGCTCTACCCAATAAAGAGCATGTCCATGTTAGTGTAGAGGGAGAACAACAGGAGGAGTCTTTTATCCCCCACTTTTGAATAACATAGTATGGAAAGAAGTGCATAAGCATGTCCCTCCAAAGTTTAAGGCAGGACTTGAGGATTTAAAGGTAGAGAAGTGGATTAAGAGGATGGAGACAATATTCTCAATTGTCCCTTGCATCTCGCCACTAAAGGTGCAAGTGGCTATTACATACTAGAGGATGATGCGAGAGACTAGTAGGACAGTATAAGGCCACTAATATCTCACATATGCCTTGAGAAGATTTTAAGGAAATGTTCGATGGTTATTTCTTTCCTAAGGAACTGCATTTAGACAAACAATTCCAGTTTTACTCCTTGCAGCAGGATGATATGCACGAGTACCTATTTATCACTAAGTTTATTGAATTGGTAAAGTATATTCCCAGCCCAGAAAATGTGAATTACTCTCTTTGGAAGGCACAACAATTGTTGTATTTTGTCAAGCTAGAGCTGCATCAGGCGTTGACTCTATATAATCCTAAGTCGTTTGAGAATATGTGCATCAAGCTAAGAGTTATAGCTAGAAATGCCTAAGAGGTAGACCTAACTAAGAGGGTGCAGGCTCCGGTCAGGGGGCCTCATCAATTAGGACCCAGAAGAAGTGTAAAGAAGCGAAATCAGTTTAATGCTGGGAGCTTAGGTAGCTGGCGTAACAATAGAAATAGCGGTCAAAAAAGACATGATCAAAGAAGGCTGGATCAGAGGGGCCCATTTTAGAAGGCATATGGCCAGAAGGGTTAGCTGAGTGGGACCTATATTTCCTATAGAAAGTTTATGATGTCTACAATTAGTATTAGTGGCCCATGTCAGAAGTGTGGGAGACAGCACTAGGGACAGTGCTGAGAGTGCTACAAGTGTCACAAACTGAGGCATATTGCCAAATTTTTTCCCGAGAATGGGCAACCTGCTCAGAGTGCTAGATCAACCAAGACAGGGAGCATGTTTACGATGACCTAAGAGGAGGCTAGAGCATCTCCTAATCTTATCAAAGGTACTATTCTATTACAGGAGCATGACATATATGCTTTGTTTAATTCTGGTTTACTCATTTTTTATATCTATGGATTGAGCTAGGAGATTGAAATTTCTTATGATTGATTTGCCTTATGATTTGAAAGTGTCAACTTCTGCTGTAGCTACTGTCATTACTGCCATACATGTTTAAAACTTACTCTTACACATTTTTTGGTAAGAGGGATTTTGGGGGAAGGGGAGAAAAGTTGAGGGATTTTGCTCCCCTTCCCTTGTTTGGCTTAAGAAAAATATTAGGAAGGAAGGGAATTTTTTTTGAAATTCTCCTTTCTCTCGTTGGCATATGCTCCCCTCCAAAATTAGGGGAATTTAGAGGGGAGGAGTAATATTTATACATGATCAAACTAATATGCCCTTGATTGCTTTGATTTGCATGCCCTTGAGGGGCATTGATTGATTTTCAGCATGGATTGGTTGATGGCCAATAATGCCACTCTTGATTGTAAAAAGAAATTAGTGATTGTCTCCATGAGTACTACACTTATTGAGATGCCGAAAGGTCCTATATTAATGTCTATTACGAGAGTAGACAAAGCTGTCAAGAAGGGGTGCCAAGCATTTATGGTTTTCTTCTCCATTGATGTGGATACGATCGTGGGAATTAATCATATTGAAGTAGTAAATGAATACCCAGAATAGTTTCTAGAGGAGGTGTATGGTTTACCTCCGGAGCATGGGGTCGAGTTCCCGATCAAGCTAGCTCCAGCGATAGCTCTGATGTCAAAGGCACTGTGCATAATGTCTCCGTCTGAATTAGTAGAACTGAAGAAGCAACTTGAGGAATTGCTCAAGAAGGGTTTCATCGATTAAGTGTCTTACTGTGGGATTACTAGTGTTTTTTGTAAAGAAGGATGGCAGTATGAGATTGTGCATTGACTATCGACAGTTGAATAAGGTAACGATCAAGAACAAGTACCCGTTACCCAGAATCGATGACTTGCTGGATCAATTGGTGGGATCGTCCATGTTTTCAAAGATTGATCTGAGTTCAGGATACCATCAGTTAAGAGTTTGGGCTGAGGATATTTCTAAGACTGACTTTAGGACTCGATATGGACACTACAAGTTCCTAGTTATGCTATTCGGGTTGACGAATACTCCAGCTGTCTTTATGGACTACATGAATAGGATTTTCAGACCTTACTTGGATAGATTTATTGTGTTTTTTATCAATGACATGTTGATATACTCTAGGAATAAGGAAGAACATTGAGAGCACCTTCGCATTGCATTACAAATTTTGAGGGATCATCAACTATATGATAAGCTATCGAAGTGTGAATTATGGATGAACAAAGTGAAATTCCTAGGCCATATGGTCTTTGCTGAGGGAGTAGCTGTGGACCCCAGTAAGGTTAAGCAGTGTTGAAATGGGAGGCTCCCAAGTCAATGACCAAAGTGAGAAGTTTTGTGGGCCTATCCGACTATTATCGAATATTCATTCAAGGTTTTTCTCAAATTGCCATGCCATTGACTAAGAAAGACCAATCGTTTGTTTAGACTAATAAATGTGAGGTTGTTTTTTAGGAGTTGAAGACTAGGTTGACCATAGCTCTAGTACTTAATTTCCTACCCCAAGGGTACCATATGTAATGTACACATATGCCTCCTTGAAGGTCTTGGTTATGTGATGATGCAGAATGATAAGATAGTGGCTTATGCTTCGAGATAGTTAAGACCGCACGAGAGAAATTATCTAAGCCATGACTTGGAGTTGTTGGTTGTAGTCTTTTCATTGAAGATTTGGACGCATTACCTATACGGATCATATTTTGAAGTATTCAATCACTATAAGTGTTTGAAATACTTGGTTAACCAGAAGGAATTGAACAATAGGCAGCATCGATTGATCGAATTATTGAAAGATTATGACTTTGATATTAAGTATCACCTTGGAAAGGCTAACATGGTTGTAGATGCTTTAAGTAGAAAGTCAGTACACATGTTTGGCATGAGCTTGAATGAGCAATATTAGAAGGATTAACAGACATTCATATTTTACCTATAGAAAATGTTGCCTTATTCGTAGTAGTTGGAGACTATATCTTTTATTAAGACTTGAGAGCAACATAGTTAGAGGATGAATAGTTGGAAAGAATTGGGGAAGAGTTGGAGGAAGTGCCAATGGAAGATTATACTTTATGCGATTTGGGAATACTAATATATAAGAAGAGAATTTGTGTTTAGTATAATGAGGAGATTAAAAAGACCATCCTTGAATAAGCCCATAGGAGTAAATATGCCATATATCCAGGTATAACCAAGATGTACCATGACTTGAAACAACAGTATTTATGGCCAAAGATAAAGAGGGATGCAACAAACTTTGTGCTTTGATACCTGACTTGTAGGGGTCTTCAAGGGACAGGTCGAGAATGGGATAACCCATCCTGTGTCCCATCCCGATACAGCACACACAATGCATTTTGCATCCTGTGTCTCGTATCGTCCCGAGAATATCCTGTCCCGAAAAGGACCAGGACGAGAATTCTCAAAATTTATTTTAAAAAAATAAATTACTAGATATTTTATGTACAACCTGTCTATCAGTAACATATAATCAAAACACAAAAAATAATAGAAGAAATTAAATTCTCCCAAATATGATTACTAACTTAAAGTAACAAATACCATTAATTATACTACAAATACCATTAGTTTTTTAATCTTTCCACTTCACCAACTGAAGTTACTGCTTTATCTGTAAAGAAATAAAGACATATGAGAAAGAGAAAAATAAAATCATCTAATAAATAAAAAAATAATATGATATAATTAATATTATTTTCTATTTTCTATTTTTTACAAAAAATAAATGAAATAAATATATTTTTATTTTTGTTCAGGACGGGACGGGAGTCCTTAGGGTCAAACCGAGACTCATCCCGTCCCTACCATTCATTTTGTCCTGACCTGATATATTCTCGTTCTGATCCTTCACGGGACAGGATAGACTCGTCCTAAAATACCTGGGACTGGGTCAAAACAACTCGAGACAGAAAAATTTGGACACCCCTATTGACTTGCCAGAAAGTCAAGATAGAGCATTAAAGGCTAGGAGGTTTAATTCAGGGGTTAGAGATTCCTCAGTAGAAATGGGATAATATTTCTATAGATTTTATAGTGGGATTACTAAGAACATTAGGTGGATATGATGCCATTTGGGTGGTTATAGACAGATTGACTAAGTCTGCACAATTTTCCCCTATAAAACCACTTATTCCTTAGAGAAAATGAGCCAATTATACATTAATGAGATAGTGAGGCTTCCTGGAATACTGGAGAGTGTCATATCATATCAGGATCTGAGGTATACTTCAAAATTTTGGAAGTCACTCAATGTGGTTTTGAATACAAAATTAAAGTTTAGCACTGCTTATCACCCTCAGACTGATGGACAAACAAAGTGTATAATTTAGACACTTGAGGATATGTTAAGGGCGTGTGTCATTGAATTTAAGGGAAGTTGGATCCCTCACTTACCGTTGGCTAAGTTTGTATATAATAACAGTTACCATGCCATTATTCGGATGGCACCTTATGAGGCATTGTATGGAAGAAAGTGTCAATCGCCCCTATGCTGAGCTGAATTGAGTAAACGAACGATGCTAGGACCGGAGTTGGTGGATGCCACCACTAAAAAATTGAGGTTATCCAACAAAAGTTGTTGGCAACATAGAGTCGGCAGAAGAGTTATGCAGATCAAAGGAAGAGGCCTTTGGCGTTTAATGAAGGTAATCATGTGTTTCTAAGGGTCACACCCACCACTGGCATAGGAAGGTATATTAGGGCGAAGAAGTTGACTCAGATTTATTGGTCTATTTGAGATCTTAGAGAAGATTGGGGAAGATGCCTATTGGATTGCCTTGCCTCCACATCTATCTTATGTGCACAATGTGTTTCACATTTAACAATTGAAAAAGTACCACCCAGATCTATCTGACATCATAGAACTGGAGGAGGTGGAATTACATAAGAACTTGACTTATAAAGTGAAACTAGAGATCTATTAGATACAAAGGACAAATAGATAAGGAATAAGACCATTCAACTTGTGAAAGTCTTTTGGAAGGGGATGACACCAGTGATGCAACTTGGGAGACTGAGGAAAGAATGTGACGCGAGTACCCGAATTTGTTCCTTGGTTAACTTCTTGTGTCTTCCTTACTTGTGTACTTTTCTTAGGTGTGAATTTTGGGGACAAAATTATAATAGGTGGGGAGAGTTATAATATCCCAATTTTTATTTTTATCTTCTTTTTAATATTTAAGCACAATTAAAAATGTTATTTATTAATAACTTAAAGATATTAAATAATTAAAATTATTATAGTTTATTATTTTCAATAAAAATAGAATATATGAATTATCTGACCATTATCTTTCTTAAAGTTTATGATTTGATTGATGTTATTAGTTATGAATTTATTAAAATTTATGTTCAAATTTAGATATGAATTTAAATTTGGAAGATAGGGTTTAAATGTTAAATTACCATATCTGATAGAATTCTAACAAGTTATAAAGATAATAATAATATTTTATTAGATAAAATTAAAATGTTAAATCTAGATTTATCCCTCTCTCACGTCTATTTACTGCATCAGCTGTTACCTATTATATTCCTCTCTCACGTCCTTTTTCTTCCCTTCTGAATAATCTATTTTCGCACAAGCTTTGACCACCACACACCGAGAGGTATACTTTCCCATCTTCTCTCCATTTTCCATTAGTATCCTTTCACACCACTACTCCTTTCTTTTGCCAAGTCCTTTCATTATTCTGCGGCATTGCTTCTTCCATTGTCAAGTTGACCCATTGCCCTTTTTTTGCATATATTGTGCATATATATATATATATATATATATACTCACTGAGGAAGGAAGTGACCTCACACTTTCCCTATTTGGGTGTCATGAAATATATTTATTATCAAAAGTCTTAAAGGAGAATTACATTGTTCATTGATTGATCTTTCTGCCAATTGACATAAACCATCCTTTTCTTCTCTCTCATTTTCTGTACAATTTTTCTATTTTTAATGTATACATAGATATATACTTTCATCAACCATACCCATCTTGTCATCCAACTATACCCATGTGTGTGTGTGTATAAAATCTAAGCTCACCTTTTCGCCTTATCCTTCTTCTTCTTTAATAAAATAAATAGAAAATAAGCTTACTACATTACAATATGTATGTACGTGTATATATATAGACATAAATATAGTTTATAAACATAAAATCTATTTAGGAATTTTCTAAAAGAATTCAATGCTTCAACTTAATTTATTATTATATTAAACTAATATAAATTTAGAAGAAGATTCATTTTTTTGGGATAAGCTCTAAACTAATGTAAATTTAGAAGAAGATTTATATTTTTTGGGATAATTTCATGGCATTAATAAGTAATATAGTAACAGTTCTTGTGTGGTGATTTTATAGACTATCATTGGGGTTCTGGAGTAACTCCTAATAGAGCAGCAAATTATTTGTGATTGATATTGTTATAAACAGGGTCACTTGACTTGTGATAATTATTCCTTATTTTAACGAAATATAACTACTTTCCACTCATTGTGTGTACTAATATGATGTTTGTGAATAATTTGATATATATAAATCTACTGATATTTATATGATTATATTGAGAAATCTTTATTGATGATTTTATTGAAAATAATTTTATGGGACTTAAAGTTTAATTTGAAAAGTTGAATTGAGATCAGAAATTTATTATATCATGTCATTAGCATTTAATGAAAGTTATTATCTTGAGAAAAACCCTATTGTAATATTTATTAATTAGCAAGTTATTGATATTTTTTTATTAATATTATTATCTTGAAAATTATATGTATTGGGAATTGGTGATGAGGGAGTTGTATTTCTACAACTTGGTATAACCTCCATTTAGGGTTGTGCACAAAGCCTGTGGCCCGGTATGCCCACCCGAGCCCGCAATAAAAATGTCTTGTCCAACCAGATAAATATAGGGTAGGGTTGGGCATCGGGCTGCAAAATACAGCGTATGCATTTTTCAGGTTGGGCACCGGGCATGGGGGTTGCCCTGCCTATGAGCACCCATTTTTTTTATTTTTTTCTCTATCTTTGAAGGGAGAATGTGATAGCTATTGGTGACTAAAATGTCATTTTAGAAATATGAGTAGTTAAGTAGGTAAGTTGTATCTTTTAATATTTATAATTATACTAATTTTTTCTTTTTTTAACTTTGTTAATTATCATATGATTACATTACAAATTATAATTGCTTATTTTACTTTTTAGATGCTTTATCTTTATCAATATTGGGGAGATTGATACAAAGTTATAATTACAAACTACTTAGACTTCAACGCTTATTTTTTATATGCAATGGATTTCAAGATTTTAATTATTATCTTTATTGCCTTATTCTTAGTAGATTATAGATATTATTTAACTCTTGAACACACATGAATATGGTATTATTTTAGAAGTTCATAATTGCATATTTTTTTCACAACATAAGCATGGCATCACGACTTGGACATACCCAGCCTGCCCATGCCCAGCCCAAAATTGTTAAGACTTTTACCGGGTAGGATCAGACATTAGGCTGCAAAATGTAGCCCATATTTTTTTTGGGCAGGGCACCAGGTAGGAGCTACCCTACCCAACCTTACCTATGCACACCCTTACCTCCATTAAAGCTAGATGATTGACTTTTGTCCCATTTGTTTACCAAGGGACTTGCTTCACTTGTTTACTGAGGGGCTGCGATACCCTCTACCTATATACCAATGGGGAATGAACATATGGTCCGGTCATATGTGCTGTAGATTTTGGTTGGTCTATAACACTTGATCGGTTAGCTTTTTGGATGGCCAGTCATATGGTAGTTATCACTAGCCCAGAAGTTCGGTCAGTGGGAATAAGACAATTCGGTGGAATTGATAGTAGGAATTCGGGGGTTTATCTATTTGATTATAATATGGTGATATGTTATTTTCTATATATTATACTTTGTGAACTGTCACCCTTAACACTTCACAATTACATATTAGTATACATGATGAATGACTATTGGTTACGAGGCTTTTGTATCACCCTATTTTTATTAATATTTTTCAGGAGTTAATTCAATTGCTAGTTCAAACGGGAAGACGCCAGAGGCATAGTTGTGCTAGTTGAACTATACAACACCCTCCTTTATATTTATGTATTAAGTAGATGTATATTGCCACCATAGGGCTTACCTTTATTTATTCTCTGATGATCTGCTATTTTTTGGTCTTACTGAATAATGTGTGCTGGTAGGAGGCCAGGGCTTTTTAGGATTATGCATGTGACTTGGTAGACCCACAGGAACTATTTACTATATTATGAGTGTTATTTAAAAATTTTGCTTGCATTATGGGCATTGGTATTGTTCACTTGAGTACGTCACATAACATTCTAAAAATTTGAATTGATAACTTTGATGATGTTAAACAGGGGCTTGAACACTTTAATCGTGTTAATGGGGTCGAATTCTTTCTAACATAGTTTTACGTGCGAAAATTATATAAAATTTTTATATTCATGATAGTACCATTTTATAAGTTTCACTCTTTTTTATCATGGATAACCTTTTCAAAATAAATTACACTTTATTAACTATGATTGTGTTTGTGGATATTTTTGTCTTTTCTACCATTTTAATTATCGATTAAGAAAAGTCTTTTATAACTATGGTAGAGTTACTTTTGAATTTTAGCAAACTTTTTTCTACCATGATTATTTTTTTTGAAATAAACAAAATTTATTTATAATATTATTTTTTATATTGTATATAAAAATAGTTTTAAGTAATTAATAATAGTTATATAAAAGAATAACTTTATAAAGTGGATGCTATGTGAGCACATCATGTCAATATATTAATCAACTAACAGTTAAACTGAACTTTAAGTAACGGTCAGGGCAATATTATTATAATTTAAAACTTTCAAGGCAATATTACTCCTACAAAAACTTTCAGATATCTAATACTCTTGAGAGAAAACTTTTTGCGCAAATTTACATTTTAACCCAAGAATTATTCTTTCCTCAAAATATTTTTGTTTTGGCATTCAGTTTTTATCTCTGACCTGTAAAAATTATTTATTAAAATATAGAGCTCAAAATAACTTGATTCTTGATTTGGATGAAAGATTAATGTGTTTAGATAGAATATAATAGAAAGTTTCATTATTTAGGTGTTTTATTAGGATAATAAATTATTTTATTTTGATACTATTTGAAAATTGTCAAAAAATTAATGATCTGAAATTATTTAGAATTGTATTTTTTTTTCCTAATTTTATAATGCTGGAGGATAAAGTGTGCAATGGGAAGAATGTAGAGTAATTTTGTAATTTTATAATTTATTTTAAATTATTTTATCTTTAATTGCTAAATTAACGGGTTAAAAAATGAATAGGGTCAATTATTTCTGACCTAATGTAAAAAATGAATAGGGTTATATAGAAAGATATTGGTGACCTCATGTTTTTTTTTTAAAAAAATAGGGTCAATTATTGCAGGATCTCCGTTGGCCGGCCGCTAGAGCTCTAGCTACTTTAGCTGGTTGACACATGCTTATGCCGGCAACAGGACTCTAACCATCGAAAAATATTTGCAAAGAACATGGCAAAAGGGGTTTAAACCTATGACCCCTCGACACACCAAAATAATAGTAACCATCAAGCTATCCAAACCTTTCAAAAATGTAGTGCGAAAAAAAACAACATATATGTAACAAAACAAATGCAAGTTTCCAAGTCTAAATGATAAAATAGAATAAAAGGGTTTACAACAATTAAGTGATTAACTAGAACAAAAAGGGAATTTATAACTTTTACAAATGTAAGTCTACAAGTCTGCATAACAAGTGGAATAATAAAATTTATAACAAAAATTATACTATTAATAAGAAATTTAAGGGAATTTATAATTCTCACAAATTAAATAGATCTCAAAATATTAAGTCTAGATTATATGAATTGTCATTTGTTATTGCATGACTTGTCAATTGCAATATATAAAGTTATCACTTGTTCCATTTTCTTGTCATTTTTTTAAAAATGATGGCAAGATAGTTATTTCATAATTAGAATATCTCTTTCTCAAATTCCATGGGACTTATCAATAATTTGACTATTTTGTTAGATCTTTAAAGATAAATCCTCTCAGGTATGACTTAAATGGGATTCTCTCTTTTGATTTTTGTTGTTAATCCCCTTATTCCAATTGTTCATTCAAATCTTGACACTTGCATTTATGAAAGTTATAAATTCCTTTATATTTCTTGTTCATAGCTTAATTTTTTATATAAATTTCTTTATTTTACTTAGGCTGACTTGGAGACTTACATTTGTTCTATAACAAATATTTTTTTGCCCTATAATATTGAAAGGCTTGGTGACCACCATCCTTTTAGTGTTACAAGAAGTCATGGGTTCAAACCTCCCTTGGCTAGCTTTTCTTACAAATATTTAGCCATCAGAGCTCCATCCATAGACAGCAGGTGGCCAGCCACTGGAGTTCCAATGATGATTGACATGCAGGGCACCATTATCCTTTTATTCTCAAAATTTAATTTCATTTTAATCTAAAGGGTTCAGTGAAGGTTTAAAAAGTTTTAAGGCATTTGGAGTTAAGGAGTGTTTGGTTGGGGTTTTTTAAGAGGTGAGGGGAAGGGGAAGGGGAAGGGTAAGTATGTTTATTTGAGATAAATAAAGATAGAAAATAGAAGGAAAATCTTTTTATCATTTTGTACTTCCCTCCCTTTCAAAATTAGGGATTTTTAGAGGGGAGAGAAATTGTTCTTTTGACCCTCACAAAATTGCCTATTGAATATTGCAATGTTACCCCTGTTAATGTGAAACTTTTTTTTTTTTTTCTGTGTCTACCTCAATAACACTTTTTTTTTCCAATTGATTTTATTATTTTTAGAGTAAAGATACACCCAGTATCCTAAACTAATTTTGATGGTGCAATTAGCACTATAAAGTATTTAAGATGTAATTTGCATTCTAAAGTATTTTTTTAGTGCAATTAGTACCTGAAAATATTTAAGAGGGCAACGTTGATATTTAGATTTTAGTGACATTGGTAGAAGACGGATCTACTAGTGCTCCTTCAATCTAGTCCTTGCACACATAGGGGAGCAATTTCAGAACCCTAAATCTCTCTTTACTCTTCCTCATTCTCAATCTTTTTCATTTACTAAATTATTTAAAAATAATTATACAAGTAGAATTTTAAACAATAATGTGTAAAAGAAAATGCTTAGGTGGAAGGGTTTAGATAGAATTTTAAGATGTCAGTGGAGAGTGTTAATTATACCAAAAAATAATTTGGGATGCTAATTATACCCTTAAATACTTTAGATGCCAATTATATAAAAAAATATTTTAAAATATAAATTATATTATTAAATATTTTAGGTATTAATAACACCACCAAAATAAATTAAATTTGAGGCGCTAAGTGTACCTTTACACTTCTTTTTATACATGCATACATTATAAAGGAAAGCATGTGTTTCTCTATTTTTTTTAACTCAATTGTTCAATTTTATTTTGAGAAGTAAAATATTTTAAAAACATATTAAATTTAAAATCATTTTAAAAATACATATAAAAATATTGTTTTTTTTATATAAATGAGATGACAAGTTTTTGAAATTTAAAATTAAAAAAATAATGGTTATAATATAAATATTATAAAAAAATAAGTAAGTATATATTTCTCAATTTTTAAATTATTATCATTTTTTTAACTAAATAAAAAATATTTCTCCCTCTCCCCTCCATTCTACGAAGCAAAGCTTAAGATATTATTTGCTTTAGCTGAAGGGAGTGTTTATTAAGTTAATTTAAAGGAGGATAGAAAAAAGTAGGAGAGGTTAATTAATGATGTTTTTTGTTTGGTTTAGAAGGGAAGGGGAGGGGAGTTAATTAGAAGTTAACAAATATATCATTATCTCTTTATTTAAATTTATTTACTCTTTATTTATAATATTTATATTAAAATTATTTTTTTAATTTATGAATCTTAAATTTTTTTATCTTATTTATATAAATAATAAAATTAAAAAAAATTAAAAAATATGATAAAATTTTAATATTATTTCTTATTAATTTTATAATTATTATATATTTTAATATAATATATAAATAATTTATTATGTTTATTAAGTTTTAGCAATTAAAAAAAATTAGGTGTGAGAAAAATAAAAAAAGAGATTCGAAGGTATAATTGGAATATTAAAAATTAATAAAGGGTAATTTGGTCATAATGGGATAAAAATTTTCTCTCCCCTCCAAAACTCTCTACTTTTGGAGGGGAGATAAGGGAGAGGAGGGAAGTACTAAATGACAAAAAATCTCCTATCCCCTCCCCTCAATTTTTCCTAACTAAACACCCTTTCTCCCCCCTCCCGTCCCTTCTCCTCCCCTCAAAACTCCCCCAATCAAATAAAGTCTAAGTAGCTACAGCAAATCTCAAGTGAAATTATCCAAAAATGAATTTAGGATAGCTGGAGCTAAATCATTCCACCATTTTTTAAAAAAACAATTCCATTATAAATGGGAGGAATACCATTTAAGTTCCAACAGATGACTTATCTTTATGAAGTTCTTATAAAATTATTAAACTATTGATAAATCTCATAAAATCTTAAAAAGAGATATTTTAATTGTAAAATAATACAATAAATAGTATAAATGATAATTTTATACTCAATAATAATAATTGATAAATAAAATAATAATATATGATAATTTATATAATTTGAATATAATATTTTAATAGAAATAGAATTGTCATTATTATTATTAATGTCTAATTTATCAATTATAAAAAAATATTATTTATATTATTTTATTTATAATTTTTTAATAAATGAAAATAAAATAATTATTTTAAAATTAAAATATTTCTCATTGAGATCCATGCTATTTGTTAATAATTTGATAATTTTATAAGAAAATATGAAGATAAATTCTCCCAAAATGCTTAGTTCAGTAAATAACTTCAAGCATTTCCCTAAAATGCTTAGCGGTGCACTAGAACAAGCATTCCACACTTGGTCCAGCTAGCCGTCGGACGTCGTCGTTCACCGTTGTCGGCCCTGCGTGGTTGTCCTCCCGCAAGTATTGAAGAAGGTTCGAACCCTAGGACTCTGTCTTCTCCCAAAATTCGGTGATATTGATTTGTTTGATATGGCATTGAATCTAAATTTGAATTTGTTCTCCGCCTCATCTGTTCCCTGCGTGGTTTTCAACCCTGGGTCGGTCAGACGCCGTCTCACCTTTTCTTGCTTTGTTTTAAAGTTTTCATTTTAATTTGGCTTTTAATCTGGTCCTGTAATGGTTTGAATATATAGGAATATGTACGGTCTGAGTTAAATTTTTTAACCTTTGATTACTATTTTTTGCTTGAACAGTGTGTAATTGGCTATTATACTTCTTCCCTCATCATTTTGATCACTAGCGACTCATATGCTTTGGATTGTGTTGTTGTGCGACGTTTGATTTATTGTGTATGGGGATTTTGTGTATTAATCTCTTTATTTTATAGTCAATTTGTGATGCATGATCTGGTAAATGACTTGGCTCGATTTGTATCTGGCCATTTAGAAGCTTGAGCTTAAAGCATTTCCTGCTGCTCACTGTTCAATATTACTATCAATTGCGCAGTTTACTCACTCTAGGCAACACTTTTCATGATCATAAAGTGTTATCATTGTCATTCTTCAGTGGTTTGGAGGAGTTGCCTTAGTCAATTGGCTTACAAAGGCATCTTTAAAAGGGTATGATATCAACAATGCATATTTCAAAGATTTCAGCAGCCACAGTCCCCACTGAGTGTAATATTGGTCCACCTATGCCCCCAACAATGAATCCACTTTCTCATGAGCATTCTTCCAAGAACCCCTTTGATCTCTCTTCTCTATTTGTTCTTCCTGCCTAAACTTCTCACTGCATCAACACACGAACTTGAAATTCTTGTATATATGTACTGTTCAATAGCTGCCAGAAAAAAAAATGCTGAAATGTCATTTCAGGATATAGTGGTTCACTTTATTTTGAAAAGTTAAATTTATTAGTTGCACCAGTTTGCTGAGTATTACAGGAGAATAATAATTTTATTTATCTGGTGCCTGTTTATCAATTTATGTTTTGATAATAAATCAACATCTGTCCATGTCATTAGTTAAACGCTCTATCTCAGTTTAGGAAAGTAGATTTGCTTAGATGGTTTATACATCCATTGTTTAGTTAAGACTCAATGATCTCAATCTGATAAAGATGGATGATATTATCACTAATTCTGAGGGAACTTGCTTTGTTTTTCTATTATGTATATTTCTGATCTATATTCATTAAATCTGTCATTTTGGTGTTCATTTATATATGAAGCACAACACTTCAGGAAAATGTTGTGTTCATAATTCAACTGTATGCTTCAGGGTATGAGAATGTGTATTGTTTATCAAAACAATGCCTTGTAGGATGCAGTTCTTAATTTTTGTGTAAAATTAGTTGTGGAAATCATTATCCGTCAATTTTTATGGTTGCGCAAGAGAAAGGTTTAAGAGACGAGATAGAGAACAAAAGAATGTCTTGTGGGGACTGGTCTGGCCTGAACCACAGTAGCCTGGCCTGGTTAACTGACTGGACTAAGTAGGTCTGAGCCATGGGTCAAAACCTTAGATCTAAGACTTATGCTGGGTTGGGCCTGCCCATTTTGGCCTGTGCACAGCCCTAGGTGGTGCTAAGCAAGCTACACGAATAATATTTGTCTATCATATAGGGACCTGCATGCTTGGTGACATATTTAAAACAGGCATTTCTCTAAAACCTGCTTTGACTCTCAGTTTCGTCATGGTGAACAGACCAGAAGGAAGCATTGGCAGTGTCATCTCTTCTAAGACGAACCTCTTCCATTGTATGTGTTGTACCTTGCAACAACAAATTCTGCAAAATGTTCAGTGTGCGTGGTTCTTCTGGAATTGTTTCTGATGTTGTTTATCAGCTTCGCCGAACTTTATCCGTGAGTATCTACCCTCCTATTTTGTTTTGTTGAAACCCAACACAACTTTTAGCTTAGATTGAGTTTTGTAGTTCTGTTTTATGTTTTAATTCCATCACTGGATGATCTGAAGTAGAAGAATTGTGTGCTTTATGATTTTGCCCTAGTGTTTGTGCTGCTTGAAGATTTTCTCTTAATAGCTTATTATTGTGGTATGTGTAATCATCGCAGTCTAACATCTCCAAGGTAGCCTAGTGGAGCACTGTGCTCCCAAAGTCACATTTCTTAGCTTTCATTTGTCAGGTGTTTAATGTTATGAAAATTACTTTTAACAATTACTTTTACTGTTTTACTGTTAACCGTTACTATAAGCATAGTTAGTTAATAAGGCTGAAGTGTATAAATAGGGTCCCATTGGATGAGAGGTGGCAGGTTAATAGTCAAATAAAACACGTGTCTTACAGCTTTTCTCAATTCTCCCCGTCTTCTTTTCTGTTGGAGACTCCCTCTGTTCTTTCCTTTTCCTTTTTTCTTATGTTTCTTATTCTTCCTTCATTTTCTTTTCCATTTTTGGGCAAGAACACAATAGTGGTATCAAAGCCAATCTTCTTCGGACCTCTACTTTGTAAGTCATTGAATGGTTAAGACCCGACTTCAAGAAACGGCAAAGGTAATGGACGATAGGTTGCAAAGCGTTGAGGAAAGACTGTTGAAGGTGGATGACTTGAGGAAACCGTCTTGGGCTTTCGGGAGGAAATGCAAATGATGGGACGGGCGTTCCGGCAAGAATTGCAGACCACGACGCAAGAATTGCGTGATATTGTCCAAGGCGTGTCCTATCGTTACGGCAACCAGAGGGGCAATGATCGCGGGGATGACCGACGAAAGACTCGCTTACCAAGAATGGACTTCCCAAAGTATGACGGTAAGAACATCCATTCTTGGATACTGAAGTGTGAGAGGTATTTCCGAGTTGAAGATATCCCAGAAGAAGGGAAGGTGGATGCCGCAGCGGTGAACCTTGACGGTGACTTATTCGAGGGCAATTGGCCCACGTGGGAGGAATACACGGAGTTGTTAAAGAAGACATTCGGACCCTTGTATGAGAAACCCATGACCGAATTGACCCATCTTAGGCAGACGGGCTCGTTAGCGGAATTTAATGTTTGGTTTGATACTATTACTGCAAGATTAGATCTTTCAGAGGCTTATTTGGTTGATGCTTACGTGGGGGCATTGAAGGATGAAATAACGAACTTTGTATTAATGTTTGACCCTTAGACCTTGGTAGAGGCTCGAAGACTTATACGTATTCAGGAAATTGCTGTGAATCATTAGGGTGCTAAGTCTGTCAACGAAAGAGGGGGAAACAAATGACGAGTGCTCAGCGCCTGTACTTCTGTTGATTCCTTATAAGAATGCATTGCTGAAGGGCGGGTCTTCCTCACGGACATGTGAGGTGCCGTTAGTGGTGAAGGAACTAGTGGTAGGGCCCAAGACTTCGGCAAGATTTGTGCGACCAATCAAGATGCTGACGATGGAGGAGGAAGTAGAGCATCGTGCCAAAAATGTGTGTTTTATTGTCATGAGAGGTTCTCTCGTGATCACCGTTGCCCAGAAAAATAGAGGATGCAGTTACATTTCATCATCCTTAAAGAGGACAGCGAAACTCTTGCAGGCTCTGCCGGTTGTGGAGAGGTTGTTGATGACTCTGTTCCATTGCTATCCTTACATGCTATACATGGGCAAGAAACTGTTGAATGTATGAGAATTGCAAGGAGTGTCGATAAGAGGGGGTGCATGTCTTGATTGATAATGGTCGTACACACAACTTCCTTGATCGAAGCTTGGCACGGAAGCTCGGGTGGAAGGGGCAGAATGATGACGTATCTCTGGTGCAAGTGGCAGGGGGAAGGAAACTCAGGGTTCATGGAGTATGGAAGGAATTTAAGTGGCGAATGTAGGGGATGGAATTTGAAGCTACTGTCAGGATTATTGATTTGCATACTTATGATATGGTACTTGGATTAGAGTGGTTGAGGTCTATCAAGAACGCCTACTGGGAGTATGATTGTATGGCTATGCATTTCTGGTATAAGGGACGAATGTGTATGTTGCAAGCGGCTGGTTCTAAAACTTTGGATGTGGTTCTCGCCAACAAATGGAATTCTCATAGTATGAGTGATCAGCATGTGTTCCTAATATAGCTTATAAGGCCTCATATGGAGAGATTAGTGCAGTTGTTTGCAATGCAGAATGAGGCAGTTGTGTATCCTGAAGGGGTGCAGGGAATTCTGACTGAGTTTGAAGATGTATTCAGGGAGCCACAGAGCCTTCCACCCTTGAGACCTAGTCACAATCACCCCATTGTTCTTTAAGAAGGGACCAATCCAATCAACATCAAGCCTTATCGCTATTCTGCTGAGCAAAAGAATGTTATTGAGCAGCAGATTAGAGGTCTTCTGAAAAATGGGGTGTTGCAAGAAAGCTGTTTGCCTTTTTCTGCTCCCATTGTTCTAGTTAAGAAGAAGGATGGGACGTGGAGGATGTGTATTGATTACCGGGAGTTAAATAAGCATACCATAAAGAATCAATATCCAATCCCTTTGGTGGAGGACTTACTGGATGAATTACATTATGCTAAATGGTTTACTAAACTGGATTTAAGAGCTGGTTATCATCAAATAAGGATGGTATCAAGAGATTGTTATAAGACAGCTTTTAAGATTCATTCAGGGCATTATGATGCCCTTTGGACTGACCAATGCCCCAGCCACATTCTAAGGGGCCATGAATGACATTTTTAGACCTTATCTACATAAGTTTGTGTTGGTATTTTTTGATGATATCCTCATTTATAGTCCCTCACTTGCAGAACATGTTTCACATTTGGAATTAGTATTAAAAACTCTTCGTGATCCTCAGTACTTTGTTAAGAAGAGTAAGTGTTCCTTTGCTGCTCAAAATGTGCAGTATTTGGGGCATATTATTTCAGATGGAAAGGTATCCACAGATCCCAAAAAGATTCAAGATGTAGTGGGGTGGCTGGAGCCCCAGACTGTAAAGCAATTAAGGGGTTTCTTGGTTTGGTTGGTTATTATAGGAGGTTTATTAAAGGTTATGGGGAGTTGGCTGTCCTTTGACTCTCCTTACGTGTAAAGATGCCTTCAAATGGTCTGAAGAAGCTAGCAATTCTTTTCAGCACTTAAAGGATACTCTAGTATCAGCTCCTGTCCTTGCTTTGCCTATTTTTTCTAAGAAGTTTGTGGTACAGGCAGATGCGTCTGGGGTAGGAGTTGGAGCTGTTCTCATGCAAGAGGGACAGCCAATTGCATTTTCTAGTAAAGCCTTGGCCCCTCAGCATGCTAAGCTATCAATATATGAAAAGGAGCTACTGGCTGTGGTTCTTGCAGTGGAAAATTGGCACCAATACTTGGAGAGATCCTGTTTCATCATCAAAATTGACCAGTAAAGTCTTAAATATTTGTTGGGACAGAAGCTTAAAACACCCTTTCAAATGTACTGGTTAGCTAAGTTGATGGGATATGATTATGAAATCCTATACAAGAAAGGAACTGATAATTGTGTAGCTGATGCCCTTTTAAGGTTGCATGGTTCTCAAATCTTACACATGACACTTGATACTGTTAGAATTGATCAAAAGCTCTTGGGAAGCAGATCCAGGGTTGGCGGCCATATTAGTAGATGTTAAGCAACGAGCTGATGGCATTTCTAGGAGATTTTCTTGGGATGGATCTGTTTTGCGCAGGGATGGTAAGATTGCAGTGGGGAGTGTTGGTTGAGGCAGCAGATTCTTGAATGGCTTCACTCTAGTGCTCAAGGGGGTCATTCAGGGATTAATGCAACATATCAGAAGGTTCGTGGGCTATGTTGGTGGAAGAATCTGCATAAGGAGGTGGAAGAATTTGTAAAAGGGTGTGACACATGTGCTAGATGTAAATATGAGACTGTAGCTTCGCCAAGGTTACTACAGCCTCTTCCCATTCCAAGCAATGTTTGGGAAAGTATATACATGGACTTTATAGGGGACTTCCTAAATCTAATGGTAAGGAGGTTATTTGGGTCATAGTTGACCGCATGAGCAAGTATGCCCATTTTGTTTCGTTGGCTCATCCATTCACAGCTTCCTCCCTTGCACAGATTTTTCTTGATCAGGTTTATAACCTTCACAGAGCGCCAGTAGAAATAGTAAGTGATAGGGATCCTATTTTTGTCAGTAACTTATAGAAGGAATTTGTCAAGGTTTTAAGGATTGAGCAAAAGCTGTCATCAGCATACCATCCTTAGAGTGATGATTAGACCGAGGTATTGAATCGCTGTTTGGAATCATATCTGAGATGCATGTGTTAGGAGAATCCTAAGGAGTAGAATTCTTGGGTGTCCTTAACTGAATGGTGGTATAATACCACTTTTCATACATCTACTAAGGCAACTCCCTATGAGTTGTCATATGGTCAGAAACCTCCAATTTATTCTCCCTACATCCCTAGATCAGTTATTATTGAAAGTGTTGATAGAAGTTTTGCAGCTAGGGAAAGAATGTTGGCTGTACTTAAACATCATCTATGTAAGTCTATCAATACTATGAAGCAGAAGGCAGATGCCAAACGATCAGATCGTGAGTTTCAGGTAGGTCAATGGGTTTTTCTCAAGCTACAACCGTATAGGCAGATTTCTCCAGCACCAAAAGTTCCTAGAAGTTGGCTCCCAGATTCTTTAGACCATATAAAGTGATAGGAAGAGTAGGACCAGTGGCTTACAGATTAGAATTGCCTCCTGAGTCCAGAATTCATCCTATATTTCATGTGTCTTTGCTAAAACTGTGTCCAGATCCAGGGGTTAAACAAAGACATCCTATGGTATTTTAGAATATGAATTGTCCGATGATCATTGCTTTGGCTTATGCCTCATATATATACATAGTTCTTGGGAATCAAATGAGATACACCAAGATAAAATCAAATCAAGATAAAATCAAATATCTAATAACTACACCTAAATCAAATCTGATATGTTTCTAATAATAACAATAATATCTCTAACAATAATATTCTAATATTAATGATATAATAACAATAATATCCTAATATTAATGATTTAGATATTAGGATATTTTAATATTAGGATATTCCCACACTCCCCCTCAAGTTGGATCATAGATATTGACCATGTCCAACTTGCTTAGGAGCTGTTCAAATATTCCTTCTGGTAGTCCCTTGGTGAGAATATCTGCAGTTTGTAGCCTTGTAGGTATGTAGGTGAGGCACATAATCCCATCCTCTACTTTCTCACGAATGAAGTGTCTGTCGATTTCCACATGTTTAGTTCTGCTATGCTGGATAGGGTTCAAGGCCATATTTATAGCAGCCTTGTTGTCACAAAATAATTTTAATGGAGCATCTATCTTCAAATGAGCCTCTTTTACAATTCTTGCTAACCATAGACCCTCCATGATTCCTTGAGCAAGAGCTCGTAATTCTGATTCTGCACTACTTTTAGCCACTACTTTCTGTTTCTGACTCTGCCAAGTGACAAGATTTCCCCATACAAATGTGTAATAGCCAGAGGTTGATCGACTGTCTTCTTGTGATCCTGCCTAATCAGCATCGGTGTAGATTTCTACCGATCTATTTGTGCTCTTTCTAAAGAATAGCCCACGGCCAGGAGTACCTTTTAAATATTGTAGTATCTTGTAAGCCGAGTCCATATGTTTCTTCCGTGGATCATGCATATGTTGACTGGCAACGCTCACTACAAAGGCGATATCAGGACGTGTGTGTGAGAAATAAATGAGGTTCCCAACTAACCTTTGATATCTTCCTTTGTCTGTTCTCATTTCATCCCTTTCTCGTTTCTTCTGCTTGTTCTCATCTTTGTCAGTTTCCACCACAATTTGCTTTTTCTTTTATTTCACCGTGCTGATAGGGACTTTACTAGGTTTACACCCAAGCATTCCTGTTTCCTTGAGTAGATCAAGGATATACTTTCTTTGAGAAACATAAATACCACCCTTAGATCTTGCTACTTCCATACCGAGAAAGTATTTCAACTTACCAAGGTCTTTGACCTCAAATTCATGGTTTAGGGCTACCTTGATTCGATCAATCTCCTTAGTATTATTTCCTGTGACAATAATATCATCCACATAGACAATGATAATAGTGATGAGGTCATTACGACGGGATACAAACATCGTGTGATCAGATAAACTTTGCTGATACCCTTCAACCTTGAGAACACTGGAAAATCTGTCAAACCAGGCACGTGGTGATTGTTTCAGCCCATAGATGGATTTTCTCAGCCTACATACCTGGTTCTGTCTTTCCGCTTCAAAACCTGGTGGGAGTGTCATGTACACTTCCTCTTTTAAATCTCCATTGAGGAAGGCATTCTTAATATCAAGTTGTTCTAGGGTCCAATTTAGATTTGCTGCTACGGAGAAGAGAACCGTTATGGTATTGAGCTTCGTAACAGGTGCAAAGGTTTCGTTTTAGTCAATACCATGCGTTTGCGTAAACCCCCGAGCAACTAGTCTTGCCTTCAACTTGTTTAACGTACTATCAGCATTGTATTTGGGAGTGAACACCCACTTGCAACTTACGGGTTTTATTCCTGAAGGCATCTGCACTATCTCCCAAGTCCCATTTTTCTCCAAGGCTTGCATTTCTTCCATCACTGCCTGTTTCCACTCTGGGACAGCCAAGGCCTCATGTACATTGTTAGGAATCTTGATGCTGTCAAGGTTAGTTACAAAAGCATGGTAACTTAGAGTAAGAGCAGCATAAGAAATAAACTTTTCGATAGGATGCTTCGTACATGTCCGTGGTAGTTTTCTCAATGCAATAGGAAGCTCCAGATTAGCCTCACCATGTTCAGGATCTACCAACGGTTCAGGAACTGGTTCTACCTCAGAGATATGGTTGTGGCCTCTATGATTTCGGTGTGAGTACATTTTTCCTCATCTTTGTTGTTCAGATCCTTCTGGAGCCTGTAAAGGTCCATGTGGTGTAAAAGAAATGGGTCCATGTGGTGTGAGGGAAATGGGTACGATGGGTTCCACAAGTTGAGATTCATTCCAACTCTCCCCCGGAATCGAAGACTCGGGATAATATGACTGGTGCTCAACAAAGGTGACATCACGGGTAACAAACAGGTGTTTGGACACAGGATCAAAACATTTGTAACCTTTTTGGGAGGAGGAGTAGCCCAAGAAGACACATTTAGTGGCACGGGGATGGAACTTTGAGGGAGGATGATGAATATGAACAAGAACAGTGCATCCAAAGACACGTAGCGGAAGAGAAGACTGTAAGTGAGAGACATCGTGAGTTTTTTGTAATTCTGCAATGGGAGAGGTGAAGGAAAGAATACGACTAGGAAGACGATTAATGAGCTGAATAGCGGTCTGGATAGCATCCCCCCAATAAAACAAAGGAACATGACACTGAAATAAGAGAGCCCGAGCAACCTCAAGAATATGTTTATTTTTTCGTTCTGCAATCCCATTTTGCTGAGGACTATAGGGACAACTGCTGTAATGAACAATTCCTTTAGCAGACAGGAAAGTGTGAAGGGAGTTATTGAAGTATTCAGTGCCATTATCGGTGTAAAGGACTTTGACAGAGGTATGGAATTAGTTTTGGACAAAACCATAGAATTCAATGAAGACATTAGGGACCTCAGTTTTATCTTTTAAAAGATAAACCCAACACATGCGAGTATGATCATCAATAAATGTGACAAAATATTTGGTCCGAGTGCAATTAGGAATCTTAGAGGGTCCCCATACGTCACTATGAATAATGGAGAAGGGAGAAGATGGTTTATATGGAACAGGAGGAAAGGAAACACGGTGATGTTTAGCAAAAGCACAAGTATCGCAAACAAAAGAACTTTTATTGATAGATAACTGGGGAAACAACTTTTGTAAATAATGAACACTAGGATGACCTAGTCTTTTATGCCATAACAGAAAAAACTCCTCATCAGAGGTGGGGTTGGGTGTAGAGGTGGTGATCTTGGACCATAATGCACTCACGGTAGATGTGTCGAGACAGTATTGACCATCATACTCCTTAGCAGAACCAATCATCTTCCCCGATGTGAGATCCTGAAAATCACAATGAGTAAAATAAAAATGAGCTGAGCAGTTTGCTTGTTTCGTCAATTTGCTAATAGAAAGCAGGTTACAAGCCAAATGAGGAACATGAAGTACTGATTCAAGATGTAAAGAATCTGAGATAGTTACAGAACCGATGCCTGCTATGGGTGAAGGAGTGCCGGTAGCAGTAGTGATTTTCTTATTCCCTGCTAAGGGATGGTAGGTGACAAACATCTTTTCATTTGATTTCATGTGATCAGAGGCCCCTGTATCCATAATCCACTGTGATGGAGGAAGAGAGGTATGTAAAGCAATGGAAATTATACCTTTATGAGTCATGGATGCAGATCCGTGAGGGTGTTGTTCAGCTTGAAGGCTTCTGAACATACGTGTAATCTGATTTAGTTACTCCTGACTAAGGATGTGGATGGCTTAGATGGGGATTGTGCACATGCTGATTCATTTGAGGCTTGGTGAGCTCGTGGCTTATTTTTACGAGGCTTCCAATCAACTGGCTTGCCATAGATATCCCAACACTTTTCACGAGTATGTCCCACCTTCTTGCAGTGTTCACAGGTGGGTCGAGTCTTACCAGAAGCATCAGGATTGTTATGTTTGCTAACAAAGGCCGTAGACTCAGGAAGAGGTTGTTTAGATTCAACAGGCATAGTCTCCCTCCTGGATTCTTCTCTGTGCACCTCAGCATAAGTTTCCAGAAGTGACGGTAGTATGGAATTGCTGAGAATTCTGGCCCTTACAGCATCAAATTCAGCATTTAGACCAGCAAGAAAAAGAAGTATTCGCCCCTTTTCAATCCTTTTCTGATTTCGAACGACGTCTGTAGGGGTATCCCATTCATCTTCATCAAGAAGATCCAGCTCCTGCCAGAATGCCACGAGGTCAAGCCAGTATTCGTGCACTCCATGGGTCCTCTGAATGCATCGCCATGTACTACGTTGGAGGTTGAATAGGCGAGAATGGTCTTTGGTGACTGAGTAAGAGTCACGAACAGCTACCCAAATGTCTCGTGCTGTGGGTAGATACATGAAGCTTCATTTGATGTTTGGAGACATGAAGTTGATAAGCCAAGAAGAAACTAAATGGTTGTCGATAGCCCATTGTTGCATCTCAGGGGACGCTTCATTCGCTGGTTTTTTAACATCACCAGTCAGATAAGCAAGTTTCCCGCGCCCACCAACTGCATGTTTTATTGCCTGAGCCCAGTCTTGATAATTTGTCAAGGTGAACTTGTCAGATACGATGGAAACAGGAACATTGGATGCCCCATCAAAGCCTGTACTCAACCTGTGGTGCTTCTGCTGGTCAGAACTTGTAGGTGACATGGCAGAATCTCAATTACTGTAGCACTCGGTACTGTAGCACTCGGTCACTGTAGCAACTCGGTACTGTTGCAACACGGTCACTATAGCAACTCCGTACTGCGCATCGCGGTCACTGTAGCAACTCGGTACTGTTGGTTGAAAAACAACACAGAACTCTGTTGCTCACCGAGGCAACAGAACAGAGGACGTTGGACAAGAAGTTTATCGGACTGAAGGCTCTGGTACCATGTGGTATTTTAGAATATGAATTGTCCGATGATCATTGCTTTGGCTTATGCCTCATATATATACACAGTTCTTGGGAATCAGATGAGATACACCAAGATAAAATCAAATCAAGATAAAATCAAATCTCTAATAACTACACCTAAATCAAATCTGATATGTTTCTAATAATAACAATAATATCTCTAACAATAATATCCTAATATTAATGATATAATAACAATAATATCTCTAATAATAATATCCTAATATTAATGATTTAGATATTAGGATATTTTAATATTAGGATATTCCCACACATCCTCCTATTGATTGTCCTGTGTTCCTCATTCCCAGTATCCTGAGAAGGTGTTGGCTACTAGAATAGGAAGAAAAAGGAAACGCATCATTACTGAAGTTCTGATACATTGGAGGGGATATCTAGAGGAAGAAGTTTCTTCAGTTACTCTTTACAATCTACAGTGACAGTTCCTTGAATTTCAAGTGCCCAACCCTTGAGGACAAGGGTCATTTTCAGGGGGTATTGTTATGAAAATTACTTTTAACAATTACTTTTACTGTTTTACTGTTAATCGTTACTATAAGCATAGTTAGTTAATAAAGCTGAAGTGTATAAATAGGGTCCCATTGGATGAGAGGTGGCAGGTTAAGAGTCGAATAAAACACGTGTCTTACAGCTTTTCTCAATTCTCTCCATCTTCTTTTCTGTTGGAGACTCCTCTGTTCTTTCCTCTTCCTCTTTTCTTCTGTTTCTTCTTCCTCCTTCGTTTTCTTTTCCATTTCTGGGCAACAACACAACATTTGATTTAACATTTGTCAAGCATTGTAGTTGGGGTTTAGTAGGCTTCAACAAGACCCTTGCTAGTTTTGCACATATATAATTCTTGCTGTTCTTCAACCCAGTTTTTTCTAGCAAGATTGTTCACTCAGACCTAGATGAATCCATGTTCCCAGGTAGGCTAAATCACCTGTCTACTATTGTGTGTATTAGTGAACTCTAAGGCTATGTTTGGATGGAGAGAAAAGTGAGGGGAAAATAGGGGGATGGAGAGAAATTTCCTAAAATGGTAAAAAACTTTTACTATTTTTTGAGTTTTTTCTTCTAGTATTCTTTCCTCCAAAATTTCTTCCCATCCAAACATAGGGTAATAGTTTCAACTTTGTCTTCAATTCTCGGAAACCAAAAGGGGGATTAATCTCATTGTTTTCTATTCCCTTAACTAATGCAGCTTCGTGGCGTACGAGCGCAATATATAAACATCGGAGGTGGTGTTGGAGGGGAGATCCCTGACAACAAGCGCCTTCAGTATGCCTTGCAGCACGTACATGGAATTGGCCGTTCCAAAGCTCACCATATTGTCTGTGAGCTTGGGGTTGAGAACAAATTTGTCAAGGACCTAAGTAAGAGAGAGTTATATTCCCTTCGAGAATTACTTTCCAAGTACTTGCTCGGAAATGACTTGGTACTATCTCTGACTATTTCTAACGAAAATTTCTCTACCTCAATGACACTCCTCATGTGCTGGTTCTGTAATGTGTATAACACAATTACTTTTGATCTTATCAGAAAAGGTGTGTTGAGAAAGATATAGAAAGGTTGGTCAGTATTCAGTGCTACAGGGGTTTCAGACACGTGGATGGGTTACCCTGCCGAGGACAACGGACACATACGAATGCTCGCACCAGGAAGAGCAGGCCAGGTTTTGCTGCATCAAGATCTGCTCAATAGCCAGAGTAGTCACGTTTCTGCTATAAGAATGGACAATCTGAATCAGTTAGTGACATAAGCTTCTGTTGTCACTTTCAGTTTTTGGTAATTATTTGCGGCAAGTTTAGCTTTGCTCAACTAGAAAATTGCACTTCTCTCATCACGTGCAATAATTTGTTTTTTCTTCTTCAAGAATTTGAATCTTTCGAAGTTTGAGCTTCTAAAATGTGTGATGTTCGATTCAAAAACTAGCCATTTATATTGAATCGTGAGACTCAATTGTATTATGATTCACGTTACCTGAAAACCAATCATAATCATAAGCCTAAACTTTCAAGGATATATGGAACATAATGTTGCATTATATTCCTAAGAAGCAACTTTTGAAGTCAAATATAGGCAGGGGGGAACAATTCAAACATAAAGCCTCTTTTGCATAAGGGATTGAGACAGTCATCATCCTATATTCATTAGTAATTAATTCTTGATCATGAGGGGAATATTTCTTGTAAGCTTAAATTTTACCTCGACAATTTTTTTTTTGTAGAAACTATGCATATACGGAAATTTTTCTTGAATTAATACTGTCTAGGAAATATTAAAAGATAAGTAAAGTTACTATAACTATTAAAAAAATAATTTTGACTATTAATAAAATTAATGTTGATCGTTAAAAAACGGGTAGGGTGACAATGTGCTTCTTTTAATATTTTCATGGCGATATTAATCAAAAACAAATTTCATATACCCACAACTACTACATAAAAATTTTAGGGCTAAGACTTTAAATTTTTCAGTATATTTGATAGGATGGAAGAGTTTTTTGTAGAAGTAGAAGTAGGAATAAAATTAGGTTAGAAATAAACTTTAAAAATTTGTTTAATATGTTATAAATGAGTATAGAATTGATGTATATATTTTTTAATAACTTGAGGTAAAATAGTTTAAAATATTTTTTTATAATTTGAAAAAAGTTATCTAGGAATTCTATAATTTAGGGTAAAATAGTTTAAAATATTTTACTTCTATTTTTCCCATCTTATTTTTCAACTATTTTGATGGAACTGAAATAACTTAAAATATTAAAAATTAAAGTAGAAATAGAAGCGATTCTCATTGTACCAAAATAAGGGAAGTGAGTGATTTCATTTCCACCTCCACTTCTACTCTTTTATTTCTATACTATTAAACATGCACTTTGTGTATTATGTGTGCATCATTCCCGTAATTTAGGGGGAACAGAAAATCAATTTTAATTATTTTAATTACTTTTATTTTTATGTGAAATATTATGACTACAGCTTTTTTATTTTTTCCTTGAACCACTAATATTTTACATGTTTTTTAGATATTTTAGTCTACAGTGTCATTGGCACAAGGAGTTAACAGGCTAAAGTATAAATTTATGGGACTATCATTTTTGTTTTCATTAAATTTTATTTTAATATCTTAAATTTAAAAGTATATTTTTAGTCCTTTAATTTTAGTAATAAAAAACACTGACTTAACGAATTTAAAATAATAACTAATTAATTAAGTATTCTAAACTTTAATTCTCTAATATAAAATATAATATAATTTAAAATATTAAAATGACAACATACTTGATTATTATTTAATTATATAGTTATAACTTAAATTAGATGAATCAATATATTTTATGTTAAACAAAGTTAACTATAAGAAATTTAAGGGATTAAAATAAAATTTAATAGAAATATAAAAGAAAAATATATATAATTTAGCCGAGTGGATAAGTTTTCTTACAAAAATGGAAAAGCTCTTCAACACTGACGTGAGTTTAAATTTGAGAGAAACGTTACAACATTTTTGACAATCAAACATGGAGACATATCTTCAATTCTATGTAGCTTTTGGAGGGTTGAACAATCAAAAGTTGAAGGGCTTAGAGATAAAATCGAGGAGTGTCACAAAGAAGAGGTAGCGTTAAAAGTAAAGGAAAAAGATGAAAAAATAACTTGAAAATTGCAAAATCCCAGAAAAGGTACTTGAATTTCAATAGGGAAGGTATGAGATCCAAAATGGGATTTTAGAAATCAAGGTAAAGACCAAAATAAGAAAAAGACATAAATACTACTTAATATTATTTGCTTTTAAAATTTTCCTTTTAAATAATAGCTAAGATCAATATCAAATTAATAATTTTGGCAGGACATGCTTAAAAACAATAGAAATTTTTAGGATCCTTTTTAATTTTTAAATTCTATTAAAAATTTAACAAAATAATAAAAAAAAATAAATTTCATGTGGAATCTTTAAAAAATACGAAAAAAAGATTACAATGAATAAAAAATTTTGCACCGAGAGAAATTCTTACGAATGCATAGGTGACCACATCTTACAAATTTTATATGAATACTAACCATTTTATTGGTGAGAGAGAGATTAAATTTTGTTATTAAATGTTAGGTAAGGTTTTATATGTAAGATATTTATTATTATAACTATTTAGATATTATTAATTAAGATAATTTATAAATATTTTTTATTATGACCCGTAGTCATTTGGGTCCAGTCTAAAGTGAGTAATTAACTCAATTTATTAAGATTAATATTCTTATAGTAGAAATTAACAACACAATAACATTTTATCATATGATAGTTCTTTTGAATTCTAGAGCGATATCCTAGTTTCTTTACTCACTCTGTGAGGGTTCCCCACTAGTGACTACAATACACAAGTTACTATTATTATGCCTAATCATCACCTGCAAGAACATGATCTTTTATCATCTAACTATGTCTCTCATTGACATGTTTCTAAGTTAAGTTTTAGTTCTTCCTTAGATCAGTCAAGTTAATGACGAGAGGTATTTATAAGTCTTCTACTGCATCTATATATATATATTATAATATGGAGTGATTAAATTATATATGATATTCTAATATGTGGCATCAAAACCTAGGTTGAGATCTCTTAGCCTTGCTTGTTAATGCATAATCCTCGTGAGTAACAATATGAGATAGAATATCAGATACAACGACCTCTAGAGATCATAATTTATTGATTTTTTTATCATAACCCATTTGTTTATGTTGTATCTGTAATTAAGAAAGAGAGAGTCCATCGTTGAACTTCCTAGGGAGAAGAGCTATCATCGCGTCTCCCTCAGTTTCCGGCTTTAAATTTTCAAATCGTGTTCTGGCTACCCTTAGACATATTCAAGGTGACCGGAATACACGCCACTGTTTTTTGGATATGCTATCGTTGAAACCGCCTGAAAAAAGCCCCAGATCACTGACAATCAACCAAGGAAGGTCGCTAGTATCCTATTGCTGAGGAGAAGTCATGGCTGCCAGTTGATGTTGGTCCTCAAGTTGCTGAGTTAGGTTAGGTCAACAACTCAATGAAGGAGATGCCTAAAACAGACTGTTTCACTAAAGCACTAGGTCGTCTGATGTGTTTTAGGCTAAAAATTAAAGCCTAAAAAACAGTTTTGGGCTGACGTGTTTTGGGCCATCAACAAATTTTGTTGTTGTTGTCTATTGCTAATTGAGTCGCATGAGTTCTGGGCCAACCCACAAATTTCCTTTTTTTATTTCTCCCTTTACTGGACTGCGTGTGTTTTTGGCCTAGAAGATTTTTTTTTGTTTGCTTGTCAGTAGCTAATTGGGCCGCACATATTCTGGGCTACACGCAATAGGCCGCTAAAATCAATTTTTTTTGTTTGGCTTCTGGAAAATGTGTTTTGGGCATGATTTTTTTTTGTTTCTAAGCTTTCACATTTGGGCTATGTTTTGGACTTTTAAAGTATAGGCTATTTGGATTTCTTTCTAAAAAATATTTTTGGCCATTTAATTTGATTTTCTAGAATATATTTGTTCAAAATAAATTTACTTGTAATTTTTTATATGTCCTTTTAAATACTGTTACATGCACTGCACATTTTTAAATAAAGAAAATTAATTTCTTCATTATTTTGATATTTGAAAAAAGTTTTAAAAATTTTAATTTTTATTTGTTATTTAATTGCCTATTTTATAAATTTTTTTTGGAAATTAAATTAACTATTTAATTTTTGTAAAAATCTTTTGAGTTGAAATTAATTTATTAAATAATTTTTTTGTGCATGAAATAGTGGGAGAATTTAAATTAAATTATTTAGTCACAATTGTTTATTAAAGTAATTTATTAAATGCTCAACTAAGTGTTCATGTTTAGATTTTTAATACACATTAATGATATTTGTGATTAGTATGCAATTCTCTGAGGAGTAACCACAACATATTTAAGTATTTGATTTTGTTGCATGCATTAATTTACATATGGATTTAAAATATCAAGTGTAATTAAATATATATATATCTATGATTTATCTTTACCTACTAGTAGATATCTCATAATTATATATTTAATTAAGGTGGGATATAATAACATTACTATTTTCTAAGTAACCCACATGTATTAAAAAAATACAAATGCATTATAGTTTCATCATTAGAGATAAATACATTATATGCTAATACCTTTTCCCATAGGTATATATTGGTGATATGTATTTATTACTTCTTACATGTTATATTTGGCTAAGCATGCATACATGATATAGTGATTTGTGATTGCTTCAAATTCTAACTCGTGAGTTTGTTTGTATATTTATTTGTTTTTATTTTGTAGATCCAATTGCTGCCCCCAGGATCAAGGTTGATGTAAGTAACAAAATAATATTAGATGACAGCACTAAGTATACTGATTGGAGAGATGACGTTTTGTTGCAGCTCAGTTTCTTAGACTTAGATTATGCGTTGAGGTATAAAAAACCTCCAAAACTAAATGGTGCCTCTGATGACAGAGAGACAAAGGAAATGTATAATATGTGGGAGTGGAATAACTGCTTATCTATTCTATTTATACAACAAATGATCACCAGAAGTATTAAGGGAGTATTCCCTAAGTGTGAGACAACCAAATGATACCTGGAAGCTTTAAATAAACAATTCAAGCTGATAGACAAGCAAATAAGTGGTGTTATAATGTCTGAATTATGCATTATGAGGCTTATAGGTATTGGTAGTGTGAGATAACATACAAGGAAGATGAGATGTATACTTTCATCGTGTGTTACTTTTGAATCTAATTTTTATATCATTAATGATGACACTTAATGGATTGATACTAATTCAATTATCTATATTTTGACTACCATGCAAGGCTTTCTAATAAACAGGCCTCCTCATCCTAATGAGAAAATTGTCTTTTTGGATAATATGAGAGGAGATCCTATGAAAACTATTAGAATCTTTCGTATAACTTTTTCGAATAATCATGTTTTGGACCTTTATGAATTTTTTTATGTTCCCTCTTACAAGATAAATTTGATTTCTATGTCAAAACTAATTCCATTTGATTATCATTTAGTTCTTTCTAAGAAACTTATTTGATGGTTTATTTAAAATTGTTTCTGATTCTCCTCAATCTCTTTGTGTTTCACGTGGTACTAAAAGAAGTGTCATCAATGAGAATTCTTATAGTATGTAGCATAAGAGATTAGGACATATCTCTATTGATATAATGAAAAGGTTAAATAAAGATAGAATTATTCTATTTTTAGATCATTCAGAATTTGATTCTTGTGTGAACTACCTACGGGGAAAGGCTACCAATAAGTCGCATAAAGGGGTTAAGAGAAGTTATGTATTACTGGAAATTATACACACAGATATTTATTGTCTTGATTTGACTGCACATGATTAAAAGTACTTTATCACCTTTATTGACGATTATTCACGATACATGTATGTCTACATGCTTTATAGTAAAAGTGAGACATTAGGTTCCTTTAAGGAATATAAAGCAAAAGTAGAAAAATAGATTGGGAAACTAATCAAGATTGTGAAATTAGACCGAGGTTGTAAGTATTATGGCAGATACACTAGTGAAGGACAATCACCATGTCCATTTGCTGATTTTCTTTGAGAGCAAGGTATAGTAACCCAATATACTATGCCTGACTCACTGACATGAATGATGTAGCTAAAAGAAGAAATATGACCTTAATGGATATGGTTAGGAATATGATGAGTATCTTAAAACTTTCAACTTCTTTGTGGAAGGAAGTACTTAAGACAACTATATACATATTAAATAGGGTTCTAACAAAGGCAATGTCTAAGACATTTTAAAATTTGAAAAGGTTAGAAACCCAGTTTAAATCATTTCAAGGTATATGATTGTTCTGCTAAAGTAAGAGTATACAATCCACAGGAGAAGAAGCTATAACCTAAGATCATTATAGCTTACTTTTTAGGCTATGTAGAAAGTAGAGTTGGCGCGGGCTAGGCTGTTTTATCTTAAAGGGAGGGCAGGCTTTGGTTGACAAAATGCCATCTTCTTTTGGGGCAAGCTGTCCTTAGTCCGCCAAATTGGAGAGCTAGCTCATTTTTAAACAGGGCCAGCCTGCTGACCCACTTTTTTTTTTTTTTTAACATTATTATTTATTTTACTCAAATGTTACTTTGAATCGTCCTATTATCCAATACTAGTAAATATGCTTACTTATTTATTAATATATATTGTCATATTATATTTGATTAATATTATGCTAATATTTATTAAGATTTATAGTTATAAAATTTAAGATTTTTTTATAAAAAATATGAATTCTTAAGAGTATAACATTAGTAATTTTTTAATTATGTTAATATAACATTAGAAATTTTTTATTAGTATTTTAAAAATTTAAAAATAATTTTTTAAAAATATTAAAAAAAGTAAAGAAAAAAAGTGGTGGGCTGTAGCTTGCGGGTTAGCCCATTTTCCTCCTATAGTAGAAAGGTTAAAGGATTATAAGTTTTATTGTCATCCACCTTCGAAAATGTTTGTAAAGTCTAAAAATGTCAAATATCTTGAGAATTATATGATTAGTGAGAGTGATTATTTACAAGATGATCACATAGAGCAAATCATTGACACCATTCATGAGGGAACATTAATAGTTAATAATCATCCCATTATTAGGGTTGACATTGAACATAATGTAGATCCTATAGCTCAAGTTGACAATGTTGGATAAGATGGATACATATATGATGATTAAACTATCACACAAGTAGAACTACTATAAAGTGTGATAGATAGTGTCCCTATTCAACAACATAGATCAACCCAAGAGGTTAAATTAAGGAGGTCAACTAGAGAAATGAGACCAGTATTATCTAATGACTATGTAGTATATTCTGCTAAAGTTGATTATGATGTAAGTGTTGAGAATTATCCTTTAATGTTCACTAAGGCCATGAAGAGTGCAAACTCTAAATTGTGGCATGGTTTTATAATTGATGAAATGAATTCTATGGCAAACAACTATGCTTAGAAACTTGTAGAGTTACCTAGTAGATCTAAGGCCATTGACTGTAAATGAGTTTATAAAACTAAAAGAGACTCACAAGGCAATATTGATAGATATAAAGCTAGGTTGGTTGCTAATGGCTTTGTTCAAGTGGAGGGAATCAACTATAGTGAACTCTTTTCACCTATATCCAAGAGATATTAGTTCCACATCATCATGGTATTGAATAAAAGGCTCCTTAAGAAAAACTATAGGGTTGTGCCTTATACTATATTATAGTGGGTGCAATTAATTTTATTTTGATGGATCGGACCACGACAATCCGCTCTCATCAATACCCTTTAAGGATTTTCATATATCTCTCAAATGGGTACATTCACCTTAAACACACAGGGCCATAAAGTCTTATCTCACGTACCAGGTGAGAATCAAATGGACCATGGCATCAAAAAATGCTAGCGGGAAGTGCATCTCAAACTGGGAGAGGATAACATAACATTCATTCTCCAATTCATTCAACTTAGCAGGATTAATCACTTTGCTGCAAACAACATTGACGAACATACAAAGTTTAGTAATAGTGCTCCTCAATCATCTTTCATAATGCCTCAAATAGCCATTGGTGATAATTGTTGCATCAACATGTGACAATCGAGGGACTTCATGCTTGTTATCTTCAAATCTTACATTGATACAAGCTTCCTAAAATTCGATGAATACCCTTGTGGCACTTTAATACCATGCAAACATTCACATAGGATTATTTTTTATATTTAGATAACGTGTGTGTCCTGGGTACAAATAAACTCTCTTATTATCCTCTCTTTGTTGTACATGTAGAGGTGCTCTTATTCCTATTTCATCTAAATCTTGTCTAGCATTGACCCTACCTTACTCCTTCCACTAATATGCAAGAGTGTACCAACTAGGCTCTCACACACGTTCTTCTTCACATGTATGACATCTAGACTATGTCTCACTTCAAGACTCTATCAATGTGGAAGATCAAAGAAGATTGATCTATTTTTTCCATATATTCATTTCAAGTGCCTTCTTATTACTTTTACTCAAGGTAACATGAACACCTTGCAAACGTTGATACACTTCTTCTCTAGTTAAAGGAACACAAGTCATTTCATATTCCTATGAGCCATTAAATGCCTTCTTCAACCTACAATAACCTTCTATAGGAAAAGTAGACTGTCTTCCTTCTATACTTCAGTTGCATGTAATTAGTGCCTTTTTCATAATAGGACATGTTTTATGCCCCTTAACACTATAGCTTGACAAATTTCCATACGTCAGGTAGTCATTTATCATAGTGAGATCATGACACGAAGTTTAAAGTTCTCTTATTTATATGTATCAAAGACATCAACACCGTCCTCCCACAATTTCTTCAATTCATCAATCAAAGGTGTTAAGTACACATCTATATTATTTCTCAGTTGTTTTGGCCTCGAGATTATCAAATACAACATGATGTACTTTTGTTTTACACAATGAGGGAGACAAGTTATAAATAACAAGGAGAACTGGCCAAGCACTATGTGTGCTATTGAGATATAGATTGATTCTGTATGTACATAGCCTATGCCAAAGATGTCTAGACTCATATTCAAATTTAGGGAATTTATGATCTATTATCTTCAATTAAGGAGAATCAGCTGGGTGACGAAGTTGTCTATAATTTATTTTCCTATCAGAATGCCATTTCAAGTTCTTTGCATATGTAGTATTAACAAACAAACGTTTAAACCGTGGTATTATTAGAAGATATCACAACACCTTCGAAAAGGAGCCTTTAGATATCTCATCACAATTATCATCATCTTTCTTCACTTTATATCTTGAAGTGCCATATTTATGGCACTTATTTAGCCCTTCATATTCATTTCTATACAATATGCAGTCTTTAGGGCACGCTTGTATCTTATTATATGACAAACCCATCGGACACAATACTTTCTTTGGCTCATACATTGATCTTGTTGGTGTATTGCCTACATGAAGGGTATAACTTAACAACTCGAGCAATTCCGTCAAACTAGAATCAGTCTAACCATTTCTTTAATTTCAAATTCATTAATCGCAATACAAATTTCAATCTTGTGTACTCATCTTTACCTTAAGTACAATGTCATTTTGACATCATTAAGTAAACTTTCATGAATAGAATAGTACTTTGGAAAGGATTTGGCTCCAATATCATGAAACATATCTAGAATTATATCAACAAAGTTATCGTTCACAACTTCCTCATGTAAAGGGTTCCTCCTAATCTCATAGTGTAAAATCCAATTTGTATATCTTAAACTTATCATATCACATATAAGATGCTCTCTTATATCAGGAATAGACAATCTGTTATAGTTAAAATAGTTGACATAAGGACAAAAGAACAACCAATCTATTTTCTTCAAAGCATTCCTCTGAGCAAATTCAAGAAACCCTTATACCCCATCTCCATGATCCGTAGTAGTTCTCTTAGCTTTTAGCCAACTATGATCCATCATCCAACTAGGAAATAAATAGGAACCAAAGTTTTTTATAAGCTAGTTGACAAAAAAATAAAATAACAAAATAATTGACACAAACACAATAGATTCGAAATATTTGAAACACGCACCCACAAACAAATAGGAACTAATGTAACAAACTAAAACTACAAAGATTATGTTTTCAATACAAGGATAATAGCTCATAAGATGTATGACAACTTTAAACAACAAATATCAGAAACAACAAGAAAAATGAGCAAATAATGAAGTTAAACGATAGCTTACGGCACTAACAACGTAGAACAACGATGGAGACGAAGAGAATGACTTTATTGATAGAGATAAACACCAAAAATTGGAGGAAAATGCCAGGAAATGATATTCGTGTAAATCTGTCATTGTTCGATAGAGTAACAAAACACACAAGAATGTGAAAAAGTAGAACTGAAACTATCTCTGCCCGAGGGATTTTGAAATTTCATGGAATCCTACACGGAGATCTTACACTAAACTGTCGTAAAATTTAGTTTTAATGGTGGTTCTACAAAGGATAATTTAAAGGCAGTTTTTTATAAAACCACAGTTCTAAAGTTTTACAAATACGACATATTTACAAATATGCTATTGACTTTTTGTTACAGCATTTTTTCTTTTAACCACCTTGATGTAACACCGTTATAAGTATTTTTTTTCTAGTAGTGAACGATTATCCATGATTTTATTAGAAGGCATACTAAAACATATATTAAATTTACTCAGTATAAAAATGAAAACATCCTTAAAGAAAATTATGATGATCAAGTTGTCTCAGATCCATCACCGAGCGTTAACATAGTTTTCTCATAAAAAAATATGATGGCACTCAAGACTCCATTCGAGATCAAATTGTAGAATATAGGCAAAATAATTAGCTATCATATTTAACAATTTGTTTTTCTATTTACATATTATTTTTTATTTATTGTAATTTTGATCAAACATTTTGTTTCCTTACTTATGTTACTTCATTGCTAATAAACTTCAATAATATTATTCATTTTCATTCATACATAAATAAAGAATGTCTTTTATTTAAGATTTGTACTCATACTTTACCTAGATTCTTAAATTATTTATAGTAATAATAGTTATAAAATTAATATATTTAAATATTCAATTTATTTATTAAATGTGCCTTATGCGGAAGATATTTTCTTCTGAGCAATTTTTGTTTTCAGTATGATAAAGCTTGTCCAATGGCATCGGGTTGTCCAGGAATTCCATGTCCCAGTACAAGCATAGTCCAAATATACATTGCATGCCTAAGTCCTCTTTTAACGACTTTGTGAATCATGGCAATTCTGGACAACTTGATCAAATTGAATTTGATGGCATTTTAAAATGTATTCAACACTTTAAAGTATTTTTTTAGATGCATCCAGTATTCTAATATATTTTATAATACATTCAGCACTCTAAAATATATTTTAAATGCGTCCAGCACTCTAAAAATATTTTTTTGTGTTTTGGTACTAGATACACTAAAACATATTTTAAGTAGTAGAGGCACCGTTGGATACACCAAATAATACTTTAAAGTGCTGCATACATTTAAAAAATATTTTGGGTTACTATATGTACTAAAAATATTTTAAAATGCTGGATATATTTAAAAAAAATATTTTAAAACGTTAGATGTACTATAAAATATTTTAACATACTCTATATATATGAGAAAATATTTCATTAGTTGCACTTTAACCCTTTTGAAAATAAACCTCTTTCAACATTCAGGTTCCTCATAGGCTCCAAAATTGAAGGAAGCAATAAGATGAATACACCTCGGTGCCATGTAAATGGTAGGGAGGGCAAAGTGTTATCGGAAAAATCAAACAAAATACCTCGTGAGAATAATCCAAGGGTTTAAATATTACCCCTTGTAGTGTGACCCCTTACTTTTTTACTTTAAGCTATGAAGGTTGAGATGGAGATATCGAGAAAGAAGAAGACTTTAAAGAGGGAAAAAATAATAATAGCAAAAATAACATAAAATGAAAACAGAGAGAGTGAAGAGAGAATGCCATATGAGCATCATCAATCTCCGCGACTACAAAAATGAGAAGAGAAATCGAAGGTGAAAACTTGGGAAGAAAAGCAACCCTAAAGAAAATCAAAGAAATGAAAGAGACATACAATACCCATGACCACTGCTCAAGAAATGATCCAAGAAAGAAAAGAGAAACAGCTATACCATGAATCTCCATAAAAAGGAAAGGGGAAGAAAATCATCAGCACCACAAAAACGTATCTAAAAAAGGAAAGAGAAACAACCACACTTATACCTAACCATGAATCTCCACACTCACAAAAAGGGGGGGAGAAGATAGAAAAACCTACCACTTCAATATAAAATGGAAGAACCATACCTGTTCCCCAGCATCAAACTCCATATTCGCAAAGAAACAAAAACAAAGGAGAAACCAAGAAGTAAGAACATGAAGATGATATCCACACCACTAAAAAAATAAAGGGAAAATTGTAATTAAGTCCCATTCAAGGAATCTTATTGCAGAGAAGTCCCATAAAATTATTAACCACTGTGAAGTCCTATTGGATTTGGGATTATTTTTTTTCAACCTCTGTCGTAAGCTCGCAGCTAACCTCTGTCATTGTGTCGATTGCCCATCACCTCTCACATGTTACCTCTATCTTTATACCATTCGCTGTCAGTCCTTCACTATTCGTGGGTCACAGCTTCATCATTGTCGCTGGCATCTTGCTTCTCATTCATTGTAGGTAGGGTTAATTCTCCTTTATTGCAATTTTCCCCATTTTTATGAAGGGGATTTGGTTCCATGCACTATTTCGTTGAATAGTTTATGGGGGGAGCACATCTGCTTTGTTAATCTCGTTACAATATGCTAAACTATTTCATTTTTTAGTTCGTTATATGATTCTTCGCATGATTGGTACGAAAGTGGAGTAGGAAACACATTAATTTATGCTATTTGCTGGCTTTCTGCATATTACATATTGGGTTCTTTTGATCTGTGAGCATTTTTGGGTATTCTTTTTACTAACTTCAAAGAAGAAGAGAAGGAAAAGTGATAATAAACTTTTTTCTTTTTCACTCTTTACGGCCCTTTTTGTTTCTCCCTCTAAAATTTGGTGCATATGATTACTTGTTCATTATGAGAGATAGCTGAACATTTAGTGCAAGGTACTAGAAGTTCTTGGTTAACACATTACCAATATCCTCTGTCTTTGTTCAACTGTAAATTGGGGTTTAAAAAATGTTTGTTCAACATTCATGATAGAAATATCACGTTTTTGTTCCTTGCATCTTTAATTTCTCTATTCGGTTGATTGTGTTAATTGTTGGAATTGCATAAGGGTTAAACAATTTCTTTTCAATATTTGGAATGTGCATACTTCTAATTTTTTCTTATCAAATTATAATCCATGGTGTTGCAATAATTGACATATGACAATACTGATTTGTGGCGTGCTTGCTATATTTTTCTATGTATATAATCTATTTATTTGATAAGTGTTTTTCTCTGTCTCTGAGTGAATTTGGAAAAATTAGTGGTAGTCTCTATGATCTGTTTATTTCCTACATAAGTTAAAGTTAAGTTGTAAGTTCATGGAAATGTAATATGTTTTTTAGAAATGTTTGTTAGTAGCATGTATAAGTTTACTTATTATGCTAGATCCTTTGATATTGCGATAAAAGTGGTTATTATTACAGGATAAAAATATGTCGAAGATGGTAAAAAGTGAAGTCAGACCAATGAGTTTCAACTTCTCTGGATACACATTGTTCATTGAAGAGTATAAGAATGTCAACCCGAGGAAGAAGAAGTTGTTAGAAGAGGCTGGTGTGTCATTCAAAGAAGCTTGGAATAATTAAAAAGAGGATGAGAAAGCTGAATATAGAAGGAGAGCGAAAGAATTAAGAGGTCCAGCTAAAAGCAATAAATATATTGTGATCTTCTATATAAGATGTGCGTCGAAGCAGTTCATGGATGCCTGCAAGAAGTTGAAGAGCATAAAGAAAACCAATGAGAGGCTTTGGGCTATTGGGTTTGATAAGTTAGTGCACATAAGCTACCCACAAATTCAGGAAAATTTATGTGGGGAGTTTATGAGTGCTTTTGATCCTATGATAAAAACAATTTTCATTAGAGGCATGACCTATGAAATTGAGCTAACATATGTGAAGAAGATAATAGGCTTACTATGTGATGGGATTGAAATTAAACTAACGACCACTGATGATCAAAGCTTCAAAGATCTTAATATGGTATATGGTAAGGTTTCATACATGAAAATAGCAGGGTGATTGGTTGATGATAAGGATAATGTTGATTTTGAGTTCATCTTCGTCATGTACACCCTAGGAATCCTCTTAGATCCTAGCTCCTGTGTATATATAAGCGATAATGTCTTGAAGGTGATGGCCTTGATAAAGGATGCATTCGATGAGTACGATTGGTGTTCCTTTGTTATTAATAAACTGTTAGACTCTATTAAAGAGTACCATGAAGAGTTGAGGAAAGGGGATGTCGGTAAAAGGAAAAACATAGGAGGTTATTTGTACTTCCTTATGGTAAGTGTGTATGGGTAACATTTTGTGTTCGTAAAAACAATTGACTATCAATGTGTTATGAAATGTTTTTAACTTGTTAATAACGTGATATGAAGATTTATTATTTGCAAATATTTTCGTTGGGCCATCAAAAAAGCCTCTGAGGTATGGGATGCTATTACTTACTGGAATGAGGAGGAGATTGACAAGAATAAGGTTGGAGAAGGATAGTAAACAAGGTGCTTTGCATGGTAAGACTAGCGAGGATGGCCACACAACTAGAATGTTTAATTTAGAAGTTTATCTTACTCATCCGGTAATTAGGATAATGTTTAGTTGTGTGTTGGTTTAGTACAATTTAAGTCATGGGCTAATTTTTTTTAATTAATAAAGAGAACTTACACTAGACTAATGACCATGGTGGAGAAGGAACTACTAGCGCTTCAGAGCATACTTGTAGGAGAAGAGGAAGGTGGACATCGTGGTGGAGAGGTGAATGAAGGTGGAGATCAACATGAACAGGAAGATGGAGATTAAGGTGGGCACACATCATATGCATTGGCTATAAGCATTGTTCCTTTGTATTGATCACTCAGATGACATTCATCTATATAGAGTATTGGTCTGCACCCTTGCAAAACACTATTAATTGAGCATCCATAAGCAATGAATACCCTCTCAAATCTACTAACTCTAAGTCTTCCCATCTAACAATAGTGCTTGTATAAGTTTCCATAAGCCTTTCACATATTTAAGGAATAATCTTGTAAAAATCCTCTACAGTACCATGTATTTCCCTCAAGGCTTGTTCTCTACCCCTGTACGCTAGAGTATAGTTCAATCATACATCATAATCTCTGTACAAGTCCTTATTGATTTCCTTTGCATTCTTATTGATATTACTCCTCAAAACATCAATTATGATTGATGATGAAAAACTTGATCTTCCATGGTGAGATACAAACTAGTTTTTTTTTTGCGTATTATGGATTTGTTGACTTGTGAATATTTCTATACTTAAGAATTCAGAATATTGACGTTCACCCACCATTGTACAATAGGCATCCATCAACCTTGCACTTCACAATTATCTTTTATTGATTGATTTTTACAAACTTGTGCGTGATTTTGTACTTATACTATATTTTCCGAAGAGCCCTCACATTTGGAAAAGTTTAACCTTCTCCAACAATCAAATCCTTCAACTTAGTATAATTCATTTTAGGTGTAGCTGTTGGAATTATTTCGTCAGCACAAGATAACAATGGAAACACTTCAGTCTCATTTCCTAAGGCAAGTGGAGATATAGAGCATACATTCCCACTTCCAAACAATTAATTAAACCTACATTAAATGACAACTTACTATAAGTGATATCACAACTTATATTGTAACAATTGATAGCAAAACATTATTAAATCAGCACAACATATAACTTATATAGCTTGATCTTCCTTTAGATCATCCATACCAAGTTGTGTATACTAATTATTTCTATTCTCTCCTACATACACATGAGTACTTTTTTCATTGAACATTATTAAATGCTCAACTTCATCATTATTAAATAGGCCAACAAATGTATGTTAATCAAATCTAACAGTAAATTTTATCACAATTTCATATTTTTCTTTCCCAACAAATTATGCTACTAATATTTTGAATTCATCATATGTTGTTTCTTCTTTTATCAACATTGTTCTCACATCACCACCAATATATATATAACCTTCTCCATCATTTGCAAATTGTCCCCATATGAATGTAATAAAATAGATGATTTCTAGATGAACTCGCCATTAGTAATGACAACTTGTACTAGATACATATTATTAATAACTCAACCACTTATATTAACAAATATTGTGTGATATAATAACAACTCATATTTGCCTCCTATAATATAGCATGCTATGTTATTCACACTTTACATCAATGCTTCTAATGTTCAATTGTTCTTACTACCCTCAAGTAAATAGACTACAAATTCCTATAAACTGATCAGAAAATTTAAACTAAATAAACACAATGAAATACAACTAAGATGATCAAAATGTCGTGCTATCAACACAATACATTTATGTGGGTTACCTTTCTTAGATCACACTTAAGCCACCCAGTATCCTACATACGATGATGACAAAATAACTTCACTGATTTGTATAGCAAACGCCTTTACTTTCACATATTATAATCAAAAAAGATGACAAATACAACAAACCTTCCTCAACATCAAATCATGATTATGAGAAAAGCAAGCTACGATAAGACTATATAGACCATGGAACGCTGTTTTCCTTGTCAAGTTTATCCTCTTCTTTCTAGAAGACTAGAGTGTCAACTCATCGGGGTAATTCTGTCATTTCACAATTGAAAATAAATTAATCTCAGGTGTCATGAGACTTCATAGTTGTTATATGATTTTTCGAGATTTTTCTATAATTGGATTTTTTGCATAAGACTTAATTTCAATTTTCTAAAAAATAAAATCAGAGAAAGGAAAAAAGTATGATAAACTAAATGGGCATTAAAAATACAATAATTTTATTGAATTTAAAAAAGATGTGAAAATTTGAAATTTAAATTAAGCTAAAGAGTAAGAATTTTTTAAGAAAATAAATAATCATAATAATATACCATCAAATATTTTTCCCCACCCCACTCCCATTCGTACATTCGGATCGACTCCAACAAAGGCTGGGAGAAGTTTCGGGAACCATTTAACACCCACGGCCAGTCTCTTCCTTCCGTATCCTCCTCTGTTCTCCCTGTACGTAGCCGGTGTTTTCCTACGGCGTGCGGTTGCTCGTCTGCCGTCTTCTTCTGCTCAACGTTGCCAATCATGGCTCTTTCTTTTCCTTTTCTCTCGATATTGCAGTGGGTGTAGATGCGTTTTCATATTCTTCTTCTTTGTTTATTTTGCTGCTACTGAGCCGAGATTGTTGGGATTTTCTTCTTTTATGAAGCTATGTTCTTTTCCTTCTCCCTTGCTTCTGCAAGACGCTTTGGGTTCGTGGGGTAAGCATGGACTCTTTTTCCTTGATGTTTCGTTTTGTGGGTGTGTATGGCATGTTCCAATTCCTCTTTCTGATGGTGTATGACTATATGTCTGAGGGATTAAGTAAATTCTCTTTCCCCTTCAGCTGATTATCAGAAATAAGAATGAGATTTGGGGTTTTGTTTAATTATAGTATTGTGGTAGAAACTTCCCTTGCATTTTGCTGAAATCTTTGTTGTTGCAAGAGAATAGGAATATGGATTCTATTTGTTTTTGAGTTAACATTTGTTAAGAAATTTAATTTAGGTGACCTTTTGATTTAATGAGGATGTTTGAAGTTGCTTGGTTGACGAATGAGATAATGGTGATTGTTTTATGACTTGATTGTCAAGATGCACGCAAGGTGTTTACAAAATTGTGCAGAAGAGGAATTTGGTTAAATTGAAGTTGTTCTAGTTTATGAGTTGATTTGTGGAATGCATATGAAGTGTTGGAGTAAATGCTTGAGAAGGAAATCTTGTAGAGTTGGGGAAGAAATCTGTGGGGATGGTGTTGAATAAATTATAAGTGTATAATTGGAGTTATAAAATTGTTCAAGTTTATGAGTTAAATTCATAGTTACCTTATTGTTATTTTTCTTCTTCAATCCTAATTATATATGTTGGGACACTATTCACTGATAAATGTTTTTTGCCTCAGACAGTATAGTAGACTGTGTACCTGCCGCCTGTTGGCTATAGGCAAGATCCTTGTCCTACTTATGTTTTTGTATATCCATTGATATGGAACAGAGCTCCAATTTGATTTCACCTTGTTGATGTTGTTGTAGAGTTTTTAGAAAGTCCTATTTATAGGGGAGGTTCAACCTGTAATTTTTTCTAGAAGAAACATATCCAGGGAACTTATATTCAGTACGAATATGTGTCTATAGGCAAGTGTGAGATATTTTATATATTCTAAGCTTAAGGAATGTGAGTTTTCTCATATTTCAGGCTAGTCACCTCCTTAATATTTGGGGTGTGACAAGATGAAAGGTTTCAAGAAGAAAAAAATCTGTTTTCATTTAAAGAAAATTATGTTCCAGCCCATCTCTTTAATTGTACTAATTTTTCTACTCATTGAATTCGTACCTCAATCTATTGTTTATTTATTATTTCTTGCAGAAGGTAAGCAGTTTCTAAGCATCATTCAACCTATACATCAAGAGGGTAGCTATGAACGAGCAAGATGGTGAGTTTGATAAATATTAATCACGTCATTCATTTTTGTTTATGTTGAACTTTAGAGTAGCTCTGTGGACTGCAAATAGGATCCCTACTTTATCATATGATTATTTGTTAATTGGAATTGAGAGGAACTCCCTTGGTTGATTGGGAAAGGTGATTTGTTCAGGAAAATTTTTGTATGTCCTATTTAAAGGTGACACTGTCAAAATATGTTTCAACTCAAATGATATATTATTATTTAGTATGAAAATGATATATTATTTGATTTTTCAGCAAGAAAGAGACGGTGCGAGCGATGGCCTGTATTGTTCAAACTCGCGGATAAGAGATCATTTCATATTTTGTGCTGATCATGTCTCAGAACAACAATCCTTGGAAATTGTCAAGCATGCTTACATGTTTTCCTTTCCTTTTTATAGGCAGAAAAAATTGTTTTAATAAACTGTATCCGAACATTTCCTATTACTGAAAGTTCTTTCTACTGTTTTTCCCCTTTTTTGCATACAACTATGCAAAGGATTTTATTAGGTAAATCTATGTTGAAAATCTTTCACTTTTTTACTTTGTATTATAAACTATTACAGTAGCTTTGCATCAGCTAGTTTAATTCATTATTTCGCTGTCTGAATTAATTTGCCTTTTCTTTTTCTGTTATGCATGATACATAAGTGTGTTTTAATTTGTTTTCCCCTTGTTGCGTATTGGGCAATCTTATTCTTCAGAAACCTTTTATTCTAGAGAACGGAGGAAGAGTAGGTATTTGTCCTATCCCTACACAAACATGGGAACAGGACATAAAGGTGTTCATGTTAAAACAGAAGACTCTGAGATTTCAAGTCATTCTCATCAAGTACAACATCCCAGAGTAGCTAATAATCATTCTAACGGATCCTCTACAACTGCTACTAAATCTAGTAAGAAGAAATTACAAAGTAAATGGCGCAGAAAACACATCCGATGGAGTACAATGTCCAGCAGTCAAGAATTCAGAAATGTATCTTCATCAGAATTGCTTTCCGGCCTTTACTCTAATGCTCTTGATTGTAATTTTTCGTACGAGAATAGAAAATCTGATTTGGTTGAGTGGTTCTTTAGTGCATATAGATTATCAACATTCTGTGATGAGGCTGAACTTGCTACTATCCTGGAAAATCAAAAGAGTGGAAATATGGAGACACCATTCAGAAACGGTTCACTAAATGTCAATAGTGAGGAGGAGAAAAAGAAATCGGAACAAACACAGAAGCACAGGAATAAATCCCTTCCTAGCCAATCAGATATGAATAAAGACCTTACTGCAAGTGAATTTCTCTCAGGATGTTATGCAAAAATAAATAATACAAGGCCAGGGGAGACCATGGAAGATGTAAAACCGGCACTGCTGCAGCAAAATGTTGAGTCAACTACTCGTGAAGGGAGAAGCAGAGCTAAACGTACTTTAGCACCTAAAGCTTCCACAGCTAGAAAGGCAAAGAAGATGGAAGTTTCTCTGGATGATCCAAGAACTAAATTCTTTCCAAACTTACTTGATGGTGGTGAAAAATGCAATAAAAGCAGTTCATTTGTAATAGATCTGCAGATGGAGGCCCCACCTAGAAGCGTTATTCCTGAAAAAAATAATTGTGAGAATAAGGTTGCAGTAGATTTGACAGGTTCAAATCCAGAGTTACATGCCTTCCATTTAGGTACTGTTGGAAATCTTGATAATGGATTTTCTCCTATGAATGCATCCCAATTTGGTGTTGTTGGAAATCTTGATATTGGATTTTTCCCCATGAATGCACCAGCAGAGCATCTCAAGACTAAACGTGCAACCGTCATACCGGATTTAAATGAGAGTGGCTTTGAGGATAATTCAACCGAGAAGAAACTTGAGGGTGACAATGGCTTTTCTCCTGATCTGAAATCATCCAAACAGAACCAGAGGATGAACCAAAAACCTAAATCAGAGCTGTCGAGAAGCATTTCTTCTGGCACGGAAATCATTCAGACAATTAATTACAATAGATTGGAGGTCAATGGATCTTGTCTTCTCCTACAATTTGACCCTGGAGTTTCTTTGCCCTCAAAAGATAATCTTTTAGCTACATTTTGTCGGTTTGGTCCCTTGGCTGTACCTGAAACACAGCTGTCGAAAGATGGCCATGCCCAAATTGCTTTCCTAGAAAGTGCAGATGCAGAAGAAGCATTTCGTAATCTAAAGCAGAACAATCAATTTGGGGTAACCCTTGTTGATCACAATGAGCCTTCTGAAACTTTTGCACCATTGGAACAATGTGAGAAGGTTGCAGGATCTTCGGGGTTGAAGCCACTGAACTGTGATAGACCTTCACTTGACTACATTAAGCAGAATTTGGAGATGATGGCTTCAATTCTTGAGAAGAAAGGGCATACTATTTCTCCGCAAATGAGAGACACATTGGACGGAGAAATAAAAGACCTCATGGAAAAGGTGAACTCTATTGGATCTCTCCCTGTCAAAGAATAAATATTTGGACTTGGACCCCAAGTTTAATTTATCTCCCATTGTTGTTATAGCATGTGTTTTTCTTGGTATCAAGCCATTGCATTTATGATCTACAATTATTTTTTGACCAATCATGGGGAATTTTTTGGTGTCAGTTAGAAAAACAAGATGCTGATGCTAGGATGTCTTCTTTTGAATTATTATTATATATGAGAACATTCTTTTGGAGGTGGGGTTGCCATGTTCATGCTTTACTTTATATCCATGAAAATTGGATTGAGTAGTAAGAAATTCTCAAATGCTTGTCGGTAGAGCAAATTATTCTGAGAGCTGCTACTTTAATTTAATAATGCTCCTATCTGATTTCAATAGTATTATTGAAACCGAAAAATGATGGTGCAAGTTCAGGGGTATTAATACGAAAAATCTAAGGGGAATTATATAGCATGATAGTGCAATTATAGAGGTATTGGTATGAAACCTAGGACATGCCTACTTATCTGCATATAGCTTAAGTTCAATGGGGGTTTATGCATATAATTTAAAGTTTGTTAGAGTTATATGTACAAGAAAATAAATTTTAACGGGACAGATAATTGATGGTTGGGGTTAGTATTAAGTTTCAAATATTAAGGAAGTTATTTATGCATAGTTTAAATTAGTTCATTGGAGTTTTCCATAATTTAACCGTGAAATCATTGGCCTGTTTTAACATAGGTTTTATTTTCTTGTAACTAGCTAACCCTATTTTTAAGTCGAGAAGGCTAGTCCACATTCTCGATTCTAATTATTATGGGAGGTTTATATAAATTTTAAAAATAAAATTATAATGATTTAAGATATAATATAGCAAAGGTTTGTGTACTTGATTCTGATTTAAACTATAGCGATATAAGGAATGTGATGATATGATTATGCTTCATCGATATTTGTCACACCAAATCTTTGGTAAAGGATATGAGGGAATTTTTCATGAAGAAAAAAAAAGTAAGAAAATTTTGCGTATATATATAGAATTAAGAAACTATAATGCAAATATACTATACGTAAAACATCTCATCCAAATATATATATAGAGCATATTTTAAATTAGAATCTTATATTAAATGTGATATTATATGTTGTTTTTTTAAAAAAAGTATCTCACGTGATAATTAATATATTACCTCTGGTCCTAATTATTATGGGTGTTCATGAGAGTTCTGACCTGGTCTCGATAGTTTTAAGATGGGTCTATCTTATCCTAAAAAGGACTAGGATGAGATATCATTATGTCAGGACAATAGGAAGTATTGGGACAGGACGAGTTTTAGAATGACCCTCTGGATGTCCCCGTATCGAAGATTATTATTTTTTTATTTAATGAATATTGTCTATTCGTCTTCATTAGCGTCTCACTCTCAGTTCCTTGGTAGCTAGCCCTAGCAGATACTCACTCCTCTCCCAGTCGCTCATGGCCTCATTCGGTCGCTCCTTAGGGCTGCAGTCATTGCAGATTGCAGCCCCTCACTTGCTCCTCCGCGGCTCCACTATTGTTGCATGTCCCATCGTCGTGCATCTCCAAATTCCCCACTCTTTATGGTCTACCTATCTCAGGCTCTCTGCGTTTAGGTAGAGGTAGGTTTCTCACTTTCAAATCTTTTTTAGGTTTCAATTTTCCCAACGCAATGGTTCCATTTCTATTTGCCTAATTGAGTACGCATACAAGAGAGTCCGATAACTCACAATGTAGAATAGGAAGTGTGGCAACACAACCAGATGTATAACCCACAACCCATGCAAATAATGGGACTTGTGGATTTTCGTTCCTCGAAAATGACAAGACAAATATAGATGCTATGATCTGACCCACAGTGACAACAAGCTCAACTGAAACCCATAGTCCAGAATTTAATGGATTCCTCCTTCAATCATGATACCCCTCACCTCTAGTTGATGAAGAATTTCTAGAGTTTAATCTAGACGAGGAAGATGGGGCCTCGAGTGCACTGGACTGTTGATCTTCATTCTATTAAATGTATTTCAGGAAGTTGAGCAACATGAGATGAGTTGGATAAAGCATCACCATTCCTTGTGATGTCAATTACGTGCTGATGGTGGCTTTCAGACTGCTCCATCAGCAAAGGATATCTGACGGTTTGGGACTTCATATTCGGTTCTGGAGAGTTAACATCCATCTAAATCAGTGAACCAAAGTAAAAGGCTATCAGGCATAGATTGGTTGTTAGTAACAAGGTCTCCAACCTGCACCTTCTCCTACTTTGCTTCCTGATCATGCAAAATTCTGCTCTAATTTGCTGACCAAGATCCCTGGCAGCACTTTGTGCCCTGTTAAGGATTTAACCTTTCATTATCCTGTTCAGGAAACCACAAAGATTATCAAAATTTTGTGTTAAAATTCTATTACAGGTCAGAAACTGATTCCAAAAACATTAGCAATTAGCAGTATCTTGAAAGTAGGAATGCAACAGAAAATAAATGTTACTCTTCATTTCCTTTAAGGCCACAAGATTGATTAGATTGCTGTTAATACCGACTTATGAATTGCTGGATGTTTATTTCTGATCGCTTGCCTATATTATGTTATTCTGATCGCTTGCCTATATTAAACTGTTTATTTCACTTCATGTTGTGCATACAAAACTTACAAATATGATCTTTTTTCTTGCACCCCAGCTTCGTCCAGTCAGTGCCTTAGTTTACAAGAGGATGGTCACTATACCCATTGCTGAAGAAAACTTAGAAGAGACTGAAGATGTTGAACAAGAAACTGTATTATAAGATATTGAGGAAGAAGAGAAATCAACAAAGAGGCTCACTATTGTTTGGGACCATTTTGATAAGATTCCTTTGGATAAAAACAAAAGAGATCACAAAGCTAAGTGCAAGTATTGTCTAACAAGGATTGCTTGCAATCCTGTCACACATGGGACAAGGGGATTATGAAAACATCTGGATAGGTGCCCCCAAAATCTAAATAAAATAAATAAAGATGAGGCAAACTATGGTCACTACAGTAGGGTCTTCTAGAACTGTGGGTCAGCATTTATTTAATCAAGAACGATGCAGACGAGCTATTGCAAAATATATTGTATTGGATGAAATGCTTTTTCAAATTGTTGAAGGTGAGGGTTTTAGACAGATGATGAGGTAAAACCTCATTTTCAAATACTATCAAGATCAACGGTTACTAGGGATGGCTTAAAGCTGTATCTTGAAGAAATAGGCAACTTAAAAAGTTATTTCAAAAGAACAAAAGTGTGTGTTTCCCTCACAATAGATACATGGATTTACAATCATAATTCAAACTATATGTCTCACTACACATTGGATAGATGAATATTGGCATTTGCAAAAGCAAATTTTGAATTTCTGCGTAGTTGAAAACCATAAGGGTAATACAATTGTAAAAGAAATTGTGAAATGTTTATTGTCACAAGGCATTAATAAAGTTTTTATCATCACACTTGATAATGTTTCTTCTAATGACAATGTATTATCAACTTTGAAGTCAGTTTTTAAATATTGGAATGATCTTATATGTGATGGGGACTTCTTACACTTGAGGTATTGTGTTCATATTATGAATTTGATTGTGTCAGATGGTGTGAAGGATATGGGTGACTCTATTGAAACCATTCGAAATGCAGTTAAATATGTAAGATCTTCTCCATCAAGGTTTCTAAAATTTAAAAAGCTGACAGAGAAAATAAAGATTGATTCAAATAGTCTATGGAGAATGGATTGTCTAACTGGTTGGAATTCTACTTACATAATGTTGGAGAATACTATTAAATTCAGTTGAGTGTTTGTAAGGATGGAGGGGATACAGAGTACCAAAAAAGTTTTTAAGATAAAAAATTAATTAGTCCTCCTACAGTTAATTCATTCAAAGAAACTAAGGAATTTGTTGTATTTTTTAAAGTGTTCTACAATGACACTTTGAAATCACTTCATATAACCTCAAATTTGGCCTTCTAACAAATCATTAATGTGGCTCTTTGTTTGAAAAGAAGGGCAAATAATCCAAATTTTTTATTGTATCACATGACTAAGAGTATGCAAGACAAATATGACAAGTATTAGAATAAGTTTGAAAACTTAAATCCTTTGTTGGTAATTATAGTGGTGTTTCACCCCACGTATAAAATAAAATTTTTGAAGTTTGCTTTTGAAGATATGTTTTCTAACCTTACACCTCATGATATTATGTCCAAAAAATTCTCTGCGGTCTTGTATCAGTTATATGATCATTATTCAGATGCACTTGATACATCTCAGTCTGAAACTCAAAGTGGAAGTCAATGTCAGAGTCAATCACAAGTAGCAACTAAAGGTTGTTTTGGCACGGATATCTTAGATCTAGAGTCTTTTGATATTGATGGGGAGAGTTCTAATGCAATTCAAAGGTTCCTTGATCACACTGATATTGAGACTCAAACAGATAAGTATACGGAGTTAAAGAGGTATCTTCAGGCTGAATTAACTGACTATCATAATCCTATATTTTATATTTTGGATTGGTGGAAAGTGAATGCTAGCAAGTACAAAGTAATTCCATTGATTGCATATGATGTGTTAGTCATGCCTATCTTCACTATGTTTTTAGAATTAGCATTTAGTACAGGGGGCCGTATTATTGATAAATTCAAAAGTTCACTATCCTCTAAGATGATTGAAAAGTTAATTTGTGCACAAAATTGGTTATCTCTATTATCTATGTTCAAATTGAAAGGATTTGATATTGATAACTTCAAAGAAACTTTGGAAGCAGAAAATGGTTAGATTATATCATGTTATTTGTTTAATTTTTGAGATGATTTTATTTTTTTTTCCTCATAGATCTCATGAACTGTTAACTCATAGTGTGATTAATTATTTTATTTGTTTATGATTGTTTTATTTCTTAATTATCCTCTCCCTCTTTGTTTTTTTGTAAATGAAGAAGTAAGTTCAGTGGGTGAAGTAGAAGAATTGAAAATATAGAATAATTAAATATTATATTAATGAATTGTTAATTAATATTGGTTGTTGCTTTGAATTTAGACCGCTACTTATTTTGGCTTGTAGTTGTAGGTTATTGACTCATTGAATATTAGTTCATTTGTCTTTGCTTTTTTCATATATAGCAAAAAATTAAAAATTCTTGTCCCAATCTCGACCAAGACAAGATTGGAAGGGGACATTGATAGGGGTATCTTAATTCTAATTTGTCTTATGAATACTTAATAATTATAAGAGATATTTAATTTTTTGGATAGATTAAGAAAATTAAAGAAATTAATTAATTATAATTAATATAAGAGTTAGTTAGTTAATTTTAATATATTGAGGAGTATATAATATAAATTTATTTTAAAATATTATATTTACTTATAATTTATTTATTTGATTTATTTAATATATTTAAAAAGTCACGTGACTCTTATAATTAAAATTAAAATAAATATTATTTAAGATATAAAAGAAAATTGAAGTCGTCTCTCATCCCTAGGATATGGCAAAATTATGAAATCACTATATTTTTTCCCCACTATCAAACGAATTTGAAAAGGATTACATATTACAAAGTAAAACTAGGTGCGCAATTACTCATCTATGGTTAACAAGGCTTGGGGTCTGTCTTCTTTATCTAATTCTTTGATCTCACTCAATGTTAAAAGTTGATATATTAACTTTTACCAATGTAAAAGTTTGAACAAGTATTATTGTCATAGGATCATTTGTTTAGGGCTACTTCTCTAAAATGATTTTTATTGAGAAATGAGCATATTTCACTTTTCTTTTCAAGTGCTCAAGAGTCTTGTTATTTTGAATTCATATGAATAGTTCTAACTGATGTTGATTCTAATTAAGTAGCCTCTCAGAATTTATTATGTCGAGATGTTTCATTTATATCCTTGTTAAATTCTCTTGCCTGTTGACTATCACATATTGATATTATTTTAGGATTTTTCTTTTATTGGTATTAAAACCATTACTTTGGTATATTCTCAAAATTGTTTAGATTCCATATGGGTATTGTTACTATATGGAATTTATAAAATTTTTACTTATTTAATGTCATTTTGTCTTAACTAAACAAACAAGAAACAAAAACAAAATGAGAAAAAAATTGAGTGCAAAGATTTTTCCATGGAATCTCACATCATGATGATCTCACATTTTGTCTGTGTACTTATGGATCGTCCTCACATCTTGATTCTTCTTCCATTATTCCAATAATATTTAAGTTAAATTATACAAAATTTCTGTAAATTTTGAATTATCTACAAATAACTTTTTTAATATTTAAAATTTAATAATAAATCATACTAAGAATTATTACTTAATTGGAAAATGAAGGCTAAAGCTATATAAATTTTATAATAAAAAAGCATCTTCAATTATTATATAATTATTTTCAACGATTGATGTTTTATTACATTGCTATATTTATGTATGAAAGATCTCAAAGATGTGAGTATATATATTTACTAAATTATCGTTTAATCATATTAGCTAGTATGACTAATTCTAAAAAGATAAATTGTTAAACTCGATCATTTGTTTAAATAGAAAGAAAAGTGTGCAAGAAATTAAGAAGAGAAAACATAAAATAATTTTTTTCTATAATTTCAATATCAAAAGAAAATAGTAAAGGTGAAAAAATAAAAATAAAAAATGACAAAAAGTAGATTAGGGTGCTCATTGTCAAAACATGCCACTCATGGGAAACCGACAAAACATAGGTAACAACAAGAAATTGAGAGAAAATGAATATAAATCAATACTCACCACACAATAGTTACAAATGAGACACATTAAATAATTACACAAAATCTTTCCCTCTCTCTCTCTCTATTTCTCTATTTCTTGTAAGTTTTAATTTTAAGAGAGATATGTATGTTTTTCCTTTTTTTTTTTTGTTAATTTCAAATATTTATAGAACTAATAATACGAGTCAATATGTCAAAAATCATGACGAGTTAAGTTAAAAATACCCTTCTCCTAACAAATTGGTATTTAATTAACTTGAGATTGCAAACTTATAATTTTTTTTAATATAAAATTTAAAATAATAAAAATAAAAGTTAAAATAATAATGAGCCAACGAACAGAGGAAGTTAGATTTAAGTGTGAGAAACTTAGAATTAAACTTAAAATAGATAGATAAAATAATAATATTTTTTTTTTAAAAAAAAAGGCTAAATCGTTTAAACTAAATATGACAGGTTGGTACGTGTGGGTCAACGGTCTTCTTTCTTTTCTTTTTTTTAACCAAACTCGCAATTTTTTGCCGGGTTATAGGCCAACCCAATTTACTGTCTGTATAAATCATGCTCTTATGAAAACTACAATGTTTAGAAATTAAAAATTGAAACAATCTTTCTCCATTACATCCTGAAAATTGTTTTATTAAAAAAGAAATTCAAAAATATCTATGCCACATCTATCTTAATAAAAAAAGTTGAGTGATTAGGAGTAGTGGGATTTATCAAATCTTGAGTGAGACAATTTGGTCCTAATGTTGTCATATCACTCATATTATATTCAGAACACTTTTTTCAATGACGTAAAGGATAATACATTATAGTTAGAGATGCTATCCTTCAATCGTATCTCAGCAACAAATGCTTCGACGCAATTTATCTATGTGTATATTCGATTATTTTCTTAAAAAAAAAAGAAGCTAATTTTATAGAAAAAAATTCTCTAAAATATTCTTATATTTTGTTTTGGGAGAATCCAATTAAATGTAATTGAAATATTAAAATTAAAATTTAGGCTAAAAGGATTAATTATGAATTTCTTAATCTTATTAAATGACCTCATTGTCCCCCCACTTTTTTTTCCCCTCGAACCTACATGCAAGGCATTGTTGACGCATTACATAATTGAAAAAAAATCCTAAAGATATGCTACTACAAAGGATGCAAGCCATTAGTAAACATTTAGGAGTATTGAGGTAATTTTACAAGATTTAAAAATTTCTAATTAATCCTTTTAGCCTAATTAGGCCTAAATCTAAATTTTTATATTTTAGTTGGATTTAATTTAAATTCTCCCATTAAAAAGTATCAATTATTTACATAATCCATTGAGGACAAATATTTTCTGCTTTTAAAAAAATCTTGTATTAATATTCCATCATTTGAATTGATATTTCTAATCTTTAAATCTAGATTCATGCCCTTAAGAAAATTAAAGTGAAGAAAAATTATTGAAAATATATCAATATAAAACTAAACAATCATATATACTCAACTAATTACCTCAAATAATAATTATTAATATATAATTTAAAAATATATTGATTTATTATTATTATTATTATTTGAACTTGCTCTTGATAATTCAACTAAATGGGAGATATTGAATGAATATAGTATATGGGTGTGTTTGGATAGAATTAAAATAGGTTTTAAAAGAGTTTTTACCCCAAACTTTGATTTAGAAAAATTTTAAAATATATAGTTATATTTATCTAAAATAGCTTTTGGACCAAACTATACTTTAAAACTATAGTTTTGGATAAGCTATTGGGAATAGTTTTTAAAACAGTAAAAGAGTTTATAGACTACCAATTTATTATTTTACCCATATTTTTCAATCACTCTCTCTCCTCTTCTCCCTCCTCTCTCTCCCCTATTCTCTCTCTTCTACTTTTCTCTTCGTCATGCCCTTCCTTCTCTTTCACTATCAAGCTTATTCTCTGTCACTGTCCTTCTGCAATTACTTAATAGAGATCGTTGTCACTGGTCTTTAGTTGTCATCATCGCTTAGTCAGTTGACGTCAGAGGAGCTAGTCATCGCCACTGGTCTCCAACACTAGTTGTTGGTCTACAGTTGAGGTGTTGGAGACAATGGATGTGGAGAGAGAGAATAGGGAAAAGAAAAAAAATAGATGAGCAGTGCATAGGTAGCAGATAAGAAGATGACGCTATTCATAGTAGATAAGTAATTCTTTTCTATCTCATACTCTTTTTGATAATTTATTAATTATAAAATCTTTTCTAATAATAATCATCCAAGTACTCATTTATCCAAAATTATTGTTTTCTATAAACTCTTCTCTAAAAATATTTTTTTAAAAGTTGTATATAAATTATTTTTTAAAAATCTAACTAAATGGGTATATATTCGTTGTACTAATATTTTAATTTGTTTTAAAATGGCAGGAGAACATGTGTGCGGCTGTGGAAAAACCCGTGTGGAAGACGTTGTTGTTTGTTGTCTCTTAAATTGATCCGTTGTACTAATATTTTTAATTTGTTTTAAAAAAATGGCAGGAGAACATGTGTGCGGCTGTTGAAAAACCCGTGTGGAAGACGTTGTTGTTTGTTGTCTCTTAAGTGTATGTTATCTATTCGCCTTATGTATAATCACCCAGTTGACAACGAGTTGAGCTTATCTTTCCCTTTTCAACTTTATCTTCACTAACCAGTTTCACAACCTTCATATTAGTCTCTTTCGGCACATTAATTTACTCTCTCTCTCTATATATATATATATATATATATGTATACACACACACATGTGCATATATGTGTGTGTGAAACAGTGAACGAAATACATATAAGCTAATATCACTTCTCAAGTTTTGTGAAAGGACACAATCTGGTGGCTATACAATCACAAATTATGGTTTCACTGTTTTCAAGTAAGTCTCCACGTATGTTTGTGTTGGGAAATCTGCCTTGGGATGTTTTGTGATGTAGTGGTCTTTGTTCTTATTTGATATCCATCTTTCAATAATCATGCTCATGCACCGAAGACTATTTCCTCTCCTGAGTTCTTCTTTATATTCTTTGTTGTTCTATTCCTTTACTTCAATGATTTGTTTAATCCGAATACCATAATACTGTTATTCTTAATTAAATGATATTTTTTGTGTGTCAATCGTTATTACCTTTAAAAATCAAACTTATATATGTCAATATTTAAGAATATTATGCCAATATTTAAAATTTTAATTTCTACATTTTTTACTAACCATATTAAAGTTAGAGAAGTGAAAAGACCCTTGCATATATAAATTTTTTTTTGAAATTTAAATATTTTACAGTTATAACTTTATATCAATCTCACTAAAGTTGATATTGATAAAGCATATGAAAAAAAATAGAAGAAATAATTATAATTTATAATGTAATTATATGATAGTTAATAAAGTTAAAAAATATCAATCTAATTATAAATTTTAAAATATACAACTTAACTACTTCACTACTCATATTTATAATATAAAATGATATTTAATTATCAGTAATTATCATATTCTCCTCTTTAAATATAGTATCTAGGAAAAAAAGTAAAAGAAGAATTACATTATATATTATAAATTAATATATATAATAGAATTTATGAATTTTAAAATAAAAAATTACTTAGAAGTTGAATAAATAAAAAAGGGCAAATAAATTATTGGAATAAGTTTTAGGGTAAATAATTAATAAAAAACTATATAATATATATATATATATATATATATATATAACTGGTAAAGCGGTACACCTTACCTAATCCTTTGTCTTGCCCAATATTTAGTCTAACTAAACTTTACCTAATTATATTTTAGATGTTTTTTTTAGGTCAAATTAGACAGTTTTTTCTCTGTACTCGGACAAGTGCATTAGGCAACACGAATACCCCTAATTTCAACATATTGATTCATTGAAATATTTTCAATTTGTTTTAAAAATTTCCTATGAGGACATGTGTGCGGTGGTTGAGAAACCCGTGTCGAAGACGTTGCTGTTTGTTGTCTCTAGATGAGAACGAGACAAAAAAGTCTCTTTCAACCTTATTCACAAAATCTAGTGTTACATTGCCCCTTTCCCAATATCAATCAATTCCGTTGCATTTAATACATATATGAATGTTCGCCTACACTTGGATATTCATAATAATCCCTCTGATTATATGTTGAATTCAATTTTTTTTTAAAAAAAAAAATACTTGACAAGAATAACTATAAATTTTAAAAATAAAATATATAATAATAAGATATAATTAATATTATAAAAAAAGAGTAGAATTATTAAAGAAAATTATTACGCCTCTATTCTTTTTAGTCGAGAACAATAAATAGGATAAAAATATAATTTTTTTTAAAAAAATACCTTCAATCATTTGGAGTTAAATCCAATGTAGAATTAAATATATTGATATATAAATAATAAAAATAATTAAATATAGATAAAATAGAAAATAAATAAATAAATATTTTAAAAATATTTCTAAATATATAAAAAAAATAGTCTATATAAAGTAATAGTATTTTATAAAAAGGGACAGAAGGAGGGTTAAATTATTTTAACCTTAAGGAGGTTATTTTAAACATTCACAAAATATTAGTCTATCATTAAAAATTTAAAAATAATTTTGATAATAAATAAATTTTATTCTATCATTTTATTTAGAAAAAAAAATTATTTTAAATTACTTTGTGATAACTTATATATTACTCAGTACGTTAACATATCCATATTAGCCCTACTAATAGATTATAAGTATAGGAATAACGCCTATAATTGATCATTAAATTGTAAGCATCTAATAAGAGGAAAAAAATTAAGACCTGACTAAAAAATCTAGTGAAAAGAGTGAAGGAAATTAACATATATATATATATATATATATGTATGTATGTATATCACTTGGTGCAGTTGAAGATCATCTAGCATCAAAGAAGGCTCTACATCTCCACAATGGCCAGTGTCTCTGAGAATTCCCCACCAGCCGTTAGAAGGTAGCCAAAAGTTAGAGCATCTATATATATAGGTGTGCATACATATATATATATATATATATGGACACACAGACACACACACTCTCTCAGTATCAATGGAACTTCTAATATGTTGTTGAAGCTGAATAATGTTGCAGGCTCGAAGGGAAGGTGGCTCTGATCACCGGTGCCGCAAGAGGACTCGGCGAGTGCACGGCGAGGCTCTTCACCGTGCATGGGGCTAAAGTGGTAATTGCAGACATTCTCGACGACTTAGGTCACAGTGTTTCCAAAACCATACCAGATTCCACCTACGTTCACTGCGATGTCACAAACGAGAAAGACGTTCAAAACGCAGTGGACACTGCCGTTTCAAAGTACGGCAAGCTCGACATCATGTTCAATAACGCCGGTATCAACAGCAAATACAACCAAGACAGCATCCTCGAAAACGACTTGTTGGATTTCGAGAGAGTCGTTAAGGTGAATCTCACCGGCGTATTTCTAGGGACAAAGCACGCGGCGAGGGTGATGATTCCGGCGCGACGGGGAAACATCATCAACACCGCGAGTGTGTGTAGCATCGCCGGTGGGTTATGCTCACATGCGTACACGGGCTCGAAGCATGGTGTTGTAGGGCTGACGAAGAACACGGCGGTGGAGCTCGGCCGGCATGGGATTAGGGTGAACTGTTTGTCGCCGTACGTGGTGGCAACGCCGATGGCGAAGGAATTCTTCGGGCTTAATGATGAGGAAATTCATAATTTATATGCACCTCTTAGAGGTTCTAAGATTGAACCTAAAGATTTCGCTGAAGCCGCTCTGTTCTTAGCGAGTGATGAGTCTAGGTTTGTGAATGGACACAATCTTGTGGCAGATGGTGGATATACAATCACTAACTATGGTTTCACCGTTTACAAGTAAGAAGTTGTTTGGACTAGCTTTTTTGGAAGTGATTTTATATAATTATGTGAGAGGAGTTTAATGTAACAGTGCTTTTAATAAAATCTTAATTTAAGGTTTCCAAACAGGCTGTATGTCTCTGTTGGGAAATCTCTGTCCTGGGATCAATGTTTGTGATGAAGTGGTCCTTCTTGTTAATTTCAATAATCATGCATACTCAGGCATGGCGTGTGCTTAGTTCTGGTTTATATATATATACATGTTCCAATAATTATGCTCATGGCGTGTGCTTATAATTAATGCTCTAAAATTATCGACTTTGTTTTTTCTAATGTAAGAATTTGCGGTCCTCTCATCTCTGGAGTATCAATGAATTGAGTTTTGATAGAACTACAGTTAAACCGAACGGTTGCCTTCGACTGAATACTTTCTCAATTTATGACTTTTTTTGGCTTTGTACGTTAGTTCTATCTTCCTTAAAAGCTTCATGGAGATATTTTGTAGAAGTGGAGGTCGCACTTCCTATCTCCTAGTCCGACTCACTATGAGTGTTCTCATCCTGATTTAGTACTCTACCAGCTTGCATGTAAAAGATTCCCCTAAGTGAAATTTGGGTTAGTTGAGTTAGGTAAGTCGTAATTCAAATTGGGCCATTATTGCTAAGAGAATTCATGTTTAGGCCCATACAATATTAATTGGGCCCTACATAAGCCTTATTCATTAATGTGAAATTCTAATATCAAAAGAATGATATACAAAATGATTAGTCACTACTATAAAAGTTATTACATATAATAAATAACGGATTCATATTCTACAAATACATGAGTTTAATTATTATTATTATTGTGAGGATTCTTTTAATAGACAATTTTATAAGCCCCTATAAGTACTCTGTCTTAGCTTTAATGGAGGATTAGTGTTAAATTTATTTAAATTTTTTTATAACAAAAAAAAAATCTAGTTGTGAGATATGTTTTTCCTCTTCTTTTATAATTTTCAAATATTTACATCAATCATTCTCTGAAGAAAACTAAAATGATGAAATGGAAAAACACAGTTAATTAAATATATGCACCTGAGTTATTCAACATATAAATCGTCAGTATCCCAAAATCACAAAATGTCAGACAAATCCTAAGAAACTAAAATGGGATTTGAGCATTTGGTGAATTGACCTTATTACCCCTCACTTTAGAAAAAAAAACTGCCACCTCAGTCGGAGAATGTTTGGCAGAGGATCGATCAAGGTGGGATTTGGGTCAAATCCCACCACCTTTTGTTCCCAAAAGCCATTGAGCTATTAAAGCTTCTTTTACAAGAAAGTTAACAAGTTTACGTATGTACAAGTGCACACGAATAATTACAACAACAATTGACTAGCAAATGATCATACTATCTAAATGAGTGACCATAATTTTCGTAAAAACTCGGTTGTTCAATCACAAGTTTAAGCATGTATAAGTAAGTACACATGAACGGTTATAACACATAGCGAATAAAAACCAAAAGAATTATGTCTATTGAGAGGAAACAATAAATGTTGGGAGATCACCGGATAAGGGGGAGGGGAGGGGCGGGGAGGGGGGGGGGGGACGGAGGAAGCCGAAGGGATGTGTGGTTCTGTACCAGGTTCCGTTCTGCTTCTCTTTTGATTTTACTGTTACATGTTGGCTTGTGATTGGTTCTGGCCAGTCACAAATGATGATGTGGCACTCTAGGTTCAACCAAGGATTCCTCTGTAGAGGTTGAGTAACCTAGTGTGACGTGGTCATTGATGATTTGGCATTATGTTTTAGGGCTTTCAACGGAGATACTTGTCATCTCATGGTGACTTAAGTTTTGGCAGCAAGTACCTTTTTTACTTTTAACGATGGTATTTGTAAATGTTCCCATTGAAACTACACTTTCAGCACCAACTCATAATATCGTCGCCCTTGATAATATCAACAACAGCTATCGGATGTTGACTTGACAACAGCTTTTTGTGGCTACGGAAATTCTTCAGCAACGAATTTTTTATTCGTGGCCACCAAAAATCAATTTTTTTTTTTTGTAGTGACAGCATAGTGAGTGTGATATGAATATGCCAAGTCATTTATCTTACCAAATCTTGAGGGAGACAACTTTGTCCTAATCTTATTATAATATATATATATATATATACACACACGATATATTTCGAATACTTATTTCAATGCATTAAACTATAATATTAAAGTTAGAGATGCAATCCTTGAACATCTCATCTCACCAACAAAGGCTTGAATGTAACAAACAGAATCATCTATTATATTATGGTGTTTGTATTCATATATACCGATGCATTATACTAATTGTTATTATGCACAATTGATAAATAGTATCAGATTATTTTTTAAAACATTATAACGACCAACAAGTTGTTAAGAGGCATCATCCTGTAAAGAGGAAAGTACATATTTAAGGGCATGTTTGGTAACTAGGAAAACGATAGTTTTAAAAAGGGTTTTAGTCTAAATTTTTATTTTAAAAAAAATTAAAATAAATAGTCATATTTATCTAAAAGAGCTTTTGGATCAAACTATAGTTTAAAACTAAAATTTTGGATAAGCTATTGAGACTAATTTTTAGAATAGTAAAAAAATTTATAAATTATCTAATTACTATTTTACTCTTTTTTTTACACTCTCTCTCCTCTCTTTTCTCTTTTCTCAACTCTCTTCTCTCTCATATTTTTAATAAAATTATGCACTTTCTAATAATTTTTTAATTATAAAAATTCTTATATTAATAATTATCTAAATACTTATTTATTCACAACTAATTTTTTCTATATTTTTTTCTCAAAAAATCTTTTTTTATAAATTATTTTCTAGACGATTATCTAAATATGTCATAAATCTTAAAAAATATACTTGTTGAAAGAGATAAAAACCCTTTTATGCTATAAGTCTTAAGAAGAATTAATTTCAAATTTAAAGTGATGTAGGAATACTCGTAATTAAATTTTAAAAAAAATTGATACGGAGAAAAATTGTCATACAAATTTGATCAATTGATAATAATAAGCAAATAGTTTATGCATAAATAGGCATTGGGTACTTTAACTACATGGCATAATCCATCGACTTCACTCGGAGTTTGACAACAATATTAAAAAATATTAATATTAATAGACTCAGGTAATTAAATACAAATATTTAATACTTTTGAAAATATCTTGTATTAATATACCATCATTCGTCACATCAATTTGTTTTGAAAAGTCCTATGTGAGAACATGTGGTTGTGAAAAATCCTTGTCTTAGACGTTGTTGTTGTCTCTTTGGATGAAGGTGTGATAAAAGGTATTTACATGTTGTTGACAAAATCTATTGTTAAAAATCAATGTATTTCGATGGATTTAATACATATGAATGTTCTACACTTTGATTGTTTTTAAAATTCCATCTTCTATTATTTTGATTAAAAAACCCTTCATGTGCAATCAACAAGAATATATTAAAAAAAACTATAAATTTAAAAGATAAAAATAAGTTAAGATATTATGTTTAAAATTAAATATACCCTCAAACTTTTATATTAAATATCAAAAATAATATTAAAGATAAAAGGGTAAAAATAACCCTTTAATTTAGTCATTTAACTATAAACCTCTTAATTTTATAAAATATTTTTTAATTATTTAACCTTCACATTGTTAACAAAAAAAAATGGTAACATTAAAATTTTAAATGTTAACAAATCATTCTTGGATTTAAGACTATAATTGCTATAAAATATTATCTATCATTTAAGATTAAAAATATTAATATCAAAGGGCTAAAAAAATTAAAATTAAAATTAAAAGGTCAAACTGAAACATTCAAAAAGTTATATAACCAAAAAAATTATAGATAAGATATATAATTGGTTATATTTATACATGTGTAGATTACAGAAAGTCGATATTTTTTAACGACAAATATAATTATAGAATTAAAAGAAATTTTATATCCATTTTTTAAATAAGTTACTATTCACAGTCACTTGTCATATACGAAGCAAAAAACTCTATTTCATGATCTCATCTCTGTATATTCACCTTATAATCACCCATTCCACATGAGTTGTACTTATCCTTTTTCAACTTTATCTTCACTACCCCCTTTGACAATTCAATCTTTCATCCCATGAATTTACTCCACATGCATGAATCTCTCTCTGTCTCTCTCTACACACACACATATACACTATTTCTATTATTATATTTATTGACCTCCAAAATATTTTTCACATATTAAAAAATTTAACTTAAAAATTTAATAACTTTCTAATTTTATTTTTATTTAAAATTCACTACATACCCTTGACATAATAATAAATTAAAGATAAAATTATATATTTATATAAAAATTTTAATGATATAAGTTATAAATAAGATAAATTTTTTTCCTCTATATCCTGTAAATAGAACTAACAGAGTATATATATATATATATATATATATATATAACAGTGAACGAGATTAACATCAACTAATATCACTTGTCTGCAGTTGAAGATCATCTAGCATCAAAAACAAGGCTCATCACCATCCCCACTATGGCAAGTGCCTCTGAGATTGCCCCGCCTGCCGTTAGAAAGTAAACAAAAGTTTCAAATTCACATATATACATACATACATACATAAATACATATATACACGCGAACGCGCTCGCCCACATCTATATATACACACACACTCCTTTGTTTCTAACATGTAGTTGAAACGGGAATGTTGCAGGCTCGAAGGGAAGGTAGCTTTGATCACCGGTGCGGCGAGAGGACTCGGCGAGTGCACGGCGAGGCTCTTCGCGGAGCACGGGGCTAAAGTGGTAATTGCAGATATTCTCGATGATTTAGGTCAAGCTATGGCCAAAACCATACCTGATTCCATCTACGTTCACTGCGACGTCACAAATGAAAAAGACGTTCAAAACGCAGTGGATACTGCCGTTTCAAACTACGGCAAGGTCGACATAATGTTCAACAACGCCGGTCTCGGAGATTACAACAAAGACAGCATCCTCAAAAACGAGCTTTCCGATTTCGAGACCGTCGTCCGTGTAAACCTCACCGGCGTGTTTCTCGGCACAAAACACGCCGCGAGGGTGATGATTCCGGCGCGACGTGGAAACATCATCAATACCGCAAGTGTCTGTAGCATCGCCGGAGGGTTGTCATCACATGCGTACACGAGCTCGAAGCATGGTGTTCTAGGGCTGACGAAGAACACGGCGGTGGAGCTCGGCCGGCACGGGATTCGGGTGAACTGCGTGTCGCCGTACGTGGTGGCGACACCGATGGCGAAGGAATTCTTCAGGCTTGATGATGAGGGAGTTCATAATATATATTCTCCTCTGAAAGATTCTAAGATTGAACCTAAAGATTTCGCTGAGGCTGCTCTGTTCTTAGCGGGTGATGAATCTAAGTTTGTGAATGGCCACAATCTTGTTGCCGATGGTGGATATACAATCACTAACTATGGTTTCACTATTTTCAAGTGAGTCTTGGGATGTTTTGTGATGAAGAAGTGCTCCTTTTCTTGTTTGTATGTAAATAATCACTCACATGCATGGCGCGTGAGTGTTGTTCTTGTTTATCTCTCTCTCTCTCTCTCTCTCTATATATATATATATATTGTGTGTGTGTGTGGGTGTGTTTAAATAATCGCGCTCATGTGGAGTGTGTTTATAAAGCAATATAAAGTTATCAACTTTGTAATATATATGTAAGAATTTGCAGGGTTTTATCTTATCCAGGTACCAACAAATTGAGTTTTGGGAGAATCTCTTTTTTTTTTTTTTAATTAAAGGGAGGATCACAATTAACTCCTGGACAATTTTTTTTAAGAAAATACTATGAATATTGATTTAAATAATTAATTGCAGATTTAGTAATACCTAGAGATAGAGATTTCTACAGTGAGATGCTTGGTTGGAAAAAAATACATACTGAGATTCTAATATACTCTACACTTACCTCTTATGAGGATCCTATGCATCAGAAAGGAATCGGACTAATGTTACCAGAGGATTAAAGTCTTCCGCTTGAATAATTTGATTTAGTTTGGGAGTTCATGTAAACCAGGATCTTTAAAGGCAAATATAAGGCCTATGGAGAGGCGTCCGTAAGTCCTTAGTCCTTAGATAAAGATCACGGGTTTCATGTTCATCTTAAACTGGATCTCAGAGTTCTTGTAGGAGATCTACCCCCTATGGTATCAGAGCCATGATCTATCCAAATATCTTAGTGAATCTAGCAGAAATAAAGTTATACCAGAGTGAGTAAGAGAGAGACTTTACAACCATAAGTGGTACACCTTCTACTTCAGCTAAACCTGTTAGAATCTCCTGCATTATCTATAGACATAATACCTTCATCTATTTGCCGTACCCTTTCTCATAAGATTGATAATCTTATTGAGTTTACCCATCTTCCAGAAGAAGCTCGTATCAGAGATACTGAGTTACCTCTTCTTAACCCATATTCCCTTTTCTATAGACAGCATTCTTCTACCTTCAGAAATATCCATCATCTTATTTCCATGACATCATCTTATTTCCATAACATCTTATTTCCATCGTCTTGACCAGTGTGGTATTCCATCCACTAGCAGTGAACAGTATGTTACTCTGGAGCTGCCTCAGCCGCTCATCAACTCTTATATTGACCAGGGATATTCCCATCTCCATCTTGGAGCTGTTCATCTTGTTCTTACCTTACATGGCAAAAAAGGATTTCCTATCTCTGCTAAAGTTACTTTATTAAATAATGCTTATCATGAGTACCAGAATGCCTTGATTGGAGCTCTGGTGACTACTCTAAGCAATAGGAGCATCGTTCTGACTATAACTCCAAACTTCAACATGATGTTATCTGATCCTACTCTTACTAAGAGAATAAAAGTTCAAGTGCAGATAGTTAGAGCTAAACTTGATTCCAATGCTATAGCAGCTACTCTACATTATCAGTTGGTTTATAGAGTCCAGAACCACTCTCTGGATCTCCAGTTTCCAACAGATACACAAGATGCTTTGTTGATGTTTACTGACAATACTCATGGCCTAGCTATAGTCAACATCCCAAGGCAAGTTCTTAAAGAAGAGCTCGCCCATATCATTCCCCTTAAATGGATCACCAACTATAAATGGGAGTTCAATCCTACTCCTGCTGATGTTCATACTATTACACCTCCTTTAGTTTCAAAGATGCCTGATGGCACTATTAGAACAATTTTTCAAAGGCCTAGATCAGAAGGTTCTTATCCTTCTAGGATGATTGCTATTATTTCTCCTGTATACTCCAGTGACCCTGAAGCTAGTAACCCTCCTGTTGTTCATGAATTTTCAAAGGCTGCTGAACCAGTATATGTGTCTCATGTTCATGGACACTTTATTTGGGACTTTGACAATTCCATGTGTGAATTAGACTATGAATGTCATAATCCTTCTTTTTGGGAGTTCTCTGATGATGAAGATTTAAAGGGCTGTAAAAAAGGAAAAGAAGAAAAAGAAAAAGCCTGTAACTCAGCCTAGGCGCAGAAGGCCTAGGGATGATGATGATGAACCACCTAAGCCTAAATTTGGAGTCAACTGGGATATCAATGCTGTGACACCCATATCAGAAATGTCTCTTTATGATTTGCTAAAAGAATTAGGACATGATGATCTCATTGCTGATGTCTTCTCTCAACACAAACAACCAGAACCAGTTATTTCATAACCACCTCTAGTGGTACCAGTAATTCCACCAATCCACCCTCAACCATGCATAGCCATGCTTAATCTGGAGTCTCATCCTTATGAAGCACAATTTCCTTCTCTTGAAGAAAGCTTTGACCAATGAACCAAAGTAGCCAGAAGACCTTATATCAAAAGTACTGAAGTAACTCCACATGGTTCTAAGCCTATTACTCCAACTGAAGCTGTACTCAACTGGCATACTGACAATGCTGTTTGTCAAAACAAGTTCCTCTCTTAGATTGATTCTAGGCTGGATCTTATCTTTGCAAATATTGAAGATTTATCTTCTCTAGTAGAATCATTGACTGATCAAGTAAATAAGCTTCATTCGAGGCTTAATTCTCAAGCCCAACAACTTGATGCTGACCTCAGGAGATATATTGATCAGAGATATTTTAGACCTGATTTCCAAAGAAAGGAGCAAAAATTGAGATAGATACAGGAGCAACTTAGGCAGATTGAAGCTGATATGCCTAAGCATGCATAACCACATCCTTCTCCTTTGACAGTTGATTCTCTTGTCTCATATGCACCTCTTCATCCATCAACTTATCCAATATATTCTCCATTGACTTCACCTTTACCTTCCCCTACAGATTACAATCAAGTTTTCCATTCAACCTACCATTTAGCCAGACAGTTAAACCCTGCTAAACTAAAAAAGACTTCCAAAAAGAAACAAGTTTATTATTCTGGACACCAAACCTTTATACCTAAACTCCTCCACTACCAGAGGATGTACCTAAAAAATACACAGGACCAGCCTTCACTTTTGTTAGACCACCTATTTCAGCCAGAAGACCCTCTTCTATTGGCATTCAAATTTGTGAACTTGTGTCTACTCCTTCTACTTTTACTCTTTCTGGAAATGGAAAAAGTCCTATGGAATAACCCAGTAGTTCTACTATTAGAGCATTGGAGAAAAATAAATTCTTTCTTCCAAGAGATACTGATGTGCAGACCTCTAGTTCTTCAGAAGAATCTACTACAGTTGAAAATGAATCTTCTACAAAAAAGTCTGAAGAATATGTTACTACAGAAAATTCTATGGATTATTCAGAATATTCCAGTGAGGAGCAGTATTATGTTGATTTATCAATCATTGTTATGGTTAATCCTCAGACAACTGCTACAGAATCAACTAGCCAACATCCTATTGTTGAAGATCCCTCATCTGAAGAAGAAGAGATGGAAGAGACCTCCAATGAAATAACATCCACACCATTTAAGTTCAAGAAGCATAATTCTTGGTTTACCTTTGATGATATTATGTCTTCCAAGTGGCTTGACAGATTACATGAGTTTGGTGCATAGATTGATTCTCATATGACAAATCCAAGTCTTACCTTGGAGCAAATCTTAACTGAGTTTGTTTCTCAGATGACTGGAAATTTAAGAGAATGGTTTACTCAGCTTAGTGAATATCAAAGATTACAACTGATTAGATCTGCAAATCTAGGAGCATATCTCAGAGCCTTTTATCAAGAATTCCTTGGAGATTTTTATGTGATTCAGAAAAAAAATTCTCATGAGTACTTTGAGATGAAATGTTGTTCTCTCAACAGACATGATCTTCAAAAGCATTATATCAGAATTGCTAAAAAGTATTATCCTCTAGGTGGAACTTAGAATCCTAATTTGCGGCATGTCTTCATTGCCTCTCTTCCTGATGGGTTACAACCAAAACTTAATAGGATGATTTCTTCTCTCAACAAAAAAGTAACACAACTTACTTTAGGAGAAATCTATCAACTTGTTTTAGCCTCTTTTGATAAGATGTATGAGCAGCAGAAATTCTTCAAATCCATGATGAAAGGAAGTTCAAAGCTTAAGCCAGCTTGTAGCATATCTCATTTGAAGATTAAATGCAAAGACAAGGATAAATGTCACTGTACAACAAAGAAGAAATCTCATTTTTCTGCATGGAAGCCTTACAAGAAAAAGAAGAAGAAGTACAAGAAACCTTTTAGGCATTTCAAGCGAAGATCTTCAAAATCACCAAAAGCTAATAGATGTTTTCTTTGTGGCAAAAAAGGACATTTCATAAAATCTTGTCCAAGAAAGAATAACAAGAGAGTTAAAGATGTTGCAGTCATTTCACATGCACTGCCTATTCAAAAGTCTCAAGAAATTAAATATGTTTATGAAGAACAATATGAAGAAAATGCAGAAACAGAATATGTTCTTCATATTTCTGATACTTCTGATTCAGATTTTGACTCTGAAATATGTTATCCTCATAAACTTGTTTATTATCTTGGAGCCTGGAGAACAATTTCTAGAATTATCAAAAAAGAACCAGCTTATGGATTATTTAGATCTATAGGTATTTCTCAAATAGACAAAACTCCAAGACCTCTTGCAGAAGCCAAAATCTTACTATCCAAATATGATAAACCCATTAAGGCTATTGCAATGATTGATACAGGATCTTGTGTTACCATCATAAAACCTCACATCCTTCTTGGAGATATATGGATACTATTTGATCAACTATTCATGACAGTTAACTATAAGCCTTTCCATATTGAGCTCATATAAAGGAAGAAAATAGGGATACAGTTTTTCCCTTGATGTTTAACGTGGATAAAAGTTTTTGGGAGTTATCTTCATGAAAAAGGAAATACTCTTAGGGTTCGATACTTTATACAAAATAGCAGGATTATCTATCTCATCACAAGGATTAAGGTATAAAAAGTTCTTTATTCCATATGTTCAAACACCTAGCATCATTGAAATCAAACAAGCACCTGTTGGATATGAATATGTTCGAGATAGACTTCTCAACTTATGTTATAATAGCCATGATCAGTTTCAACATCTTTATCCTTTATGGACAAGAAAATAATTCTTTGTCATATTGCCATTCAAGAAGAATAAAGATGTTAATCCCACTAAAGCTATTCATTTAGGAATGAATCCTGATGATCTGGTTCTAACAAGAAAATAATGTGCTTATTTGTTAGCCTAAGGTCTCATCGAGCCTACTGAATCTAATTGGGCTTGTCAAACTTTTTATGTGGAGAACATATCAGAACAGCTCAAGGGAAAAAAGAGGTTGGTGATTGATTATAAGCTTCTTAATCTCTTTTTATAAGATGATAAATTTCCTTTTCCCAAGTTAAATACCTTAGCCTCAAGACTTGCTACTGTAAGGATATTTTCAAAATTTTATTTAAAGGCAGGTTTTTGGTAAATTGGTATTCATCCTAAATAAAGATACAAGACAACTTTCTATATCCCTGATGCTCAATATCAGTGGACCGTTATTCCTTTCGGATTAAAGGTTGTACCTTCCTTGTTTAAAAAAACTATGATCAAGATATTTGAGCCCATACTTCATTTAGCACTAGTGTATATTGATGATATTCTCCTCTATTTAGAGGATGAAGAAAGTCATAAGAAATTACTAGCCTAATTCGCAGATATTGCTGAAACCCATGATGTTATGTCATCTTCTAAAAAAGGATATATAGCTCAGGCCCAAATTGATTTCCTTGGCATGAGTTTCCATGATGGGTTTTACCAGCCAGGACTGCATCTGGCCCAAGAACTGTTTAATTTTCCAGACGATAACTTGTCAGTAAAGCAGAACAACAATTTCTTGGCATTATAAATTATCTCCGTGACTTTATTCCAGATGTGACAAAGCACACCAATCAGTTATCAGCTTTACTAAAAAAGCATCACCACATTAGGGACCTCAACAACTGTAGCTGTTCAGACGCTGAAAAAGATCTCACAGACTCCACCACCTTTAAAGATTCCAGGATCAGGACAAAGAATACTGCACACTGATGTAAATGATCATTATTGGGGAGCTATTCTTCTCGAGGAAAAAATGGTAAAAGACATTAATATGCACACGCCAGTGGTAAATTTAAAGAATCAGAACAACATTACCATATCTCGTATAAGGAGATATTGGTAGTTAGAAAAGGAATTGAAAAATTCAGTTTTCACTTAAATTCTTACAAATTTATAGTGGAGATGGATAATACTAATTTTTCATCCTTGCTAGATACAAAGAAAAAGATATTGCCTGATTCTCAATTATTGATATGAAAAAATTGGTTTTTCTGCTATAAATTCTCAGTTCGGCATATCAAAGGTCATCAGAATATCATTACTGATTATCTCTCAAGACCTTCTAAAGTTCAGTTTCTCACTCCTTTTGGTCCTAGATATATTCTAATGATGGATCATCTTCCATTTCCAAAGAGATATTATCATGTTACTAAATATCACCATTTCCCTCCTGGTAAAATTCCAACCACAGTGGAACAAGTTCAACAGACAGCCAAAAGGAATCTTTTCTATTGGCTATATCTTCAGTCTTGAACATTTCAGTTTAGATAAACCTTATCTTTCAATCTCGTTCATTGCTTGACCTATCCCTAAAGAGTTAAAGTGGTACCTTTGGTCCCTTTCAACTCTTTATGTTTCTCTTATAGCTATTTTACTTATGTATGTGTTTCATTACCTTTATGACAATAAAAATAAAGGATCATCTTTGTGGACTATCCTACAATAGTTTGCACCTCTGCCTGTCTGGAGTCTCAACTGGGAAAAGTTATTGAAGAATATCAGCTATGGAAGATCCCAGAAGAACAACATCAAAAATAGCAGTGTTTCTTTGCACTACACAAACTATACAGTATAGATCATGAAGGAAAATTGTACACTCTCAACTAAGCTTATCTTTGGCAAACTCAGATTTCCTAGCCTCACTACAAAGAATTTCTCTTTTCAAACCTAAAACTCTTTGTCTGTAATATGAATAGTCATGAAGATAATCCAGTGTTAAAGTGCACATCTTTAGGACCTATTCCTAATGAAGCCTTCAGTATTCCTCACATACAGCAGTAGTATAGAAGACCCCGTGAACTGATTTTCTCTCCAGAGACTTTAAGATATTTAGATTCCTGATGTCCTTCTTCCTCCAAGATACCAGAAAGAAAAGTAAGACCTACTGAGTTACAGTTGTTACCTAGTTCCTCAGCTACAGATTTACAGCTGTCTTCACAAACTCATAATCAAGAATCCGAGGCTACTGTCTCACTGACACAAGATGAAGACCCATGGAATAGCCCTATGTCACAAGACCCATGGGGTGGACCACTTGACAAAGATCTAGAGAAAGCCTTGGAGAATCCATCAGACGCTTACTTTGGCTTTGATCCAGACTACTCCAATATGGACACTGATGATGACCATGAACCTATCTACAAATAAAGTCGCTGACAAAACCTACATAATGTTGTCTGCTTCATAATTAATGCGTGGTGTGTCTCTTTTCAGAAAAGTTGTTTATCTAGTTATGGTTAGCTTTACTTTAGGTGTACCTGTGACAACTTTATTTTTGTCATGTCTGTCTTTATTAAAGTTATTTGGAGTCTTATGTACCCGTGATATTTTTACTTTAATCATGTATGGAGTCCAGCTCATATAATGATGGTAAGAGATTGTCGTCTTGTAAGTCCAAGTCTCCATATAAGGAGCCTCAGTCAATCTTAAGAGGCATCGAGAGTTCTATCAAGGATTTTACCTTGTAATATCAGTTGTGAAATAAGAATGTGTTTTCTAAAAAAAAACTCTCTTCTCTGAAAGCTCTATCTTTCTTTATTTCTGTTTAGATTCATATATACAGATATTATAATATGCTCTGCATCTACTTCTTATGAGGATCCTGTGCATCAGAAAGGAATCGGACTAATGCTACCAGAGGATTAAAGTCTTCCGCTTGAATGATTTGATTTAGTCTGAGAGTTCAGCCTTCACTTTGATTTTTAAAAAAATTTGAGTCACATGTTAGTAATTAGTCAGTAATCTCATTAAAGTGGGCTCAAAATCTTTTGAAGATTAAAGTAGGATTACTAATTGAGATTAATAATTGTGTTTGTAGATAAAAAATTAAAAGTGTTAAGTTGAGTCGATTCAGATCTATTTTTTACCAAATTAGGTATTATAAGATCTTAAGAGTATAATATTATAAATAAAATATTTAAGTTTTAAATGTAACATTCAATTTGCAAATGAGATTCTTAACGAGGAATCTCATTCAGGTTCTACATAAGAGAATTAATCCCTATAAGATCTCACAAAATTATCAAATCATTAACAAATTCTATAGGATTTTAGTTGGAGAGATTTCAAGTAAGATGCCACAAATGATAACTTTATATACTACAATTAACAAGTTAGAGAGCAACCAGTGACAACTCTATTTCTTTTAAAATATTAAATTTAGATTATATGAATTGTCATTCGTTACTCCCTAACTTATTAATAGTAGCACAAAATTGTCATTTATGGCATTTCACTTGCCACTTGTCAATGATTAATAATTTTTTAGGGAAAGAATGTGGATCAATTATCTTCTACTAGACATGAGTATGATTCCCCTATTTTTATTTTGATACTTTTTTACTGGACCTATTTACAGGTATCCAATTTTTATATTTATAACTGTATTTCTAGTATATATATCTCTTCTCAAAATTTAATTTGAGATTTAAAAGAATATGACGAGACCTTACACTGTTATACCAACTCTATGTTAGTTTATTCCTCTATTCTTAATTATTTTCAATTGTATGAATCAATATTTTTTAATCATTTTTTAACTCATGACACAAAATGTAAGACCCCCATATCTTACTTAACGAACATCAAGTATAAGTAATACGGATAACACTTTTGCTCAGTTGGAGAATGTCCACGTGTATTATTACACCTTAACCCCATGTTTTTATCTTGGATTTTCTTGCACAATTTTTAGTGGCCTTGTATTGGGAAAAAAAGGCATTGAATTTATTAAAATTTTAAAATTTAAATTCCCAGTCCCACTGCTATTCAACATATTAATAATATCTTAATGACTTGGATGGAGAATCTTCCCTTTCACTTAAGCTATTCAAATTCTAGCCAGGTGTAAATTGAAGAGAAAACGGGTGGAGAGCCCATAAAATAGTCTTTCTAGAGAAGTTAGAGAGAAGTATCCCATAAAGCATTAAAAAAGGGAATTTCATGAGTTCAACTACCAAAATGATGAACATGTTATCATTTGAAGCGTATTTAATCTCTAAAGAGTATCACTTTATTGTGATTCTAATCGCAACACTTGATGAAGTAATAGACAACTCGCCCTACCTAACATTATATCGCTTAAAAGAAAAGAAGACTCCGCCTTACCTTTAGATCGTGAGTGAACATAATCCCTTTCTAAAAATTTTTATATAAAAAAATATAATTATTATGAATTCTCAAAAAAAAAAATTAATTACCAAAAAATCTCAAGTAACAAATTTGTTGTCTATTCTTACACTATAACTTGTCATTTTCATAGCTCACCAATTGTCATTCAGACTTTTTGTAATTAAGTCTACCTCAATATTCTCCAAAAAGGCCAAAGTATGCCGAAGTATACTACACATACAGACCAAGAACAATTATGATGTCTTTCCTTACATTAACTCATTTTAATAAAGATGATAGATTAAACATAATCAACAAACGTGAATGCAAATCAAACCAAGAAAATAAACTGGCAGAATAGGAAGAACCCAAAGTAAAAATTTACACAAAAAAGTCAACTAGAAAACCATTAAAGTCACGTGCTGAAATATGTAAGGGTACTATAACAAATCTTATCTTATTATAACAAATCTTATCTTATTAGGTGAGGTCAGTTACATGAAGAGCACAATGTCATAGTACTCTCTATCAACAACAAAATATTTAGATGTATTGTTAAATAAAATATCTCATTTAATTACTTCATTGGGTGTTTTCCACCAGTCTTCCCCTATCTCTTTCAGATGCTCCATACTATCTAATCTACTATCCTCACCAGCACCTCCAACAGACTTCTTTATACCTATGCACACCACTTCAAACGAGTTTTATCATTTTCCATGCTAACTCTTCCTCATATATATTTATTACTAATCTTATCTTTTCTTATATAATCCAACATCTATCTCAACATCCTTATCTCTGTATCTCAACAAATGGAAACAAACAATTTATATAATTAAGGGATTTTGAAGCAGATGGGAAAAAAAACGTTCGATTCCAGTAAGGCCAACCAATTTATTTTTCTTTTTACATTTCAATTCTTTTAAAATCCTTCTAACGTATCAAACCGGCTCTAGCAACCAAAGGGAAGGAGAATAATCATAACTACCAAGGTTAACTTCGAGACATCTTTGTACAGTAGCTGGTATTTTGGTTCTAGACATCTTTGTACAGTAGCTGGTATTTTGGTATCCGTTCTGGTGGAAGAGGGCACTTCACAATAAGCTTTCCCTTCATTGCTCCTCTATATATTTCCTGCAACAATTTAATTTAATTAATTAATCAGAACAGAAAAAAGGTCCATACATCCTGATAGAAAATTTCACAATATTGAAACATTCAGAATAGGAAAAGAAAGGTCTCCATAATACTATTTTTCCAAAAATGATTGCATGATTTATATTTGTAAATATTTACATCTATTTCAAATATTATTTTATAACATGTATTGATTTGATTGTGAAATATTATGTGATTAGCTTCAATTCAATTACAGTTAGACTATTGAAGTGTGAATCCCTTTTTATCCTGAATCCATGTACATCACACTACAATAACAATGAAAAGTGAGTTTAGCAGAAAGTGACCTGATGACAAGAAATCGAATCAAACCAAACCATGTTTTATATTACACTTAATAATACTGATCAAATACGGAAAAACCTCCTAGGCATAAAATTAGAATAAAACATGTTTACAGATGGCTAAGCCCACTCAAACTAGTAAAGTCATTTTCAAGGATTCTATGCTTCTTCTACCATAAGAAATCTAAGCAAAGGAGCAGATATAGGAAGATAATATCATGCATATCAAAACTAAATTAATACATAGACACATAAGGGAGAAAAGGCTGCAATAGGCATTGACTTTCTTATCTCTGAAATACAGCCTTATAGAGTCAGGACTGTCTTATAGAATTATATACTTTTCTAACAGTCGATGTTTCACAAAAACAACCTATAGTTCCGGCTACTTTATAGGAACCAGGATTTAACTGATTACTATATCATCGTTCTCTTCCCTCTTGATTTCCCCTGGTGTTCTTCCTGTAGTCCAGTTATTGGCATTTAACTATTATGCTCTAATACCATTTAGTTTACCAATTGACTAACAATTTGCAGCCTTAAGATGTTGGTGTGGAAGTCCCAAATTTAAAACAATTGGTAGCCATGCCAAGTCAATAAGCAATTCATACACAAATGGAATGATTTTGAAGAAATGGAGAATGTACCTCTACAACATCAATAAAGTCTTGCTTTTTATGAAAAGTGCCAATCCATTTAGTATGGTCAGCACTCCTACATAATATATAATAAAATTAACACAATAAGTAGAATTAATTCTACAATGCCTAAAATTATCGCTAGGTCTTAAACTCAAAAGTAGAGTAGAATGAGATGAAATAAGCATTTACTAGTGCAGATATCGTACCCTGAATCCATTTTCATGTGATGCGCATTGAAGAAGAAAACAGTAGATGGTATCAACGTAATGTCAAAATACTTGAGATAGATCTGAATGTCCTCGGAGTCAACATCTACTAGTGACACAGTTGCAAATTTGGACACATCCCTCGCTGATTTAGAAAGCTGAGTGAACAATGCCAGCAAAATTTTATGCATCAGAGCAGTGTAAAATTCTGAGCATATTATGAATTACAATTACAACATTTTGAAATTTCCTGTTCAAACCATGGTATCAAATTTAAGACTCAGATGATACCCCAATACTCCATCACATAATACCATTGTAAATATCAGCCAAACATAAACATAATTTAGAACCTACCAAAAATTAATACCAAATGAAAAATCATGGAACAGATGTTAAATTTGATGAGCAAAGAAGGCATACCCAACTAATAAGATTTCCCTATCACCAACTTACATGGAATAAACACTTTACACGCACCTTGAATGCTATTCACATCAGATTTAACCCTAATTAAAATAACAAGGGTTCGGAAATTCAGAGGTTTTCCCTCAAGGACGTGAATCGAAAAGAAATATTTTAATTCCTTACCCCCTCTTTTCAGTACTTTTGAACATGACCCCAAATTAGAAAAATATAATCTGGAACCCGTAAAACAATATTATTTCTAGCACCCAAAGCCTCAAAGAATTCAATTTTCATGGACAAAGAGGATACGAAGTATGAGGAAGAAGAGAAGGCATACAATGTCGTCAAGCACTAGACAGGCAGGATCGGTAGGGCGGCCGAAACGAAGGACGAGAACCTTTTCTAAGGTGTCTCTGATTATAGTATCCACCTCGTGCTTCTTCGTCAAAGTTGTTAAGAGGAAACTCATTTTACTTCATAATCAAATTGCAAGCACAAATGCGAAGAAGAAGAATTGGGAAGGAATTCGATGAGGAAGAACAATCGCTCAAGAGAGTAATTTGTAATTTCGTTATAAATCTCATTGGGCAATAGGCTGTGCACAAAACAGACGGCTGACCCTATAATAAAAATATATTATTTAACTTGATAGATATAAGATAGAATTAGAGATTAAATTATAAAATATAATTTATATATTTTTTAAATTATGGACTAAATATTGAGGTTATCATATCCTATTTTACCTATAAGTATTTTTTTTTATTTTCTTCTTCTTTTTATAGAAGAGAATATCATAACTACTAGTTATTAGAAGATTATTTTAAAAATATAAGTAGTTAAGTAAATAAATTGTATCTTTTAATATTTATAATTATACTAATTTTTTTTTTAATTTTATTAATTATTATATTATTACATTATAAAATATAATTGTTTATTTTATTTTTTTAGATATTTTATCTTTATCAATATTTGAGAGATTGATATAAAGTTACAATTACAAACTATTTAAACTTTAACGCTTATTTTTTATATATAATGGATCTTAAGATTTTAATTATTATCTTTGTTACTTTATTCTTAGTGAATTATTGATATTATTTAATTTTTGAAGACACATAAATATAGTTAGAGTTGGAAAAACGGGCTCAACCCGCGAGTTGGGCCTGTTTTCTATCAAAATGGGGCGTTCTCAGGCTGACAAAATGTCAGCCAATTTTGGGCCGCACTCTGAGCCCGTTAACCTATTTTTTTTATAAATTATTAATATTATTATTTATTTTTTTAAATATTATTTTAAATGTTTTTATTATTAAATACTAGTGAAAATAATTATTTATTTGTTAATATATATTAATATATTATAATTGATTAATATTATGTTAATGTTTATTTAGATTTTATAGTTATAAAATTTGATATTTTTTATAAAAAGTAGAAATTTTTAAGAGTATAACATTAACTATTTTTAAATTATACTAATATAACATTAGAAATTTTTTATTAGTATTCTAAAAATTTTAAAAAAATTAAAAATATTAAAAAGAAAAAAAAGGAGGCTCGCCTGCCCCTAAAAGGGGGCAGGCTCGGGCTAGTAAAATGAAAGCCTATTTTAAAACGGGCTGTATAGCCTGACCCCTTTTAACTCGTCTCTAAAATAGGTTAACCCATTTTCCTACCTCTGATATTATTTTATAAATTTATAATTGTAGAGTTTTTTAATAATATGAGTATAGCAATATGATTTGAGTATGCTCAGTCTATCTATGCTCAACTTAAAATTATTAGAATTTTTATCAAATAATATAAAATATCAAATTATAAAATATAATTTATATTTTTTTTAGATAGAATACCTGACAAGAAAGCTGTCTTGCTCGTGGGCAATTGGGTAGCTTCGATTCGAGAAGCCTCTCTTTTATATCAAAATTGGGAAGGAAGAAAAACGACCCCGTTTCCATTAGTGGGCAATTGGGTATCTTCGATTCGAGAAGCCTCTCTTTTATATCAAAATCAGGAAGGAAGAAAAACGACCCCGTTTCCATTAAAGTGATGAGCAGAAATGACAAAAATAATTTTGAGTACTTTGAGAAGTTATAATAAATAATTTATAAAAAAATTAACATAAAGTTTTGAAAATAAAATTAGCTTAAACTAAATTTTTAATATTTATAAATTAATTATTTAATTTCTATATTTATGATAGGTAAAATATAATTTAAACAAAATTAATAATAAAAAGATTCAATTCAATGTGTATATAAATCATATACACACCCGTGGATGGAGTAAGCAACACCAATAGGACGCAAAGTTGAGACTTGTGTTGTGCCATTTTATGAAGGATATATTTTTTAAAAAACACCATTATTCTTATATGGAGTTATAAAATAAATAGTTCCATTAATGACGTTGATTTTTTATAATAAAGAAAGAATATTAGAGTGCATTTATATATGGAACTATAATAATCCTTATTAAATGTTGAAGATTTTATTCCCTTTATATCAAATACTCTCCCCCTTGAGGCAACAATTTTTAGAAGAAATGAGTGTTCTTTATTATAAATTACTAGACAAATTATTAATTACACTTTTTTCAAGATTCACATTTATTTAAAATTTAATAAAGAAAAAAATCATTTTTAATTTTTAGCAGGAAAAAAAAATTCAAACAGATTTAATAACTGATCTATTTTTCATTATTTTTTGGTGAAATGAGAGGAAATACCTTATAATAGAAATAATAGAAGTAAGAGGAAATAACTAACTATTAGTTAAAGTAAAAAGTAATCTTATCTTATAAGAAGGAGAACCAAATTTTTTTATAATATTAACCATATCCTATTATTAAATATAAAAATTACAATATTTATGAATATCCCTGAGATCAAATACGAGACTTGAAAAAATTTAACAGGATTTTATCCTGTTATATCAAACACACGCAAGTTCAAATTCCAATAAGTTCATTTATTGGAAAAGGTAAAAACCTTTATGCTTTCAATTTCAAAAGGAATTATTTCCTTAAGTAAATGAAAAAGATACAATTTGTCGCACCAAGCATCATCTTAAAATTCAACTCCCTACCTTTTTTTTTTGTCGTCATCATCAGTGAATGAATGCTACCAGCGCAGGATATGGTAATTACCAGAACCCATTTATAGAAGGAAGAACTAATAAGAATACATGATAACACCCTATCTGCAATATAACCCAACTTATGATATAACCCAATTTCCTACTATATTTGCTTTGTGGCCCCTGTCATAGTAGAGGATACCAGTTTGAGATTCTGAATTTTTAAAGTCAGATCTACTGATCAAGATATTCAATCGATCTCCCGAGAAGTCGAACTCTGTAAACTTACCCAGCAGGAAAATGAACTTAGAAATTACAAGTCTCTAGGTCCATCAAATGACTGAGTCTTTCTCAAATTCCAGTGGAGGCCTTCATGTATGCTTCGCAAGAAGTCGCTCGTGGAATCAACCTGACACGCCGTAGGAACAGGCCAGGGTGCCATGCTGCACACCAGGGCATCACCGGGTGCCAACTGCTTCCTGTCCTTGCCGTCGAAGGAAGCCCATGCGGGGCTTCGGCTATTAAATGGTATTTGCACCCGAAGAGTAACGTACTCCGGTAATATCAATGGCCGGAAAGATAGTGAATGTGGACAAATTGGCGTAAACAAAATTCCTGGTACCTGCAAATTTGGAAAGAGATTCACAATGGAGGTACACTTAAATATTTCATGGAAGTTATGAACAGGTAAAGATGGAATCAATTAGCCAATCAATATGCTGGAGAAATGTTTAGGCAATAGTACTTCACAAAACTTTGAAGAAAGATAAGGTGATGAAAATTCTTAAATGCGCTCTATCGATTCAAAGTAATAATTTATTTTCACAATAAATCATAAAACAGAAATTACATTCATTTTCACACTGGCCAGAAATTAAACTGTAGTTGTAATTACAAGAAGCCACAGTGCACAGCAATCCTTGAATAACCAAAACCCAACTCGCCAAAAAACAAACATAACTTGGTAGCCAAGTAATCAAATTATTCAGCTCATAGAAATCATAAATCGTTAGAAAACCACAAATAACCGTGCAAACCATAACTATAATCAATTTTTTTTAATTTCCCAAGTGAACAAAAGTCATTTAGTTTAAAGAATTAGACATACGTTGGATGAATTTTGGCCATATGTATCTGTCCATCCATTTTAAAGAAACCAAGTCAACATTTTTTGGTGGATTTGAAGGGTTTAAGGACGAAAATGACATGAACAGGGGTAGGAGTTCATATCTACTTTAAGCCCCATACAACCTATTGAAAGCCCCATTACTAACTCAATACCAGTGGCTTAAAAGAGAAAATAACTTTAAATCAAGGAAAGCGTAACATTTTTCAAATCCAATTTTATCCACTTGCAGGTGTTAATCAGTTAGAAATATGCTGGGTTCACTGCTCCAGAACTAGCAGTCAAAACTTACAAGAGATAAAAGGAAGAGAAGACAGAAGAAAAAGGAACTGCTGGTTCAACAAAAGATACAGAAGTATACACAAGAAAGAAGAAGAAAAGTAGAGAACGAAACGAGGGAAAAATGATATAATGTATGAGGTAGCAGTTAGAAAGTAATTGACTGGGGTATAAAAAAGGAAAAGCTCATAAGAGAAGTGGTTCAAGAAGAATTTTGATCTGGTTTTGGTGGAGAGCCAACCTCTCAAATTGGCAAGTGTGCCGTGTTGTGTTGTGTTTATTAAATTTTTTGGTGCAGACAGAAGCAGATGCAGGTAAACGCAAAAGTCCAAGTAATTGTATGTTATATTTATAATTATCTTATTGAATTGTCACATGAATTATAAAACAAAAAATATATATAAATAACTTCTCAGTTTCTCAATTCCAACTCTTTACTCTTAAAATACTTTTATGTAGTCTAGAATGCAAAATATTAATTTATTCATAAATTTTATTGTCTTGCCCCTACACATTTAATTTAAAAAAGGTCAAAAAAGTAGTAGCTAACATTCAAGTTTTGTCCTAAAATTTAGAAGTACCAATTTTAGAAAAGTAAAGCAAAGCTTGCAAGCCAGGTAGGCCCACAAAGGAAATTAGTTCAATATCAAAATTTTATGTCTTGCAAGACGCACTTGCCAGTACTTGCACATCTAGCCCAAACAGACCATATGTACTACTAAGCAAAGCTTCTCTGAAGTTTGTAATATAAACTTGGCTAATAAATTGCCCTATTTTCTTGAAACTGAAAGATATTAAAGAATTTACTCGTTAAGCTGATCAGTTTAACTCTGAAATAAAAACATGAATAAAACTCTCTTCAAGTACCTGAGGATGAACCATTGATCCTCCAGCAGCAAGAGAATATGCAGTACTTCCAGATGTTGTGGATAAGATCAATCCATCTCCTTGTACACACGTGACAAAAGAATTGTCACAGTAACATTCCAAATTTGTGAGGTAAGATGATATGCCACGATCAATAGTGACCTCATTTAAAACAAGAATTGGGTCTTCAGTTTCATATTCACTTTTAGCTGCATCTCTTATGACATGGCATATTAAACGGTGCCGTAATGTGATGCTGATGGGGCCCTTTAATATTGATTCGAGGTACTCTCTGTAATGTTCACTATCTGATGGATATTAAGTTAAACTTTCAATCAGATAAGAAAAAAGGATGTTATATCAGAGAAGATAATATAAAATGTAGATAAAAGATGGAGGATACGGAAAGGGGTCATAAAGCCAAGAGAACCTAAGGAAAATGGGACGAGAGGAGGAACTGGTCCTTTGAACATAGATGCTGCCTGCACAGTTTGTAGAATAGTGTTAGATATTATGTAATCATTGTAATTACTAATTATTATAATTCAATAGGCATAGAATCAAGGGATTAGTAACCCCTAAACTCTATCAATTTCTCACAGCATTTATTTTCTTTGCCAGGATAGCACTATCTCCCTTTGTATAACCATGTATGCTTATTATTTGACTCATCCGAAAACATTCTTTTTGGCATTTGTTGATGAATATAACTACTAAAGAAATTCATAACATGAGGGGGCCAATCAGATAGGAAGATAATTTGATTTATTGTACATACCCATAGGACGGTGCCATCCCCACCAAGAGTAATAACAAGGTCAACTTTAGTGTGCAACAGTGAAATTTCTTTATCTGCAACCAATTGAAATTTAATTTTAAATAATGAAAATCGCAAGAGCAATAATAGTAGGTATCAACAATCATATAAAAAATATTAAATGTATAGGATATAAATTAATGCTAGAAAACTTCACAAAATTACAAGAATTATTTCTCATGATACATCCTTTATGCTAAATATTGCTTGAATTGCGATTATGGCATCAAACAGTTCATTCCTCACCATCTTTCCAAGTCTCTACAAAACTATAGTATGATGACTCTTTTAGAAGTTCCGTCCTAACACGTGGTTCCACATAGATTTTTAGCTTCTTTTGCTCCCTCAACCATCTGGGAATAAAAATAAAGATAAGTAGAGCAATACCACTTGAGCAAGTTTGACATATAACAACATACAAGAAAAAGGATACCAAGATACATGAAGGCAAATAAAAATAAGGATACAAAGATAGGATTGCTGTGCATAGTACAAAGTGGAGTTAAACAGAGAAAAAAGGAAGTGACAGGGAAAAAATTAAAAAGTCCTTAACACCAGTGTATAAAAAGCAAGATTCAGGCTAGAGGCCATGTCAAGACGAGGATCCACCCTTCAAGATAGATCCTTGTATTAGTCTAAAAACTGGATAATATGCAAATAAATTACAACTTTAAATAAGATGTTTCCAGACCAAAGAATCACAAACTCAAACACAACACAATGAATCACTAACTTGAGCCACTTATATTTTTTTCCAGAGCCTTTGATCCTCCATCAGGCTGCAAAGCTATATTTATAGAAGAGAAAAAAAATTATCAAAGCGCATAATTCTCTTAGGTTTCATGACCACATTAGATCCCTTAACCTTCCTAAAGAAAGAATGGGAGGGGGGAAAGACAAGCAGAAGTAGCAGCAAACTAAATCAAGCTCTCTGATGCAAATGCCTTTCCCTGATGGCACATTACATAGTTTTGAGAAGTGCTCCATGCTGAAATCCAGCATTGTACCGCAAGCTAGGAAGAACCCTTTTTCCCCTAGAAAAGCTAAAAATGCAAAACAAGTAATAAAATAGGCGATTTATTGGAGTTCATACCTTGTCATCTCTATACACAGAATTCGGACTGAAACTGAATTTGGTTTGGTCAATATGAGCACCGTCTGTGGGCATGATTCCCACTTCAAAGATATCTGGAATTAATAGGACTTGCTAGTTAAGGAACATACAAGTATGCAGACTTCAATACTAGCATGAGGGAAAACTTTAAGGTGAAGGATATAAGATCAATTATAAGAATTCTTTTAAAGTAATAAAGCCCCTCCTCGGTGGCATAGTTGATACCTGCTTACTGCTGCGCTCAGCAGTGGTTATGTTTCCTCTTTCAAAAGAGACAATGTCATGTTTGTATTGATCACTTTTCTCACCTTTGGAGCACCATGAAAGTTTAAATGAAGCCTGTCTCAAAAGAAAACAACTCCAATTGAGCTTCTTTAAAGAGAGATTTAAAAAATCTCAGTTACAGTTGACTTTTATGCCGTACAAGATTAATGGGACAACAATGAATTAGCTACTGGTAGGACAAATTCCCCAAAAATTAAGATTACATAAACCTTTTTTATGGTCAAAGTGACGCACAGAATTTAAAAATTCATCATAACAACTTATTTTAAATCAAGACGGGACATATATAACAGACCTTTCTAACCATCTTGGCATCAGTATCAGGATTCCCATCCCTTAAAACCTCATGAGAGCAAATCCCATTTCTTGAGCAGCATCTTTCAGACAGCTCACCAGCTTCATCACAAGATGGAAGCTTGTTGGCTCGGTTATCCATCTTCATATAATCAAGATCACCTTGATTGTGTGACTGCACTGTTAAAGAAACAGGAAGCAAAGAGATATTATAAATTGGAGAGAGGGAGGGGTGAGAGAGAAGCAGCATATGAAGCAGCAGTTGAAATGGAAAGCCTACCAAGAAAGATTAGAATATAAGTCACATAATAAATATATCACGGAGATCACAAAAATAAAATAAAATTAACAATCTTCTTTGCTGCGTTTCCACAACAGTTGGTTTCATATCATATAAATTTGCTGACACAATCTATAACTCAGATTTGAACCAAAACAATCAAAATAAAGGATCAGCTCAAGAATCTCCAAGTAAACAAAGAAAATGACTTTTGCAGTTAAGACAGACACAGATGATTCAAAGTATTGTTCTGTTTGCATGATCAACAGCTACAAAACTGAAATATGAACACAGAAACAGCATCTTGCAGTAATTTAATTATTAGAACCTTTATGATCCAACTGCAGATTCCGTGCCCTCTCCAACTCATATTTTCGTTTCCATTCTGCAGCCTCAGCTTGCGCAGAAGCCTTTCCTTCTGCAGCCCGCCTCAGGGCCTTTGCAACAGCTAGAAGGAGTTCAAAACAAAATAAGGGCAAAGATCTTTATATCTAAATCATGTCTTGCTGCAGTTGATATCAATAATTTTATCAAAATAGGGGCATACTTCTCAGGGCTTCAGAAAATTCTATGAGATGGCCATCTGATTCCTTTATTGAAGACTGAAGAAGCTCATGGTCTGCCTCCGCAGGAAAGAGAGAAAAGGAACGGGCAAAACCATTGTCAGATGGTGAACATGACCCATTTGCATTTCCCTGTTACACAAAAAATGTCAAACATACCAGGGAAATTATATGAACAGTTGATAGTGGAAATTAACACTGCTACGTGAGACTGATCCCCTCAAAAACAGACAATCGTCATACTACAGTCTATATTTTGGATATAATAAACAAATCACAGAATTGTAACGTTCTTGTATTCTGTTTCTCCTCTTTTTTATTGAAAAAATTTAAACAAAACAAAACAAGACATATCATTCTCTTCCTGACAGATATTATTTTATTAAACCGATGCATTAGCATCCTTATATTGATCAATGGGCATGTATCTGAATGCCAGAGATTTTACCCATTCACATCTTAGTTTTTCTTTTACCCCTTTCCAGAAAAATGTAGGAGAAATGTTTTTTTTTTCCCTTTCCCTGTGGGGGGAGTGGGGGGTGGACTCCCCATTGTGGTATAAGCTGTTCCTACTTCTATGAAGATATCCATATGTAAAATAAAATCTATTCATGAGCATGAATAATACAATCTCATTTCTTAGACTCCGTATACATGGGACCCACACTAATCAGATTCAAAATATAATAATCAATTCTCTAGTGTCCCAAATTTTCCTGAGATAAAATAAGCATGCATGAAAATGGGTAGATTCAAACAACTTAGGGAAGCCCGCATAAAATCGAAGACCACTGAGTCCCATTTGTAAGATCGCAGATAAATGAAACTTAAGCTTCATATCTTACAAATGCCTGGCTTTTGGTCTGCAACATGTAGGTAACAGGACTCAATACTAACATTATATGAAACACTGTCAATTCAATCACATTCATTTACAGGTTTCTGCAGCACAAATTCTCAGTTTGACCAAGTTAAACCAACAGTAGTCAGTTAAAGTTTTGAACCAATCAATATTTGGAGCTCCAAAGGAATTGGGGTTCCAAGCACATTTACATAAAATTTGAAGACCACTGAATCCCACTTGTAAGATCGCAAATAAATGAAAACTTGATTTGAGCTTCAAATCTTAGAAACGCCTGGGATTTTGGTCTCCAGTATGTAGGTAAAAGGACTACATACGAACATTATATAAAATACTGTCAATTCAATCAGGTTTCTGTAGCGTTCAAAAATCAACACAAATTCTCAGTTAAACCGAGTTTGACCAATGGTTATCAGTAGAAGAGTCGAACGAACCCAAAGATTCGAAATTCCAAAGAAATGGGATTCCAAGCACATTTACATCAAATTTGAGTCCATATTTAGATTATTAACAAAACAAGATGGCATCAAAAACCAGGAAATTACGGGGATCCAAAGAAAATCCCATGCTCACAAATGGAGTTCAACCAAGCAGCCAATAAACTTAAACAAAGGGGGGGAAAACTAAATCAACTACCAGTACAACGCTAACTGTAAATAGTAAATACAAATTTAAAAAAACTAACATATTAAATTACCGATGAATTCAGCTTGTTCGGCGCCATAGTCATAGCCTGAGGATAAAGAAAACGGAGAGGAAAAGAGAGAGAAATGGAGTATCAATTGGATGAAGGATGCCTTCCCAACTTCTGGTTGAGGCTTGAGGGGTCATACATATAATAAATGGCGTTGGGATTGGGAGGGATTTTGACTTCATAGATTACATCAGGACACACACACATATATAAATTGATGGAGTTTTGATTGTTGATGGCAATAGTTGGAAGGTTCAACATTTACATTTGTTGACGGAGATTTGTTTAGGTGGGACCCACATGAATTACGCGTGGCATGGTGAAGTGTTTCGCTTCGCAGTAACCTTGGCCTCTCTCACGCGGCCATGGCCTCAGAGTCAACTAAGCGAACCACTCCCCCACGCTCCCACCTAACTCTCCTCTTTCCTTCTGTCTATTTCTTGTGTTCTTCTTTTTTTATTATTGAGAGAACGGCAGTAAAATCTCTCTAAAAACATGTTATGTGAATTCTAAATCACAAAATCTCTCAAAAATAGGACTTTGTCTTCTGCAACGCATAGACATATTTGTGTTCACAATTATTGATGGAGATTCACTAATTTCAATCTAAAAATCAAATAGTATGTTACAAAACAACAAAAAGATATGTTTGGATAATTGCTCTATAGATTTGTTTGAAATCTAAAAACAAAAAACAAAATTTGTTTGAAACCATAGTTCATAAAACTAATTTTAACATTTAGAGAAATGTGAGAAACAGAGTAGAGATAACGTAGACGAATAAAAAATAATTATTTATTAGATTATATTAATAAATATATAATTTTAATATTTTTAGTTATTCTTTACATCTAGAGATAAAATAAATCAGGTCAAATTTTAATTAAATAGACTTGAATACATAATAAGTTTATAAAGTGTGAGCATGGATATATGGTTTTTTAGATTTAGGTTGAGCCGGTAGAAGGCATGCCAAAACTAAAATATTTTTAGAAATTTATTTACAATATATGCCTCTAAAGAAACCTTATATTTTAGGTCTTAGATGCTATAAGTAGGTTGACTAAAATAACATAAATATAAATTTTTAATAATTTTTATAGACTATATATTTATAAATTGAAGACATATATTTTTTTCTTAAATCTAATTAATTATCTAATCATATCTAGTTGAGGATAAAAAGTAATCTCTCAATAAAATCTAATTTTATAATATTTTTTGGGTAATATTTTTATAAGTTTATTGTGTAGAAGATATTATGAAATAAAGGAAATTAGGTGTGGGTAAAAGAAGGGAAAAAGGCACAGGATCTCAAGAAAGATAGGATATGTAACTGTGATTTTTTCCAAAGTCGAAGAATAGAAAGAGACAAGCAAACAACAACATGAGAAGTGTTCTGAAACTTAAAATGAAGATGCGGGGTAATTATCTATAATTTACACCAAAATACATATATATTAATATTAAATAAGTTAAGTTGCAGGCTTTTAGGTTAAGTGTTGGAAGCTTTGAAAAGCTTTTTAGTAAAATTTTAGTTAAAAATAAATAAATAATTATATTTATTCAGAATTAATTTTAATTAAAATTATAGTTTAAAACAATAATTTTAAATAAATTACTAAAATTATTTTTTAAAATAGTAAAAGAGCTTATGGACTATATAATTACTATTTTACCCCTATTTTTTCTTACACATTCTCTCCTCTCTCCTCTGTCTATTTTCTCTACCCTATCTATTATCTCCTCTATAATCTCTCATCTTTCTTCTCTACCCTCTCTCATCTCTTATACTTTTAATCAAATCATAATTTTTTTAGTAATTTATCAATATGAAAAGTGATTCTACTACTAATCATCCAAATATCTCTATTTTCAATATTTATTCTTCCCAAAATCTATTCTCTAAAAACTAATCCAAATATGCCATAAGTTTATTCTAAAAAAATTGACCTATTTAAACTAATGGGGTTAAATTTTGGCCTATTTATTAAATAAAATAAAATTTATTAGACTTTAATTAGGCTAAGTCTTATGCTTCTATTAAAAATATTATTTATTTATATATTTACTTTCAATATAAATATATTTTTTAAGAATCAATCCAATTGAAATATAAAGAGTTATAGTAGACTATTTGCTAAATTAATTCTATATTAATTATTTAACTCACTTATTATAGACTCTTTGCTAAATTAATTCTATATTTAATTATTTAACTCACTTATTTTATATAATTGATATTGAGGTATTTTTTATATTAATAAACTAATTTAAGCTAGTTCATTGCTAATTTTATCTTGTGACAGGTGGTGATAGACCGATGGTAATGTAGCAGTAGTAGTTATGACTAATGAGATGGTAATGATTGGAAGATGACATGCGATGGTGGTTGCCGGCGGCATATGTGACATTTGGTGGTAAGAATCTGTTTTTTCAACGGTGCACTTTTTAAAAACAAAAAACAAAAATAAGAAAACATCAAAAAGTTGTTTTTGTTTTTCAATTTTTAAAAATACATTTTTGTTATTTTTAAAACACCTAACTAAACATAATACCCCAAACAAGTATTTTGTTATTAAAAAAAAAAAACTGTTTTTAAAAGTGGAAACCTGTCTAATTCAAATATCCCAATTCATAACACTATTCACAATTTAGATATATCCCTAGGAATTCCTACTCAATTTACCATAGGTATATCTTAGTCCTCTAATTTTATATTTCAGTTTAATCCCTTAATTTTATAAAATATTATTTCAATTTAATATTATTTGTCTCAAATAATAATTTTTTATGCCAATTATTGTTATGTTTTAAAATTAAACTTAATATATGAGTATTTAAAAATATTTTATTAACATTTAAAATTTTAATGTCAACATCTTTTGTTGAATGTGTTAGGAGTTAAATGAATGAAAATATACTTTATAAAATTAAGAAATCAAAATAAAATTTCATATGAGGTTAAAAGGTTAAAAATTCACTGTTTTTTAGATATAATACAAAAATAAACAAATTTCATATATACAGTAACTCTTCAATGAGATAAACAAGATTTTTTTTTTTTGTAATGGAGAATTAGTACTCAAACAAAAAGTATATATCCAACAAATCTTGTTACACATTCTATCCATTCCAGATGAACATGTTCTTGTTTGAAAGCTACTTCTGCTGGAAGTGGAGAATTTTCCGATACAGATCATTTGCAGCACTTCCTCCTTGGATGGGGATAGAATATTTGAGTTACCGAACCATGACAAGGCACCATGTACTTTAACGATGTCTCTAGGATTTCACTTGGTTCTTTTATATGATTTTCATTTGTTTCTTTTTTGTAATGTAGATGATTATTTAAAGTTTTTTCCTTTATAAATAAAAAAGGAGTTTTGTTCTGCTTCTTCTTAGACCATTCAAACCGATAATTCGTTATTTGTCCGATACAAGTGATCATCGAAACCAAAAGGGAATTGACCTAGCCCAACCTGGCGGTGTGCCCCAATTTATTATTTTAAACTCACCATATGGGTCTTTTTTTTTTTTTTTGGCATAATTGTCTAACCATATGTGTCCTGTTTTACGTGTTAGGAAAGAGGGAAGAATTTGTCCATAAATTCAATTAATAAAAAAATAAAATATATAATTATTTAAAATATATTTAATTTTTAAAAAATATTATTTTAATGTGATTATAGTCATAATATTTGAAAAAATATCCTAACTTTTAGGTGTCTAAATTTATATTTGAGGGTAATAGACGGCTCGCCCTACCCGATATTAGTATAACCTAAAAAGAAATAAAACTCTATTCTACCTTTAGATTATGGGTAAGTTTAAATTTTTTTAAAAAAAATTGTAAAAAAATAAGGAAAGAGGGAAGAATTCAGTGGGTCACATGAGAGAGAGAGAGAGTATTTGATGTGATATGAATTCCCTTATAAGATCTTCTCTCGCGCCTCTTTATTTATGGCCTCTTTTTTGGTTCTATAATATAATTAATTTTTCTTTCTGTCATCTTATAACTAGTACTTTGTAATATTTCTATTTTATTAATATCATTTTACTTTATTATCCAAAACAAACAGCAAAGAAAGAAAAAAGAAATTAAAATAGGAAAGAATTTCGTATACATAAGCACTTTGTAACTTGGGTATCTATTCAAAGATTAAATATTATCTTTTCATAATTAAAATATAAATATTTTATAATTTTAATTAAATTTATATTTTCAAACAAGACACTGAAAACTTTGTCCATCAATGATTTTCAGTGTCTTGTTTGAAAATATAAAATATAATTAGTAATTACAAGTTTATAGGGTACAAAATTAAATTAAAAATTTAAAAATAAATAAATAAAATATAGATTCTAGAGTAATATACTAAAAACTAAACTGGCGATAGAATAGGTAGAATTAGTCATTTAAGGGTTAATAGTCAAATTAAAATTCAATCGTCATGATAAAAATAATACTCTCATGATTCTTAATGTATATTATATTTAATTAATTTGATTAGATTAACAAAATTAGTTAATATGACATATTTTTTTTAAAATACCCTAATCAATTTTTTTAACTTTTCCTCCCTTTCTTACTTGATTATTGTCGAGAGAATAAAAATATAAAAAATTTAATAAATTTAATAAATATAAAAAATATATTTTATATTCATAATTAAAATTAACTCCCTAATTAAGTTATATATTAATGACAAGAAGAGTATAATTTAATTAAAATCTATCAAATATTTATATATAAATATGAAAAAATAAAATTTAAATAAAAAGCATTAATTTACAAGTAAATCATATAAATTAAACATAAATCCAATAAAAGAAAATCTCTAAAATATAGATATAATAGGATGCTATGTGCTCAACAATATCATTCTTAAAAGCCATTTAAATATATATATATATATATATATATATAATTTAACTTCATCGATTTATCTAACATATGCAATTAACCTTGGGGAAAACATATTGTTCTTAGATTGTTTAGTCCCCAATTCAATTGATTAACCAAGACCAGGCAAACTAGTTCATCATGTCTGCTAATTTAACCAGGGGATCTGATACAAGTTTCAATACAATGAACTAGAGACAGAAAATAAACCTTCCCTTGAAAGGATATGAAGCAAGTGGCCAACGAAGCTAGCCGCACTGAGGGGCTCCATCATTCATTCATTCATTGGTGCCGTCAAGATTGAAGAACTGAAGACTGAATCTCAAAAAAGATAGGCTTTTGACTTTTTTGAATTAATTAATAATTAAAGACTGAATGTCCCTTTCATACAATAGATTCAAACATGGCACCCTATTGAAGCAAGCAATTCCAAATCTTTTTTTCTGTGGAGATTCTCCCATATTCTAGTTTAACTTGACCACTTCATTTGATTAATCATTGCATTGTAAGAAAAGTAAATGTTTGCTCTATAAAAGTTTATAATTACCATGTAAATTCAATTTTTATAATTAAATTATTATAATTTAAATATAATGTTTATTATTATTTTATTTATAATTATATGATATCTGATATTATTAAATCAAATTCAAACGTTTGATTTTATTTAAAGGGAATTGAATCTCTTCCACTCAATCTAATCAATAGCTTTTTGATAGTTGATTTGAAGTTATCTTTTATCAATTCTTTATCTTATGACTCGAGATCAACAGTCAAATCAAGTATACATATTTTTTATTGGATGATTCCAACAATATAATGACCTTTGTTTGGCATATAGTAATACTTGGAGGAACAAAAGTGATATGAAGGACTTTTTCCACAACAATAATTACTGTACATTTGTCATCTTTAATTTATAATTAAGTTCTTATAATTTAAATAATTTTAATCTAATATTTAAGAATTAGTTAACTTTTTATGATAAAATCTAACTATAATAAATTTATATTATATAGTATTTAATCTATCAACAAGTTCTTATATTAATTATAATTAACTGATTTATTTAATTTTATTTAATATATCTAAAAAAAATTAATTAACTCTTATATTAGAAAATATGGAATATTTTCTTATATATAATTATATGATATATGACATTATTAGATTAAATTTAAACATTTGATTTTATTCTTTATGGGGAATTTAATGTTATTTTTTATTAATACTTGATTTCATAGTCGGAGATCAACAATCAAATCCAATTTTTTTATGGAATGATTCCAACAATAAAAAAAATACAATTTTTTGGTATATATGAATAATTTAAGGAACATCATCCATGAAAGTGGTATGAAGAGTAGTTTTTCCACAACAATTAAATCACTGTACGTTTGTCATCTTTATTTGACCCGAATAAAAGTGAAAGTCAAGACGCGGGTTGTTGTCAACTATTTGAATAATATTAAGTTTATTTGTAAAGTGTCACTTAATTATTTTTTAAAACTATATATGTTTCACACAAAAAAAACTTAATATTATTCAAGATGTTCTAGAACATATTGAGAAAGTGTTGTTAACATAAAATTGTGCAATAAAATACTCCTCCAGTTATTTTATCGGATATATTTAATTAAATTAATAAAATTAATTAAATTAGTTAATATAATATATTTTTTCTAAAACACCTTAATCATATTTATTAACTCCCTCTATCTCTTACCTTTGTTACTTGATATTGTTAAAAGAATCTCAATAGAGGTAATTTAAAAAAAATGATAAATATATGATAAATTTTATATTAAGAATCAAAATTAACTTCTCAGTAATATCATATATTAAGAACTAAAATAAGATTGAATTAATGTTTTAGTCAAGAAAATGAATTAATAAAAGTAGAAAATGATACCAAGGATCCCTAAGGAAACTAATGTCGATCCATCTCTTGGGGAGGTGCTGTACAGTTTCGTGTTTAACATTGGAGAGTTAGCACCCAACATCCGTGGGTTCAATTGATGAAAAGATAAGACATACGATCATTTAGAGCGTATTTGATCTCTGAAAAGTACCACTTTATTGTTGTTCCAGTGTAGTGCTTAGGTGCCTATGTTTACGCTTGAAGGTAATAGACAGCTCGCGGTGCCCGATATTTGTATCGCCTAGGAAGAAAGGGAGACTTCACCCTACCCTTAGATCGTGGGTAAGCCCAACCAATTTTTAAAACTTTTTATAACAAAAAAAATATTGGAGAGATAGCAACTTACATGCTTACCTTATGTTTAGATTAAAAAATTAGAGAAAAAATAATACTATAATAGATAAATCATGAAACTAGTAATTTTTTTATTATTTAAAAAAATTCTTAATATTATATTCCTTAGGAAATCCTTTTGGGATTTATTTTATTTTTTTATATGCTTCATCTTTGTCAATATTAGGGAGATTGATACAAAGTTGCAATTACAAACTACTTAGACTTCAAGGCTTATTTTTTATATGCAATGGATATCAAGATTTTAATTATTATCTTTGTTGCCTTATTCTTAGTAGATTATAGATATTATTTAACTCTTGAAGACATATGAATATGGTATTATTTTAGAAATTCATAATTGCAGATTTTGTTTACAACATGAGCATGACATCACGACTTGGATATACCCAACTCGCCCTTGCCCAACCCATCCATACCCCGCCCAAAATTGTTAGGGCTTTTACAGGGCAGGACCGGGTATCCCATACTTTTTTTGGGCAAACCATTAGGCAGAGGGCTGCCCTGCCTAGCCCTGCTCATGCACACCCCTAACCTAAGGTATACCCCACTCTTACACCACTCTTTTTCTCTTTTTTTAATAAAAAAAGAGAGAGAAAATACTTTGTTAGAATAGGCAAAATCTAAGGATGAGCACGAGACGGGTTAGAATTGAGATAATCCCGTTCTGATAAGTGCACAAGACACAAATTGCTTCCCATGTCTCTTCCCGTCCTGAACTCTTCCTGATTCTGAAAGGGACCAGGACGGATTCGGAACAGGATAAGAATTCCTAGATTCTAATCTAAGGGAAAATAAAAAAAATTATCATAAAATCAAATCATCCCAATTTCTTTTCCTTGATTTTCTAGTGGGGGAAGAAAAAAAGAAAGAAAATAAAACAAAAGAGAAAGGTGCTAGGGGAAGGTAAGACATATATCTGGCAATATCCAAAGCAAAGTTGACAGCTGTGAAAGGACTAAATATGCCTTTTTCCTTGAGATGCTAATGAAGATCACCCTACATATGATATGTCACTACCCTTTCCAAGCATATGTTTATTGTAAAGAAACTAGATGTTGAATGCTAAACTCAAAGAAGCTACATGCATTCACATACCCCTCTTAGACACTCATTAATTAACAAAAGGGGCTTTTTTTCAATTAAAGCTCCAAGAAACTCGTCATATTAGGGTGCCAAACCTTCACTAGTAATTACTCTATCATACCCACATAATTTCATCAATCTCCTAGGCATGATTTATTTCTACCTGCAAAGATAATTAATTTACATAGGTTAAAAAAAGGATAAGTTTATCCTTGTTGCTCCAATATTGAACACTAAAAATGTTTCATACAGGTATAAACTACATTATTCATTTTTCAATAGACACGCACATATATATTATACATGCTATTACTCTATACTATTAATTCATATATCCCACAAGGTCAGATAAAATTAACCTACTAATTACCCAAAGAATGTGAACCTAAAAAGGTAAAAATGAATGATTTAAGGATACCTCAATTGGGTGGGATTCTGCAAGGCCATCTAACTTAAGACCCTCAGTAGTTTCATGAAGAAATTGAGACCATATTTTCTACTCAAGAAATAAGCTATCAGTCGCTAGTTAGCTAACTTGGGCACACCAATTATTGAGAAGAAGAATAAGAATGAGACACTATGATAGCAATGATACAAGAATATATGAACTCTTGTCAACACTGAAGGAAAATTTTGTGTCTCTAATTCATTCAATGCAATCAATTATCCATATATTACATACGTATATCTGCAAGACTTATTGAATACGACATGCCTAACATTGTTATATCACTTATGGGCTTAGAGCCCAAATATAATTCTAACACTCCTCCTCAAGTTGGGGGCTGACTATATCAATTGTTCCCAACTTGATGAGTAATTTGGAATGCACATCTTTTCCTACTGGTTTGGTTTGGATATCTGTTTCTTGATCTCCAGATCCCTTATGTACTAATTTGATCAACTTATCTTGTATTTTTTCTCGAATAAAATGAAGATCAATCTCTATATGCTTTGTTCTTTCATGGAATATAGAATTTGAGGCTATGTGAATTGTTACCTTATTATCACAGTATATACTTACTGGTTGATGATGCTCAGCTCCTAATTCTTTAAGTAATCCTATAAGCCAAACCACCTCTATTACTGCTGCGGCAAGTGCTCGATATTCAGCTTCAGCAGATGAATGGGACATCATACTTTGTTTCTTGGTCTTCTATTTGATGAGTGATCCTCCAAGCTTTAATAAGTAGCCTATCACTAATCTCCTTGTAGAGCCACACGCACCGCAATCAACATCATAATAACAAGTAAGCTCTAAGTCTTCTGAGGAACTTATCAGTAATCTAAGCCCCGATATACCCTTTAAATATTTGATCACACTCATTGCTGCCGCTATGTGAGCTTACACAGGATTTTCTATATGTTGGCTAAGAGTCTGCATAGAATAACAAATGTTAGGACAAGTGACAGTCAAATATATTAGTCTACTTACCAGTCATCTATATTTTTAGGGTCTGACAACATATCATATTTGCTATCTTTCCCTTACTTATAGGCCAACAATTTTATATTTTGATCCATTAGAACTGAAAGTGGTTTACAACCACTCATCCCTGCATCAACCAACAAATGCAGCACATACTTCCCTTGTGATAGCACTATACCCTTCTTAGACCCAACTATCTCAATACCTAGAAAATATTTCATTATTCTTAAATCCTTTATTTTAAAATTATCATGTAGATATTGCTTGACTTCCATTATTTTTATTTTTAAACTTCTTGTAATCAATAGGTCATCAACATAAACCAACACAAATACTATATCATTTTTATACTTCTTATAGAAGAGTGAATAGTCATGTTTACCTTGAATGAATCCTCCTTGAATCAATGCCATAGACAATTTAGCATTCCATTGTCTAGATGCTTGTTTCAAATCATATAATAATTTTTTAAGTTTACAAACAATATTCTCCCCCTTACTGTTAAAACCTTCGAGTATGTTCATATATATCTCTTAATCAAGATTTGCCTGTAAAAATACATTATGTACATCCATATGGTATAAATTCCAATTATACAAAGTAAAAAATTGCATCATTATTCTAATAGTTGTCATCTTTACTATGAGAGAGAATGTTTCATGATAATCAATTCCCTCCCTTTGAGTATATCCTTTGGTAACAAGTCTTACTTTAAACTTATCTATCTTTCCATGTGAATCGTATTTAATTTTAAATACTTATTTACATCCTATTATGTTCTTTCCTTTGGGAAGAGGTATTATGTCACATGTATGATTGTCCTCTAAAGCCTTAATTTCTTGATTCATAGCCTTGATCCAATCGTTATTTAATACAGCCTTTTTATATGAACTAGGTTCTGCAATAGAGTCTACATTGCACAAGAAACACACGAGAAGGTGAAATGTTCATGTAAGAGATATGGTTTGCAATAGGGTATAGACATTTAGACTTCCCTATTTGTGTATCATCTATTTTAATCAAGTGACAAATATAGTCCTTGGCCCATATAGGTGCCCTTCTCTCCCTGGATTTCCTGGTAGTAAACTTTTCTTGTATGGTCGTCTCTCTCATATGGTTCTCTTCCTCTTCATACTATTGGGCAAGGTCCCTAAGGACTTCAGTATTATGGTCTGCAACTAGGGTTTTATTATGTGAAATCTATGTCAAAAGTCTATTAAAGTCATAGTCATCATTCAAATAAAATAGTTCGCTGTAATTCTTGTAGTACTCCCCCTTGGTTAGTGGGCATGCTATCTTTGAAGGGAAATTTATCCTCGACGAAGGTAACATGATGTAACATCCTTACGTTCATACATCTTAGGGACCATTCAGTAGAATTTAGAACTACTTACAAGACCTTAGAAGTCGATTAGCCAAATTTGAAATTTTACTCTTTCTCGGGTTACTGTTCATATAGTATTCCAGATTACGCAACGAATTTCGAAAAATCATAATTAATTTTAGAAAAATAGAAATAAAGTGGTTCAAAAAGCTACATGAAGCTAACATCTTTAAATTTAAGGAAAACATAATTTTCATACAAAATGATTAGCCAATTAATACAATTTATTCGTTGAAGTTTACTGTTCATTTGGTCAAAAACTCTGGAAACATATTCTGGTCCCTTACTTTGGAAATTCATTTCTCTTGATATACACATCCAAATGAAACATTCTACCTATGCACTTAAAGCTCTAGATGTGTGCTACGCTTGTAAAATTTCATGAGATAATTCCTTTATTTGCTAGGTTAAACTGAAGCCACAACAAAACTGCTTCAGGACATACGTTTTTACCATTTCAGTTTCCTTTCTTTTATTTTCAATAATTGTTCCAGCATGCATAAGCCATCAAATAAGCTTCTTAATATTCATATACATTATGTTCATATGCCATAAGTATTAAAAATAGTTTCATCACATAGAGGGACACCTTATATGGCATTTACATACATAGATAATCCATAGCATATGCTAGAATCTCAATTACTTCCATTCTTTAGCTCTTCTCCATGCATACATTTTTCATCATGCTTGACCTAAATTGGTTGGTTATGGGAGAGTAAGATTCTAGGGAATCTCAGTAGCAAATATTACCACTTAAATATGCAAAATGAATGCTAATGCATGATATGTAATTTCATTAACTTTCTTTGATTAGTGACATGCTATCATGCTATATACTCGTACATAAAGTGCATGGCCATGAAAAACATAATATTAACAATACATTCAACATCATTTATCATGTCACAACATCATTCAAATATCATATACATGTCAACACATAAGCATACCATATCAAGTACATAAAGAGGTAAGTTCACTACCTTGCACTTAAGCTTTCCTATTGATCTTTTGCACTTGTTCCCTAACTTTCCAACCATAAAGCCTTTATGTTAATCACTTCCCAACATCTTCTTGAATGTTTAAAGGTCCTAAACACATTCATATGCACCACATAATTCATTAGAACTCATGAACTCCAACCAATTCAAGACTAACCTTGTTACACTCTTTATTATCATAACTTTCTCTAATCTTCACTAATCCACTTGGCTCTTGAACCAATTGATATCTTGACTTTACCCTACACAATTTCATCTTTTGAATCTATATATGAGCTTAGAATCATGAAATTCAAGCTCCTTCATGGCCTGCTGTATAGAACTGAACTTATGCATACAATTCTTTCAAAAATTCTCATTTTGATTCTAATGCTTCCCATACTTGTTTCTCCACTTTACCCCACACAACTTTTTATTTTAAAACTATTAGAAGTATAAAAATCATAAAATTTCAATCACTATTTATGTAAGTGAACAGTAACCGTGAAAGATTTCAAAAACTACAACCTTGAGATTTTAATGTTTCCAAGGTTCAAAACCTTTTTAATCCTATACAAAATCATCATATAAATTCAATGGAAGCATTAAATCACTGAAATTCCATTTCCTTATATCATGAACAGTGCATACCGAATAGGGTACACCATGACAGTCAAGAATATCAACTTGATTCAACAACTAATCACTTAACTAGCTTGTTTAAGCTTCAATCATATGTTTCTAACTTTAATTTTTTCTTTCCCCTTTCATCTAAGGTCTTTGGGCAGCACCACCCCTTAGAAAAAACTCAACTTTTCCCCCATGAAAAACCTAAGTTTAAGGTCCCAAATCAAAGGAAAATAAGTTAGGAGATATTGCCTACCTTTAATCTCTAGCTTGCTTGAACTTTGGTACCTTAAATCTTCCTTGTCTTAGCTTAAGTTTTCATTTTGCAAGAGTTTCTCCAAGGTATCACAAGGACACGGTTTGGATGCAGAAATGAGGGGGTATTTATAGAAAAATCTTGGTGGAAATCAATGGCCAAGATTAGTTTGTACACTATTTGATCTAATGGCCCACATTTAATCTTGGATTTAACTTTTTTCAAAAATAATAATTATTACATCATGTGGGAAAGCTCAAGGGACACGTCATGGGGGTTAGGTGAAAAAATTCTAATGGGGGGAACCTTCTGGAAAAATTCCAATCCAATCTGGTACCGATCGGATCAGTTTCACAGCAATCGGACTATTTTCTGTTCTTAATTTTTTATAATATACCAGGTTATGTATTATGTCCTAGAAATTAATGTCTAGGCTTCTCATACCATTGAAAATGATATACTGAATATTTATCTGTCATCCATCCCTTAGGAAATGACCAAAATACTCTTGGTGTCCTTTCTTGCACTATATTAACCCTAAGGGCATAATCGTCATTTTGCCCTTTTTTGCACTGCCTCAGAGCATATACTGGCTCTGGATAATCATATTTATACTATATGGCACATTTTTGACCTATCTAAAATGACCAAAATGCCCTCTATCCATCACTGGTATAATATGGGCATCTAGGCGTATTTTCGTAATTTCGTATTTTTTCTGGACTGCTCTAGACTCTGGCCCACTTAACTATCTCACTACCTTATTAAGCTCAGATGGCACCATTTGGGCCTTTGTATGGACTTATTGCCTTTATGGCATAATTCCCAAGACAACTCTCCCGATCCTATTTATTGGGTATTTTATTTCACCGTAAAATCCCATAAGGATTCTACAGGATTCCTTTTCTGACTCTGTCAATTTTATAAATTCTTACATTAAATATAGGAATTTCTTATAAAGTTTTATCTTCTAGAAGAACATGTTCTCATTTTCATCTAACTGTGTTATCAGATTAATAGGTCTCTGAGTTAAGTTACAATTCTTCCTCATATTATCTAAGTTAATGGTGAGAGGTAACTATAAGTTTTTTACTACATCTTATATACACTTTATACATATCCTATAATATAGAGTGTTTATATTATGTATGAGATATTTTTATTCTAATATGTGGTATCAGAGTCTAGTTTAAGATCTTACCTTGATTATTAATTTTTAATTATCATGAATAATAATATGAGATAAAATATCAAATATAGGGACCTCTAGAGATAATAATTTTTATCTTTTGATCTTATGACCATTTATTATTGTGTGTCAATTGTGAGAGATTGCGATTATCGAGTAAACTCAATTATGGAGGTTGCCATGATAGTGCGAGTCAATGTGAAAGTTGTAGCAAGAGGTTGCCAGAAAATAGAGAAAGAGTCGCCAAAAGTTGCTGTGAGAGGTTGTCAAAAATTGGAGTGCGAGGTCACCGTAAGAATAGCCGAACATCGCCCGTGAAGCTCACCGTGTTGACCTCTTCACAAATGAGGTAGTTGTAAGTCTGAATTTTAGGTCACAGAGTCGGGTTAGTTTAACCCGACTCAGTGAAGGAGATGACCATAAACGGTGCACCTTTCACTAAAGCTCGTGGACCATGTGCTGCAATTTTTTTCTTTAGTTGCCTGTTGGGCCACATGTTTTGGGTCAATTGTTTATTTTTTTTGGTTGCCTGCTTGGCACCTTTCACTAATACTGGACTTTTTGTTTTTGTTTTTAAACTTTCATACTTGAGCTATGTTTAAACTTTTGAGCCTAGGTAGTTTGATTTTATTTCCAAAAAAAATCTTTTGGGCAATTTAATTTGATTTTCTATAATATATTTGCTTAAAATTAAATTAGTTTTTTAATCTTAATATGTCCTTTTAAAAACTATTATATGTAATGCAAAGGTTTAAATAAAGGAAAATTAATTTTATCATTATTTTGACATTTGAAAAAGGTGTTTACAAAATTTAATTTTGATTTGTTATTTAATTGCCTATTTTGTACATTTATTCTTTGGCAATTAAATTAACTATTCAATTTTTATAAAAATCGTTTGAGTTGATATTTGTTGTTTTAGATAAATAATACTTGTATTTTATTGATAGTTTAAAGGGATATTTATACATACAATAGAGAATTCTAGATAAACCTAGATACTAATAAAATAATATCATATATACTAATTATAGGATATTTATATATCTCATAATGTCACGTCCCAAAATTTGGATCGTGACCGGCACAGAATATGAATAATTTCACATTCTGAAAGCCTTAAACCTTAAATAAAATGTTTGAAATAAAAGCCATAATAAATTACATTTCATACATCAAAAGCAAGTTCTCTATTAGGAATCTCGGTAAGATAATCGCTGTATAACTTATCTCTCGATGATCCTACAACAGACTGCAAACATTCAAGTTTCTATAACATTTTCCAAAATCAATAGAATCTTTTCTAATGACTATGTGGAGCATTTACCTTCTTTTCAAATAATACAAACACTTTCTAAATGATAATTTCATCAAAAGTAGTTTTGTCAAAAATGACGCTTCGGATCAGCAACGAGGCTCTTCACTGCTCAGCGAAAGGGTTAGGGTCACCTGCACTATCTGAGGCCAAATAATCTACTCGTGAATAACGTCCCAAAAACATGATTTAAAAGAATGTGGAAATAAACAATGCATAATCATATTGAAAATATATTTCATAACATTTTATAATTTAATGCAAACCTTTCTGTAAACCTTTGTATCTCAGGGGAAACAACAATCTGAAATAACCATTTCAAATCAATAATCCTTTAAAAACAATCCTTTCAAAATCATAATCTTTCTGTAGGACTTTAACAGAACGAAAACAGAAGTGGACACACAGTCCACGAGGGTAACTAACCATTCTGGTGGCTCGAAGCCACAAACTATCGCGAGAATGAATCCCACGAAATAATTCTGGTGGCTCAAGGCCACAAACTGTCACGAGAATATATCCCACAAAATAATTCTGGTGGCTCAAGGCCACAAACTGTCGCGAGAATGAATCCCACGAAATAATTCTGGTGGCTATGCCACAAACTGTCGAGCTCGAGCAACCAAGGTGCACCAAGGACTAACAGTACTGCTGTTAGCAACCAGCGTTCTGTATTCCATCCTAAAACATTTCTATCATGCGTGGGGTTTATTTCACATGTAATAATCTCTACCGTTTCAATGCCATAACTGTTGGTAAAAACCACTTTAAATTTCAAAACCCCAGCATGTACATTTAAAATGTACTGTAAAATTATCTGAAATTCGCATAAGAATATATTTCATGATAACATCAGTTCAATGCAACTTTTGCTAAACTCTTTTCAAAAAGCTTATTCATCCATTTTCATACATAATCATAATTCTTTTGTAAACCAATCGAAAGAAAATCATTTCTAACGATTTAAACCATACTTTCATAAAATTTGCTTTTCAAAATCCATATTTGAAATTCATCATTTGAAATGACAATGCATTTGAAAATGTAAATTTTAGGGAACGTTATTCACTCACCTGTCATGCTCCTAAACTGTTACTCTTTTCAGCCAGACACTTTCGATTAATTCGCTTCTCAATCCCCTGGTATTCAGAAATAGTATTTTAATATTCTATTCAAAGTTTTAACATAAACAATCACCCTTGATCTATACCTTAAGCTAACCACACACCACTAACCATTCGACATTGTTTCAAACAAATAAACATACGACCATACGGTACAAGCTTCCAACTAACCCAGGTAGCAAGCATCACCAAACATCAAATTTAGTCATTTGAAATCCTGACAGCCCATATCCCAATGATTTGCCAAACATAGACTAAGACAAAACCCTACAACCACAATTACTAAACTCAGCAACAATCTCAATTGAACACATTCCACATACAACCAAACCATAGCTTTTCAAATATTTTTTTCCTTCCAAAACTTAAACTCATTTAGTTTTGCACACAATTGAAATATAGCTATCTGCACATCAACCCAACGCAGCAACACACATGCATACATAGCAACAGATACCCCTTTGATCCCTTCAACTAATATACATGTTACACATCTGAACAGATTCCAAGGAACACCAACTATAATTCCAAGTTTCTTCTTTGCTTCCTAATTCCATCAATTCACTTCTGCCAGGTAATAAACCCATTATACATATGTATCCACAACAAAAATTTCCAGAACTAACGATGCATATATATATTGACCCTAGCTTCCGTGATCATTCTGTCTTCTTAACAGAAATAGAGCAACCAAAAGCAATAAAATGCAACGCCCAAAAACATATCTTTACAGTGTAACAGCAACACGGATATATCAGCATGAATATGTTCCCTCAATCATAAACAATTCCTTATTCCTTCGTTTAATAACCTCAACAGCAATGCATATATATATATAAGTACACTCACAGCGCTAAGGGATAATCACACACAGCAACAGAAACCAAACAGGGCACACGCATACACATTCAATCGAGATTGAAACCACTCCACAACTCTCGGCATTCAGCACAACCAACTATGGGAAATCAATGTCACAGTTACTAGTATCAACACAGCACGACAAGCAGAGATACGCAGACATTCGCTCGCATACACAGTTTCAGGTGCCACAACTATTCCCTCTCATCCATTTCCATTTCTTCCACCCTCACGGCTTGCCAAGCAAAGCAAAAGACAATATCAAACACCCATATCCCGTTATGAATTTTTCAGAAGAAAATGACTTGTACTTACCACCACAACCACCGCAACACAACACTGTAACAGAGAAAGAAAGTGCTGACTGTCATTCACCACACACAACAGCTTCAATGGTGGCAAGTCGACAAACGCTGCTTAAACAGAAAGAAGAAAGCCCAATGGAGCTCCTACGGACGCCAATCAGCAGAGACAGTGATGCCAACCCATAGCAAACCAAACGGAGACAAGGAAAAAGCTCAGGGTACTGTAGCTGCTACAGTATCCTGACATACACCCACTGCACTGATGACACAGCGTGATAACGGTGACGGTGACACCACCCTAAAACAGAGAAGAATAGAAGCTTCTAGTTGCACAACCACTTGCAGAAACTATGGCTCAGGCGACAGAAATCTCAGCAGCTGCTGAGCTCGACACAGTAGAGAACACCACGACAGCCACCCTCACCAGCGTTAACACAGCAACGACAGCTGACAACAACAGCGATATGGCGACGGAAGAGGAACTCACTGAGGCCGACCCTAGGTCCCGTGACCTTCTCTAAACTTCCTCTGTCTCCCACCTCACGGTCAGTCTGAAAATGGCGAAAAGGAAGCGTGCTGAATGAATAAAAAGGACAGAGGGTAAAATGGTAATTTCACGTATCAGAAAAATGAAAATAACTTCTCCCCTCTGCAGGCACTGGGGTTCGAACAGGGGACCTCACGCTAAACTTCTCTACCCCAGACCATTCTGCTAACATGTTCCCATTGACATTTCCTGCACCAAATATACATATTCCTTTGCTAAGTGGAATTTTATCTACTAAAATTCCAGGCCATAACACATAATATCTCTAATATCTCTATACTCCCCTTAAGTTAGAGCATAAATGTCAATCATGTCAAACTTGTTACAAATATATTCAACTAGAATTCTATTAAGAGCTTTAGTAAAGAGATCACCTAGTTGATCACTGGATCTGACATATCCTGTAGAGATGAAGTTTTTCTTGAGTTTATCTCAAATAAAATGAAAGACAATTTCAATATATTTCGTACGTTCATGGAATACTTAATTAAAAGCTATATGTAGGGCCGCTTTATTATCACACTACAACTTCGCTGGTAACGAGATTTTAAAGCCAACCTCCTTTAGTAACTGATATATTCAAATTATCTCACATATTGATTGTGCTATGGCTCTATATTATGCTTCTACACTCGATCTTGACACCATATTTTGTTTCTTATTTCTCCAAGATACCAAATTTTCTCTACAAAAATACAGTATCCTGTAGTCGATAGTCTTGAAGCTTTTGATCCACCATGATCGGCATCACAAAAACACTCAATACCTGTGTGACTATGATTTTTGTATAATATCCCACGACCTGGAGATCCCTTCAAGTAATGTAACACATGTTCTAAGGCTTCCTACTGTCTCACAGTTAGCGAGACCATAAATTGGTTAAGTACACTAACTCGATACGTGATATCAAGACGTATTACTGTAAGATAATTCAATTTACCAATCAATCTTATGTACCTCTCTGGATTCTCAAATGCCTTACTTTCAGTATCTTCAACGGAATTTTTAGATGGTGTACTACTATCAGTATCAAGTAGTGGATTGTAAACTATAAGAAAGCTAGTTAGGGTAACTCCTAGTTTTCTAGTTTCTTTTAGCAAATCAATGACATATTTTCTCTGAGTCAATAGGATTCCCTTCTTACTCCTCATGACTTCAATCCCTAGGAAGTACTTTAATGAACCCAGATCCTTCGTCTAAAAATGGGAGTTAAGGAATGACTTGAGTGATGAGATCCCTAAGGTATTATTCTCCGTAATCACAATATCATCAACATACACGATTAGTAGAATCATGCCAGTACTTGTTCTCTAATAGAACACAGAATTATCACACTTACTCTGGCACAAGCCAAAATCCTTTACAATAGTACTAAATATGTCAAACCATGCCTAAGGATTTTGCTTCAAGCTATATAAAGATCTCTTAAGATGACACACTTTACTATGCTCCCATTGAGCAACAGAACTGGGTGGTTGCTCCATGTACACTTCTTCAAGAAGATCACCATGTAAGAAGGCATTTTTTATATCTAGTAGAGAAAGGTCTCAACCATAAGTAGCAGGTAAAAAGATGAAGAGAAGAATAGAGAAAAGTTTGGCTATAGGGGAAAAGGTCTTAAAGTAGTTAACACCATACTTATGAGCATAACTTTTAGCAACAAGGCAAGCCTTAAGCCGATCAAGAGTGCCATTATCTTTAGTTTTAGAAGTTAACACCCATCTACACCCAATAGCTTTCTTTTCTACAAGTAAATCCACTAAGGTCCACATACCAGCACGATCAAGGGCTACCATCTCCTCTTCTATAGCAGTATGCCAACTCGGGTGGGACAAGGCTTCAGGAATAGACTGAGGTACTGAGATAGTGTCTAAAGAGGCAACGAAGGCATAAGAAGAAGAAGAGAGGTGGCTATATGAAATAAAAGAAGAAATAGGATAAGTACAAGTACTTTTACCTTTGTGGAGGGTAATGGGCAAATTAATGAAGGGATCTAGATTTGGAACAGGAGACATTTCAAATTCAGGGAATGGGTCAGGCTCAGAGTGAGTAAGACTTTCTACAGGATTGATGATAAAGTAGATAATGGCGGGACATAATATGGTAGAAGAGTAGTAATATTTTCCTTCAAACGTCTAGTATAGACTAGGGGTGTGTATGGGTAGGGCTGGGCAGGGCAGCCCCCTTGCCTGGTACTAAAAGAAGTTTCATCAATGATAATTCTTATAGCCTGTGACACATTAGATTGTGACATATTTCGATTGATAGAATCAAAAGGCTAAATAAAAATAGAATTCTTCTATCTTTAGACCATTTAACATTTGATTCTAGTGTGGACTGTATAAGGGAAAAGCAGACTAATAAATCACATAAAGGGGCTAAGAAAAGTTTTGAATTGCTAGAAATTATACACGGATATTTATTGCCCTAATATGACTGCGCATGTCAAAAGAACTTTATCACCTTTATTGACGATTACTCACTATATATGTATGTCTATATGCTATATAATAAAAGTGAGGCACTAGATGCCTTTAAGAAATATAAAGTAAAAGTAGAAAAATATATTGGGAAACCAATTAAGATTATGATATTAGACTGAGGTGGTGATTATTATAGTAGATACACTAGTGAAGAATAAACACCAAGTCTACTTGCTGATTTTCTTAGAGAGCAAGGTATAGTAGCCCAATATATCATGCTTGGCTCACCTGACATGAATGGTATAGTTGAAAGAACAAATAGGACATTGCTTTATATGGTTAAGAGTATGATGAGTAGCTTCAAACTGCAAACTTCCTTATAGAAAGAAGCAATCAAGATATCCATATACATATTAAATAGGGTTACAACAAAGGTATTGTCCAAGTCACCATTTGAAATCTAGAAAGGTAGAAAACCCAGTTTAAATAATTTAAATGTATGGGGTTGTCCTACTAAAGTAAGAGTGTACAATCCATAAGAGAATAAACTATACCCCAAGACCATTAGAGCTTACTTTGTAAGTTATACTAAAAGGTCAAAAGGTTATAAATTTTATTGTCTTCCATCTTCTAAAAGATTTGTAGAGTCTAGGAATACCAATTTTTTTGAGAATGATGTGATTAGTAAAAATGATTATCCAATAGATGATAACATTGAGCAAACCACTAATACCATTCATGAGGGAATATCAATATTTATTTATCCTCCTACTGTTAGAGTTGACATTGAATGTAATGTAAACCCCGTGGCTCAAGTTGACAATGCTGGATAAGATGGACATATACAAGATGATCAAATTTTCACACAAATAAAACCACCATAAAATGTGATAGAAGATGTCCCTATTAAGCAGCTTAGACTAACCCAAGAGATTGAATAAATGAGGTCAACTAGAGAAAGAAGGCTGGTATTACCTAATGACTAAGTAGTATATTCTTCTAAAGTTGACTATGATGTAAATGTTGAGAATGATCCGTTAATGTTCACTTAGGCCATGAAGAATGTGAACTCTAAATTGTGGCATGATGCTGTAATTGATTAAATGAATTCTATAGCAAACAACCATGTTTAGAAACTTGTAGAGTTTCTTAGTGGGTCTAAGGCCATTGGTTGTAAATGGATTTACAAAACCAAAAGGGATTCATAAGACAACATTAATAGATACAAGGCTAGGTTGCTAAGGGATTTACTCAAGTGAAGGGAATAGATTACAGTGAAACTTTTTTATTTGTATCTAAGAAAGATTTGTTCCACATCATCATGGTATTTGTTACCTATTTTGATCTAGAGTTACACCAAATGGATGTAAATACTACATTCATCAATGTTGAACTAAATAAAGAAGTCTATATGAAACAACTAGAGGGGTTTGTTGTAAAAGGTAAAGAACAATTGGTATGCAAGCTAAGAAAATCAATATATGATCTTAAACAGGCTTCACAACAGTGGTACTTAAAGTTCCATAAAGTTATCACATCATTTGGTTGTCTTAAGAATATCATGGATGACTATATATACCACAAGGTTAGTAAGAGTAAGATCATATTCTTAATTTCATATGTGGATAGCATTTTACTTGCTACAAATTATCTGAGACTATTGCATGAGGTGAAATAATTTTTATTTAAGAGTTTTGATATGAAAGAAATGGGTGAGATATCTTATGTTATTGGTATAAAGATCTATAGAGAAAGGCCCCAAAGTCTTGTAAACTTGTCTCAATAAAGTTACATTGGCAAAATTCTTAAAATTCAGGATGCAAAATTGTGCATCTAATGTAGATCCCATTAAAAAGGCAAATAAATTTATTCTAGATCAATGTCATAAAACTGAGCTTAAAAGGAAACAAATAGAAAATGTCCACTATACCTTAGCAGTGTGTGAAGCTTGATGTATGTACAGGTTTGTACAATACCTGACATCACTTTTACTATGGGTATGTTAGGTTGATACCAAAGTAATTATGGGGAAGCATATTAGATAGTTGCAAAGAAGGTGTTCAGGTACCTACAAGGTAATAAACACTACATGTTCATGTATAGAAAAATAGACAATCTGGAAGTAATTGGAAACTCATATTCAGACCTTAGAGTATGTGTAGATATAAATAAGTCTATAACTAGTTACATCTTCATATTGAAATAATGAGCTATATCATGGAGAACGAACTTTAACAGCTCCTTCTATCGATGATACTGAGTACATTGCATTTTTTAAAGCAAGTTCACAATCGATTTAGATAATAATTTTTATTGTTGGGCTCAAGATTATGGACTCAGTCTCTAAGGCAATCAGAATGTACTGTGATAATATAGTTGTGATGGCCAAAGCGAACAACAAAAGGAATAAAAGTCGAAGCAAATTTATCAAACTTAAATTCCTATGCTTAAGAGAAGGAGTTCAAGTTGGCCAAGTTTCGGTTGAACGCATCAGTACATTAGATATGTTGGTTGATCTTTTGACTTAAGTATTAAAGTCAAACATCTTCATCAATATGTATCTCATATGAGACTTCATTCTTCATTTGATTAGTAGAGGTATGAGCAATGAAGTTAAAGTTACAATTTATCATTTCTAATTTATGACTATATACATTTGTGATATTGAAATTGATAAACAATGAGATAGGAACTGAATAAACATTGAGTTCATACATAAAGCGATATCCATTAAGTGATAATACTACCTGTAATATATGGAGGGTAATACTCGATAGAAGAGGAATCATCGCCTTGATTCTTATAGTATGATATTAGTTAACCTCCACAGGGCGATGAAATTGAGTATATGGGTCAAATGATAGCATGTGATATATGTATTATTTATTATATAACTATTTAGATATTAATTAGGATAATTAATAAATATTCTGAGTGTGACCCGTAGTTATTTTGGGTCTAGTTCAAAGTGGGTAATTAACTTAATTAATTAAAGTTGATTTTCTGATAGTGTAAATTAATAAGCAATAGTTTTTTTGAGTTGAAGAGCGATAACCTAATTTTCTCTGCTCATTATTGGAGAGTTCCCCACTAGTGATGGTAGTATGCAAATTGCCACCACTGTACCTAATCACCATATAGAATAACCTGTTCTCATTTTCATCTATGTTCTTTGATTGACTGATGAGTTAAGTTCTAATTCTTTCTCAGATCAGTTAAGCTAATGGCGAAAGGTAACTATAAGTTTTCTACTACATCTCATATAAACTTTGTACATATGTTATAATCCTGAGTGTCTATAAATGTATGTTATAATCTTGAGTGTTTATATTTTGTACGAGATATTTTTATTCCAACACAATTAGATATAAGCAAGGCACTTATGAGTGAATTGGGAACTACTTTAGGCTTTAGATTATGCAACTCCAAGAAAAATATCAATCAGAAAACAACACTAGAAGAAGAAGAGAAATCAATGTCAGATTTCTGGCCTTTATTTAACTTCTTGCATGCGTTTACAGAATTTAAGGGCATTGTGAACCAGAAGCTAGAGATAGATACTGCTGTGAGGTTGGTATATCACACATTCATTCACCAATACATTTATATAACTTGCTTTTCTATAATTTCTGAAAATTTTGCGTACAGATTAGAAAGCATGAACTAGGGTTTGGAATTAGTCGCCGATTCAGTTTAATTATGTCTTCTTTGACAGATATTATATCCTTTTTATTTAATCCTAGCTTCCTTCAATACTTTTAATACATATAAATGCTAAATACTAGACCTAAAAAATTGCGCAAAATCTATATATCCAATAAATCTTATGTGAAACTACAATTAGTATAATTTGATTCCACATATAAAGTAACAATAATCCACAAAGTTATACTTTTATTATAATATATATATATTGATTATCAAAACTAAAGTATTATTATTTGTTAACTTAAACTTAAGGTTGATTTCTTGGGGATCAAGTGGATGTACTTGTAACTTTGCTTCAGAAGATACGTTACTCTTTATCAGCATGCACGCATCAGGTTCATTTGAGGTCAGTATTTTTCCCCTTTTTAAATGATACATGGAAAATCAAAAGAAAATATGGAGTAACTGTTTTAAAAATTGAAATGATGTCAATCTCAAAACAGCTAAAACTCGTTTAAAAAATAACCTTAATGATTCAAGTGATGCTAAATTTCATAAGAAGGATTAAAAGCTTCCTTTGTCGATAACCAGCTACCTTAATGTTAAGTGTTTCTGCCTCGCGTTGCAAATGTCCCGAACTCAAGCCTAACATTGACATGGTTGTGTGCGTGTGTGATTATATTTATTGTTATAGAAAAAAAAAAAACCTTTCTACCCTTGAAATCTTTGCCATGTGATATACCTCTCTTAGTTATATATTATAAGCATCTCTAACCACCTCACTAGAACTAAGAAGAGATAGTTGAATCATTCAATTTGTTTGAAAATGAAAAAAATATTCTAAATTTATCCATATTTAACATGAATTACATTTTAAGAAGTGAAAAAGAAAAATTACATCAAACTTAAATACCATAATGCATTCATATATCCTGAGAGTGAGTGACAAAAGAATTTAACTTTGTGAGTGACCCACATCTTAACTTTACACACTCATTGATAATCTCTCTGTTCTTTTTAAAAAGAAAATCTATGAATTCATTATGACATTCTTTTATAGGAAGCTTCTATTAGAAACAAATTCAGAATCAATACAAAATAGTTGTTCTGATACCTGATACAAAAAGGTAATCTCATAACATTCAAAATGCACAAGTGAAAAGTGGTGTTTTGAGGGGTTGAGCTAATATTGAAATCCTGAACAAAAGGAAGTAAAAAATGAGAATAAAATACTCCTATCGTGTTTAATATATAACTTATTTAACTAATTTAATTATATTGAGAAAAGTAGTTTAGTTAGTTAATATGGTATGTTATTTCTAAAGCACCCCAATTATCTTCTCTAACTCCCTCATTTACTTGATTATTATTAAAGGAATATCAGTAAGGGTAATTTCAAAAGAAGTTGATAAATATAAGAAATAAGTCTTGTATTTATGACTAAGATCAATTTTTCAATTAGATCTTATATTAATTATAAGAGGAGTAACAAAAGATACAAGTTAAGCCACCACCTTATTAGATAAACTCCCATGTATGAATGAATAATTGCACTCCCCTCCCTCAAATAATTTTCCAAAGATTAACCAAACTAGAAAAAGAATATTAAGGGTAAATACATATTTAGTTCTCTAACTTTATATAATATTTCAGTTTAATCCTTTAATTTTATTAAGTATATTTTTAGCCTTTAACTCTAACACTATCACTCTCAAATGATAATTTTTTATGCAAATCCTAGTTATTTTAAGAAATTAAACTTAATATGTGTGTATCTATGTACTACTAGAAAAATTGCTTATAATGTTAGTTAAAAGTGTTATTTTACGAGAGTTTTGGGAGCATCATGAATTCCAACGCGTTGGAAGTGTACATTTTATAACCTTTCATGGTGGTTTTTAAAAAATGTCGCTAATTACTTGATTGTTTTTTTTACTTTCCTCGGCTTATAATTACCATTATCTACCTTAATCACACTCATCAAAAGCATCAGACTAGATTTAGAGAAAAGAAGTTAAAGATATAGTAAAGAAACTCAAGATCTATAAGCTTTTTCCATTAAAATTCTTTGAGCTTCTTCTAACAAAGTCCATCTGTCAACACCCACTATCAACTTCACTAAAAAGTTGGAAATATGGAAAAAAAAAGTTATAGATTTGGTAAAAAGGTTGAAGATATATAAAGATTTTACTATTAAAGCTCTTCAAACTTCTGATATATTATAATTTATAAACAACAAATGAAGAAGAACTACGTTAGAGAAAGGTTAATAAAATATACTACCTCTTGTTCTTATTATAAGAGCCAGTTGACTTTTTTGGATAGATCTAGAAAACTAAATAAATCAGTTAATTATAACTAATATAAGTTTATTGATTAATTTAAGTAGATTGAAGAGTATATAATATGAATTATATTTATCTTGAGGGGTTAAATTTAATTATAATTGATTGATTTATTTGACTTATTAAATCTATCTAAAAAAATCAACAGGCTTTTATAATTAGGATTGAATGAGATATCTTAGAATGTCCCTCGTAAAGATATATAGGACATGATATAACGGATAGACTTGGATTTACTCTTCAGACAAAGAAAAACAAACATGTTATAAACCTTATTAAATTTTCAATTTTAATATTAATTAAAATTATTGTTTTAATATGAAGAAGGGAATATTAGGATGAAATTTTTTCTAAAATGTTAAAAAATTATTGTTTTTGGGATTTTTTCTTCCAAGTATTATTTCTTCTAAAATTTTGTTCCTATCTAAATATAGGGTTAATATCTAACAGTATCTCAAATATGATTGTCTCTAATAAAAATATAAATATATTAAGCAAACAAAATTTTAAGATTCATGAAACGCTGTCATATCATTATTAATTTCATAAAGATAAATAGCATCTTATGTCATTTTCAATCCTTAACCTAGACTATAGTATCTTATGTCATTTTCATTTTCATAAAGATATATAGCGTGCTAATTTCTCATGATTTAGTTTAGATTTTGTTTTTGGTAATACGTGATTTATTTTAGTTGGTCCCTATTAATTTGATTTTTTTTATTGATAATAATTGTAATCTTGTTATGGTCTATAATATGTTGATCCAATCCTTGTCGTCTCAACCTGATTTCAATGATTTTAGGACTGGTCCATCCCATCTCAAAAAGAATTGGGACAAGATAATCTTAAGTGGGAACAATAAGAAATATCAAAGGACAATAAATAACTATATGAATTTAGAAAAGACAATTTGGGCATATAAATATCTAAAAAGACAGATTGAGCAGGAGGCCCAATTTGTCTTTTGCAAATTTAGGTAAAAAGACCAAATTATCCTTAAAATTTTTTGAAGAAAAAGCTGAAGAATTACACTTAAGAACACATAGCATCTCTTTTCCAAAGTTTGAGCATGATTTACACCTCTCTGAAGCTGCGGTCACCTCATTGCCGTCAAAGAGTATCGAAAATTTGGGTCTCTCTGATGAATCTGTTTATTGTAGCCATATTTACTTTGTTTTTCAGTATTCTTCTCAAATCAAGATTTTTCTATTCCTGACTTGTTTGAATCTCGAAATACTTAAACTCAGATATATGAGAATTTCAAGATTTGTCGTTAATGTATTATAAGAATTGATTATTGAAGCTGGTTTTCTTTATAATTCATTGATTTTAGGGGGAAAGTACAATGGGAATAAGAAATTTAAGGGTTTAGCATCTTACTCTTTTTATTAATGGGTTTCATTGAATTCTTTGAAGGTACGAATGAGATCTTGATGAGGGTCCTCAAAACCAATTTCTTTCTACTGCTCTTATTGACATGTCTTCTTTCTCTTCAATTCTAAATATTTAGTTATCTTCTTCTTCTGTGTTATCAGCACGCTCATTGAATTCCATTCTTGAGGACTATGCTTTTAGGGCCTTCATTAGGCCAAGAACTGGGATACCTCACGATGGGAAAGCACCTCTAACCTAACAAGAATTAACATTGCGGCATTAAGGTTTAAGAATTAACTTTCAAGTTTGCAACTTCTCTAATAGGATTTGCAACTTCAAAAATGTTATTTGCAACTTTCTCTAAGACATTTAGAGAGATAGAATGTAGCCTATGTGAAGATTATGCTCAGTATTTGTGCTATGGAATAGGATCAGTTTAGATCTGTTAACACTTTTGACCATTTGATTGCGCAGTGTATTTGTATCCCTATCAATTTTATTCTCTAATGCTTATGCAGTTTGACTTACATATTTATATTGAATTTCTAGGTGTTAGATTAAGAGTTCAATTTTTGTAAATTTTAACCATTGACAGTCTGATATTCTGACTTAAATAATCATTTTTCAGTATTCAACTTTATAAGGACTTATGGTCATACTTTGCAATGACTATGTATAAATTTTTCCTTAGACTTATATTTGCAATTCATGTTTTTCCCTTAAACAATGAGATTTACAATGGTATTTCATTATTCAACTCAAATAATGGTGTTTGCAAGCCCTCTAATAGGATTGACAACTTTTCTCAAGACATTTGCAACTTCGATGATAAGATTTGCAACTTTCCTTAAGACATCGGCAAATCCCTTTGTACTTCTTGTTTGGTGCAGCAAAGGTATTCACATTTATAGGGCAACTCGAGATCTTCTACTATCAATCTCCAGATACAGTTCGGAGTTTATGCAATGCCCTGTCTTTACTGACTACTTCCTTGAGAAATTACCTAAGCTCTTTCATTATTACAATGATATCTTACTTAACAACACAAGCATGACAACCTGGATGGATTCCTGATAACTTGAATGAGTGTCATCTCCATTACTTTTTCTGTCTTATTGCTGGAATTAGTCTCTTAAATTTGTTGATTTACCTAGTATGTGCCACATGGTACAAGCAGAAGAAGGTCTTTTGAGATTTATGTCATTTGTATTGTACATAGATCTTGTTATATATATATATATATATATATATGTTAATAAATATATAGCATATTAGGATTGGAAGTTTATTTCTAAATTCTGGTAAGTTTCTGTTATAGTTATATGATTGGTATGTAGTGTCTGTTATAGTTATATGATTGGTATGTTTATGAATTCAAGATAAATGCTCAACAATTGTGTTAAAACTTCAGCAGTTGCTTGTTATAAGTAAATATTGTAGGTAGTATATTCTGCAGGTCTTTCATTTGATATAAGGTTAATTTAAGAAGAATATTCACAAAAATACTTGACTAAAACAATGTTGTGCTAATGGGATTTGCAACTCCTGCAATGATATTTATAACTAAAATTGTAACATATTGATAATGAGGTTTGCAACTCCTGTAATGGTATCTACAACTCGTCTAATAGAATTTGCAACTTCTGCAATGACATTTACAACTGAAATTACAATCTATTGCTAATATGATTTGCAACTTCTATAATGACATTTACAACTCGTCTAATAGGAATTGCAACTTAAACAATAGGATTTGTAACATTATATACCAAAAGAATCAGTTGTATATCACAACCCTTGTCAAAACATATTACGAAGGTGTTGGCTTATACTCTTATAAGCTTTTGTCCTGCATTTTGCTAGAGGCATGAGGAGTCATCATCTTTGATCCATATGGCTGTCTGAATTTTTTGAGCAATGAGCCTCTGGCACATTACTGTTGTCAGAGTCATCATCTTACCATAAATAATAGGAAAGTCTTCATCTCTCTTATAAGCAAGGGAGTTGAGTCAAAGCAATTCTGTTATTAAATCTGGATATGCCTATAAGAGTAAGAAATCACGAAGTTGCAAAGCTAGTTGTAATCAAAACAATAAAGTTTTATAGAAGTCATCAAATAACTTATACTAATTTGGGTTTTCAACTTTTCATAGAGAAAGAAAGAAAAAAATTAGGTAAATATGTGGTTGATTATGTATCCTAACATAAACATCATTCTTCTCATTGCAGAGCTATCAAATTATTAAGGCACAAAACAATGCTACTAAATAAAAAATATCATCTATATTGTCTGGAGCAAAGTATTTAACACTTGGATTTAACTACATTAATAGAAACTAGCATATATTTAATAATTTACAAAAAAAAATTAAAGATATCTAGTGACATAAGTCATTGCTATAAACCCCTATTCCAGTAATAGGTGGCTTTGACATTTAAGCATATGAGCATTGAAAAGCTGAGAATTTAGAAACAAATGCACTCAGCAATCACAAGTTTTAATATATATATATATATATATACATATCTAAGAAAGCATAATAGCTCAAGAATCAAATTCCTGTAAGATTAGCTAAAAGGACTCGGCGAATGTAACATTGCAAGAAACTAGAAACAAATGGCACGTCCCATATAGCAGGAACCTAAGGGATTAACAATTTTGCCAATGGTATTA